>CM028133.1:561837500-563037500 GCA_016271365.2 Neoceratodus forsteri
GTATCTGCCATTAAAAGAACATTTGTTAGTAGGAGTGATTGTTGTATACTACCACTTTATAAATCATACCTACACCTTCATACTAACTATGCAGTTTCTTTCTGGTCCCCTCACTATAAAAGAAATCACAAATTAATTGAGAGCATGCAAAGAAGGACAATAAAATTGATTCCCAAAGTAAAACATTTGCCATACGAACTAAGACTTCAGGCACTAGATTTGTATGATCTGAAACTAAGGAGAGATTGTGGTGATATGTTACTTCTCTATAATATCTTGAAAGACAATACACTAATAAAAAATATCAGTATTGAGATGGCACCAAAACCTAATATTCTGAGATGTCATAATAGACAGATAAGGATACCAAAAGCTTGCACTACCAAAAGACAGTACTTTTTTTACTATAAGAGCTGCTTCCTTATAGAATTCATTGCCCAACCTTGTGGTTAATATCACTACCTTCAAGACATTTAAAGTAGGGCTGGATAAATTCCTTTTGGGCTAAGTGCTTAATTTACCCTGCATCTGCAGGGAGGGTGGTCACGATGGGCTTAGAGCCTCTTTCCACATTTTTCACACCGGGTAATACTGAGGGTAATACTTCAGCATACCTGGTTATGCAGCTGTAATGAACAGCATTCCAGACTGCATGCCTTGAGTCATGGCTTTATTTTTCAAAGCCTTATTTCACCTTGTAATATGCTCATTTTTCATTAGCAGCCCAATTAATAATTATGTAACTTCTACTGGTATAACAGTAATAACATTTATTTAGTTGGAGTAAACTTGCAATAACCAGCTTCTGTGGAGGAATTGAACACCTCAGCCTTCAGCCTCAGCATTTAATCACCCACAGAAGTTAGTTGTTGCTTTGTATACTACAACTAAATGAATGTTATAACTTGAATATAACACACACCTGCCAGCATGTTTTCTGTAACACTACAGCACTACTACTGTCCTAACTTAATTGTGGCACTAAATAGTGACTATGCATTGGACCCTTATGTTCTGCCAGGGTGCTACTGGTCTATGACCAGTATCAGATAACAAACTGAATACACTGCACCCCATCTACCCAAGTCTCATTTTTTCTTTTGCTTTCTTTCTTACGTTATTATTTTCTCCTTAACATTATTTAAATAAGCATTTGTCAATGCTAAATATTCACTGTTGGTGTTGCTGTTGTAACAATCTTTCTTGTAGACATTTTTACTATATATTTGCCAGAATCAAAAGAATCGTGGCGTGCTGGAAGAGGGCATTACAAAGAACGGATAAGCTATAACATATGGTCTGGCAGAAAGTTTAGCACAACAGTACAAGATACGTTATAAAAGGGATATGAAGACACAAACATCTGATATTGTATAAAAGGACTTACCATATGGTTAAAGCTATGATTGAGAATTGAACAGGATCAGAATTTCATGCAAATGGCATAATTAATACTGAAGGGCTTTATGAAGTTAATGAAGGCATCTCTTGATAAAGCCAAGACACTTGGTGAAACATTGAGGATTGCCACATTTTAAATAATAAACAGAAGTTTGATCACAAAAAGAGAAGATTGTCTGTGGATTTGTGTGTGAAAAAGGAAAAAAAGCACCCTCACAAGTTCGTCTTCCTGAATTTGGGAGAAGACAACAACAATAGTACATACACATCGGAGAGGCAGCTACTCAACATTGAATATTGAATATGGACATTTATCCATTACCTGTGGGACTGTTTTGTTTGTTTACATTGTAATTACCCAGGACAGGGCAGCTGAGTGGCAGTATCTACTTTTATGTGGGCTTCCACATTTTGACTACAAATGTATAACAGTCTTTTTATGATCTGATGTTATGATCAAGATGGTTGTAATTTTTTAAATCCCATCCAAAAGGTGATTTCACTGGGCAACTATGGAAACAAGTTTTGGATGGGATTTGAAAAATTGCATCTGCCATGTTCGAGGGGGGGCAGGTAACACAAGTGATATGTTCAACATTAGGAGCCAAAATCTGCAAAACATAAAGTTATGAGTAAATATTGGAACAATTTGTTTCCTCATAACTTAGTTGGATTTTCACATTTTTACCACAAACTTCCAACATTTTGTTTAAGACCACCCCTTCTGAGCATGACAGGTGTCACTTACAAAACAATGGCTGAAATATCATTCTCCATCATAAGTGTTAAAAACACATTTTGGATAGGACTTGAGAAATGGCAGCTGTCACGTTCATGAGGTGGTGCGAAAAAATGGCTACGTTGAAAAGTTGGGGTCAAAATATTGAAAATTACCAGTTACAAGCTTGTAATGAAAAATGCAACGTAGACTCATAACTTTGTTATTATCACTTATTTTTATTCCAGATATTCAACATAGTCTTCTTGTGACCCCACATAGCCTTCTTATGAGCCAACCTCATGAACTAGGGTGGAGAACATTTTCAAATACTGACAATTACCAAAGTTACAAGCCTGCATTCATTTATTTCAAGGTAGGTTCATAACTTTGTTTTTTTTTTAATATTTTTATACCAAATTCTAAACATAACCTTATTGACTCCACCTTATGAACAAGGACAGAAAACATGTTCAACTCCTGCCCAAAAGGTGATTTTATGCAATGACTCCAAAATCACCTTTTGGGACAGATTTGCCTAATTTCACTGCCATTGTTGATGAAGTGGAGTCCCCAAAAAGGCATGTTGAAAATATGGAGTAAAAATATTGAAAAGTGACCAAGTTATGCCAATAAGTTCAAAACCCCATTGAAAAATGTTGAACCTCCTGCCTGATTTCCTCAGTCTGTGGTCCAGCATTGAAGAGCAAAGGCCTGTCTGTGGTCCAGAAAGGATTACAGAGTTGGACCCCCAGTAGGTAAGTAAGGGCTTGGGGTGTGGATCGGTGGGTGCTGAGTGGGAGGAATAGGTGGGGAAGCAGTAATTATGGCTGTAGCAACAGACATTAATGGACGATTTTCTTTTTTACAGGGTATATTGAAAATAAAAAACAAACTACTAGGGGCAGTTTTCTTAATTTCTGGTGTTGACACTGGGGATTGGGCGCCCCCAGTGTCAGTGTTATGTGTGTTGGGGGGGGTGTAGGATGATGGGTGTTGAGAGGGAGGGTCAGATGAGGAGACAGTGCTGACAGTGACAGCAATAGACATCGATTGACATTTTCCTTTTTTGGTATTCAGTTAGAACGGCAACTAAATTTTGTTGCCACAATAAGGGTGATGATGACATGGGCAATCTTGCTTTTAGATCACCCCTCAGTCATACCGCCCTTTGTGCCAACACAATTCTGCCCCCTCCGGGGTGTGCCCACCATGGAGGAGGTTGTATTGAGTTGTGGGGGGTGCAGGGGGATCATATGGGGGGTTGTGGGGTGAAGCCCCCTGCAAAACATGACTCTTTCCCTGGACAGAGTTTTGGTGATCTCCATGCCTAGAGCCACAATGCCTGGTGTAGAAATGCCTGGCATATTGCCTGTGCCCATATCAGTGTTGACAAAATGATGTTTGCACTAATATGGGTGAGCCTTTTCATTTACAGGGTATGTTAACAGAAAAAAATGTGTATACTAGAGACGGTTTTCTTTATTTCATGTAGTTACACTGGTGACTGGCCTTCCCCAGTGTCAGAGTTATGTTTGTGGGTGTGTGTGGGGTGGTGGGTGCTGAGTGGGAGGGTCGGCTGGAGGGACAGTAAAGGTAGCAACAGACGTCGATGGATTGTTTTCTTTGTTATAGGGTATATTTTAAAAAAAACTGTGAGGGAAGGTTTTCTTTATTACAGGTGGTGACACTGGGGATTGGGCATCCCAGTGTTGGTATTATGTTTGGGGGGGATTGTGAGGTGGTGGATGTTGAGTGGGATGGGTGGTGGCACACTAAGGGCAGAGGCAGCAACAGACATCAATGAACAGTCTTCTGTTTTTGTAGGGTGTAATTCAACCTACGAGTGACAGTTTTCAGCAGGGTGATCATAATAGATCTGCTCTGCTTGCTCGGCAGCATTCTGTAGATCATAGGAAAGAGTCTACCTATGATTGGGTCATCTATCCCCTTTGAACTATAAAAAGCTTCTACCCAGCAAGCCAGAATACTGTCATGACCAGTCTGGCTGGCTGATGATTGGTGTGACACTGATGAGCCCCTTGCAGACCACTTTGTATTGAAGTGACAGTATCACACACCTCAAAAGTCGCTTTCACAACAGAATGCTCACTGTGCATGAGCTCACAGCAAACATAAAAATGGATTATTAAATTTGTGAATCAGCTGAGATTTGATGCTACATATATTTTAACATATATGTATTCCAAAGTATATATAGTCCTGCAGCACTGCAAGAGTTTTTAACCTGGCCACCACAGGTGTCCAGTGACCAACTATAAGGCAGGTGCCTACTAGAATATTTTAATATTTGACACACTTACTGTATGTCTGTGATCCCATAGCTTTACTGTCTGTCTTTGCAGATCACCAGCTAGCTTCCTCGCTGCCAGGTTTATATACTAAATGTAGTGGGTCATTCCTCCCTCAGTCATTTAGCATTTCAGAAAACACCATGCTCAGCCCAGGCTCATTCTCTAAGTTTTAACTGAATCACATTTCTTATACACTCCCATGTGTGTAAAGATGCTAATGATGGGTAGCATATATCAGTTAACCCTTAGGCTGCCAGAAGATTTAGAACATACAGGATTTTAGGACATGTATACACACCAGTGGCACAGCAAGGATCAATGAACAAAATCCAGTGAACCACCTCCCCCCACCCAAAACTACCCAAAAGAGCCTGCACATCTATAATGTGTTTTTTTTTACTTTCTTACTTACATTCTTTGTACAATGATTTAAAATTGATTCAGTTTCCTAAATTATCTGAGATGTGAATAAGTCTGATCCTCTACAAGTGCAGAATGGTGCTTTATAGACCTAGGCCAGGAAACTAATTTTGCATTTTGATATTTAACAACCTTACGAGCTGTTTGCTTCCATTGCTTTATTCTCTGTAAAGATCATTCTCTGGTTCCATTATTTTTGAGTGTAGCCTACAAGAAGCTACATGTGCCAGGGGAGACCATGGTAAATTGAGAGGGCCACACCTCTTCCAATCATTTAGCACTTCAGATTAGACAAAAAGAAAAACCACAGCATTTTACACATCAATAGTTTAAAAGACTAATTATTGAACTTGTCAGTGTATCCCTCACCCTAAAAGTTGACTTGCGTTGTGTTGTTGCTTGAAACCTGCATATCCGCAGTTAACAGTACAAAAACAAATAATATAGTAGCCCAGGGCTAGATTAGTAAAGCAGAAGAAACAGCAACATAGGTCAACTGCGGGGTCCCTCAGGGCTCTGTCCTAGGGCCCCTCCTCTTCTCCCTCTTTATTAATCAGCTGCCCTCGGCCCTGGCCCATGGGTGCTCTATCCTGTATGCTGATGACTTAGTCATCCTGTTCAGCTCCCAGGATAGCTCGGACATCAACAACAAGCTCAATACTGACTTCAACCAGATCTAAACATGGCTGGTTGAACACAAGCTTGCTATCAACTTGCTGAAAACCCAATCCATGCTCTTTGGTTCCACAGCCAAACTAAAAGCGGCTCCTTCCCCTCTAAGGATCTCATGTGCTGATGGATCCTTCCTACATGATGCTAAATCCGTCAAGCACCTGGGGTTGACTCTAGATCCACAACTGGACCGCACTCTGCACATTCACAATGTCTGCAAGGCCTCAAACTGTAAGTTGGGCCTTGCATATAGACCAAAATGTTGCCTCACCCCGGCGGCATGTCTCACCCTTGCCAAAGGCGTTCTCTTACCTATGCTCTCCTACGGTCTTGTCTCCTTTGCCCTCACCACAAAAAACAATCTCTCCAAATGGGATACGGCGTACAATAATATATGTCGCTTTGCTTTCTCTGCCCCCCGCCTCACTCACTGCTGCCAGCTCTATTCTCAGCTGGAATGGCTTCCTACAGAAAAACACCGGTTCTTCTTACTAGGCAACTTCATTGATAAGGTCATCAGAACTGCCACCCCACCTGACCTAGCAGCTTCCCTCCTTCCTCCTCCTACCACCTAAGGTCCAACGACTCCCATGTCCTTCTGGTGCCTAAAACACGAACCCAGATGGGTGACCGGGCCTTCACTACCCTTGCTCCAAGGCTATGGAACTCCCTGCCAGTGAGCACTCACTCCTCCACCTCCCATTCCTGTTTTAAGGCTTCTCTCTGGGGCTTCCTCAAATCTGCCCTTCCCTGCCTCTGCACTTAAGTTACTCCTGCCGCTTCCCCCACTGTTCCTTCGGCTCTGTGGTGTAGGGTATCCTGACCTTCCCCTCCAGTGAAACATATAGGGGTTCAGTGTATCAGATAATAAGGAGCCTTCCTTGCTCTTCTGTATCAAGCTGTGCTTAGGCCATCTAAGTGTTCCTTTTGCCTCTCCTATCCCCCTCTTGTAATCTCCTTGATGTACACCCCAACCCCTAGCCTCCAGATGTAGTGTTGGCTGATATTCCCAGCCGACGGCTGGCCTCCTATGTATGAAGCTATTACCTTCCTACCACTGGGTAGATAAGGTCCCCTGGTATTGCTTCATTTACCTCGTTTATGTCTGATGCTCTTACTTGTACCTGCTATTATTGTTTTCCTGCTGTACCTGATTGTATCCTTGTAATCATGTATGTATCTCTGTAAAAATCATGTATGTATCTCTGTAATAATCATGTATGTACCTCTGTAATCTCCCGGGTCGCACCTGAAAAGAGGCATCTGGTTGTCTAGTGTGCTTACCTGGTAAACAAAAACAAATAAATAAATCAATAAGTGCAGGAGGGAAATATTGGTAGAAAGCTGCAGCCTGGATAGGAAAGTATGTTTCTTTGAACCCACCCCTTCATGGTACACAAGTGGAAGTAGCAATGTCAGAGAGGGTGTTTTTGTCTTTTGAGTGTGAATGTGACCTAAGGGAGTTATAGAAGGAGAGCAGAACCAACATTTATATACAGGAACTAACTGCTAGAACTAACTCCTGCCCAGGGCTGAAGTGACAGGGGCTGCTGCTTTAGAGCCCTTGTGATAGTGTAATCACTAGTTGGGTGATGGGCAACTTCAGTGCTCAGCACTGTTGTCAGCCTGATCTGCAGAGAAAATAACACTGGCTGTGAGTAGGGGCTGAGGTCCCAGATCCAGTGGAGAGATCAAGAAGATTCAATGGAGGAGAGCACCCCTCGAAGTTCAGCCTTATGCCTGGATGCCTCCTGAGTGAAAGGCTCATTCTGTGTCAGGGCAAAGGCTTGGAGTGAAGGGGAGGAGAAAAAGCGTATCTGTTGTGAACACTTGATGTGGTTTTAAAGTAAGATATCTTGGCTGAGCCCAGGTGTTCAGTAAATAAGCAACCATAAGAACATCCACTTGTGGGTGGACATACCACAGTTATGAAGAATAAATTGATTGCCTTATTGAGGACCTTCCTAGGCCCCACTACATTGTAGTATTGTAAATGAATTCAAATGCAACTGTTCTGCCTCCCTAAAGAAAGCAGTAATGATGAAACATGAAGTGTCGTAAACCTACTTACTGCTTCACTCAAATGCTATCATTGTGGACACTACAGTACAGTAGTTGCTTAAGAAGTTGTTGAAAAGTATCTGTGGTGCCACAAACACCCAAGCAATACCCAGTGTGCCTTCTTTAACAAGGAAACCCTGGCTTGCCCTCTTATGTAACTGAGGGCCGATAGTGGCCTTAGATCTGCAGCTGATTACATCAGGGTACAAAATGAAAAATGTGTATTAAAAAATATACAAAAAGACTTGAGCAGTGATTCCCCAACACAACAATCAATGATTCATGCTGGCTTCTGCAACTTTTACAATCAATTCAGAATACAGCCACTTCAGCCCTTGTCGGTCCACTTAGTCTTTATCACATTTTCAATTAATTTTAACCTATGGGCATTGCTCTATCTGCAATAATGCAATGCCAGGCAAACAGTACAAACACCCTCCAAAATATGAAGTGGTAACCATAAGGGAATTTGTGAACTGTTCCACACAATTTGTTGTTTATGTTATACAATGTCCATGTCCATTTTATACATATATATATATATATATATATATATATATATATATATACTGTGGCCTGGATATTTCAAACTGCGCCATTCTGAAGTGACCCTTACGCTGCTCAAAATAGTTGTGCAGGGGTGTGGCTAGGTGATATAGATTTGTGAATGAACATCATTCACAAATCTGACTGTCATGTACGGTATGGGCTGCAAGCCCATTGGCTGTAGCTCTGCACCAATGGGCGCGCAGCCCCACGGACAGTCAGTCGTGGACGGCGGGCGCAGGCGGTGGATGCTGGTCTCCGGCCGCGGGGAGCGGGTGAGGGGCTTCGTGGGTGGGGGGACTGACACCAGAGAGATGTTTGGGGGTTTAGATGATTCTGCCCGCGATCGGGCTTTACGGTCCACTGGACCACCAGGAGATATTTGGGTTGGGTTACATTCTGCCCGCGATCGGGCACTGGGGGTTCATATACGCTATGCCCGCGATCGGCTTCGGATATGGGGTGTTACATGTACCTGTACTGCCCGCGATCGGGCTGTGGGAGATGTGGGCAGGGGGAGTCGTATACACTGGCGCCCACGATTGGGCTGTGGGAGATGTGGGCGGGGAGTCGTAGCCACACCATGCCCGCGATCGGGCTGGTGGGGGGCACAGGAAAGAGTTGGAGGCCAGCCAGGGGTGGCAGCTGCTGTGTTGCACCCTGCAATGCAGCAGCTCACCTGTGGGTGGCCCTCAACTTAAGCCTTTTTTTTTGGATCAAGTTTGTGCAGGCGCAGGTTGGGGGCTGCGCATGCACAACTCTGCACAACCCGACTGAATATCGGGTTGCGCAGGTTATGCATGGATCCTCCCCCTCCTGTTGAGCATGCATTCATTTGCATTGCTCTCTTGCGCAACCTGATGCCAGTGGCGTAACTGCCTCCTGCTGAATATCGCAGAATGGCGCATTTTGGACTTACGCATGCGCAACCCTGTTGAATATCCAGGCCTGTATATATACAGTGTGTATATATATATATATATATATATATATATATATATATATATATGTATATATATATATATATATGTAGGACAGTGCAACAGGCAAAGTAAAGAATCAAAGAACACATTAGGACTGTTTCTACTGCCAGAAAGGACTCATCCTTAGGGACTCACTTTAGGGAAATACATCAAAGCAATTCTTATATTATGCAGTTTTGCATATTAGAACTTGTCAGGCTGCTAATGAGGGAAGGGGACAGAATTCAAAAACTTTTAGAGAAAGAGTTTTATTAATTTATTTATTAAGTCTCAGATTACAATACCTTTGAGCAACAAAACGCTTTTACAAAGCTTCCACATCAGTAGGAATAAGGCACAGACATACAAAGGTAACAACAGGTAAACTAATTAAAGGGAACATCAACATTATAAATTGAACTGATCCATTGAAAATAGAATTTATAAACACTGGTAGGCACTCAGTGTAAAAGAACAGGGAGATAGGACAGAAATAACCCAGTAGGGGCAACCTAGAAGGCCTTGTTGAGACTGAAAGAGTAGATAATGGGGGTGCTAGGTAGGTAGAAGAGAATGCTGGGGAGGGAGGGGGAGGTGTGAGAGGTGGAAAAGAGAGTGAGAGGGGCAGGGATAAGGGAGAGGAGGGGAGGGAATGGAGTGGAGAGGGTGGATGAGAATAATGTGAGAGGAACGAGGGGATACAGCATGGGTGGAGGGGGCTGGGGGACCAAGGTTCAGGAGTTGGGGTAGAATTGAAGTGCCTGGGAGGTATAACACAGAGCAGGGGTGGCTGCTATGGGAAACAATCACAGCTACAGTTAGTTACTAGTTGCTGAAGCTTGTGCTTGAATGGACCCAATTTTGATCCAGTGGAGATATCCCTGTACAGTAAGTTGAACCAGAGGAGTGCTCTATAATCAAAAGATTGTTGACCTTGTGTTGTGTGGCAATTGGGGACAGAGAAGATCTGAGCTGCCAAGCCATGAGTATGTTCGGGTTGCAAAAGGGGCTAAGGAGCTTTTGGACCCCAGGAGCTGTGAGTCCAAGGTGAATTTTCTTAGCTAGCAGACAGGTTTGGTGCTGGATCTGGCCTAATAATTGAAGCCACCCACTTTGAGCATAAAGGTCACACATGTGTGTGAGGTGGTCCATGCCCATCAGGAGTCTGCATGCTTTATTAAGAGCAATAGTGATCCTAAGAAGGGACATAGCTGAAGCATAGCCATAGATCACCACCCCATAGTAGATTATGGAAATGGCGGAGCTGAAAATCGTTATTCTTAACACCTCTGGAATCAGACTGTGCTTGTGCCTGTAGAGTAACCCAATCCTTATGTTGACAACTTTGGCTACTTTCTCTATATATACCAAACTAAAGAAGTGCATCACAGTAACTTGGGAGTGTTTGAAAATGTACTCACTGTTTATTCACAAAGTTTAAAATACATTACAGACAGCAGCACATATTCCTGATAAGCACGCCAACATTTCACCTGCTACTCCAATCTTTTTCTCTGTATGTTGCATGTAAGAAAGAGTGCTATCGACAGTGATCCCAAGATATTTGAAATAATGGATCTGTTCAAGGTGGGTGCAAATGCAGTTTCAGATGGTCAAAGGTTTGGATTTATGCTTAT
This sequence comes from Neoceratodus forsteri, assembly GCA_016271365.2. Classification (NCBI taxonomy): domain Eukaryota; kingdom Metazoa; phylum Chordata; order Ceratodontiformes; family Ceratodontidae; genus Neoceratodus; species Neoceratodus forsteri. Next base: position 561,848,233 of record CM028133.1, read on the forward strand.
TATGGGAGCTATTGAAAAGCATCACTTTGGTCTTTTTGTAATTTAGCACCAGTTTATGAGTGCTAAACCACCTTTCCACTATCTCAAAACTGATCTGTAGGTTGCGCTGAAGGAGCTTTAGGTCAGGGTTACTTGTGTAGATTACGGTATTGTCCACGTAGAGCAGGATCAGTTCTTGGCAGGTACTTGGGAGGTTATTCAAAAAGATGCTAAAGAGGAGGGGTCCCAATATAGATCCTGTGGTACTCCAGAGCGGACTGGCTTCCAATCAGAGAGGAAATTGGATATCTTCACCTGTTGCTAATGGTCTTCTAAGTAACTTTTGAACCAGTTGACAGCATCATTGGATATCCCTCTGCATGATAATTGCTCAAGTAACAGTGATTGGTTCACTGTATCAAAGTCCTTTATCAGGTCAGTGAAGGCATCAACTACCAGATTACCTTGGTCCAGTGATTTATGGATGAAGCCCATGAATTCCAACAGTGCATTGGTGATACAATGACCTTTTCTAAAATCGTGCTGTTGGGGGCTTTGAATCCTGTATTTATCCAGGTATTCAACCAGCTGAGCTGTAATTATATGCTCTAGGGCATTTGACAGTGGTGGGAGAGTAGAGATTGGTCTATAGTTGGTATGTTGTGCCCTATCTCCACTTTTGTGCACAAGGGTTACTAGGGCTGATTTCCACTTTCAAGGGAATTGTACTAGTTTCAGAGAAAGGTTCAGTATCTTGGTAAGGGGTGCAAGAGTTTCTTCCCGGGTGAGGTCAATTTATTTGAGGTCTAGAGTGTCACCACTGTATCTAGATTTTCTGAGTACTTTGCATATGTACTTTTTAGCCTCATGTTTAGACACCTCTTTGAAGTAGAAAGGGGGGTACCGGGTGCTTATCTTTACTGTTTAGGGCACTAGTTGAGTTGGTCACCTTGAAGAAATCCAGAGGGAGGACACTACTGAGGTCCTTGAAGGCATTGTTAAATGTGTTGGCTATGGCCCCTGGGTCAAGTGTTGGGGTTCCATCAATGTTGAGCATAGTTGATGCCATCTTGGGTTTTTTCCTTGTGATATCCTTTATTTTGTTTCAGAAGTTTTTACTGTCCTTCCAGGAGTTGAATAGTGCTTCTCTATAGTACTACTTTTTTGTAAGATGGATGGCCCAGGTGCATTCATTCCTGGATTTTTTGTATTCCTGAATATCCGCTTGCATGCCTGTGGGTCTAGCTCACTGCCAGAGGTGATCCCTGATCTTCATACATCCTATAAGTTCAGATGTTATCCATGGGTTACAGGCGCTCTTGGCTTTCCATTTTTTTTTTATGAGGGCATGAATATCGCAAGCAGCATTAAAGCAATTGATGAAGTAATCAAGTGCTTCGTGAATATCATTAGTGGAGTCAAGTAGGGACCAATCTTGCCTTCTCAGGTGCGATTTGAGTGGCTCAAGGTGTCTATGTGCTAGGACCCTGCTGAAAATTTCCTTGGGTGGTGGTTTGTTAAATTTGTTAGACCAGTAACATAATATAGGGGAGTGGTCAATTAGGGTGTCAAGGTAGCACAGTCACATTTGAGATGTGTTCAGGGTGACTGGATAGTATCCAATCCAGTAGGGTACTTGACCCTGTCCTATAATTAGTTCCGGTCGGGGTGGTAACTTGCTGGGTAAGGTGGACAGCTGAGAGAGCATCCTTGAAGGAACCTATGTCAGGGAAGAGCCAGTTTACAATGAAATCACCCAGTGTTATGGTTTCAGAGTTCTGGAGAATGCTATGAATATATTCCATGATGATATTAAAGCTGGCAGCATGATCTTTCAGAAGTATGTACACAGATACCACAGTCAATATTTTGTTATGAGCCCCTAGTAGTATTTTGATGGCAAGGGCCTGTGAAGTGTTACCTATGCTAGGCATTGGTAGGGCATGTCCCATAAGAGTATCTTTTAGGTATATAGCACAGCCACCACCTCTTTTAGTTAGCCTAGCCTGCCTAAATATAGAGTAGCCACACAGGGCGATTGCAGTGTCTGGGATCTTGGGTGTCAACCAAGTTTCTGTGACAGAGAGAACATCCAGATTGTGCTGTGTAAACCAGACTTTGAGGTTGTCTAGTTTACAAACATGATTACAGATGTTGACGGTTGCCAGTGAGAGTGTACCAAGCTGTTTTATTACAAGGTTTCATAGCTCGTGGGGGCAAGGTGGATTATGTCTTGGAGGCTTTGTTTCCTAATGACCTGAACAAAGAACTGGATTTAACTGTGTACTGTACCTGTGATATTTGGTCCTTTGGAAAAACTGCCTTCCATTTTTATGGATTATGTGTAAATACGTACAGTACAGGTCACATTTAACTGTTCCGCCAATGCAGTTGCTTTAGCATTTCTGATTGAGTTGCATAAGTGTTGCTGTATTCAGTACAAACCCTTGCACAAACTGTTTCTTAAGAGTTTCAACTCAGTTTTGCATTGCATTCTGATTGGGCCTCAGGAGCATTCCAACTGAGTAGCAAAACATTTTGTAAACATTGCTCTTAAGCTGATTAAGTGTTGGAAAACAATGCAGTATGAGTTGCCAATGCATTGCCAACTGTAAAAAATAATGCTAAACCAACTAAGTGGTGGGACAGTTTAATGCGACTTGTACAGTATAATTTGCTTATTCTACTTCCATTTCTTTCTGTCATTTAGTGGGACCCAGTTCTTCTGTGATTTCATTCTGTCTCTTCATGTTGTACTTGCCATTGGGATCTGTGGGTAACTCTTTTTTTTTCATTTTCCCTTTTATGACTGACTATTTGGTCTTCTCCTTCCTTAGTAATATCTTTCTTAGAGCAATCCAATCCTATGGCACTCATTTCTCCCATTATTTGTTATATAATGTTATTGCTCCCCACTCAACCTCTAGCACCCTGATTGGCTGGGTACTAGCAAATCGTACTGAACAGATCCAAGCTGCTGGAACACTAGCAGATGCTATCACTGATCATTCCCCATTCTTTTGCATCTGGGGCTTTGCTGCACCCCCATCCCTTCACAACCTCGTTACATCACGTTCCAGGATTATGCTAACTTAGATACACAACAACTTCTACGTGACATAGCTAACATTGACTGGTCCAGTCTTTACAATGCCAATGATGTACAGTCTGCCCTCAATATTTTTCTGACAGAATTCATGGCACTGCAGGACCTATTCCCTCTAATTACCCACAGAATTAAGGGGAACAAATCAGATGACTAAAAAAGTAACTATTTGCTAAGCTAAGAGCAAAGGACAAGAATTACAGCTGCTTTAAGTCTTCTGACCTGCCAGTGGATTATAACACCAACAGACAGCAGCGGAATGCCTGCAAAAGAGAAATAAAAATGGCCAAAGGCTCATACTGCAAAAGCTTACTAGTGAATGCCTCAGGCAACCCCAAAAAGTTCTGGTCACATATAAAAACCTTTCTGGGGTCTACCCACTCTGCTACCCCAAATGACCTGGTCCTCAATGGTACTCACTGTAACAATCCTCAGATCATAGCCAACTTTTTTATTAACCAATTCTCAGATCTAAATAAATACACATCCTCCTTCCCTGCCTCACAACACCACTGTCCTCCTGCAACCTCCAGCCAAGAAGTCATTGGCCCCTCCTTCTACTTTAAGGCTATCACTCGACAGAAGGTCTCTAAATTACTCAATCTCAGACAGTACAACCACAGACTCAGACAGTCTTGAACTCAGACTACTAAAAATAGCAGCTCTGCCCATCGCTGTCCCCTTAGTCAAAATGTTCATGCTCTCTCAATATCAAAGTAGTATCCCTGACATATGGAAGATAGCCAGGGTCACTCCTGTCTTCAAAAAGGGTGACCCAAAAGACCGGTCTAACTACAGATCCATTGCCATCCTCTCAGTTCTGAGCAATATCCTGGAAAAATCAGTTACTACACAAACTATCAAATTCCTTCTCAAAAATGACCTTCTCACAACCAACCAATTTGGTTTCCTCAAGGGTCATAGCACCTCCATGGCCCTGCTTAAGTTTACTACTGACACACTTACTGCTATGGACTCAGACCCTCTAACTGGAGCTGTTTTCATAGACATGACAAAGGCCTTCGACTTGGTGAACCACTCCATTCTCCTTGCCACCCTGAAGTTTTTGGGCTTTGCACGTAATGTTGTCAACTGGTTCAATAGTTACCTGTCAAACAGGGTCCAAGCTGTATAATACAATTCAACCTATTCTGACCTGGCAACAGTGAATATTGGTGTACCACAATGCTCAGTTTTGGGTCCACTGCTATTTTCTATATTTATCAGTAACATCACCTCCAATCTTACTTCCACCTCTTCCCTTCTCTACGCTGATGATATAGTCCTATACACCAGTGTGAAAAACATCTCTGACATCAATCTGCAGCTCTCCACTGACTTTCAACACTCTCAAGCCTGGCTGTCACATTTCAAACTTATCCTTAATGAGGTCAAAACCCAATCCATGCTATTTGGGACAAATTCTAAACTCAAAACCTGTCAAAATAATTGTATGGTCTCTTGTCTGGATGGCTCCCCCATTGGTTCAGTCACCTCATTTTAAGTACCAAGGGGTAACACTGGACCAATCCCTAAACTTTGATCTTCACATCCAGAATTCATGTAAATCTGTGAACTCTAAATTAGGTTAAACATACTGGATGAGATATGTACTAACCCCTGTAGCTAGAGTTGCCATTGCTTGTAGTATTCTTCTATCCACCGTTACATATGGAGTTGCAACCTATACTGCCTTTCCTAAATCCAATCTCCATAGATGGGACGTCACCTAGAATAATATCTGTTGCTATGTCTCCTTCTCCCATTGGTGGAAACACCACTGCCTCCTCTACTCAGATCTAAGCTGGCTAACACCAAATGCTGCTAGACTTTACTCACTTGGGTTGACTGTCAACAGTATTATGTGGTCTCAAATTCCAAAAACATTAGCTGATCTACTTGTTCCTCAGATGTCTGGCTATGGCCTACGCTCAGCTGGAAAATCACTTCTGTGTGTCCTGAAAAGTAACACTACTAAATGTACCAGTGCTTTTGCTCACCATGATCCTCAACTATGGAACTCCTTCCCTTTAGTCATCCACCAAGCACCCTCCCATAACACCTTTAAAAAGGAGTTCCATAGCTACCTCATCTCCTCTAATCAATGCCCTTGCTTCAACCCCCCTTAGCACCCACTCCTATTCTCACAACTGTGTGCTTGATCTGCTTTCTACCTAATGTCTTGCACTTCATCTTCCTCTGCCTGTCTACTTGTCTCCCCACCCAACTTGATGTGCTTCTCCTCTTTGGCTTGTTGCCTCAAATCACTTGCCCTGCCCTACTATAACTAATTCTCAACTCCTTAGATCTTTATAATCATTTCTGAAATGCTTCTACTTGCAATACTCTGTGCCCTATCTCCCAAACCAGGTGAATGTTTCTCCCATAAGGATCTGCCTACCGTATGTTATTTTGTAATTGTCCCTGCTCATTATACCTGATAGTTCCTTGCAAGTATGTGGTTGTTTGTTTTCAATGAACCTCTTGCCATACTTTGCATCATGATAATTCCTTGCAAATATGTGAGCTATGTCCTGCACCTGCCAACAAATTGCCTCATCACATGTTTTGCCATGAATCATACTGTTTTGTACCTTGCTCTCATCACCTTGCTTGTATTTTAACTTTAAAACCTTGTTTTGTTTCTGTGTTTTATGTAATTCCACTCTGTAACCTCCTGGGCCGTGCCTGAAAATAGTCATTTCTATGGCTAGCGCACCTACCAGGTAAACAAAAACTAAATAAATAAATTGCACCCATTTGAAATGTTTGTGGTTATAACAACTCATTGGCATGGGAGCTGTGTAAATGAATCTGGGGTGGAAGAGGTCTGGAGTGGGAGGGGAGGGGGCAAACAGAAAGGAAAGATTGACAGCCATGGGTGATCAGTTGCCTCATGGGTATGGTAGCAATTGTATTTAACACTATCATGTTGGGTTTAAACATCATTTCCTATAATGTCAAGGGGGTCAATTCAACCAATCAAGCATACAAGATTACTGAAGGAGCTGAAGGGGTTGAAGTGTGACAATGGTTATTTGCAAGAAACTCATCTTTCAGAGATAGAACATGTAAAATTATGTAGAACCTGGGTGGGTCATGTCTGGGCAGCCTTACACCCTAAGGCTAAGAAGGCAGGAATGGCCATCCTGATGAAGAGAGACTGTCCGATTAGGATAACAGAGACTGATCAAGGTCTGCACAGGTGCTATGTTAGGGTCACAGGGGAATTGTATGGCAAAACAATACATATGGTAAATACCTATGCCCCAAACATAGACACTGATACATTTCTGACAGAGGTTTTCTCTAGGCTGGCCTCTTTACCACAGGGACAGTTGATCATTGGAGGAGACTTCAGTGCAGCTCCAGTACCCAGCATGGTTAGGTCCTCAGGTGCTACCCGCACCAGTCAGTGGGCTACCCAAAGACTTAAGGCCTTGATGATGGAACTTGGTCTGGTTGATGTATGGAGAGCACTGCATAAGATGGAACAAGATTATACTTTCTGTTCTAATGCCCAGAATTCATACTCCAGAATAGATTTATTTCTTATGCATCGATCAGACCTATATTATGTCAGCAAAGCTGAGATCCAGCCTATCACACTATCAAACCATGGCCCAGTCATTATACAATTAAATTTAGGCCAAGAGAGGGGGATTAGAACATGGAGGCTTAATGTGTCCCTACTGAATGAGAAGAACTTCATAAGACAACTAACTAAAGCAACCACAGATCTAATGCTTGACTCCCCAATGCAGGATTGTTCTCCATTAGTTTGGTGGGATACTGTAAAGGTGGTGTTAAGCGGCCATGCTATTAGCTACGCGTCAGCCCCCCCAAAAAATGTCAATGGTGAAATTCACCCAAATACAAGCATGAATTAAGGAGGTAGAAAGCCAGCTTAAAAAAACACCTGGGAAGAAGAAAGACAAGTGGGAGTTAAACAAAGCACAGGACTAACTTACAAAAATAGAGGAGAGAAAAGCAGAGGGAATGCACTGTTTTGCAAGTCAAAAATACTATGAAGGGGAGGGAGAGCTGCCCATCTCCTAGCTTTCTCACTGAAAAAAGCACAGTCAGAGAGAACTGTCCAGGGTAAAAGGGATGAGAGAGGTAGGACCTGGATGCAACCAAAGGAAATAGCAATGCAGTTTAGGGAGTTTTTCTAAAACCTTTACAGCGAGGACAAAATGGAAGATCAAGTCAAAAATAACACTGAAGCTTTCTTATAGGCTATCACCCTCCCCAGGCTATAACAGGAGGCACAAGCAACATTGTTAGCCCCTATAACACCACAAGAAATAGATCAGGCCATTTCAAGGCTCCCGATGGGAAAATCCCCAGGTCCTGATGGTCTGGAAGCTGAGATCTTTAAAAAACTTAAAAAAACCTTAGTGCCCCAATTGCAAAAAGTGTTTCAGGCTTGTCTGGAGGAAAACCTCCTGCCAACCTCCAGGGAAGAAACACTGAACACAGTGATCCCAAAGCCTGGAAAAACAGGCACATGCTGTGCAGATTTTTGACCAATATCACTCTTTAATCAAGATTTAAAAATCCTTGCAAAAATTCTAGCGACAAGGCTGCAGGGACATATAGAGAAAATGATACACTTGGATCAGACCAGATTTATTCCCCACGGACATATGTCAGACAACATCTGTCTGCCCCTGAAAATAATGTCTATAGTATTATGACCTCTACCCTACAAATAGCTTTGTTTCTAGATGCCAAAAAGGCCTTTGATTGCCTGGGCTGGAGGTACATGGAATTGGTGTTGGAGCACATGGAAATTAGGGGTAATTTCCTAAAATGGATTTCTCTTTGTTATCAGCACCCCGCAGTGAGTGTAAAGGTTAACGGGACCCTATCTGACCAACTGGTAATAGAAAGAGGGACAAGACAGGGCTGCTCACTGTTGCCCCTGCTCTTCTTTCTGAGCATGGAGCCTCTTGCCTAGGCAATCAGAGATAAACCCGAAATAAAAGGTATTCCATCCAATCAGCAGACATACAATGTATCTCTCTATGCAGATGACACAGTGATATACCTGGAAGACCCTGTGTCTTCTATACCCCCCACATTAAAATTGTTGAAAGACTTTGGTAAATTATCTGGAGTCAAAATAATTCTGTTCAAATTGGAATCCCTTGCTCTTGCCCCAGCGCTCTCTGACAGTTAGGACCTCAATCCCATTTAAATGGGTAAAGAGCAAAATCAGGTACCTTGGGATCCAGATCCCCAAGTACCTTTCTGATTTGCACCACCACCATAATTATGCAGCCTTAAGAAGAGAAATACTCAATGACCTGAGCAGATGGCAACATATCCCATTTACATTCCCAAATAGAATAGATGCATTAAAAATGAATGTATTGCCAGGTATTTATTCCTGTTCTCAACTCTACCAATCCCTTTCTTGGGGCGGAAGTGGAAATAACTCCAGTGCAGGCTCTCTGGGTTTGTCTGGGCCAGAAAGTGGCCATGGAAAAGATGGGACTTATGGACAGAGTCAAAAGATAATGGGGGGATGGGAGTACCAAATCTCTATAAGCATTATTTATCCGCTCAGTCCCTCTCAGTACTTAAACTTGATATCGACCAGCCTACAAGGCACACGGTTCCATATAGAGGATGAAGCCTCTCGGACCACACTCCTGGGTATCCTACCTTGGATGGTCTTGCTGACAGATATTAAGAACATGTGTAACAGATGGACCAGGCAGACCATAGGAACCTGGCTGGAAGCTCGACAGTGGTAGGAAATCCCCACGAGGACATGGAAGTTTATCACATTAGCTCACATACTTAATTTCCCAACTCTAGATGGGGACCTGACCCTCAGGAGATGGGTGCAGAAGGGCTTCAGATACCCAGGGCAACTAGTGCAGGGACTGGACTTCAAATCATTCCAGGAACTACAAAAGTAATTTGGGATATATAGCAAAGAGTTCTTTAAATTTCTTCAGTGTAGACACTATCTCTCCACTGTGGTGGGAAAAGAGACTCTAACAGCTGATCCCCCACAGTCAGTAATCCTCACTTACCAGTCTGGTATAATGAACCATACCAGAAAATGTATTTCTACAATTTACAAGGCATTACAAGAAGGGATAGGCACTTTGTTGGTTCAGCGAATCCAGGGCACCTGGCATGAGGAGTTGGGACAAGTACTCACAGACAGAGACTGGGAATTAATATGGAGGGATGCCTACAGAACCACATAGGCTAACACCTAGACTTCTCTGTGCATGTAAACTGCACCCAAAATGTGGTGCTCAATACAGAAACCATGATTGTATTCCACTAGCAGCTCACCGGGCACTTGTACAGAAAAATGATCCTCCACACATTTGACTATTCAGATACAGTCTATAGTGCTGCTCCCACACCCCCTTGGCCAGACTAGACACCCTCCATCCCTCTTGCTGTCGGTTCACACTATCATGCCCTCCATGAACCAATCATTGTGATCTTTACAAAGCCTTCTCCTTCCCATCCCTTGACTCCAGATGCCTCATTGACTGATTCCTTTATGGCCAAATTTTGGTTTGGGTTACTACCCCTTATCTCACTTCCATTCTATCTACTCCCACCCTACCCCCTTATCCCCTCAGCAGTCCCAGTCCCAGACTCCTGGCCTTCACCCACAGGTCCACCACAGATGGACAATCCACCTTCTCCTATCATTGTCCCAAGCTGTGGAACACCCTCCCCTCTCCATCTGAAATGCTCCATCCCCTGCAACCCTCTCCTCCGTCCTACATAACGACACCTCCCCTACTTGCTCCTGTCCCTAATTCCTATCTCACCATACACATATTTTCTTCCACTCAAACTAACATTAAACTAACCTTAGCTCCACCATTCCTCTGGTACTCCACACTCATCACTCAATTAACTCTATACCTCAGCTACTCTCTTTTGCCTGTCCCTTCACCTACCTATAAGCACTAAGGTACTTATCCCCTTCACCTACCTCTGAGCAATAAGATACTAAACCTCACAGCACATATATCCCTTCCCCCAGCTACCTCTTCTAACCCCTTCTCTTCTACTACCCTCCATTCTACTCATGCCATATTCTGCCCACTGTTTTTATTATGCGTTGCTGACCATGGAAGCTTCCTGTCCACTGAACAACATTTACACCATTCTCTACTATTAATGCTGTCTCCTCCAAATACAAAATTGTATTACTTATGCAGGGGGTGTTTGTATAAGCCAGTCATGCAACCAATGGTCATTGCTTTATTTGTTGTCCCTCTTAGGTTGTATGACTGGGTACCTGGATGTTCTTTTAATCATTTTTATTGTTCTTCCAGATGATGCAACTCTTACAAGTATTGTACTCTGTAATATTATGTTGTAAATACTGTATACTGTATACTCATACTGTTATAATCTATCTACGTCTGTGTAACTTTTCAAAGCTGTAAATACTGTATTATACAATGTAAACTCTGTCTCCCTTCCCCCTCCCCCAGGACGCATCTGGAAATAAGCTATTTTGGTCAACATGCCTTCCTAGTGAAACATTTAAATAAATAAATAAAATATTTGGTGACTGTGACTTTAAGAGAGCTCACACTATAAATATGTAAACAGTAATTTTGTAACTCTGCCCCTGATGAAAAGGCAGTGTTTCCTCAAAGCACAGGGGAGACTGCTTGCTGGTTGAATGGATGTTTTTTAAATACACTTTGGAAGCAAACTTATGCCATGGTGAGTGTTGTTCTATTGTGTGTATGTTCAGTAATTAAGCCACCCTAAGAGCATCCCATGTGGGTGTTTACATCACAATTATGGAGAATACATTGTTTACCTTATTGGAGACTTTCCCAGGTCCCACTACATTGCAATATTTTAAATTAATTCAAATGCACATGTTCTGTCTCCCCAGAGAAAGCAGTAATGCTGAAACATGAAGTGTCATAAACCTACTTGCTGCTTCACTCAAATGCTATCATTGTGGACATTACAGTACAGTAATTGCTAAAGAAGTTGTTGATAAGTGTCTCTGGTGCTACAAATACCTAAGCAATGCCCAATGTGCCCTCTTCAACAAGGAAACCCTGGCTTGCCCCCTCACATAACTGAAGGCTCACAGTGGCCATAGATCTGCAGCTAGTTAGATCAGGATACAAAATGAAAAAAAATGTGTATTAAAGAATATACAAAAAGCCTTGAGCAAATATTCCCCCAACACAACAAGCAATGATTCATGCTGGCTTCTGGCACTTTAACAATTAATTCAGAATACAGCTACTGTATTTCAGACCTTTCTCATCCATTTAGTCTTTATCACATTTCACATGAATTTCTATACATTTTATGAAATATTTTGATACATATGTGTAATAACTACACATAACATGGTTAGCCCATTGCCCACTATTTTCTAGTTGCTATGTAATCCCGTTACTCACTCCAGTGACATAATGCAGTGGATAATGGATTAATGAAATACAAATTCATACATTATTACAGACTGAAATATCTGGAGAAGCAGAGAGAAGCTGGGAAAGCTGTCAGAGGGGCTAAGGCAAGAACAGAGGAAGGAATAGCACAGGCTATTAAGATGGGGGACAAGACCTTCTTCCATTTTATTAGCGAGAGGAAGAAGACCAGAAATGGTATTGTTAGGCTAAAAAAGAGAGAGGGTGGTTGGGTGGAGGATGACCTTCAAAAAGCTGAGATACTGAAAAAGTATTTTTGCTCAGTAGTTACCAAGGAAGATCAGGGAAGGGTCCAAGACTCACAAGAAAGAATGTATGTGGGGGGGAGAGGTGGACACCAGCCCATTCATGGTGGATAGAGTCTTGGAGGAACTAGGAAAAGTAAAGACAGAAAAGGCAATGGGGCCAGACAGGATTCACCCTAGAGTGTTTTAGGAACTCAGGGAAGTCCTAGCAGGTCCGCTGACAACCCTTTTCAACCAATCACTAGAGACAGGGGAGGTACCTGGGGACTGGAGAAGGGCAGAAGTGGTCTCCATGCACAAAACTGGAAGTAGGGAGGAGGCAGGCAATTACAGACCTGTAAGCCTGACCTCAGTGATGGGGAAGCTGATGGAGTCCTTGTTTAAAGAGAGAGTAGTGAAGTTCCTGGAGTCAGATGGTGCAAAAGACCCAAGGCAGCATGGATTCATTGAGGGTAGTTCCTGTCAGGCTAATCTTATTGATTTCTTTGACTGGGTTACCAGGGTGGTGGATCAGGGAGAGGTGGTGGATGTGGCCTTCCTGGATTTCAGTAAGGCCTTCAACACCATTCCTCACAGAAGGTTGCTTAACAAATTGGGAAATCTGTGTGTGGGCTCTAAAGTGGTAAAATGGGTTGGAAACGGTCTAAAAGGCAGGAACCAGAGGGTGGTAGTAAATGGCATAAAATCAGAAGAGGGGGAGGTAACCATCAGGGTTCAACAGGGATCGGTTCTGGGTCCAGTTCTATTCAATGTCTTCATAAGCAACATTCCAGAGGGACAAGAGGGGAAAGTATGCCTGTTTGCAGATGACACCAAAATCTGTAACAGAGTCGACACACAGGAGGGGCTAAATAAAATGAAAAATGATCTAAGACTACTTGAGGAATGGTCAAGGTTTAGTAGTTGGGTTTCAATACCAAGAAGTGCAAGATAATGCACCTAGGACACGGAAACCTAAGAGAGGAATACAGGATGGGGAGACAGGTTCTAGCCACCACAAGTCAGGAGAGGCACCTGGAGATTATCATATCCGATGACCTGAAGTCAGCCAAACAACGCAAAAAAGCAGTGGGGAAGGCAAACAGAATTTATTTATTTAGTTGTTTAACCAGGTATAATACACTAAGCTGAAAGCTTTTTTACAGGAGCAACCTGGGAGCACAAGGAGGTTAAGTGACTTGCTCAGGGTCACACAGTGTGCAAGTGGAAGCTGTGGGATTCAAACCCAGGTCTGGTCTGCTGGATATCACCAAATTTGCAGCTCAGAGCCTTAGACCACTGCGCTATACTGCCTCACAAGAATGCTGGAGTGCATAGGAAGGGGCATCATCAGTAGGAGGAGTGAAGTGGTGATGCTACTCTATAGATCACTGGTGAGGCCTCATCTAGAATACTGTGTCCAATCCTGGATACCATATCTCAGGAAGGACATAGACAGAATGGAAGCAGTCCACAGAAGAACAACAAAAATGATACATGGACTGCACCACAAGCTTATGAGGAAAGACTCAAGGAACTAAACATCTATTCACTGGAAGAGAGAATGGAAAGAGAGGATATGATAGAGACTTTCAAATGACAAGGGGCCATAAAATGAGGCTGGAGGGAGGGAGACTTAGGGAGAATGCTAGGAAGTATTTTTTCACAGAGAGGGTGGTGGATCCATGGAACAGCCTACCAGCAGAGGTGGTGGAAGTGAAAAAAGTATGGGGATTCAAAAGTTCATGGGATAAGCAAAAAGGCACCCTGCTATACAGCAGAGAAGGGGAAAGGCAGTCCAGTTAAGAGTAGGGATTGCCAAACCAAGTAGGGAAATGGGCAGACTAGGTGGGCTGTATGGTCCTTTTCTACCAACAGATTCTATGTTTCTATTATTCACTGATTTTACTGCAGTGAAAACCAGCATGTTAATTAACATGTTATCGACTGTGGGTTCCCAAGCTACAAAGGCAAACCAAGTTACAGACCATAAATAAAAGTAACTTAGCTCCTGCACAGATGTTACAAGTCTTTTACTACCTGCAAAACCAAAGTAAAGAGAACCTGGCTACAACACAAACTAAAACTACCCCAATACAAAATTCACATGAAACTATTGAAAGAGTCCTACAGAAAGAACCACTACAGTAATGGCACACATGCTGTTATGGCCTAAAAAATCTAAAAGCTCTTATACACAGAGCCCTACTCACATCAGGGTGGTTTCCAACTGTTTGCTTCACTCCATCTGCACCACTGCCATTTGCCTCTACATACAGCAGCCTGCATCAGTCTCATGGCTCTTCCAGTGTTTCTGCTATCTTTTTGATAGGCTGAGAGCACAAGACCTGGATTGTTCTGTTGGGGGCATCACAACTTGGAGTTCTTAGCATGATGATGATGATTCAAAATAGTCAGCAGTACTGGAGTTAAACTGAAGTTTTACTATGTATACAACACAATGTTTTTAAACTTAAAAGTACCTGTACTCCCCTGCAAGTAGTTGTGCACCACAGATTAAGAGCCTACAACATGTTGGCCCTGGGAAGATTTCCGGCTCACTTCCTGTTTACAGTGTAAAAGTGTATCTTAGGAAATCAATGATGATCTAGGAGTCTCTTGCGATAGGCTCTCCTGGATCGATGTGGGTGCTGGGATTTGATTATACAGCCCAATGATGCAGAGCAAAATGTAAAAATGCAACAGCAGACCTAGAAAAACAGGGAACGACAGGACAGCGAATACTCCTCTGATGCAGTGCAGGTTGTGTTTAGACAACAAAGAAGGTAACGTTCCAGTTGCTCTGTACCACTCTCAACTGTGCGAAGCAGACTGTGTAAAAGGGCCTTAACTAAAGCCACACTACATAAAACAAATTTACTGAGCCCGCTAATGATTACAGGGGCACTAGGCCACATAAATGGCAAAAGTAGTGGCACAAGAAATTAACTGTCTTAGATAAACTTTTCTCTTAGTTGTAGCGTGCTCAAATTTTCTGGCCAGACGTGCATTTCTGCAAGCTATACAATTACCACACTGGAAAAAAAAACATCTGTTTCCTTGGCAGCCAGTTTAAGTAAGGCTGTTCCTTTCTAGAGGGGACTAAATGACTGGAAGTTAAAATATCACCCAAAATGTTTTGCTTTTTTTGAAAGTACCCTTTGGAGCTGGACCTACCTCTTTGGCAAGTACTTTATCAATGTGTAGTATGGGCCAATACATATGAATCAGGCTGCCTGCTTGACCTGCCACATCATTGTACACAGCTGGAAATGGTACTAAGTTTGTATCCATAGGTGGTTTCCACTTAGGGATCAGAAGGGTATGTCTTCTTATCTTTTTAACTTTCTCAAATAACAGTTTTAGCACTTGATCATACCCTCTGTCTTTAAATCTTTTGAGCATCTCAGATGCTTGTTTTCCAAATTCAAGATTTTCAGAGCAACTTCACCTGATTCTATGAATCTGGCTATAGGGAATAGATTCTATCAGCTGCCTGGTATGTGAACTATCAGCTTGAAGAGTGGTGTTGGCAGCTATGAGTTTCCTACAGCCAGTAGTGTAAACAATTTGCCCTTGGACTCCCATCATTGTAACATCAAGCAATGACATTTTTGATCTGTGATACTGCTATGTGAATCTAAGCCTCTCTGAGGTACTATTAAGGTACTCCATGAATTCCAGAATCTGTTGTTCATTTCTTTGATGCAGAAGAAACACAATATCATATATTTATCAATTTCAGGTTATTATCTTGTTCACAAACCTGTTATTATCTGAATATACAAACCTATCCTCCCAAAGTCCCATTACCAAGATGGCATAAATGGGGGCAATAGATGTCTCCATGGATGTTCCACATTTTTGCCTAAAGAATTCACCATTAAAGATGAAATAGTTTTTTGTTAATACTAGCTCTAAGGCCTGCGGAAGGAAGGTAGTGAGTATGTCATGAACCTGATGTGGTGGGCTAAGGTAGTGTTGTACCACTTTGATCCCCTCATGATGCTGAATGCATGTATATAGACTTTGTACATCTATTGTTAGTCAGTACAAATCCTTCTCTTATGTCACATTGTTCATTTTATTCAGGATGTGCATAGTGTCTCATGTGTAAGAGTTCAAATTTTGTACATCACCTTAAAGCCATCACCCCCCCCACACACACACACACACACACACACTGATTTACTGAACTGGTTGTAGGGGTTTATTTAACACTAATATGAATTGATTGATATACTGCTTTATGGTGATTTGTTATACCTGGATGAACAGGATTATTATGCATGTATAAATTAAGCGTATGCTGACACCAGTTTGACAATTTGATAGCGAATGACATTACTACGACAATTCACTTTTGCCACTGTAATGTCATTTCGGGACCCAACATTGCTTTCTTGGGGTCTTGCACTCCTTCCCTGAATCAAGTCTGACTCAGAGTTGATTATATTTACTATGGGGGATGGGGCTAGCCCCCTGCATGGTGGGTTCAGGGGCAAAAGGCCCCCAACTGAAAAGTAACTTTCTTCAGATGGCTTATGTCAACCAGAATTGTGGTCAACATATATCGTTAGCTGTGAACGTTGGTCAACAACTTTGTTGTCAAACCGGTGTCATGGATCCTAAATTAAGTATTGTAAGCTGCATGACTTGGAAGAGACTTTGAGGTGGAGCCAGTGTCGTACATACCAAGATGGCACTCTGAAGTGTGTGTGATCAGTTAGCTGTGTGGGTTAATTAGCAGCAACATTGAGCAAAAAAGCTTGTGGCCTCACAGTCAGGTTGCGATTTTTGTCTGCTGAAACTTTTCATTTCTGGCCATCTCCTTTTGCCATCTGGCTTGCTTGCCCCATGTTAATCAAATGACCACTTGTATGGTAATCTCACCCATTGGCAACAGTTGGTATTATGTCTAAAGTGGCCCACAGCTCAACAGAGCCAATTGACAGTCCAGAGTCTGACACCGACCAACAGATTAATAAATGAAGCAAACCGGTAAACAAACTAGGAGAGACAAAACCTCTTTGAGTGAAATTGAAGATGGACAAGCTCGCACCAAATTTCAGCAGCAGAAACTTTCCTTCACTCCGCTACAGATCAAACAGCTTCTCTCCCCGATCCCTGAACCTTCTGAGCAAATAAATGTGGACATGGATATGGATTCTTCTAACCCTGGCATGGAAACTTGTCCAGCTCCAGTCAATCAGGTAGCTTCAGAAATAGTAATCACACATGATACAGAGGAGCAACACTACGCTAAGGCTGATGAAAATGAGGAACTACAGTGGCCCCAGACAGGTATTCTTTCAAATTCTGAACTGTTGGGGACAAGTGCTGGATGTCAGAGGGTGAAGGGATTGGGAAATCCTGCTGCATTTCAGCCTCCCAATGTTGCTAATAGCTTTTCCAGAAATAGCTCACATCTAGCTTCTTCTGTTCATGGGGCAATATCAAATACTTCGAGAGAAACCACAGCCCAACTGGGCCTGCACCCAGTTCCTGTACTAGAGAAGCAAGATATTGTGCAAAACAACAGTGAGGGGATCCACGTGGATTTGTTTCTTAAGTTTAGAAACCAAATTACACAGGACATTAAGGATGGGTTTGCAGTAGTCAACTCTACACTTTTCGAATATTACACTTTCCCTTAATGATATATCTACTAAACTTCAATCACTCACACTGCAAACACATACTTTAGAACAGAGAGTCAGCAACCTAGAAGATAATGCCAACAAAATGCAGAAAGCACTTGATCAGCATACCGCACTGCTCAATGAGCTTCAGGCACATATTAATGACCTTGAAGATAGCTTGAGAAGACAAAATCTTAAACTCATTGGCATTCCATAAGGCTTAGAAGGAAGATCAGACCCTCTACCTTTTCAAAAAAATAATTACAGAAGCTCTGGGAAGACCATACCCTGACAAAAAAAACAACTTTAGATTGTGCTCATCATGGACTGGGTGGTCATCCCAATTCTGGCTTGGATATAAATAAAAAAAAGTCTTGGTATGTGTTCTTAAAACCCCATTATTTTATTCAGACCATGAACTTATCCTGAAACATGCCAGAATCAAGAAAAGGCTGACTTGGACTGGATTGGTTGGGGAGGTTGTTGGGTCTAAAACAGTGGGGGAATTCAAACATGCATGGGACAGACATAAGGCAATTGTAGTGGGGGGTTGGAGGAAGTAGGCTGTTGGTTAACTAGAATCTGCAGCTTATCCAATAAGAAGGGGAAATGGGCAGACTGGGTGGGCCAAGTGCCGTCAAAGTCTATGTTTCTATGTTTCTATGGGTCAAATTCTCTGTTTTTCCTGTCCTATCGATGGCCATGATACAATCAAGATGTGCTTTTGACAAAGTTTGAGTGATCTTGAAAGAAAAAAAAAATCAGATTTACCCTCTTGTATCATGCAAAAAGCCAATTTCTTTGTAGAGGACGGATGTAAGTTTTTGACAATCCTAGGTTAGCTGAAGAACTATTAACCCAATAGCAGGATATGACTGGTTAATTTGAATGTTGCCCATTATGCTTTTTTCAGTTCCCCCAGTTTACTTTTTTTTTTTTGATGGGGGGAGTTCGATAAAACACTAAGGGATAATGCACAGCCCGCACAGACCTGATTTCATGTAAAAAGAATCACCAAAATGGTTGATGGATAGGGCTAGGCCCGTGGCACAATAGACTGGTTTAAATGGTTCTTTCCTTATTGTCTTTGTATGCTTATTCTACAAGGGCTATTTTTTTTTTTAGTTCAATGGGGATTTTTTCTCAATGTTCACCTTTATTGTTGGTAGTGTGGGTGGGTGATGGGGGTTCTCTGGTTCACTGGTTCTACAAATTTTCCTACCAATCAGTGCATTCATATGATGTTTTTCTCCAATATATTGGGGACAAAATGGGAATGGTATATATATATATATATATATATATATATATATTATTCATTAAGATGGGTAGCATAATTAAGTTTATGACATACAGTATAATGTGAAGTGAATGCAAGACAGAACCAAGGCTAAGAAAATGTTTAATTATCTCGATAATCATCACATCAACTGTGTATTGTTCCAGGAAATGCACCTTTCACAGGGCCTTTTTAATTTTTATGTAAAAAAATGGGGCTTAGAAATCAATGTTTTTTATAGCACTTATACAAGGGGTGTCTCCATCTTCTTAAAAAAGGGATCAGGATTGTCTTTTGGCCAGTATAAAATGGATCCCAATGGACACTATATCACTGCTGAAATTTGGGAGTTAAATAATAAATACACCCTCATCAATCTATATGGCCCTAATGAAAACAGCCCTGAGTTCTTCAACGAAGTGTTTCTAGAGATGGCGAATTTCTCTTCCCTCTATATTTTGGTGGGTGATTTCAATTTAATTTTTAACACAGATTTGGACAAATCCAACTCAAGATAAGAAAATGTTAGTTCAGCTGTAGTCAAAGTGAAGCAATTTTTTATTGATGATAATCTAATTGATACCTGTTGGGTCAGAAACCCCAGTTCTAAGCAGTACTCTTTTTTATTCCCCAGTTTAATATAAATATTCACAAATAGATTATTTTTTGGTGTCTGAGTCTATTCAGCATTCAATTGAAAATATTGAATATAAAAATATTATCATATCAGACCATGCTCCCGTTGTTTTAGTTGTTGTGCTACAAGAGGAAAAAAAAACCCTCTATCTTTAAACTTGATCCCATACTTTTAAAAGATGAATCCAAATCTGCTTATATGCAAGAATATATTGATAATTATTTTAGCATTAAAACAGCCCAAAGTACTTCTTAGATTTTTATTTGGGATGCTTTCAAGACTGTGGTGAGCGGCCATACTATTTCCTTTATGAGCCATCGGAAGTGCAATAGAATGAAAAAAATGACTGCTTTGGAAAATAATATTGCCAGTCTTGAACAATTACACTGTATAAATATGGACCCAGAGGCCTATAAGAAATTAACCCAACTTCATCAGGAATATAATCTGCTGGCAACAGAGGCAGCTAAATGACAATTATTGTATACTAGATCTCAATACTATGCCTTTAGAAATAAACCAGACAAAATTTTGCTCTGGCAATTAAAAAAAACAACAGACTGAAAACAATATCAATTCAATCATGTTGGCATCGGATGAAACTGTGAACAAACCAGGGGAAATGAATAATATTTTCAAAGATTTTTACCACTTACTTTACACCTCAGAGCAAAAGCTTAGCCAGGAACAGATACATAAAATGTTGAATAATCTGACCATCCCTAAGACTAATAATGCACAAAATAATATACTTGAGGCTGATATCTCTAGTTTTGAGATTTATGAGGCAATTAATAAACTTGTCCCCTCTAAAGTGCAGGGCCCAGATGACATATCCATTGACTTCTATAAACACTTTTCTCAGCTTTTTATTCCTCATCTGAAATCACTTTTCCATTTCATTATTAAATATAAACAATTACCCCTGTAATTTAAAGAATCACATATTTTACTTTTCAAAAAAAGGATAAAAATCACTTTCTACCAAGTGCCTATCAACCTATATCATTAATAAATGTGGATGTCAAGATTTTGGCTAATGTCCTTGCTTCCAGGCTGGAAGGGGTTCTTACAGATTTTATACATCCTGACCAAACTGGGTTTATTAAGGGCCAGAATATTAAGACTAACATTAGAAGAACCATTGATATTACAGATTGGTCAAAATGCTCAGATTATTCACTCCTGTCTTTAGATGCTGAAAAAGCCTTTGATAGGCTGGAGTGGGAATATATCAAACCAATTTTTTCAAAATTTGGTTTTATTCCTCATTTTAGAACCTGGATTGAGGTACTCTATTCCAGCCTGGAGTCAAGGATCAAAACTAACCACGATATCTCTGAAAAATTCCTCTCTATAGAGGTACGTGTCAGGGCTGTCCCCTCTCGCCTCTCATTTTTGTAATGACCATTGAAACATTAGCTTTAATGATAAGAAAGCATAAATTAATTAAAGACCTTTTCCTCAGGGCATCTGAGCATAAAATTAGTCTTTATGTGTACGATGCTCTGATTTATGCATCAAATATGAATAACAGCTTTCCGCATATCCTAAGCATTCTTAATGATTTTGGCCAGATGTCAGGTTACAAGGGGAGCTGGCCTAAGTCTGAACTGATTGAATCACCTAATCATTCATTCCCATTAAATTTTTTGAGTGGGTATGACATTCAGAAAGTACAGCAGATCCAGTATCTCAGTGTTAAACTTGATCATAACGTGTCTTGACTGTATTAGGCCAACTTCTCCCCCCACTACAGGATGTAGCTAATGAATTTTCTCATTGGGAATCTCTTTCCTTAACACTAATTGGTAGAACACTAGAACTAAAAATGAATACCTTACCCACATTTTTGCATCTGTTTTAAATGCTACCAAATATTATACCGGAAAACTTTAAAAAAAAAATTGAAGCCCTGATGAGAAAATTTCTATGGAAAGGAAAGCACCCCAGATTAAAACTTGACAAACTATATTTACGAAAGGAACTGGGTGGCTTATCACTCCCCAATTTCAGAACCTATTATATTGCTGCTAACCTCACATGGATGCATGACATTTATCATAATACCATTTCAAATACAGTCATTGCCCCAGAAACCGATTCTACATCCTATGTTAACTTGATGCATTGCACAATGAGTGGTGCTAAAAGACCTTTCAATCCTAAGTGCTTAATTTCTACTAATACAATTTGTCTTCTCTGGGACAAACTGTCCAAAACCTTGCATCTGGAGCTCTCGTGTACAGAGGAGTCTCCTATAAACTGTATTTAAATGGCTTCTTTTCGTCTTCACTTACTGAACCAATATTTAAAACTTGGTATGAAAGTGTCTTATGTGTCATCAGCCAAACTGTTGAAAATTCCCAAGTTCTAGCATTTAATACTATTAAAAACACCTTTAACCTGTAACATAAACATTTTTTTCGCATATTTACAAATTAGGCATCATATACAATCAGCTGGTAATAACTGTGTGAACCTTTTTTTGGATTAATTTATGAATATTCTCCAATATTCTAGAGGCAAAAAACTTATTTCACAAATATATAATTTAATAATTAACCATAATGGGTATGACAAATATAATACTGATCTTAAATCTAAATGGGAATCCAGTCTTAATTATACATTTAATCAATCTCAATGGCATAGTATCCTTAATCTTAAAAATCTTGGTATCCAATCTACTAAATTGATACAAATCTACTTTAATATATTACACAGAACTTACCTCACCCCTACAGACTACATCAATTTGATGACAGCATCACCAATATGCACCCACATGAGTGTGGGCAAGATGCCACATTAGAACACAAGTTGATATTATGCTCTGCACTTAATGATTGGCGGTCACATATTTTGGTGCTGCTCTCTCAAATAGAAGGGGTTCATTTGCATAAAGAGGTTAGCTGGATGATCTGATGTTCAGGGGGCCAGCTGACATGCCTTAATCAACCTCTTGTCAGGTTTATCAGGCTTTGCTTGATCTTAGCATATAAAACAATACTTATGTGTTGGAAAGCTCAATCCCCCCTGAACTTTAAGGTGTGGATCAATCTGTTGATTACAAGCCACCAACTAGAGATGGTTCACTTTATAATATCAAAAGTATGAACTATTATTTTAGGCTCTGCTCTCCCTTCACTAACTGTTTGAAATATGCGGAGTTTCACAATTTGTTATAATTGATATATAATCTACTTTGTGCTGCAGAGTGCTATAGTGATGCCAAAGCTATAGTGGTTTTGTGAATTATTAAATCTTTTAAGTAATAAGTGGACTTTTTCTGCTTCCCTCTCCCCCTCCAGTCTTATTAACTAATGAATTCTGCATATAGGGATTGTTAGTATTTATTATATAGTCATCCTTTGACATGTTTGATGATATTTATATATACAACCATGTAATGCTTGTATCTGAATGCTTGAAAAAATTAAAAAAATAAAAAAAAGTAAGCTGCATGACTGTGCCCCCTGATAAGGACCAATTGGTGGTTTAAGTCCTGGGATATAGATTCCTGGTCCGTACTGAGGAATAAATCCTCCATAAACTTTTGAATGTACTAGTGTGTCTTTATTGTTGTTTATGCTGAGTACAGAATCGTTTCGTGGTTCATTACTAACATAACTGCTTGTTTATAAAACTGAGAACCCTTTTAAATCATGGCAAAGAAAAATAAATAATGAAAATAAGAAAGTATAAAAAAGTAATTTGCAGGCTCATTTGGACAGCTTGAGGGGGACTAAACTTTATTTTGTTTGCAAATGTATTTTAGTACAATTTAAATTTTGCAAAGAGGATATAACAGTGCATATGGCAGCTATAGCCCTCAATCATCTAATAATAAAGGGATGGGGACCCACTTATTAACAAATCTGGGCTTATTCATGTTCCTATTGGAAGCCTGGAGTCTGGCAAAGTTCTTCCACCACCATCTGTACAAACATGAAGTGCCACATGAGCGAGCAGGAAAAACTGCAGACTGTAGATGCTGTCTATTGTAGGTCAGTATCCAGGTTTGGACTGCATGGGTTGCTATTTGAAAATTAAGTGTATGCTTGCAAGACTATGGACCAAGCCATTACTAAGTTCACATTTTTCTTCAGATACATAATTCATGAAGAAAGTCTAATTGTCAAAACATTAACTTTATGTTCTATTTTTAGAATCCATGTATGATAGCTCTTCTTGAAAATAAAAATGCATGTAAAAAAAATTAACAGAGATGCAGGATACTGTATGTTTAACAAATGGTCTCTTCACTTACAGTAACTGATCCCAGTGCTGATATATAGAGTCATACAGAAGACAAAGGGATGACATTGTTTATAAAAATAACATACAGTATTTACTTATTTGCAACCAAACAGAATACTGGTGAGTACTTTATTAAAATACTGAATTTTTTTTTACAAATATACTGAAAACCTCAATTACAGTAGAGCCAGACAGGATGCAATTCTTCATGATAAGCATGTCTTACGTTTCTGTGTGACAAATTGAGTAGATGTCATCAGATTCCATTGTGCGTGGGGGGGGGGGCATGGAGTGAAGCCCACCTTGGGAGCTGCATTTCCTATTAGCTCCCTGTATCAGCCTCCTGTTTTGTTGTTTGCCATTTAGCAGTTGACTTATTACAAATTAAAACAGATGTTTTTGTAGAGGACTCTCTTGAGAACTGCCTGACCACATTTGTTGATCAATAGCAAGAAACATAAAGAAATAAAACAGACATTTTTGCTCCAGATTTGGTGCCCCTACTCTAGCTTAGCAGCAGCAGTTCTTGAATGGTGATGATCTCTGGACAGGATGCAGGGCTTCCAGAATCTTTAGAAGTCAGAAGACCTGCATACAGCAGTGACCTCACTGACACAAACAGTGAATAAAATGGAAAAGAAAATGGATGTGTATTTCATGGTGGAGACCACTGTTGAACACATCTGGAATGCAGTTAAGGAAGCTGCTGCCACACTGGGAAGGACCTGGCTACTACCTCTTTCTGTAGCTAGGAGTATTCTGTATTAAAATAAAGGCTGGAATTGCAGGAAAATACTGCTTGTGCATCTAAAATATAGATATGTGGCCTCCTGGAGGGTGCTGAGGTTGAGCCTCTGGTTCAAGTTGTTGTAAAGTGGCTTTTGGAGGAATTGGGGATACAAGTCAAGAACAGCATAGTCAATCAATGCCTGCAGGATCGTGCAAAGTAGGGCTACAAAGGTGGATGAAGGGAACCAAACTCTCCTGGTTGCGATGACTTTGGTGTCAGTAAGACTTGATTTTAAAGTTTATAAGGGACAAGAAATCAATTCAGTATAAGGGATCTGAAATCTTAATGTTCCTTGATGTATTGTAGGCAAAGCGACAGAAACTTTTTTTTCTGTCAATCTGTTTCTTCACCTTCATCCCCTACAGTGTTCCCTCCTGCCAGGGCACCCAGCTCTGTCTCCCACTCACAGCATTGTCCCTCTGCTTTCCCCCATGACTTGACCCCTGTGGTGGGGCGATGGGGATCCCTCAACCCGCCAGTATGGATCCAGTGTGGGGGGCTGCTGCCAATCATGGGAGAGGGGCCTGCTGTGGTCAGTGATCATCCTGCCGAGGGGCCATTTTCCATTTTTCTCCCCCCCAAGTGGCACAGCAACATGCAATGCTACACTGGCCAAGCCGTGTGTGCTACCACATACAAAATATCAGGTGACTTCCCTGTAACTGCCCCTACATGTGAGCCACTGGTGTTGACCCCCAGCCTCCGCTATGGGTCAGACATGCAGCGGACTCTGTCCCAACCCATCCCTGGGAGAGAAGAGCTGTTCTCCAGATGCTCGATCCTCTCCCTCCCCAGCCGACACCCAACGGCCTGCTCGCACCATGAACATGGATCTCTGGCATGGCAGGAGGGAAGGCATGATGCCTCAGCCCTCCACTCCACTGGGCCAGTGAGAATTGTAAGGTATTTCTTGTGATTTGTAGGTGACCAAGGGAACTGGAGGTGCATTTTTTTAATGTACCCTGTGTGGTTTCAGGTCACAGTGGTTCACACATCTGTATGATACATTGACCCTATCAAAGTCAGTAAACTTGTTGCAAAGTGGGAGACAGATCAATGACAGACAGACCAAGAGGGTAGCTTGGAAGAGAATGAAAGTTGGTGACAGAAAGGGAACATCCATTTTTCATCCTGTAATTCAGAATGTGGGTGAATATTTACATTTTTTCTAGTTTTCAGATTATTTAATTGTTCAGGTTAGATAAGAGGGCTTTTAAAATTATGTGTGTACCTTATAAATAATAAGCATGTTCTGGTCTCAATCTGCAGGGACTATTTTGCAAGCCTTAGGGCTTTATAAAGAGATGGACTAAGATAATGCAATATAAAATGGGCTGTTTTGTGCTCAAATGGGTTTGTATCTGTTGCAAATGGGTGCAATTCAATAATTATTTTTTTTTTATGCAAAAAGACAGGAATGTTGATAATTTGTTCACAGTAAATGGCCAGGTCTGCTAGCCATAATTCCAGCCTAAGTGATTAGTCTTGCTAGAGTTTCAGTTTCCAATACTAAGTAGGTACTTTGTGCAGTCAAGTTGGGGGATTTGTCAGTCTGCTGCTAGGGTGCATATAGGGGGATGCCTACCTTTGGTGCTTGCCTGGCTCATGGGACTATGTGTGCAATGCACATCCTTAGGGTCAGCTGGGCTAATTTTAATTAGACCTTATGATTGTCATGCATGCTACTTTTTACTCAGACTGATAGAGCTTAAGGGAATGGTATGATCTCTTAAAAAATGATGATCAATAAATTAAGGCCATAAAACTGGCTACTATATGAAACAAATAGTATATGGTCATACAATAAATTTTGTTTGGCTACAGTTAAAACCAACTGTTGGTTAATGTTATATTGGTCACGAATAATATATTGACATACCCTTCTGTCTACCAACACAAGATATCTGCCTCACATCTCCTTGCTAACAATGTGCACATTTTATGTATGGCTCATACCTAAAACTGATAGTAATGTATTACACAAAATCAAATACATACAGTATAAAGTTTAATTTTTTTGTCATGCAGTATTCTGCAGCATGTCATTGGCAGAAACTCTAAAGGGTGCACTGCATCCTGGGTAACTGCACTGTATAACATTGCTTCACCCCCATCTTAGTCTTAACTGTAATACTCATAGAGAAAGTCTTGAAGTCAGTGAAGTCATTCCAACCAAGCACAAATTCACTCACTCACTCACCTCTACTGCAAAGGCCACTGTCTGATCTAGAATACAGATTTTTCTTTCAGCTGCAGGATTACATCAAGAAGAAAGAGTAAAGAGTGGAGAAAGGGAATGATTATTATTATTAGAAAAACAGAATGTAGATAACAGCTCAGAATTCATCTTAAACCCCATTCATTGTTATTTGATGCTCACCAATTGTCCTTTTGAAAGGTTGGCATCTGCACCATTTCACTGTAATCCAGTTAGTCTTTCATCACATACTAGTATGCATTAATGTAAGTGATAAGAACTAATGTCTGTTGAGAAAAAAAAGTTGGGAATAACTCAGCCAAAGACAACATGAACAGATGCCCCTACATATGCTATGATTACGACTGTGGCATTGCTGTTCATTTTGCTGCTCCATAATTCTGCCTGTAATATTTCTGTATTAAACTCTTCAATGATACATAAAACTAGGTTCCTTCCTGGAGTTGCACTCAAACCTTTGTGTTAGTGTCTAGCTGTATCTCTCCACATTGCTGTTCATCAGAGTGTTATAAAATGATGTGAGTATATGGTGAATACCAGTCAAAAAATCCTTAAACTTGAACAAAAGCATAGCACCCACTAATGTGCTGGTAGGAGGTCCTGATTTTTGGTGGAGGTAAAAATAGTCGGAGGCTTCAAGCATGCATGAGATAGACATAGGGAAATATTAAGAAATGGGCAGGAATGAGGAAGGGTTGCCAGAGACCAGTTAGAGTCTGCAGAGACAAGCAGGGACCATCTGGGCAGACTGGGTAGGCCAAGAGGTCCTTTTCTACTATCAAATTCTATATTTCTACAGTATAGGTCTATGATTAACAACATTGCTTACTAAAGAATGTATATCTTACTTTTGTATTGACTTTGAATTAAATCAAGTTGACCCTTTAACCCCCACAACACATAAAATGCTACCCCAATGCATGCACACTGCCAGATGCCCCCATGGCTGACATTAGTGATGTAATTAGTTATAAGGAGTATCACATAACAAAACCATATGCAGCTAGCTGCAGTTCAGGATGGGGATTTTGAAATAGCCAGTGCTGTTTGCAGTGCAGGTATAGTGCAATCCAGTTGAGTAATACATGGTTAAGAGGGACAGCTACCTAAATGGGATGCCATTCCTGGAATCAGTTTCCCTCTGTGTAACATATGTTACTCATTCACATCTAAGTTGACACTTGTTCTCAACTGAGACACTTTAGCGGGGTGCTCACAGCTGATACAGTAATCAGCTATGATCACCTGTAGACATTTAGCACTTCCTCTCAACTTAAAATCTTTCTAGTCTGTCAGTGGTGCCAGTGCTGTTTGTGCTTACTGAAGTCGTATCATTGCTTTGAAATGAGCTGTCTTTTGTTGATTGGGTTAGTTGTTGATTCATTACAGAACCCAGCCAGCTCGCTTTCTTCCACTGCAGCTCAGTCCAAAAGTTCCAAAAGCCAAGCCAGTAGAATAAGCACAAAGTGGGAGTCTACTCTTCAAGAGTAGTATGCAAATGCTAGCCCCAGAGAAAGCATGACTGCAAAGACTCTGAAGTTGAGGATGCTCTTATGCTTTAGTTTTCTCAAACACTGGATGAAGGTACTCATGTCTCTGGCCACATGTTGAAGTTTAAAGCCTATGGGCAGGATTCTAGAAGTTTGGCACAAGTCACCACCAAACGTGACTTGCACTAAATGCAGCTGCAACTTTGACCCTGCACCCTGTTCTAGAAGAGGCAGGGTTCCCTCGACTAAGTCCTGCAACTTGTAACACACAGCCAGGTATGCCAAACAGAGGGCATACCTGGTGAGGATGTCGCAAGCCACAACCTCTATCCTGCAAGGCATAGGTGCCCCCTCCATGCCTGATCCCCAGTGGAGCCCCACAGGGCTAGAGGCCCCCTACACACTGTCATGCCACCAAGGGTCCCCATCACCTATCCTGATCCCCATGAGACTGGGGTACTGTACAGTATGTACAGTACAGGCAGTCTGCAATATGTGTAATACAGTCGGAACTGCAATAATGTACCTGGTAGTCCTGTGGCACCCCCAAGTGCCAATACACCTGCTCCTCGAGCTCATCCCCAGCCGGATTCATGCTAGTCCTCCTCTCACCACCATGGCTACTAACTGAGCTCCTTCTGAGCACTTACTGTATAAATGCACTCAAAATGAATGCATGTTCATTCATTTCTGAGCATGTCTATACAGTACACACTCAGAAGGAGCTCAGTCGATGGGTGGCTATGGTGGTGAGAGGAGGGTTGTGCCAGTCGCCAGCTGGGGATGGGTCAGAGGGGTACTGGGTATATTGGCACTGCTGGGTGAGGGGTAGGGGGCCACTAGACTACCAGGGAGCATGGGGCACTAATTATTGTAGAGGTTTGTGGCACTGCCAGGGCTTGTGCTTGGGGGGCTGACAGAGCTGCCCTGTGGGGCTGATAGTGGTGTGGGGTTTGGGGGCATGATTTATGTTGGCTGCCTTGCAGGGCATTTACAGTTTGGGGTTCTGGGTGCTGGGGTGGGAGATGCCCTGCTGGGCATCTCTGCTATGGGGAATCAGGGGCTGATGGGTTGTGGGATGCCCTGTTGGGTATTCTGGCCATGGGGTGCACATCATGGAGTGGCTGCAGTGGGTCTACAGAACCCCAGGAGGGTGTATGTACCTTTACACCAGCTAAATGCAGGTGCAACATACACGTTGCTGATTCTCCTCCAGGGGTTCTTATAGAATCCTAATATTGGGGACTTTGTTGCTACCCTTTTAGAATAGCATGCAACTGCTACCATAAACCCCCTAGTGCCATGTTGCAGGGGGTTTAGGGCCAACTGCTGGTGTAACTGCACTTTGGCGCAAGTGGCCTGTGGCATGTCGCAGGCCACATTGTAGAATCCCACATGTCGCAACTGTTGGCCTAACTTGCTACTTGTGCCATTCTTTTTGGTGCAAGTGCGGTTATGCCAAGTGTAACTCTTTTTAGAATTGGGCCCTAGGACTCCACCACACAAATAGTTCTAATTAGGATGTCACTAATGAATGGTTATCACCTTGGAAACTGAGGCATCAATCTGTGTTCAAGACAGAACCCAGAAGCAGAATGTGAATGCCATAGCAGCCCAAAACTGATTAACAGAAGAGCTGTCTGGATTGCTAGATGGGTACCATCCCAAAGATGTGTGGAATGTGGATGAAATTGATCAATTGTACAACAGTTAACCTGACCATGGCCATGCTCAAAAGGATCACTCATGAACAGTGAGAAGACCAAATACTGCATCTTAATCATGTGTTGTGCTAATCAGACAGGATCCAAAAAGAAAAAGATCCTTGTGATAAAAGGCACACTGCATGCCAAAAGATCTGAAAGTGCTTCCTGTAACTTGCACTGGTTTAAGCAATGTCTGGATGACAGGGTTAATTTTTCTGGAGTGGCTGGTGACTGGGATTGTGAGCTCATAAAAGATGATAAAAGATTATGCTCTTTATCGACCACTGCACTGTCCACCTCATGACCTGTCTCACAAACTTAAATTCATTATGCTTGTTTTCTTCCCACCAAACAAAAGTAATATCAAGGCCATGGACATGGGCATGATTAGAAATCTGAAGGGGTATTACAGATCTTATATTGATAGAAAAAGCTTGCACATGACAGATGAGTTAGAGACTGCCCTCACTGCTGAGATATCCCACAACATTAACCTGCTTGATGCCATTCACATGCTGTACTGACTGTGGGAGGCCATAAAACCTAGCACCAATCAATCAAAAGTTTAATGTTCAACAATATACATCATTATACATTACAAATTAAAAAAGCATAAACACAGTGGGAGGGATATTCATACTGCACCAGGCAAGGGCACAAGCCTGGGTGCAGCACAACTGGGATGAGCCAGGGCATGTATCAGGCGATATTCAACGGTGCTGCACCATGGCTCAGCACCATTGAATATGGCACTGAGGGAGCATGCACTGTGCACGGTGCAGTGGCACTGCACCAGTGTAAGTGGCAGAAGGGAAGCAGGGGAATGCGCCAGTCTAAGTGCAGTTGCGCTAGGTGCATCAACTGTGATATTCAGCACTGGACATGCAAATGAGGCCATTATGCATGCAAGGCCTAAATGGGTCCATT
Organism: Neoceratodus forsteri; assembly: GCA_016271365.2. NCBI lineage: Eukaryota > Metazoa > Chordata > Ceratodontiformes > Ceratodontidae > Neoceratodus > Neoceratodus forsteri. The sequence goes on from CM028133.1 coordinate 561,878,956, forward strand.
TGCATATAATTATGGCCCCATTTGCATATGGTGCACCAATCCCCGGCGACTTGCGCCTGGCGGTCTGCCAGGCTGCAGCCATTAGGGACTGATGCCCTGCTGCCCATCGATGGGCTCCGCTCCCATTCACCCGATTGCAGACATGTGTACAAGCAATCCCTGGTGGTCCAGTGGACCTCTTCCAATTGCCCAATCATGGGCATACATTGCAACTTTCCCTGGTGGTCCACTGGACCACCATGTAGAGCCTGATCATGGGCATCAACTTTGATTATCCCTGGTGGTCCAGTGGAACCCCCCAGTGCCCGATCATGGGCGGAATCCCTGAATGACACCTTGGTAGCCCAGTGGTACCCCCCTCCCCACCTGCCCACTGAGGCACCCACCACCCAGCAACCCCCTGTCAGTGGCAGGAGACAGCTCCCTATCTGCAAGCTGCCCGGCTGCCCGCTGACTGACAGTGTACAGAAGGGCTGTATGCCTATTGGTCCACTGCATGGGCCAATGGGCATGCAGACCATACTGTACTACACAGTCCCAAAATGTGAATGAACACTCATTCACATTTCAGGACTGTGTAGTACAGTATGGTCTGCATGCCCATTGGCACATGCAGTGGATCAATGGGTGTACAGCCCTACTGAATGCTGTCAGTTGCAGGTGGCCAGGAGGCTTGTGGGCAGGGAGCTGCCGCCCACTGCTGATGGGTGGGTGCAGGGTGGCAGGTGCCTCAGTGGGCTGGTGGGGAGGGGGTACCACTGGACCACCAGGGTGTCATTTGGGGATTCTGCCCACGATTGGGCACTGGGGGGGTTTCACTGGACCACCAGGGAGTTCTACTGCAAACCCACGATCGGGCAAAGGGGATCATTCCACTGGACCACCAGGGATTATTTTACAACTGCCCATGGTTGGGCAAAGGGGATCAGTCCACTGGACCACCAGGGAGATATTACTCATATGCCCACGATTGGGCATTGGGGTTCTGTCCACTGGACCAACAGGGATATAATTGACTTCTGCCCACAATCAGGTGAGGGGGGCACAGTGCCCCCTTGGCAGGGGGCATGTGGACTGTGTCCTGGGTGGTCAGGTGGCCACCCACAGCAGGCGGCTGCGGTGTTGCACCTTGCAATATGGCAGCCCGCCTGCGGGTGGCCAGGACTTGCTCCCGGTTTTGCCGGGCTCAATATCCCCCCCCCAAGTGGCGCTAGGTGGGTTTGTGCCAGCATATGTGCCGCATATCCTGGGTTGAATATCAGGATGTGCCACATATGCATGGGCACACCCCCTGCACTTGCGCCTCATACATTACTGGTGTGCCCTGGTGCAACAGGAGTTGCACTGCACAACATATCCCTTTGAATATTGCACCAGGGTGCATTGGTAGGTATGCATGGCGCAACCCTGTTACGCCATGCACAACCCCTTTGAATATCCCACCCATAGAATAAGATAGTTTCTATTTCAAAAATATGGATCATGACAGTTCCATATATACAGACACATAGATTAAAAAGATGGTCTCTATTGCAGAAATATGCATCATGACAGTTCCATATATACATACATATTTAATAATAAAGTAATACATGCATCCATATTTTATCTAAGGAGCAGTTATTAGACCAGAGCAAATGGTACCAGTAAACAGACTAGAGATTTATCCTAAATTTAGTTGAATAGTAAAAAGTCTGGTTAAGTAATAACATTCCTAGATAAATAGATCTGTAACAAGTTAATTCAATACATACATATACACTTGTCCATATTTGTCACAATACATCCAAATTTCCTGTGTGATCAAAATAGTACACAGCACCATATAGTATTAGCAAATGCATATACATTTTTACAAGCCTTAGTTCAAAATGGCATGAGTTGGACAAAAAACTATTTCATAAGAGATGAAAATTTAGCAAATACCTTAAGCACACACAAAAAAGAAGTATGCTTAGTGAGTGTAAACAGTGTACAAGGTTCAGGTCTGGTTACCTACATTCCATGTAATACTGTAATCGCTATTCTCAATTAAATGAGACAGAAGATCCAACAGGATCAATTAAGATTCTTTCTCAAATACTTTTTTGAAATTTAACCCTATAATTCTTTACAGCAAGCAAGAATCTAGGCAGGTCTAATAAAATTTGTTTATTTTCTGAATTAAATAAGATATCTAGCAAGAAGGATGATGGTATAATGTAAGACGCAATATGGTTAGCCAGATATTTCTTCTTAAAGAAATTGTACAATGAGCATTTCATTTCCACGTGATGTAAATTCTCTGCCTCTTTAAATAACACATACAATGCTCAGTTATATTTGGGGACTGTTATATCTAACCTGTGTTATGTTACTGTAAAATAATTCAAATCTATATAATGCTAACACCTGACGAAGTTTTTGGATCTTCGATTATCCTCAAATATTCCTTAAAAGGGTGTTCTTGCATATTTTTAGACAACCACAATGATACTTTCAATTGTTTTGTTTCATGTAAGTCAGATCCTTTACTTTTAATTTTGGTGATATTTGACACTTTAGTTTTATACTTTTCATGGATTACTATGGATTGTTCTGTCCAGTACTTTGAATGGAAAATGCCATTTTTGCTCAATAAGTCAAACTTTTTATTACCATCTTACTTTACCTAATTTTTGATACTTTACTTTTTCTTTAAGACAAGCTGATACAAGCGACCCAGCAGATGTAGCTGTGGCTCTTATCCAAAAGTTAATAGTTTGAGTATGTTCTCTATCTGCATACGAAATTTGTCCTAGATTAACTCTTATCAGTGCATTTGGTGCAGATCTAGGAAACCCTAAATTTTTTTTATAAATTGAATTAATTGTAGGCTCAGTAGTTTTAGAAGCCAGATTCACCCAGATTTCAAATGCATATAGCCCTTGACCAAACAGTTTAAAGTTTATAGCTTCAATCATGGGCTCAGTGGTCTTTCCATCATATAAGCTATTGAAGAAAGCAAAGCAGCTGAAGTTTGCTTCAGCTTTGAGGCTATGTAATTTATATGTTTATTCCAGGATAATGAAGAAGAAAGTATAACACCTAGATATGTATAATGATGTACATATTCAAGAGGCTGAGTATTAAAATAAAGAGTACGATATTTTTTCTTTGATCCAAGCACCATAACCTTTTTTTTTTGAATGTTTGGAGTCAACTGATTTAAATTACAGAGTTTCTCAAGCTTACTAAGACTTTTCTGGAGTCCAAGTCTTGAAGAGGAAATAAGGACCAAATTATCCACATATGCAAGTACCGGAACTGCTTGTTGTAATATTCTGGGCATATGATGTAATGGCTCCTTAAGCTCAGACAGTATTTAATTAATGTACAAATTAAAAAGTATGGGGGTGAGCACACAACTTTGTCTTACCCTGGAATTAGTGCAGATTTTATCTGTAAGTTCTCCAGCACTGTTATATTTAACCTTGATCCATGTATCGGTATATACTCTCATAATCAAATTAAGAAGATTTAAATCTATTCCAATTTTTCTCAAGCTAGTCCAAAGAATTTCTTTTGATAAAGAATTGAATGCTGTTGAAAAATTGAAAAATGCAGGAAAAATAGGATGCTTTTTTATAATACACTATTTTTCAATTATGTGTGTAAGTAAGAAAATCTGTTGTACGGTTCCATTGTAATTCTGAAAGCCTGCTTGTAAAAGAGATAAAAGAGATATTTTTTTTGTTACTGATAACCCAATCCTGTAAATGATTCAAGAGAACTTTAGAATACATTTTAGCCATGTTGTCAATAAGGCTAATTGGACGATAATTAATCGGTAATTTTTTATCCCCTTTTTTATGTATTGGGATAATATGGCTTCCCTTTCAGGAGTCAGATGTGAAATTATAAATTATAAATTTGTTTAAAAGATCTGTAGTAAAGCAGCTGTCCAGTCAATATTTATTTTACAAAAGTCTGCAGTGATTTGGTCAGGTCCAGGACGTTTGTTTGATTTGCTACTATTTATCACTATATAAACTTCCTTCACTCTAAACCATAACCTAGCACCATCAAGGATTGCTTTAGAAAAGCAGGGTTTACCTTTGGTGCTGAAGATGAGGAACAGAACAGAACACCTCAGTGACCAGACTCAAAGAGGTTACAATCCTGTCCTTCATGAATGCCATAGCATTTTCTGATTTTGTCGAGATGGAGATAGATGAGCTGACTGTTGGTGAACTGACAGATAACTAGGTTATCTGTGCAGCAAAGAGAGAGCAATTGATCCAGAAGACAATGACATACCAACCAGGATGAATCTCTCAGATCAGTAACCACAGCCGAGAAATTGCTGTGTCTGAGTGCTGCAGTGGTATGGTGCCAGCAGAGGGAGCAGACCACAACTTGAGAGAAGCTATTAAAGATAGAATACAACATAGCGTTGGTGCAATATGTTAGCACTGACACTAAAAGATAATGTATGCAGAGTGCAAAGTGAGGGGCAGAGACATGCATTCAGGTGCAGTGGTATAGTCAAAACCATAGCGCCGCGCAACATGCATTAGCTCAGCATGTAGCATAATGCAAATCACTACTTATGAAAAGGTAGTCTTGACTCCAGGCAAACCAAGGATGGGTGGTGTGGACACAGCATAAACAGGAAACAAGGCTCTATACAGCCAATGAGGAGGCAGTGAAGGCGGATGGCCATCCTAGGCCACTCCATACGCACTGGCACCCAAACTGTGGAATACAATGCCTCAACATTGCTTTGAAACTAACAATCATGAATAGCATAAAACTGAGCTATAACTCCATGTGCAGCAGCAAACTATTTGTAATTGTTTCTTATGTGACACTGAGTTAATCACAGAAATCACAGAAATTTGACGGCAGAAAAGGACCTCATCAGCCCATTGAGTTTGTCTTTTCTCTCCTCTTCTACTCATCTCCAATGTTGCAGGCCCTCCCCTTCCCCCCAGTTCACAGCCCCATATGTCTGTCCCATGCCGTCTTGAACCCCTCCACCATTTTGGCCCCCATCACCTCTTCTGGTAGTTTGTTCCAGGCCTCCACCACCCTCTCTGTGAAGAATCTCCCACTCACATTGCCTCTGTATCTTCCTCTTTCCAATCTTAGGCTATGTTCTCTCATTATAGCTCCCTGCTTCCTTCTGACCAAGCTCCCCTCCTTCACCTTATTGATCCCCTTCAAGGTACTTGAAACTTTCAATCATGTCCCCTCTCTCTTCTAGCCTCCAGTGAGTACAGATCCAACTCCTTCCACCTCTGTTCATATGGGTTCCCCTGCATACCGTGTACCAGTTGGTTGCTCTTCTCTGAACCCTCTCCAGTTCATCTATGTCCTTACGTAGGTGCGATCTCCAGAACTTGACCCCATACTCCAGGTGTGGCCTCACCATGGCCTTGTAAAGAGGCATCAGCAGCTCCCTGTTTCTGCTAGTTATGCCCCTCCCAATGCATGCCAAAATTCAATTCGCCTTCCCCACTGCTTTGCTGCACTGGTTACCTACCTTAAAGCTGCTTGATATTACAATCCCCAGATTCCCCTTGGGTGCAAGCTGTCTTGCCCCATTGTCTTGTCCACCTTTAACCTGCCCAGTTCCTCCCTTACCCTGTCTATGCTGAGCATGCTAGGATCCACCTATTTGCCTTCCCTCCTCATCCCCCTTCTCTGGTCCGCAACCCCCCCTCCTCTGTGAAGACTGAGCAGAAGTAGCTGTTCAGCATCTCTGCTTTATCAAAGTCCTCTTCCAGTTTTATTCCTCCCTCCACCCACAACCTTACTATCCCCTGCCTCAAGTTCCTTCTTTCCCCCACATCCAGTACCTAAAAAAGTTGTATCTCACCTTTTGGCCTTCTTTGCAATTTTCTCCTCAGAGCCCACTATAACCCTCCTTGTCTTCAGTTCTGCAACCCTCCTCTTCTCCCGGTAAGCCTCCCTGTCCTCCCCCTTTGTGTCATCTTGTTTCCAGAATGTCTTTTTCCTTTCCCTGACTGCCCAGTCCACCTCTCTTGTAAACCAGAGTGGTAGCTTTCTTTTCTTGTTCTTCCTCACCTTCTTAATGCAACTTTCTGTGACCTTCAAAACCCCTTCTTTGATAGTGTCCCACAACTCCTCCACATCCCCCATATTCCCCTTCCTTGCCATTTCTTCCCCAAGTATCTTCCTCATTCTATTAAAGTCCATCTTTCTGAAGTCCATCACCCTTGTTCTAGTCTGATTAGCCTCCCTTCCCATTTTTACCCTGAACCTTATAGTCTTGTGATCACTTGTACCTAGTCCATCACCCACCACCACCTCTTCTACACTTTCCCCATTTCTGAGGACCACGTCCAGCAGGTTATCACCCCTAGTGGGCTACTTAACCTGCTGTTGGATGAATACCCCTTGCAACACCTCTAGGATCCCTCTGCTTCTAGCAGATACCACAGTCTGGATCTTCCAGTCCATGTTGGGGAGGTTAAGTTCCCCCACTAGCAGAAGCTCTCTCTTGATGGCCATCATTGTAACAGCCTGTATCAGCTGTCTATCCCCTTCCTCCCCCTGCATAGGAAGTATGTAAATCACCCACATAATCAATGATTCACCAGTCTGTTTGTCTAGTGTGACCCACATGAGATCTGTCTCCCCATCTCCTCCTGCTGCCTTTCTGTTGCCCTAATGTCATCTCTGATGTATAATCCCACCCCTCCCTCATTCCAGCCCTGTCCTTCCTAAACAGTCTATAGCCTGGTATAACTGTCTCCCAGGCATGATGCTCTGTCCATCATGACTCATTTACCGCTACTATGTCCAAACCCTCATCCACAATGATGGCCTCTAAGTCCACCATTTTGTTCCCCAGACTCCTGGCATTGTCTGATAATCCCTTCCACCATGTAACCTCCCTGGTCTTCCCTTCTAACCTTCTCTTGACCATGCTTTTTTCCAGTATGTTATCACCATCCTGGGGGAGGCTGATAGCCTCCCATCTCTCCTGCCTCTTTGAGTGGACTCTTTCTTAACCCCCCCAAATTTAGTTTAAATTATACTTTCTTTCAATAAATTCCCCTAACTGCCACTTTAGTACTTCTGATCCCTCCTTGTTCAGGTGCAGTCTGTCCAGGGCAAACAGACTCTCATCCTTCCATATTGATCCCCAGTCCCCACTAACCCAAACCCCATCTGCCTGCACCAACCCTCCAGCCATTGATTGCATTCTTTAATCCTCTGCTTCCTTGATGTGCTTGCTCTTGGCACAGACAGTACTTTTGAGAAAACAATACAGTGGAACCCTGTACTACCACAGAACCTAGTAAGCTCTCTGAACCTTGCCTGCACCTTCTTTAGACTATTCCCTTCCAAATCATCAGTGCCTAGGTGGAACATTATGTGCATCCTCTCATCTTGCTGTTTACCCCATGAGAGTATATTGTGCCTCATCTTTAGCACTGTCATTCCTGGCATACACTCAACCCAAATGGCGCTGCTCCTGAGTCCCTTTCTCCCCCATCTGATTCCCTATAGTACTGAGTCCTTAATAAGCATGACCATGCTACTCCTTTCCTTCTGCTTGTGCTTTGATTTTCCAGCTTACACCCCTTTTCTGTCATCCCATTTACCACCCTGTTCCCATTTTAATGCTTGTCCATCTCCTTCCCAAGAGTTCAGCTCTCCCTTGGTCTACATTCCTCATTTCCCCCCTCTGATATCACCTGCAGTCCCACTCATCCTAGCCTTACTTTTTGAGAGCACTGACCTTTCCCTTTGCTCTATTCCTTCCTCTCTTACTGGTTGAATACCTTTGTGTATGGGCACCTTCCCTCTTCCCCCCTCCATTGATCCTCTCCCATCCTGAGCTTACTGTAGGACCCTTCCCTATCTCTGTTGTGTGTTGTGTTCCCCTTGAGAGTTTTTTCACCCCCATCTCTTGCTTTTTTAGGCTACTTCCCTCTAGGTTTCCTCCCAAAGGTGCATCACCCATACCCAAACATTCTATTTCCTTAGCCCCTCCTCTGTCCCCTATGAATTCCTCACTGCCACTCTCCTTGCTGTCCTCCTTCTCCTCCTCCAGTGTCCCCAGGGGTGCAAATCTGTTTTTTTGCTCTGCACCTTTGCTCATAGCATGGTAGCTAATGGCCCCTCTCCTAATTTCTGCCACTTCCCTCTTTGTGCTTGCTTTGCTTTTTTTATCCTACCTCCTGCCACTCCCCCTGACCCCTCTCATCCTCTTCTTCTCCTGTACTTAAATCACATGGGGCCCCCCTTTTGTTCTCCCTTTCTCTTCTCACCCTCTGGTGCATCCTCTGGACCTCCTCCATTCCTCTGTCCTTCTTGAATCTTTCTCTACACCTGGTCCTAATAGCCCTGCAGTCCCACCTGTGTTCTTTCTTTCACCTCCTATTCAGCTGATGTTCCTTTTGGACCTCCTCCCATCCTCTCCCCTTCCACTCTCCCCTACTCTGCTTAGTGCCCACCTTAACCACCCCACCCCCTTAGCTGCATAAGCTGTCTGTACACCATGCAGCCCCCCAGCCACCTGCTATATCCAAACCCATGGACGTCCCACACCCACTACACCCTACCACCCTCTAAAAAAGTCCCCTTGCCCCACTGGCTCAGAGACCATACTCATGACCTGCTAGATCCCTTTTCAAGCTACCTATCCAAATCCATTGACCTTCCATTTGATCACCTTTCTCTTTAAAAATAATGAAAAAATACCCCTTAAATAATAAAAGACACTGAATCGGCATGTACTGGACCCTTTATATCCCCTTACTACAGCCCTCATGCAATTACTATCTTTATGAGTTTGAAAAATCAGAACACTAATGAAGATAGCACTGTTAGTATAAATGAAAGAGTGAAGGAATAAATGCATGAAATACATGGGGAAGAAAAGCCTGCTAATAAAACTCAAGAATCGCTTGCAATGGAGAAAAATAGTGAAAACCCTTCTACTGACACAGAAATGGATACATTTAAAAGAGAAATGATTGAGGCCATGTCATGCTTTAAGAATGAGGTACTTGAAACTCTGGGGGAAATAAGCAGTTCAATTGCAAATCTCACAACATCAATGAATGAGTTAACATTTAAAATGCCACAGTTAATGTTAAGAATGGATGAAACAGAGAACTGCATATCCAAATTAGATGACACTACAAACCCCATGAAACAAAAACAGTAGCACTGAGAAAGACAATTACAGCAGCTACAAGAAAAAATCTCAGCGCAAGAAGATAGAGCTAGAATAGGGAATCTTTATATTAATAAACTACCAGAAGGTGTGGAAGGAACATGGGACTCTCTGGCAGGTTTTGAAAAAATTATCATGCTTCCTATGAATAGAAAGTATCCCAATGAAAAAATACATCTTGATAGGGCCCTTAGATCTGGAAATCAATTTGCCAATAACACCTTTCCCTGAACTGTGTTTATTAAATCACATAGATTCCTAGACAAGGAAGCTATCTTACAAAAAGCCAGAAATGAAAAGGGGGTGAAAATTCTAAATTTAATGTGTTTCCTGATTTGTCTATGGAAATAATTGCTAAATGCAAGCTTTTTAACCCTGTGAAGGCCAAGCTGTACCAAAAAGGCATAAGATTCTCCATGCTTATGGGAATATGGGGAACAGGCAGCAAGAAATGCAGCCAGACATGAACAAAGAACAACTTCGACATCTGAGCCTAATCAAAATGACAACTGAATTTTTTTAAGCTGATCACTGAATATGAGGGAACAAAAAAATATACAGAAACTTAAAGTCCTTTAAAAAAAGGCATCCATTATGGCACCATCAGAAGTAAGAAGAAGGCCAGGCCCAGTGGCGCTGAGGGTTGAGGCGTTGGATCCCACACCTCACACCATGCCAGCAACCCATGTTCAGGAATGAGCATGGGTTGTCGGGGGTCAGTAGGGGAGGAGAAGGATCGAGCATCTAGAGGACTGCTCTCCTTCTCCAAGGTGGGAGGGTCCAGAGTGTCAGCATTGATTGCCCTCTATCGGAGGCTGGGGGACAAAGCATGCCACATCAAGATGTGGGGTGGAGCTAGTACAGACGCATGCACCCTTGTGTCATTGCACATCCTAGCTCCAAAGGGGACTCTAGCCAGGAAAAATTGCCACCCCCATGTATGAGCCAGGCATGGTATCTGACCCTTCAGCCACAACAGTTCCACTTTGGTGGCCCCACTCTGGGGGGGGGCTTCCCAGAGTAAGGGTAGGGTGCCATGGCTGGGGTGAACCCATTTACAGGGTTGGGGGCTCAGCAGCTACAAAAAGAAAATATAATCGTCAAAAAAAAAAGAAGTAAGAAAACACAACAAGGAGCAAGCCAAGGTCCGTGGAGACCGGAGGTCGTGAGGGCCAGCCGAGAAGCCCTCCCTGCCATAAAGACAAGCACAGCACGCTGAGCCAGGTAATTAGCTGCTCACCTAAGGAATCCGTTGCTGTGTGGCGCCTTTTTCAAATGGCTGCCAGCCCCCAGCCTTGCCTCTCGTTCACCCCAGCAGAAAAGCAGCTGCCTTGCCCTGCGAGTTTCAGATCAGGCTTAGCCCCGCCAAACGCTATGCGTTCGGCTCCCACCACCCCCACCACACCTCTTGGTTTGGCTCTCAATCCTATACCCTGTTCAAGTCAGGTGACAGGGTGAAATAACCTATCAGCCCACTTTTCCAGTTGCAGGTTATACAATTCCATCACTAGAGGCCGCTGTCGCACATTCCCTCTTGACATAAAGTCACTATACATCGTCTATTAATCACAACATTGCTGACCAGCAGGCTCACTCTCCTTACTCTGCAACCCCACCCTGTGGCTCCTCCACCTCATGACTTCACCAACTTCACTATCCCTTCATCTACCCCAGACATTGGCTGGCAGAGACACTCCTACACTGCACACCAACATCAATTTGTCCTAATTTACCTTCTCTCTCATACTGCTGCAATTACAACCACTTTACAGATGGGTCAACACTGTACCTCTGCCCTACTCCAGCATACACCTCAGCCCCCCTCCACCCACGAAGACGTGACGTCGGCCCCCCCTGCAACCTCCCTGCTTCCCAGAATCATCTGTAGTCTACCAGTACCCACCCAACAAAAAAAATAAACAGTCACCCTAACACTCTCAGCTTGGGTCCCACAAGCATTGCAGGCTCTCTCTACTAAGGCACATTACTCCTACTCCTGCTATCTGAAAATATTCACCCCAACCCTGGACCCCATCACAAACCCCCAAACAAACCTCAGGGAAGACTGTTGTTGGCCTCAATTAATATTTGTTGTCTTCCTAAAAAACACACGCTACTTCAAGGTTGGATTACCCAACATGCTCCTGACATTCTAGCCCTCTCAGAAACCTGGCTATCCAAAAAAATCCCCAACGATGCAGTCTCCCTAAGTAACTATAACCTTTTTAGGGCAGATAGACCTGATAAGCGTGGGAATGGCTGTGCAATATTCGTTAAATCTACACTCAGTGCCACAGTCTTGGACACCCCCCCCCAGAACATGGGGCGCAGACACTTACAGTCAAAATTAGCCTGGGCACCAAAACTATCCACATCATCACTTCCTATATCCCCCCAAGAAACCAGAAACTTGTGTTTGAATCAATCCTACACACTATCGCTCACCTCCAAAATGCTAACGAATCCATATTAATGGGCCACTTCAACATTGATTGGCTATCCCCATCCTCCTCCACCTACAAATAAGCAGCACAGGCTATGGACCTCACCCAAATTGTTACCTCACCAACAAGGTGTGACACAAGAACAGGGACCTCCACACTATTAGACCTTATTTTTACAAACAGACCACGTAACATCACCCGGGCCTCAGTGCTCCCAGATGCTATCAGTGACCACTCCCCGGTTATCTGCTGGTGGTAGGGTAAACTCCCCCCAGCACCACCAACCACCACATGGCATCGTAAGCTCAAAAAAGGAGGCCTTGTCTGCCTCAAAGAACACCTTGTAAATAGCAACTGGCTACCCATATATAATGCACAGACAGCGGATACCGCCCTTACCCACTTTATAACTACGTTTAACAAAGCCTGTGATATATTTGCCCCCTTCACAAAGCAGGTGGTGAAAACCAGGACTACCCCCTGGATCACACCTTCCCTTATAAACCTTATGCAACACAGGGACAACCTTTGGCACAAGGCCATAGACACACAGCGCACTAGGGACAGACAACTATATAGGGAGGTGCGTAATAAATGCACCTGGGCAACTCGCAGGGCAAAAGCTGAATACTACCAGCATACCCTCTCCACATCCTGGGGAGATGGAAAGAAATTCTGGAGCAACATTCAGGAAATCAGCGGCAAAGCTCGCTCCCCCACCCCTACCCAACTCAATGTGAATGGGGACATTACTCAAGACCCAGCTAAAATCGCTGAAGCCTTCAACAACTCCTTCTCTGACCTCTCACATATCCTCCCCCAAAATTTCTTCCACCCTCCAAAACCCCCCCCCACACCATGTCCAGAGAATATAGACCTCCCACCCCTGTTCCGGCTCTGAACCATTCCTGACAACCTGGTCAAACGCTATATCTCCAAAGCTACGCTAACACTCACTTCCTTAATGACTCCCTGGACCTAAAACTTATTAGGCTTACCCTCGATGTCACACTACCCCATCTCACAAAAATTCTTAACCTCTCACTCTGCCTTGGCCAATTCCCCTCTAACTGGAAAAAAGCCTTGATCACTCCTATCTTAAAGAATGGCGACCCCACCTACACTGGTAATTATAGACCAATCTCAATACTCCCTCTTCGCTCCAAAGCGCTTGAAAAAATAGTCTCAGACCAGCTTACAGAGCACCTTACGAGACACAGCCTCCTAAGTAAGGAACAACATGGGTTCCATGCTGGCCACAGCACCATCACGGCCCTCACTGAACTAACCACGTTCATCCATGGGGCCCTGGACCAAGGATCTATTGCCGGGGCCATCTATGTAGACTAAACAAAGGCATTTGACACGGTCAATCATGATCTTCTCATCCAAGTCCTGCCACAACTAAATGTAGCCGCTGAGGTCTCGGCCTGGTTCAAGAACTACCTCTTGGGTCGCTCTCAGCAAGTAAGAATCAACTTCACCATCTCCAACCCCAAACCTGTGTGCTCGGGTGTTCCATAGGGGTCTATTCTGGGCCCACTGCTTTTTACACTCTTCCTTAACTCACTCCCCAAAGCTTGCAGCGGTCACTCCTACTTTATGCTGATGATGCTGTTCTTTACTGGCAACACCCACAGCCAGACACCCTCCAGCTCTCCCTTCAGGGGTTTTTCAGGGAGCTGGAAAACTGGTTTACTGTACACCGCCTGATCATTAACTATTCCAAAACTAAGTCCATGACCTTTGCACATCGCCAAAGCCCACACAGCCAGATGACACTCCAAATCACAAACTTGGATGGTACCCATCTGGAACATGTTACTCATTTTAAATATCTAGGTGTCACCTTAGATACCTCCCTCTCCTATCACAGACACGTACGCCTCCTCTCGTCAGTGATTAACTCCAGAATTGGTACCCTCTACAGGATCAAGAACAGCCTGCCTGCCCATGTCATGCAGATAGCTGTCTCCTCTTCCATCCTCTCACTTCTCGATTACGGGATTGTTATCTATGGCACCGCTGACAACTCCACCCTAAGTAGCATAATCACAGTGCTTAATAAAGCCTGCTGCCTCATTACTGGCTGTGACAAACTCACCCACACCTGTGATCTGTACACGCAAACAGGTTGGCTTAATTTCCATCAAAGACTCAAATATCAAACCTGCATCTTAGCAAAAATGATCCACCTCCAGCTTACTCCAGCCAGACTACTCCCCATTGTCAGCCCGGCCCCTCACAGGTGGACTACCAGACTGTCAACTACCTCATCCTTCATGGTCCCCCCATGTCGAACGTCTCTAGGGCAGAGATCCTTCCGCTACCGTGCCCCCAAATGGCTCAACACCCTCCCCCCTACTCTCCCAGACCCACAGCATCGCACTTTTCAAAACAGGCCTTCAACACACCTCTTGAAAACTCTAAATGAATGCCAATAAGGCCTGCTCTCCTCTTCATCCCCATAACTGACTCAGGGACTTCTAGTCCCTACGTGCCACCCTCTGCATTTTAGCTCTGTCTTGGGCCCACATGTATGCCCCCATAAGCTTTTAAAATGCCTCTCAAGTGCCATGTCAATTCTGTAACCTGAAAAAAATCAAAGTGCAAAAAAAAAAAAAAATTGTTTCTTTTAATGCTTTATATTGTGTTGTGTCTCTCCACCCCCTGTAACCACCGTGGAGCCATTGTATAATAAACTGTCTGTACTGAAACCTGTATATAATTGCTCATTCCATCTGTCTTCCTTGTACTTTGGTTCTCCCTCCACCCCCTGTAAATGACGTGGAGCCTTTGCAAAAGAGTCTATGACTCAAAGGATTGTAATTCCGATTATACAGTAAAATAAAAATAAAAAAAAATAATCTGCAGTGTAATAGTGATGACGATTTTCATCACTACTGTAGTGGGGGGAACCAAGAAGATAAGCTGGCTCCAGGTGAGGTTGTATATGGGTGGGGAAGGGTGATACTAGGGTTTTTACTTATACATTAAATTTAAGTGGGCTTCATTGTGAAAACATTTTCAAATATTATAAAAAAGATAAAAATAAAGGATTTGGCAATAAAAGGGAAACAAGCAATAGATTAATGGAATAAATTGTTATATATATATATATATATATATATATATATATATATATGTATGTGTATATATACAGTATATATATATATATATATATATGTATATAATTATTTTGATTTTAATGGCTAACTAGCTGAATATAATGTCCTGGAACATAAGAGGCCCATAAGAAAATATCTAAAATGCTTACAACTATAAAATTTATGCAAAAGAGGAAAGTTAATACAGTATTAGCTTGATCCAGGAAACCCACTTTTTTAACAAAGAATCAAGATAGTTTAATAACCAATGGGGACAAGGTATAACATCTGATTAGACAAATAATTCTCGGAAGCGGCCATAAATTTCAATAGACAAATGCCATATCCAAAAATAAATAAAATAGACACAGACACTCAGGGGAGATGAGCCATTTCAAAAATAATAATTTAAACTATAAAGAAACTATTGCTCCAAATATGAACAAGCCACATTTCTTTACTCAGTTTTTCCTCACTCTATTAACTTTTTCACTCCCATATATTATCGGCAGAGATTTTAACTTAGTATTATACTCTCAAGATAAAACATAAAAAATGGAAAAAACCCACAACTCAGCACACAAAATAATAAAGAAATATACTAACGATCTCAATCTCATAGATCTCTAGACAGTGAAATATCCTAATAGAATGTTTTTTTTTTATTATTCTCTTACACAAATATATTCTAGAATTGATTTCTTTTTAATATCAGAAACCTTAAAACATATGATATCTGATATTCAATATCCTGGTATAATGATTTCTGACCATTTTCCATGTATACTAAAATTGAGCATTTCAGGGGAACAATTAAATGAAAGGATATGGAAAATGTATCACCCCTTTCTTAAAATTCCTCAGATAAAAAATGGGTTGATACAAGAAATCCAAGAATTCTTTATTAATAACACAATACAAGATATATTCATTAATACAGTATGGGAAGCTTTCAAAAGTTGGATCTGGGGATATATGATAAAATTAGAACAATTGAGACATAGAAAACAAAACCAAATATTGAAACAATTAGAAGAAGAAATACAAACACTTCAAAACAATCACAGTCAAACTTTAGATATATAAACATTTAATAAACTTATGGCTAAAAAGAAACAATATAATACAACACAAACAAGTGTTATAGAAAAACAAATTAGATAAACAAGATCCAATTATTTATATCTATTAGGCAAACCGTTATCATTATTAGTATGGCAGACTAGGAAGGATCAGCAAAAAAATAATATACTAGCTATCAAAAAACAGATGGAAATATAACAAAAACCCTAAAGAAATCAATACTGGTTTTGAAACATATTATACAAATCTATATATAAAACTGAAATGGCACAAATTAAAAAAACTGAATTACATAATTATTTACAACATATGACATTAGCAAAATATCTAAGGAACAACAAGAGAAATCTGAATTGGATATTACTATACAAAAAAAATAGAACAAGCAATAGATGTTCTCCCAGAAAATAAATCACCAGGACCTGACTCTATAGCAATTGAATTTTATAAACAATTTAAATATACAATAATAATAATAATAATAATAATAATAGTTAATAATAATAATAATAGTTTTTTATTTATAAAGCACTTTTCAGTTTTCAAAGCACTGTACAAGTTAAAATAAAACAATCAAACATTAAACTTCAGTAATTAAACACAGATAAAAGCCATAATATAATCAACAACTTCAAAACAGTCAGTTTTCCAAGAAGGCCATTTACCAAAAGTGGGGTTTCAAACTTCTCTTAAATTCCTCCATGGTGGTGCACTCCTGTAACCGGCAGGGAAGAGAATTCCAAAGAGTGAACGCAGCATAAGAAAATGCTGTACACCCAGATAATTTAAGATTCACTCTTGGAATCTCTAACAACCCCTTGTCAGCTGAGCAGAGCGATCAACCAGGGCAGTAAGAAACCAGAAGTTCTTTCAGATAGGCTGGACCCTGACCATGAAGGGCTTTGAAAGTCAGTAAACTGACTTTAAAGGTGATCCGCCACCATATAGGCAGCCAGTGCAGTTTGCACAGCACCAGAGTAATGTGACAGGACCTACCTGACCCAGTCAAAACCTGGGCCACTGCATTCTGCACTAGCTAGAGGCAATGGATTTCAACCCCTGAAAGCCCAAAGTAGAGGGAGTTCCAGTAGTCCAGACGAGAGGACACAAAGGTGTGGACCAACGCTGGCAATACGTCAGATGGAACAAGGTGCCTAACTCTGGTGATATTCCTAAGATGGTAAAAGGAAGTCTTGATGACCGCTGACACTTCCGACTGCAGTGTCAGCCTGTCATCCAAGATAACTCCCAGGTTACGCACCCATTAAGAGGTCGGGAGTGAAATGCTACCAAGAAAAATTCCTGATGGTGTACCAACAGACAACCCTTCTATCTGATGACCCGGGTCCAGAACCAATACTTCTGTCTTTTCTGAGTTCAACTTCAACCAACTAGAATCCATCCACTCCTGGATTTCTTTCAGACAGTTGTTAAACACCGAGAGAGGTCCATCATGGTCAGGTGAGAAAGACAGGTATAGCTGGGTATCATCTGCATAGCAGTGAAACCTCAGCTCATACCCTCTCATAATGTCTCTGAGGGGCAGCATATACACCATGAGCAACATGGGAGACAGCACTGAACCCTGAGGCACCCCACACAACAAAGTCATTGAGCTCGAGGAAAGAATCCTGGACACAACTCTTTGTGCTCTCCCAGTGAGGAATGAGATGAACCATCGAAGGATGGTTCCCGATATTCCACAAATATGCCTCAAGCATGCTATCAACTCCATGTGATCCACGGTGTCAAAAGCTGATGATAGATCAAGGAGAACCAAGATGGAATGTCTATTCTGATCTCTCGCCCTCAGAAGATCATTAAGCACCCAAACCAGTGCTGTCTTGGTGCTATGTCTCTTATGAAAACCGGATTGGAAGGATTCGTAGATGTCATGGATGGTTAGATGGTCCTCCAATTGGGCTGCGACTACCTTCTCAGTCACCTTCCCAATAAAGGGTAGGTTTGAGTTGGGTCTGTAGTTTGTGAAACAGTCTGGGTCCAATGTAGCTTCCTTCAAGAGAGGTGTCACCACTGCCTCTTTCAGAGAGCTAGGGAACTCACCCAACTCCAAGGAGCACCAGACTATTTGCACAAGTACTGGACCGATTATATCACTACAACCCAAATTTAGGGAGGTTGGTCCAGGGTCCAAACTACAGCTTGTAGGGCTCACACTATGGATAATTCTCATGACATCCATGAAATCAGGTTGACTGAAGGAACTCCAAGAAAATTGAGGTACTGTGAACTCACACTGTTCAACAGCATCCCCCCTAGAGAGTGCTGGTTGCAGATCCACCCTGATGTTGGCCACCTTAGTTGCAAGGAATCAAGCAAGCTCCTCACACTCTAATTGCAAAAAGGCTTTCCGAACTTGCAGACAGGCTGGGTTGCACAGTCTGTCTACAGTTTGAAAAAGCTAAGCTGGTCAGTTCCGAGCAACTGCAATCTCCCTGGACAGGAATTCTGCCTTCTACGGGTGATTGCAGATTGATAGACTGAATAATGGTCCATCAATCTAAGGTGGTTGGCTTCATGGTATATGTATGCCCATGTTACAGAAATTATTCAATTAATTTAAAACAGCTAAAGAACTACCAAAATCCTTCCAAGAAGCTGTGATACATGTTTTTCTTAAAGCTCATAAGGATCCATTGAGCTGTGCATCATACCGCCCCATCTCCCTACTTAATGTAAATTATAACATTTTTACTAAAACTATATCAAAAAGAATTTAAATTATATTGCCGACAATAATAAACAAGGATTAGAATGGATTTATAAAAGGAAGAGCTTTAAAAGAAAATATAAGACATACTATAAACACAATAGCTTTGAATGAAAATGAGGATGCAATTTTACTAGCTATTGATGCAGAGAAGGCATTTGATCATGTAGAATGGCCATCTATGATTAAGGTATTTAGGGAAATGGGATTTGGTGCACAGCTAGATGGATGGTTAAAACTTATTTTTAATACACCAACCGCAACAATTAAAACAAATCAAAATTTATCACAACCTATACAATTGCAAAGAGGCACTCATCAAGGATTGCCACTATCACCATTAATATTTAATGTAGTAGTAGAAGTATTAGCTGAAAGAATTAGAAACCAGCAAAATATTCAGGGTATCAGTATCAAAAATACAATAACTAAATTAAGTCTATTTGCAGACAATATTCTGCTTTTTTAACCAAACCAGATAGATCAATAAAAGAACTGATAAACATTACAGAAAAGTAAGGTAAATTATCAGGATACAGAATTAATTGGAGTAAAACTGCTATAGTAAAACTTAAAAATCAACAATATATAGACCTAATGGATATCAATGTCAACAAATTTCTACACAAATTCAATACTTAGGTGTACAGATTACTGCAGACCTTAAAAAAATTACAGATAACTATGATATATTATATGAAAACATTCAGAAAGAATTAAACAACTGAAAAGATTGACCCTTAACTCTTATAGTCTGAGTGAATATAATAAAAATGAAGGTTCTACCCAAATTATTTTTTTCTTTTTCGGTCAATACCTATTTAAATTCCCCAAATTACTGTAATTATATAAAATAAATCACTAAATTTATATGGAAAAATAAGCCTTCAAGAATTGGTAATTCTGCACTTATTAAATCAAAAACAAAAGGGGGGGTTGTATTGCCGGATATGTACAAATATTAATTGGCCGCCAAAATAGCTACAATTTGAGAATAGATTAATATAATAGAAGAAATACCTAATTCAATTGAGATACAGAAAAATTTAAACCCATATCCAAATATGATGCAGTTATTATATTCTGCATATCATAACACAAATAAGAACACAAATTTAGCATAACAACTGTAACTCCAATTAATGCATGGTAAAGGGCACACCAGATAATTAAAGAACACATAAAAAATTCACTTTATTCACCCATTCAAAATAATTATAGCTTTACGACATCTATAACTGATAAGGTTTATATGGAAATATAAGCCTTTAAGAATTGGTAATTCTACATTTATTAAATCAGAAAAAGGGGGGGGGGGTTGTATTGCCGGATATGTAAAAATATTATTTGGCTGCCCATATAGCTACAATTGGAGAATAGATTAATATAGTTAAAGAAATACCTAATTCAATTCAGATACAGCAAATTGTAAACCTGTATCCAAATATGATGCAGTTATTATACTCTGCAAATCATAACACAAATAATAAACACAAATTTAGTATAACTGTAACTACAATTAATGCATGGCATAGGGCACACCAGATAATTAAAGAACACATAAACATTTCACTATAGTCACCCATTGAAAAGAATTATAGCTTTAAGGCATCTATAACTGATAAGATTTTTCAGATTTGGAATATTAAGGGAATACATCAGATTAAAGATGTAATAAATAGTCAAAAACCCAAAACATTTATACAACTACAAAACAAGTGTAATTTACCATTTACACATACATTTCAATATATACAAGTATGTAGTTATATAAATAAAACATTATATGAGCATAAAATAACATAGAACAATCAATACTTAAAATGTTGAATGAAAAATAGGATAAGACTAAATTTATATCAAATATATACAAACTATAAGAGACTACACAAACTAAAGAACAACAAAATGATAAAGAAATGGGAAAATGAACTTGGTATAAATATTACAAAGTGTGGCAAGATATTATTGAAACTTTTAATATGAACATAATGGCCAGTGAAATGCAACACATTCAAATTAATACTATTTGTGCAACAGGGGTCATGATAAAAACTGTAGAATAAAACCACTTATGTATGATACTATAGTGATAAATTTATTTATGCAATGGGGTGGACATATATTCAGTGTGATAAATGCATTTATCTGAGTCACTGTATGTATAAATAAATTTATACAAACAGTGACCATTTATACACACAGTTACTATGTCACAAATCTCTTTAGAATTAATTTAGAATGTTCAGCCTCAGAAGCAGTACTAACCATATTCAAATGGGAATAACTTTAAAACAAAAAAGATAGCATGGTATTGTGAGCACGAAAATTATTCACTACAAAATTATCTACAAAATGAGTGGTGTTTCATGTATAGATACCTTATAGATTTTTTACAATTAGCAAAAAAGCAGAAGAAAATGTAATTTTTTATTCACTTTTTTGACAAACAAATGTGAATAACTTTAAAACAAAAAATGATTGCATGGTACTGTGAGCACGAAAAATGTTCAGCACAAAAATATCTACAAAATGAGTGGTGTTTCATTTATAGAAACCTTTTATTTTTTTTTATAACTAGCAAAAAACAGTATAACATTCAATTTTCTTTTCCCTTTTTTGACAAACAAATGTGAATAAATTTAAAATGAAAAAGGTAGCATAGTACTGTGAGCATGACATTTGTTCAGCAAGAAGTTTTCTACAAAATGAGTGGTGTTTCATTTAAAAGCAACCACTATGATAGGCAGACATACTCTAGGAAAGTTAACCAAAACTCCCAGAAATTATTATTTAAAATAAATATAAACAGTCAAAACCAAATGTTCCTGCACTGATAGAAAGCATCCCTATTGCATAAATGAAATATACAATGGTGAGCTGTCAGATAAATGATTTATCTTCACTTGTGCTATTTGACCTCAGACACCTCACTCGTGGCTTACACCACTCGTGAGGTTACCCATGGTCAAACAGCACTTGTGTAGATAAAACATTTATCTGACAGCTCACCATTGTATATCTCTTATTTCTCACCATAGTATCCCATTTATCTACACAGTTCTGTTCAGAATTCATTTAGAGTGTTTGGCCTCAGAAGCAATACTAACCATATTCAAATGGTAATAACTTTAAAATGAAAAAAGATAGCATGGTATTGTGAGCACAAAAAATGTTCAGCACAAAATAATCTACAAAATGAGTGATGTTTTATTTATATATATATACCTTATATATTCTTTATGATTAGAAAGAAAACAGAAGAAAATTAAATTTTTTGTTCTCTTTTTTGACAAACATATGTGAATAACTTTAAAACAAAAATGACAGCATGGTACTATAAGTACAAAAAATGTTCAGCACATAAATATCTACAAAATGAGTGGTGTTTCATTTATAGATACCATTTTTTTATAATTATCAAAAAACAGCATAAAATTCAATTTTCTTTTCTCTTTTCTGACAAATTATTTACACCTACCAAAATCAAAATGTTCACACAACATCTAAACCTTTTGCATAAAAGGAATATGCAGTGCTTCAGTGAGTGAGGATGCATTTATCTTGTACAGTTTCCAGTGGCCTCTCATAACTCTCACTTATGCCTTCGACACTCATGAGGTTACTTGAGGTCACTGGAAACTCTACAAACTAAATGCATTATCACACACTGCATATCCCTTATATATAATGTAGGACATAGTATACTCCTTCAAGATTACACCACTTTAATCCTAATGTATCTGAAAATGTCCATGATGTACTAGAATGTCTGGTACACTTATACACATGTTACACTCCTGCCCCTATTTTTCAAACTTCTAGTTCAAGAAAATAAATATTATTCAATAAATAATAAAAATGGGGATAGTGATATCCCCATGTGTAACACTATTAATATTGCCTGCTACTAAACTAAAGGAGGAAGAATTAAAATTTCTTAATATAGCACTGATTATAACACGTAAATGCATTTTGATTAAGTGGAAAGACACCTGTCCACCAAAGGTTGGAACATGGATAAAATAGATGATTAACACTATGAATTTGGAGAAAATCTACTATATTAAAACACTGACACTGATGGACCACATAACCTGAGCAACATCTGATGAAGAAAGGTACCTATCAAAGTTCTAATCCTAAATAACAAAAAAATAATAAAGAGTCAATTTGTTCTCTATTTCATACCCTCCTATATCCAAAATCAAGTTCTTCCCAGTGGTCACTCCCCTTTCTATAAGAAAACTCCTCTACTCCTCTGATTTTAATATTTGTGAATTGTGTATTATTCTTCATTGTATGTATTAATTGTATGCTTTATCAACTTAGGTGCACATGTAGTGGCTCTGGGTCATTCCTGAAAATGAAACATAGAAACATAGAAACATAGAAGTTGACGGGAGATAAGGACCTCAAGGCCCATCCAGTCTGCCCATTTCTTTTTCTAAAAACTTCATGGGCCTTGACCCAGTGTGCTTACCCAGTCAACAAAGTGATAAAGAAAAATAAAAATAAAACAGAAATGGAAGAGGCATGTTGCACACAGATGGCACTGCCAACGTCACCATCATCTAGCACTGGTCCCAACCATGCCTGGCATCAGTGGACACCATGGTAGTGTGTCCATACAGCACACACCTGCAGTCCCCCCATTGAGGTACACCAACACAATTCAGCGCACACATGCAGCACTGGGAGGAATGGGTTGTAGAGGGTAGGGTGCACAGGTGGGCAGGTTTTACCACATAGTAGATGCTGCCACAAGTCTGGGTCCATCCACACAGTGCACATGTTCCAATGTTGGGAATACCCCAACACCAGTGTGCCTTTCTGATGGTATGTGTCACAGCACCCCACCCCGGGCACATACTGCACATCTGTACAGACACCACAGCACACATGGTTAGCCAAGTGTATGTTACTGTGAGTATCCCTTGCCAGTGGTGCAGTATATGTGGGTCATGGGACAGCATGACTGTGGTGTCCACTGTCAGAACACACCTGCCAGCTGGGCCTGTCACTGTGTGGAAAGCAGCAGTCATTGATGCCTGACACACAGTAGGCATTGCTGTGCCCCTCACAATACTGGCCACTATGTTACTGTAGCATCTGCTATGTACTGTAGCAGGAACTACAATAAGTCCATGGCATGCAGCACCACCACCCATGCCTGTGGTGCTAGTCCCTTGGGGCACAATAGTCTCTGCCTCTGTGTACAGACATTGCCTGCAATTATAGATATGTTGATCCAGTTTGACATACAGGTGGTGCTGTGAGCAGACCCAACCTGCAACTACCAACCTGCAGTTACAGTTTGATCTACAGGTGGAGCTGTGTGCACCCTGCAATAACGCTGGGCAATCCACATGGTAATGCATGCAAATCAGGCCATAATGACATGCTAATGTAGCTGTTTGCCCACAGACTGCCTAAGTAGGCTTATTTGCATATCACTTTTGAATATAGCAAGATTTTGCACCAGGCAAACATGTTAGGGCTGAGCAAATGAGTTTGCCCCATGCAAACCTATCAGAACCATAGCACAGTTTGCAGTACTTGGCCTGCATTGTTGTCTGCATTTTTTTGTGAATCCATTTCTTTGCTAGCACAGACATTTTCCACATAGTTCACCTTTGCCTTACTCCATGTCTGTGCACACTGGCTGCTGTTGCAGTTTGCACTGCCTGGTTGCTGTATTCAGAGCTGTCTTATTTGCCAAGCTATTATTGCACTGCACTCAAAGCCCTGTTTGCACACCATCATTTGCATGCAAATGGTTCCTGGCTACCTGTGCAGTGTTACTTTTGCCCCAGGCTAAGTTTTGAATGTTGTGCCCTATATATTTAATCTGCATTTCACATTCAGTTTCCAAAGATGTTTCAAAAAAACTTCCTTTGTTTTCCATAAATTTAAACATTCCACATTCAATTTAATTCATCAAAATATTTCCAGACAGCTCCCTTAATTTACCACAAGCATTAATATTTCAAGACGACCCTGTCCCTTCATCAGAACAAAAGAGGGCTGTATGAATAGATCAAAATAACAGCTAAATTAGAGTTATTTAAACTTCATTCGCAAAAATAGAATAAAAATGTGATATACCTTTAAAAAGCAGTATGTTCTAAAATGCTGCAGAGGGAACTTACTAGCTACTTTTCTGTTATCACTGTAATGTCTTTTATTAAAAAAATTATGCTCAATTTCTGTCTCTTTTTAATACTGTTTATTGATGATAAATGGGGGAGGTGGAAGAAACTTTAAATATCTTTGAATCTCTTACTTTTAATAAATATTTAAATTTTAAGGAATGATTAGTTGTATAGCTTACCATTGTAGTGAGCTTCTATTTTTATATGGTTATTCCATCATCGGCCCTATAAACCTTCAAACAAAATGAAATAAAATAGTATCAATTTAAATTATTTTTTAATGTTTTGCAAAAGTACAAAGGAGCGTTTTACTTCTTAAATCTCAACTCACCCTGTTCTATCCAAGTTAAAGAGTAAATGTAGGCAAATCCAACATTTTTTAATTATGTATTTTTAATCCTTAAACTCTCAGAGTGGTGTCTGCTGCCATTCATTAATACATTGTCACCCACCATGGTTTGAATCTTTCTTTCTTCTTGTAAGCAGAAGGGACAGGCCACAGGCTATCATGCTGAAGAGTGAGCATGATTATGTCACTTAGTGATGATTGCCTGCATCTCAGTCACTATGGAAATCATAGTGTTTCTTGAAAGGGAATTCACCCAAAGGTGAGCTTGTGCCCCCCTCCCCCATATAAATTAACAAGAACATTTCACATTACCCTCATTCAGGACATTTTCAAGAGGGCTAGAAGTTAAATTTCACTCACGATCATTTCATCTCACTTGCTAATGGGAACCAGTGATCGGAATTGCTACAAGTAAAAAAGGAGGGAGAAATGGCAGGAAGGAGGGAGCAAATCTGCATGATTCTGGTTGGAAAATAAACAAATAGTATTAAACAAATTAAATGAATGAAAGGACGGGATCTTAAAAACTGACATATTGCAATCTTATTAAATTGATGTAACTAATATTCTCCTCAGAATCATAATCTGGTGAAAAATAATGTCCAAGGGTGTCTTGGAGGGTATATAGTGTGTACTGCATGCCCTGAACTGTTTTATGGTTGTGTGATAGTCATTGCCTGTACTACAAGTTTTGTGACCTGTTAATGTGTCTACTATGTTACAAATTTGTCATTGTATAACTATGTATCCTGTATCCTCTGTTACCTCCCCCAGGTCGCACCGGGAGACGAGCATCTTCTTGCTCAGTGTGCCTTTCCTGGTAAAACAATTTCAATAAATAAATAAATAAAAACACAGTAAGTGTGGAAAAAATAATTATGAATGATGGTTAACGGGACATGTGTTCAAATAATATAAAATGATGGGAAGGAAAGGTAAATGTATCTGAATATTGCTGGAATTATATTGATTATGCTGCACAAGATGATATTTTCAATTAGATAATGATCTGATTGGAAAAGATACTAGAGGAAATGAAGGAGGGAGACTTTTCCCATTTCAGATAGAATGGGAGGGAGGGAAAAAGGAAGGGGGGAAGTAAAGAAAATGGTAGGGGGATGGGGAGAAATTGAGGTGCACAAAAGGGGGATGCCATAAATAATGTTCTGAACTGAAGTTAACTTTGTGTTGTGATGTCATTTAGCAGGAAATCTACCCCTTTATCCTACTCTATTTGTATTATGTTAAAATAACTGAATATTAGATTAATAACCCCTCTAGCTAATAGTTAACAATAAATGCTTATATAAATCACCTTTACCCTGACATTTATTATACAATATTGTTACATTCCATTCCAAATTGTTCTTAAAGTTATTGAAAGATAGTCCATATTTAGTTTTCCTTCATTCCATATCTTTTGTTATGAGTTTGCAATGTGAATATTGACCATGCTTCACATCTGAGTAACAATGTATCCCAATGCCCTCCTCTTTTTGATTGTTGAACCTTTTCAACCCCCATAAGTTTTAGTGATGAAACTTGATGATGATGTTCTGAAGAATGTTTTGCCAATGGTGATCCTTTATCTTTCCCCCTAATACTTCTTTTACGTTCAAAAATCTAGGTTTTAAGAGATCTAATTGTCATTCCAATATAATATAATGAACAGGGCTAGATAATGCAATAAATGAAATGGTTAGTGTTATATGTTAATAAATCCCTGATTTCAAACTTGCGGACCTCACAAGTACTTCTTATAAATTTAGACTTTAGACAATTGTTGCAATATACACAGTTTCCACAATTATAAAACCCCTGTATGGCTCTATGTAACCATGGAGTCAGTGGATGTTCTGAGGTCCAATGTTGCATCTTTACTATTTTATTTTTAATGTTAATAGGTGTTTTTTTTTTTTTGGACGTTACCAATGGTTTTTCCTTGAAAATGATATTTCCCTGATTGGTAGATTGCAAAATATACCCATATTTCAGATAATGTTTTTTTAATCACAGGAAAATATCAGAATACATTGTCGTCATGCAGATCTTCTCTGTGTGTTCTCATCTCGTGGTTTGTCTTGTAAAGGTTCATGTCTTGTGACTAATTTTGTTATTTCCAGAGCTTGGTCCAAAAGATATTTCTTGTATCCTCTTGCCAGAAATCTTTGTTTCAGGTGTATCACATTGGTTTGATGTCTTGCATCAGTGCCACTGTTACTTTTTATTGTCAACATTTGTCTATAAGGTATGTTTTTCTTGAGTGCAAGAGGATGATAACTGAAATCATGTAGAATAATATTTTGCTCAGCTGGGTTCATGTAAACATCAGTGATATTGTTATTATTTTCCTCCAGAATCATGAGGTCCAGAAATGGAATTTCCTGCTTGCTAAAACTAAGAGTGAATTTTAAATATGATGTCCTTGTTTTCAAATAATTGAAAACATATTTAATTTTCTGCTTTACTCCAAATAATAAAAATAGCACAATAAAACATGTGTAGAGAAGCAGTGAGGGTTGGTATGTATTCACTGTATTGTAAATATGAAATCATTCAAAATGTGCCATGAAAATAAAAGCATAAGTGTTGGCCATAGTGGCCCCATAGCTGTTCCATTTACTTGTAAATAACTTTGATCCTCAAACATGAAACAAGTTCCTTAAAACTACCTCTGTCAGTGTTAATTAAAAAAGCTTTATCAGGGACATTAGATTATCGCTGTGTCAGAGTACAGTTCAGGATTTGTAGACCTTCCTGATGTGGTAAACTGGTTTATTTTTTTACAATAACCACTCTTCCATGTTTATGTTCCTCTGATTGAATTCATCCAAAATTTGTATACAATGCTTAGAATCTTTAAGATATGAGGGTATTAATAGTACCAGGTTCTTACAATGATTGTCAACATTGATGAAAATGGTTCTGTTATTTATTTATTTATTATATTTATTTATTTATTTGAAAGTTTGTGACAGGGAGAGGCACATTGAGCTGTGGTTCTTTTTCAGGTGTGACCCAGGGGCAAGGGAAGGGAAATATCTGTACAGATGTAAACTGACTGACAGAACCAGATTAAGCCGTTGGTCATATTTTAGTGAATGGGGGAATTTGGCACTGACACCAGGGAAATTCCCCTACTCTACAGCAGGGGTAACCTTTGGCTGTTTTGGTTGTTTGCCAAGATGGCTGCCATCCTGGACCATGGAGGAGGTGGTGGTGATGCAGTTCTCTGTCTCCAGGTTTTAACTCATGATTTTCAGCCTACAATTGCTATTTTCAGCCAAGTGTCTACAGAAATTGTCATTCTGACTTTGTGCCTTGTTTGGATTCTCATTCAATTGTGCTCCCGCCTCCTACTACTGTTGTTGCTTCTGAAACTGACTCACTGATTTTGGACCAGCTTCCTATTACTGCTCCTGGGACCTGCACTGCTACCTTGTCCTCATCACATTTGCGATTGCTCTATGAATAACATCGCTCCCTCTTACGGCAAATTGTGCAGGAGGACGAAGCTTTACACACTGACTTGCCACCTAATTCTGCTCAGGCTGACTTACAAGCTATGCTACCACAAGCTGCATTGCCAGGATTGTTTTCTGCTCCTACCTGTTCTGCCATGACTGCTCCTGGCTCACTCACTCCCATAGCCATCCACGGAGGTATCTCACTTCCAGATTCTGTCTGGTCCCCCACTTCCACTCTCCGAGATGTGGGTTGGACTCAACAGCTTCCTAGTGCACCATGGACTTCTCCTTGAGCAGTAAGCACATGGGACATTTTGCAGGAAAACTCAGTTCCCATTTCACCTACCGCTACTACTCCCTTGCCTATTCAGTTTCCATCGGTTTTGTTGCAGCCTCATTCTCCGGCTCCATCCTGGGTCTCTAACGTTGGCCATCTGACAACTGAAGCTATGGACACTATGCTTGATAAGGATTTTTCCTTGGTACCGCAACCCTCCCTTTCAGTGCACTCCTTCTTGGATGAAGATTCCTGCAATGCATGGATAACCTTCCCTTGCCTTCTCTACCTGCAGGTGAGACTTTAACGGACCATTCTTTTTGCCTCAGTGACCTTTTTCAGAACTTGGGTGAACCAGCTCAGTGTATGTACATGGTTCATTTGAAATATTTTGGTGACCTTACTACTGTTCCTGATAGGAAAACAGTATTGCATTCCATGCTGTGAGACTCTTTGGGGACTTCTGCTAGCAAACTGTTTGCCTTTATTCATGTTAAAGGAGAGTCTATTTATGATTTAAGTTTTAAGAATGTTTATACGCTAGAAAGGTTTTGGACCAAATATGAATTGGTGAAATCTCAGCCTTTATGGACCCCCTTTATGCTCATTCCCCTTACTAAACCTACGGTCAAGATTATTACCCTTCTTTTTCAAAATGAAGGAGTGAGCATAGCAGATGTTCAATACTGGCTTAAGCAGTATTGAATACACTTGCAAGGTAGTTTTTATATTGGTAGAGAAAGGGGTTTATGCTTTTACCTGGGTCAGCCCCACACTTGCCATACATGCGGTGCCCGGACACACCTCAGTCATACCTGTGACGAGCCCCATTGTACTATTTGCTTGGCCTATGGTCATGATAACCTGGGTTACCCTAACGCACAGAAATGTAATCTCTGTGATGAGAATGGTCATACCTACCACCAGTGTCCATGGGCTGACCATAATAGGCTGGATCACCCTCCTCAAGACTAAGTGGCCCTCATCTCTGACTCTCAAACTCGGGTGCTTCGCCAATAAGATGGGGAACACCAGGATGTGGTGCCCTCCCTTCAAGTGACGTTGTCCCAATATATACTCCCGTTGTTCTGGTGGATGGTCCCATCCTGCAGAACCAGATTCCTCCCTGCCCAGACCCTGCCCTGGAGGTTGTTAACCCCCCTGACCCCTTGCCCCCTCCCCCTCTGGACCAGGACTCCTTCATGGAGATTTCTCAGGGTAAGAGGGGTATGGCGAAAGGTAAGCATAAAGCTCCCTGCCCCCCCAGCAGTCAATACTAACCAGGAATTGTTACCAGGCCTTGACTAAGTAGAAGCAGTGGAGTGACATAATGGATGAGGAAAATGATTCTGATTCCTCTCAGGCCTCTTCTCTCCGTATGGACTACTCCTCTGATTCCTAGCAGAATCCCTCTTCCTCTAGATCTGACACCAGGCAGCAATCTGCAGTTACCTGAAGATTCCTTTTTTAGTTTTTCCCTGTTTTCTCCTATGTTTTTTCCCCATTATCCATTCTCCTTATGCCCTTGGGTTTAAGTCTTTGCTGCTTGACACTTAATGTGTACAGCATGAAATCCCACAGGAAACTCCTCACCACTTTGCAGTGTCTTTTGGATCTCCCACATGATATCTATTTGATCCAGGATACTAGATTAAAGACTCACTACAAGCTGGCCCAAACTTCTACCTGATGGACCAAAGGCCCTTCCTGTTGGTCCTCTGGTGAAGATAAGTGTGATGGCTTGGGTATTTCTTTTTCTGGTTATGACTGTGCTGTTACAAGGTTGGTTGATATAGTCACTGGACGCGCCTTGCTGCTTGATTTTTTTTAACATATAATGTTTTATTGAGGTTTTCAGTTTTCCAATTAGTTCACTTAGCACATAGCAGCGTATTCACAATAAGTTTCAGTTACTGACACCACATTACAGGATATCTAATGTCACTGCCATTTTACAGAGCTTATCCTAGTTACCAGGTTACAGCCTTACTGTGTTTCTATTGTACAAAATCTATGTCTCCATTAACCTTGATAGGAGGCCTGGCCTGTAAAAACAACATACTAGTTACTGCAACCTTTAAATGGACATAGATGAATACTAGAACATAAGGTCCAATAGAGCATAACCTTACAACGCAGACCTCTCAATTTAAACATTAGGTGAACACTAGCTATGTGCATCTAATCAGCTTATATCCAACAAACCCACATGGTAGTGCTTAAGCTACTGATAGGACTAAAGTTAAGAGAGAGACAACAGGCAAGCAATATAGGGGGAACATTGACTTAAGCAAAAGAGAGAAAGAAAAGAGTATTTAATGGGTCTACACACCACAGAAGAGGATGCATGGCATAAAGCATACCATCCTAGACTCCCCTTTGCTATTAAGTAATAGAAGGGTTTTGTAAAGGGAAGGGGGCACTCTGCAAATATGTGAGTGCAGATAGGCATCCCATTTTACATAGTAATCAGTCAGTTTGCCTCTAGCTACTGCCATCAGTCTTTCAAATGTGGCCAGTCTGACCATGGCTGCCCGCCATTGAGAAAGTGTGGGGGGCATAGGTTGCCTCCATTTTACTAGCAGTGCTCTCTTCGCTTCCATGATAGCGACCAGAAGCCAGGCCTTATTAGAAGGGGTAAGTGCATTAAGTGAGAACATATCTCCTAACAGCAGGGAGTAGTGTTGCAGAGATAACGGGGTACCCACTATTGTGGAGCAGTCCTTCAGGACTAAAGTCCAAAAGGTACGAATAGTTGGGCACAGCCACAGTATATGATATAGGTGGGCTGGAGAAGAGTGGCATCTCCAGCAGCTGTCCTGTGGGATTATCTTACACCTGTGTAGAACTGCAGGAGTTTAGTACCATCTGAGAAGAATTTTTAATTGAACCAACTGACTTCTTGAGTCTACATAGGCCGTATGGGCCAGTCTGAGACAATCCGACCACTGTTGTAGAGATAAATTGTACGAGATATCTTGCTCCCATGTGGCTTTGCTGGGTAGAGTGATATCAGGCTGGGAGTCTCTGAGTGTTCTGTATATAGCACCTATGAGGCCCTTGCCTCTGTTAGGTAGGGAGATGTTGTTCAAACAACTCTACAGGGACTGAGGAGGCCAGCTTTTGAGTAGAGGGGTCACAGCGCTATGCAGTTGGAGAAATTTCCAGAAGTCTTGGTTTGGTAATTTGTATTTAGTTTTAAGCTGCTCGAAGGACATCACTGTACGGGTATTTGGTATTAGAAGGTCAGCTATCATCTGCATACCATTAGAAACCCATGAAGCCCATTGAAGCAGTTTGCGGTCCACTTTTACAAGTGGGTTATTCCAAATTGGGGCATAGCTTAAGGGGGAAGATAATCAGAACTAGGGACTCCAGTTAGACCCATTGTGCATCTCCACAGAGCACATGAGTTTGCCACAACCGGCGTAAGTTGGGAGTTAGCTTCTTATTAGATAACAGAGAGTAAAAGGAGTCCCTTCTGCCAGCGTAGCTTCCAGCACCACACACTGAGAAGGGGGAGCATGACGAGGAACAAACCACATCAGGGTCTGGGCCATATTAAAAGCCAGGTGGTATCCCACAAATCAGGGAGGCTGAGCCTTCCCTTAGTCCACTGTGCCCATAGTTTCATTCTACCCCACCTGGGGAGGCCACCTTCCCAGAGTAGAAGTGCCACCAGTCTATCTAGGACTTGGAAAGGTTTTTGGGAAAATGGAATTGGGAGATTGTTTAATAGCTAAGAGACCCTTGAGAAGATAAACATTCTAATCACCTCCACTTTAACCTTTAAAGTTAGCCGCAGTTTCCTCCAGTGATGGATCTCTGCTGTTAGGGCTGTTAAGAGAGGAGAAAAGTTGGCCGTTTCAAGATCCTTCTAGGCTGCTGTGATATTAATGCCCAAATAGGGGAAGCCCAGCGGCGCCCAAGAAATATCTGTACCCGCTAAACACTGTCTGCCGCATTTTTTATTTAGAGGAGATAAAAGGTTTTTCTTCTGATTTACCGTGAGGCCAGATATCTCAGTAAACTCTTGCAGTAGAGATAGAACAGGTGAGAGGGAGGACTGCGGCTCTGCCAGGGTGAGAAACATATCGTCAGCATATGCATTGACTAAATATGAGGTGCTCTCCACGGGAATACCCATTGCGGTTGGGGTATTGGTCAGCGTTCTAATTAAGGGGTCCAGAGCTATCAGGAACAGGAGTGGCGAGAGTGGACAACCCTGCCTGGTACCTCTTTGGAGAGTAAAGGAGGAGGAGGTATCGTTGTTGGTAAGGATTCTGGCCGAAGGCAGACTGTACAGCGTGCGTACCCACGAACAGAATTGGGGACTGAATCTATAGAGCTGTAGAGTCTGGTGTAGATACTCCCACTCCAGAGAGTCAAAAGCCTTGGCAAAGTCGACCGCCCAGGCTGCCATAGGGACTTTGGAGTGCAGAGCCAACCATTTTAGGTTTAAAATAAGGTGTAGGTTGTCTGCACTCGATTTCCCTTTTAAAAACCCTGTTTGGGAGGGATGAATCCGTTTTTGAAGCACTGAGGACAGTCTAGTTGCCAAAATTTTAGCTAATATCTTAGTGTTGACCAAAAGGAGCAATATAGGTCTATAGCTTGCACACAATAGGCTATCCGAAGCTTTCTTGGGGATTAGTGATATACGAGCCTCGTGTATAGTGGGTGGGAGAGTACCACTTGATTGGGCTTCTTGGAAAGCCTGTAATAAAGGAGAAGTGATCTCATCCTGTAGGACTTGGTACAGGTTGGCAGATAGCCCATCTGGCCCAGAAGCCTTTCCTTTGGCCATATGGGATAGTGCAGACCGTATCTCATCCCGGGTAATAGGAGCATCCAGCCTTAGAACATGCTCTTCTGAGAGTTTAGGAAGCTGCACCCCATGGCAGAAGCTTTGCAGCCACTGGGATAACTCTGTAGCCAAAAGGGAGTTCTTAGATTGATATAGATCCTGATAAAATACTTTCATAGCTTCATTAATCCCCTTTGGTGTTGTGGCCACCTTCCCCTCCTTGTTTTTTAAAGCTAGGATTCTAGAAGCAGCCTGTTGCTTCCGTAGGCAGTATGCTAACAATTTCCCTCCTTTATCTCCCCCCTCCCAGAACCTGTGTTTAGCATGGGTGAGTTGCCACTCCACCTTTCTGTTCAACAGCACATTAAGTTTATATTTTAGACCAGTAATGTCTACTAAGAGAGGGGAGTTAAGTGGGTTGGCAGATGACAGTTTAAATTGTTTCTCTAGAGATGCCAGATCTTTTTGGAGCTCAGATATTCACTTTGCCCTTTCCTTGTTTCTGGCCGCAGAGAAGGAGATGATTCTCCCTGTATGACTGCCTTAAAGGCTTACAAGACTGTGGCTGCACTGGTTTCCCCAGGGGTGTTAACTGAGAGTAGGAGAGGGTTTCCTTTTTTATATACTCCCGAAAAGCTGCATCCTCCATTAGTAATGAATTGCATCTCCATCTTGTAGACTTCGGGCTCTGTCCTGGGGGAGAGAAGGTAATCATTACAGGGGCATGGTCCGAAATAACAATACTGCCAATAGTGGGAGCTACTATCCCTAGCAAAGCAGCATGATTGGCCAGCCAAAAATCAAGTCTACTGTGCATCCCATGTACTGTGGAGAAGTACGTGTAGTCACACCCACTCGGGTAATTAATCCTCCATGGGTCCCCTAACCTCCATTCCGACATCAAGGAATTTAGTGTTTCCAAGACCCTTGGGTGGGACTGTGGTGTAGGCATGGATTTATCTAAGAAAATGTCATGTACCAAATTGTGATCCCCCCCAACAGGATCAGGATATCCAGGTCATCCCCAGTAAGCTCTGTGAGGGCCTGACCCACCTCAGAGTAAACATCCCCTGTATCTGTGTTAAATCCGTAGACATTGGCAATCAAAGCTTTGCCCCCAGGATACGCCAACTTAACCACTAGCCACCTACCCAATGAGTCCTGATGCTGACCTTCTACAGTCTATCGGCCTACCTTCCATAGGAGGATAGCCACTCCTCTGGATTTTGTGGGGGCACAACTGGCCAACACGGTACCCACCCACAACTTTTTAAGCCATTGCACTGTGCTGCTGGTTAGGTACATCTCCTGCAGTAGTGCAATGTCCGTTCCCAGCCAGTGCAAATACTGCAATACCTTGGTCCACTTTGCTGGATGACTGAGGCCATGCACGTTCCAGGAGACACAACCCCATCCTTGTGGCATTGCTGCAGTTTGGGCCATGGTATCACCCTCCTATTACGTAGCAAAGAGAATGTGTGTACTCACCCAGTCAGCAGGGAAAAGAAAGGTAGATGCTGGTGGGAGAGTGCGGCTACCCAGCTAGTGGCTTATAGATGGTCTTGTGCCACTGATGAGCCTCTAAATCACCAGGTGTGTAGGAACGACGGTAACGGTCAAACTATCTGTAGCAGTAATAAGGCCTGCACAGAGTAAGAAGAGAAAAAGGAACAATGAAAACCAGAATTATATACTTTAGAAGTTTAGAGAGCTAGAAGAGAGAAAAACAGAGCAGAAAAATTGCCAACAAACAACTGTCAGGTAACCAGGTTAACCAGTAAACTAGTTATTACAAATATCACACAATGAATCTATGAGCTATAGCTCAGTTACTGGAGCCAAGTTGAATGCATGCGTAGGGGCAATGCCCCTGAGCCACACTGCTTCGGACACCAAATGTAAATCAGGTGGGAATCCCACTAAACCAAGTGTTCTGTCCCAGCCCGAGACTATGGCTCCAGCTAGATGCGCTACATCAAGCCTCCAGGAGCAACCTACAGACTGGTGTCACCCCCTCATCCTGCTAGGAAGGGGGGAGGGGGATTAAGTAGAAAACATCCGACCAAGTGATAGGAGAAGGGAGAGTAATGGGGAGAGGTGAAGGGATCTGTCAATCCGCTCAAAACCTTTTACCAATCATTTAGCATATGGGGAAAGGGAAGTGAACCCTAGGTGCTCAGGCACTAGGTATCTTACACAAATCATAGCAGCGACTATGAGGTACACCCATATGTATCACTTAGAAGTAGTCCAGCTGATGCAGTATGGGGTTTAATCAGGAGTACCGGCAATTAAAATTGCACTAGGGTGCACGGCCCTTCCATTACTAGACAATGGGTACATATGGTGGCTCATCTCCCTTAGCAGATAGGGGGACAAGTTACTGATCTCGTCAGCCGGGACAGACAAGTGCCTTGCACGGGCAGAAAAAACCATGGTAAATACAGGAAGGGGGGTAAGAAGGTCACTAGCCCCTGGCCCCCAATCGTAGCCTCATATTGCGCTAGATAGACTAGTGTAGTCAGGGGTACAGCGGGGGAGATGCCCCCCTCACCAACTGCTGCACAGCAATTGCAACCCAACTTTCAGCTATAGAGAATGTCAGTAAAGGCAGTCCTCTAATTTTCAAGTCCCCGGTATGGACAGGGCTTTTGGCATAGGTTTTCAGCCCTGGCTTCACAGCAGCACAGGTTGTCTTCTCCACATCGCTATCTTCCTCCTCCATAGCCGTCGCCCAATCGATCGGTGTTGGGTTGTCCTCCAGGACCCCCATTGCTTCCTCCACCTTATCCACTGCTCTACTTCTCTCTGGTGTGTCAAGATACGCTTTTAGAAACTTGGCAGGTGGGGATGCAGCTGAGTTCCCCTGAGCTGGTGGATGAGGACTTTTAGAGGGTGCACGCTGTCTCGCTAGCATTGGAGGGTCAGCCAATTCAGGCATTTGCTGAGCTGGAGTCTCTTTAGGTGTTTCCAATGATTGACCTGATACAGAATGCAACATATTTGTCTTAGTTTCATCGGGGGAGGAGGCCCATAGCTGCCTTTGTGATGGGGGAGCTGTATTGGTCGGACTCGTTCACCTGCGATAATGGTCCTCTGGAGCAGCACTACCTTTTTTAGTGGTTCCCTGTGATATCTTGCTCCTCGGCTCCCAGAGGCATCTGGGAGATGTAGTGTCAGCCAGCATACCCAGCCAGTGCCCCTGGATCCAGGCCTCCGCATCCTTCGGTGATTCTGCCACAAATGACTGACCATCCTTGAACATATAGAGTGAAGTGAGTCCTTTAAATCTGTACTGTACTGAGTTTGTATTCAACACTTTTTTAATCATCTTGTAAGAGCCTCGTCTTGCCACAACCTCTTGCGAGAAGTCTCTGTAAATAGAGATGGCGCGCCCCCTCCATGACAGCCCCCCAACATCCCTTATGGCTTTCAGCAAGCACTCCTTTACTGATAAACGCAGTAAGCATGCTACAATTGTCTGAGGACTTTTGTTTTGGTTCGAGTTGCTAGGGACCCGTTCAGCATGCTCCACATTGACAGGCTCCTTCCAGTGGTCTCCTTCTACCTGAGGGAGCCATTCATTTAGAAATTTCTCTAAATTAGGGCCCTCTGCCCCCTCTGGTACCCCAAGAATATGAATATTATTTCTTCTTATACGATTCTCTTGCACTTCAGCCATCTGCCACAGGTGCGCCAGATTGGCTTCATGGTCTCTTAGTTTATGCAGGACATTCAGGTGCTGGCCTTCCAATTCCCCCACACGCTGCTCCAGTACATTGTGTTGGTCCTCCAACTTACGGACATCAGTGACATTGCCCACCAATGCAGCATTGATGCTGTTCACCCTGGAGAGTAATGCCTCGAGCATTTTGGTAATATTGCCTAAAGCTTCCCCTACATTTGTCTGAGCCAGGGCACCCTGTACAGCTACCCCATCATTGCTGACCACAATCTGGTCCATCCTGCTGGCAAATTTCCCCCGTGACAACAGCCGGGTGTTTAGGAAGCTTTTTGGGGTTATGGCATGGTCCACTTCAACAATTCAGAGTTCCAACTGGCTTTCAACTCCCCTAATTTCGATCTGGGCAGCTCAGCGCAGAATTGGGATGCAGTGCTCTGCGGAGAGAAGACCCCAAGGCGCTTCAGTTGGGAATACCGTGGTTGGGCCTGTGCTGCCTACTTAGCAGTGATT
Source organism: Neoceratodus forsteri (assembly GCA_016271365.2). Taxonomy (NCBI): domain Eukaryota; kingdom Metazoa; phylum Chordata; order Ceratodontiformes; family Ceratodontidae; genus Neoceratodus; species Neoceratodus forsteri. Next base: position 561,916,749 of record CM028133.1, read on the forward strand.
CAGCCGGCGATGGCACACTTCATCAGCCCTTCTATGTTCTATTTCCCCGTAAATTACTTTGTTAGTGGTGACAGGGGGGGGGGAAGGTTAGGGCCAAAAAGTGCACTTAAACCATCACTCCAACGGCAGGTGCAGAATTTCCATTGGGCTGGGACAGAGCAATCTGTTTTAGGCTGCCATCTTCACTGGTTCCCACAGGAAGTCGTCTGCAGTGAACATGTTCTGAAGTACAGTATTCAAAAAATGATCTTGATGCTAGTTTGCACTTTCTGTCACCTGAAGCTCAGGATTCTAAATGTGTATGTGCCTCAAAGCATTGCTGCCCGGTCAGATTTATTTTGGCTCTTACAACCATATTTACACACCTCTCGACATCTCTACACGGGGGGGATTTCAACTGTGGTCTTACCCTGGCTGACAGAGGGGTTTCGACTCAGAAACTTTTTGGAGACTCTTCTGCATTGCAGACTATCCTTCAGACTACTTTTCTCAAGGATGGCTACTGTGAGGTGCATCCCAAGGGTGCGAAGACCTATCACCTATCACAGAGGCCTTGTGGCCACTCATATTGATTTTTTCTTCCTCTCTCAGAATAACTTGTTTTGTCAGGCGAAGGTTATTCCTTGTGAAACCTCGGATCACATGGCCATTACACTACTTTGTTCTCCTTCCACAGCTGCCCATCCTCTTGTTATTTCTTCTTGTTGGAAGTTGAATAGATCATTGTTGTCTGATGGTTGCATTTTTGAGGATTGTCGTGGTCTTTTACTGTCCCGCATTTCAGTTCTGGATGCTTATGCCTCCCCTTACATTGGTGGGAGGATACCAAGTTGGATCTTAAACATTTCTTTCTGCATTCTCTTATCGTCAGTATTTGATTTTGAGGTGGCATCTACATTATACTATTTCCAGGGCTTGTGAGTCTGGACATGATTATTCCCCTCTTATTGCTTCTTTAAAGGCCCAGATGGAAGAGCATCAATATAACAGGGCACGCTCATTGCGTCTTGAGGCAACTTGCAGCACCTGTTCTAAGGCCTCTTTTGATGCTTTTAAATGCTGTTCTGACAGAGTGGCAGCCCCACATATTGAACGTCTTACTAACTCTGACTCCTCAGTGGTCTATGACACTATGGCATCCCTCCAGCAGAAGGTTTTTTCCCACTTGGAAAGTGTCTTTGGGACTCCTACTGTGACCCTACCTGCTGTCACATGCTTTTTTGATTTCCAAAGCCCTTCTCCCCCTCAAGATCTCTGTATCCAGTTAACTGCCCTGATCTCCTTGTTAGAGGTGCAGGCAGCCATCAAGAAGCAAAAATGGTGCACTTCTCTGTGGAAGGATGGCCTTACTGCAGAGCTTTATCATGCATTTTCTGACCTTTTCTCTCCCATCCTTAGCTTGCTCTTTAACACTAACATCGATACTCATTCAGTTCCTCGTCACTTCTTGGACACTATTATGTTTCTCTTGTTTAAGAAAGGGGACAGATCGGACATTCAGAATTGGAAACCATTAAGTCTCTTGAATGGGAACTATAAGATTTTTACATCCGTCTTGCTTCACCGACTTCTTCCTGTTGCATCCCATGTTATTTCTGATGTTCAGACTTGTGCCATTCATCATCACACTATTACTTCCAATCTTTCACTTCTACAAGATGTCTCTCCTTTTAGCTCTTCCTCTTCTCCCTCTCTTCTTCTTCCTCTGGATCAGGAGAAAGCATTCGATAGGGTAAATCAAGACTACCTCTTTCAGGTTCTGTCTCACTACGGTATTCCACCACATTTTATTCAATGGAAAAGATTGCTCTATTCTACTGCTTGGATCCAGCCTTATGTGAATGGCTCCCTCTCCCCCCCCCCTTTTGATTCAGACTGTGGTTAGGCAAGGCTGCGCTTTAAGTCCTCTTCTTTATGTTTTTCATATATATCCTTTGCTATGCAGAATTTTGCACCATCTGTCTATCCCATATCTTTCTTTCCCTTCAGAGTGCCCTATTCCTATTGTGTTGGCTTATGTGGATGACCTATGTATTCTCACCACTCCTCAACTTCAAGAGGCAGATTTACTTCTCCTTCTTATGGAATTTGAATGGGTGTCTGGTTCTAAATTGAATTATGGCAAGAGCTCCCTCGTTGTTTCTCACGATGTCACCACCCCCTGATTCTCTACTCTATATTGCTGGGGTTTCTTTGCAATTCACCCTGATCAAGGTTTTGGGATTAACCTTTGGTGCCACCAATGATGCTCTTGCCAATTGGACTGTCATTTTGGATAAGGCTTCCCACATGGTTGCTTCCTGAAAGGGTCGCAGTATAGCAAAATGGAAATGGGTTTTGTTGTTGAAGACTTTCGTTCTTCCTTTGTTTCTTCATTTAGCTTCAGTTTTTCCAGTTCCCTTTTCCTTGGAGGCCCGCTTGTATAATGTTTTCTTTCAGGGATTCTGGGTCAGTCGTTTGAACCTGGTTAAGTGAACTTACACACATATCCTGATGATTGCCATGGTGGGGTTTGAATGTTGATCCCTTTGGTGATTTTTCACTGTTTGTTTCTGAAATTCACTATTCCCTATCTTTTGCAATCCCAGCCGGAATTTTGGTTATCTCTTCTTCATCGTAATGTTGCTCCATTATGCAATACTTGGCATCTTCCACCTATGGAAATACCTCAACATTTTCAAAAACATAATCTCCCCCATTACATAATCCCCACTTTTTTGAAGATTTGTCAGTGGTTTTTAAACCCCACAGTGATTCTCACTTCCTTGAGGAAACATTTGTATCAGTCTATTCTGGTGTCATCCTTTTTGGACCTGCCTGTATTGTGAGAGTCCCTTGGAACTGTTATAGACTCCTCCAGTGTCTTTCTTCATGACTGATCCATGCATTCCTCAGTGGGTTTGGGATGTTACCTGGTTATCCTGTCATGGGAAGCTTGGTGTTCGTGATAACCTGAAGCATAAGGCTCAGGAAGAGAGGACTTCTCCTCAAGACACATGCCCATCCATTCCTGAGACCTTGTCACATTTTTTTATTGAATGCACCTATTCTCAACCTGTGTGGACCCTCCTCCTCCATAAATGGAAAGAAAAGGCCCTTCCATCCCTAACGTATGATATTTTGATTTATGGTATTTATCCTCCTGGTCTGAGTCATTATCATCCCAGCACTCTACATTTGATTTTTGCTTTATGTCACTTCTATTTGTGGTAGGCCAGATGTGCATATTTGCTGAAACAGAAATCGAGTAGTCCTACCCAGATATTTTCTCAGATTTTAAAGGGCTTGTACACTGTTTATTGTTCTGAGAAACCCTCTGTATCGCCAGGGTTTTTTCAGCAGTACTGGAATATATGTTCCTGGATCCTTCCCTAATTACATTGCTTAATTTTTCTTGTATTTTTGATCTTCTGTTTTATTATTTTTATTTTGTTTTTGCTTTGTTATTATTCTCATTTTTTGTTTCTTTTACATTTCATTATGATTTCGTGTCCTGTAACGCTATTATTGTATGGTCTGTTTCAAGTTTTTTGCCTATAACATTCCCCTGCTCTTTTAGTGGGGATGGAATGGGGGTTCTATATAAATGCAGATTATTTATGTTCTGTGGTTCATGTGTGCTGTAATACTTATTTATGTTGTTGGGTTCTTTTATTTTGCATTTGTGTGGATTTCTGTACTTATGTATAGCTTGCTCAAAGTTTTCAATACAAAATTCGCCTACTTTTTTAGAGGCGATGGGATGGTGGTTATGTTCAAATATGGATTATTTATGTTTGAAGTACATGTATGCTGTGATACTTATTTATGTTTTTGATTTCTTTCATTATGCTTTTGTATGAAGTAATACAATTTTGTATATTTTGTTTTAAGTTTTGAATAAAAAATTCCCCTTCTCTGCTCACTCTAACATCATTGTTTCAATCAGAAATGAGGGGGTCAGAGTGACTGACCTCCTGTTCTAGCTAAAACAACAGTGCACAGTTATAGGCCATCCTGAGGCCATTGCTGATGATGACCAGATCTGGAATTGAGGTTGGAGGGTGAGTGACATGCTTTGAGCTACAGAGGAAGGATTTTAACACATTCCTAACTCATTCTTTTTAGGCTGGGACACGGGTGTGTTATTCTACAGAGGGCAACCTAAGACCTGTTATATGTGTGAGCTATAGGCCATTTAAGCAGCCTCTGTTATAGGCTGAAAAGTGCAAACTGCATTGAGTTGGGGCACACCTCAGGGCAATGCAGAAAATATCAACTATGTAACTTGTGCAACACAAGTGGGCACACATATCACACCTGCCCTAATGTAGCACATAATCAACATGGTCAGGCAGACAGTGAATAACAGCATTTATTAATTGCAATAGCACAGAGAAAGAGAACTAGAGTTATAGTTCCTGACACACAGCCCCCAAAAGAAGGATTTGAACAAAATGAACCACAGCAGGTTCAGCTGATCCCTGAACCCACACCCCTTGCATATGAGATCATGGAACAAACAACCACTACTGAGCATAGTGAAGCAGATGTACAACATATTGAAGCAGATGTACCGAACACTATCGAAAGTCAGAACAGTAGTACCGAAATGCCCCCCCTCCACCCAGGTCCCTACACAGGAACAATGGCAAAGTAAGAGGACCACTAGAAGGTGCCCAACCTGGCAGCAGCCTAAACTCAAATTCTCCAAAACCTCCCCACCTGCACTATGAATAAATACGGGGTCCTGGCAGATAACAAAGAAGAGTCAGGGAATAAAACAGATGACTTTTCAGTATGGTCCTCTATAGGGTCAGAAATAGATGACACAACTTCTGATACTTCAGCCCAACAGTCAACATCAGCAGAGCAGTCTGCCCCCCACACCCAGAGAGCCAAAAAGAAACAAAAACATGAGAGAAACACAAGAAAATGTAAAAAGAAATCCCCATGATAATTATTCAGTTGTGAATAAACTATGTGAATGGAACAGATTATTCCTTTATACTTTTCCAATGTCAACAGCATAAAGAGCTTAAGAAAAAACAAGCAGTATTTTCACATTTAAGGCAGTATCCAGAAGGAATTTTCTTTCTACAAGATACCAGAATACAGTCCAGTATTAAATTACAACATACTTTAAAACACTGGTATACCAGACCTTTTTACTGGTCCTTTGGACATGATTTGTGTTCTGTAGTGACAATTATATTTCATAATACAGAATTTAGTCTACTTAAACTAGTAGATCTATACCCAGGAAGGGCATTACTGTTAGATATTAAAATACATAATGTATTTTACCATCTAATTAATATTCATGCACCTCAAACAAAAGCTGACCACATCACTTTATTTCAACTTATACAACTATATCTATATTCTTCACAGCATATTATATTGAGAGGAGACTTTAACTGCAGATTGACTCTGCAATATAGGGGGAAAACAACTAAAAATACTTAAATAATAGGAAACAATTACAGAAATTAATAACTTTATTTGCCACACTTTCTCACAACTACACAACACAAATCCAAAATATCAAGCAGCCACAGGCAAAAGGCTTAGAACAGCAACAGAAATTCAGGACACATGGAAAGAAGGCTCAGATCTGCCCATAAGCCAGCTGCTTTGCTAGAAACAAGTAAAAGCAGATGGTCAGTCTCATTAATTCAGAGGGAAAAGTATGCATAGACTGGAAAGACATTACACAAATAGTGACACAACATACAGTGAAGCTCTTTACAAATTTAGACACTCAGATGGTACACTCTTCTTTCCTAGAATAAGTAAATTTCCCAACATTCAGTCCAGAATGGGAACAGTACTTAATTAAAAGCATTGATATCAGAGAAGTGGAAACAGCCATAGCCTCACTTAGTACTAACAAAGCCCCAGTGGAAGATGGTCTGACTAGTGAATTATATAAACTTATGAGCCCTTCTATTGCCCCTGCAAGATCAATCCCCATCTTTAAGATTTTCAAAGGGAATGTTAATATACCTTCATAAAAAAGGGAATAGACAAGATAGTAATAACTGGAGGTCAATAAGCCTCTTGAACACCGATTTTAAGATTTTAATGAAAATCCTGAATACAAGATTATTGGTAATAGCAAAAGCATTCATCTTCATGGCACAGACCTGCGCAATACCTGAAAGAACATCACAGAACACATTTTGCTTTTAAGGGAGCTATTCAGACACCATGGTAAGAATGCATTATCTGGGGTGGTATTATCTTTAGGTCAAACTAAGGCATATGATTCAGTGCAGCATAACTTTTTATGGCAAACCCTTAAAGCTTATGGTATCCCCACACTATTCATTTCATGGTTGAAGGGCCTATACAAAAATGCTACAATTACCCCATTGGTTCAAGGCTGGAAAGGTCCCATGATTCCAATAAATAAAGGAGTTAGGCAAGGATGCCCAATGAGCCCTTTGCATAAGCATTCTGCGTTGATCTGTTACTAAGGGTTCTAAATTCCTCTCCCATTTTGCTTCCTATCACATTAAATAATACACCCACACCCCGTAAAGTCATTGCGTATGCTGATGATTTATGTATCTTAGTAGCAGTTCAGTCCTCAGCAGAAGAAGCTATACAAACCTGCACTAGATATGGTACACAGGCTGGCTCCTCCTTAAATCTAGGAAAATGCAAAGGTTGTTGCCTGGGACAAATAAGAGCAACTCCAGTAACCAACACACTAGATATTAAGATTACATCAGAACCAATTCACATACTAGGAATAACACACAACTCAGAAAATTCAGACAGACTTAACTGGTAACTAAAAATTGAACAAGGCAAATCAATGGTAGCCCAATGGAGCAAGGGACAATTAGGGAAACTGAAAAGAATTCACCTTATTAAATCATATCTCTTATCATTATTTCTTTATATAAGCTATGTTTTCCCCTCTCCTGGACACTTAGAAACCACTATCCTTAGCGTATTTTTTCAGGCTGTATTGGGAAGCAGACTTAATCCTATAATGCATAATATCACATATCTTCTGGTTAAACAAGGAGTATTGGGAATGATAAACCCCATTTTGTTCCTATATAACATGTTTTTCCAGGCAAATATTAAGCCTATACTTGAATGTACAGGACACAGTTGTGTATCCCTCGCAGTTGCATCTTGTGAGGCATGGCTACAGCAATGGCAAAATGGCAGATTGGCCCCACTTAGACATACAACACATGCTTCCACATATATTAGAGAGTATTTTTTAAAACTTTAAACATGGAAGATTATAGATCAGATGATCATAGCTAAGAATAGGTAGGAATTATTTACAGTAGTTATACAACAATTCTTCACTGAACCAGATACATATCTGAATTGCCCTGAACAACATAAAGATTCATTAGAACAGTTAATCAAAGAGCCTGGAATATTTTGCATGTTAAGGGACCTGCATTGGCTTAGTTGCCATAATAGAATAAACATCAAAGCAACAAAGCAAATGACAAACATAAGCAGCTAGAGAAGAGTATGTGCTGTAGACCAGATTATAAGCAGATATTAGAAACCACAGACCATCTTTTTTACTCCTGCTCTTATATAATAGGCTTTTGGAAACTACTTGCTGAAACGTGTAGAGAATGTTAATTCTAAACAGTATCCTATAAGAACCTATTAGTTGGCCATTATCATAGAACAATAATAAATGGGATAAGCACACCTTGCATATTTTGATGTTAGTTATTAAGTGGTATATATGGAATGCCAGAAGTATTCTTATGTTACAGTAGAAAGTAATGTATCATATTGAATTGATTAAAAAATTGCTTATGAATTGAAACAAATTAATTTTTAGAACAAGAAAAATTACACAAACCCAGTTTCAAAGAGCTTAAATGAATTTATCCTGGGTAATAGACAATGACACTCTGGTTACATGAAAGTTTAGACTGCTTATATTTCTGTATAGAAATATTATGAATAAGCTTTTTGTGTGTCTTTAAAAAGAGAGAGAGAGAGGGAAAGAGAAAAGAAAGTATGACATACACAAATAATTGGTGAAGGGTTTGTCCCAAGAGATAGAGGAAAAGATATCATAACAGAAACGATACCTGAATATTTTCTTTTCTGTTTTTTTTTTTTATAATTCATGTTTTATTAACATATTTTCACATTACATGGGACAGAGAGTTATTACATACTCTGAATATATTCGAAGTGTTACATGAGCTGTTCCCATCCCCCCTTCCCCACCCCATACAGCAGCATACAGTAATAAGATAGGAGTACTATGTAGTATCACAAATTAAAGATAATTGATTACAGTAACTCATAAAGCTAATCTGGACATGATTAGCATGTGAAGGGGATCCCAAGTATTCTTGTACCACTGCAACTTATTGTGGAGGCTCGCTATCACTTTCTCTGTATGAAGGTTAGCTAGAATTTCACTAACCCATTCCTGATATGATGGGCTTACCGCATCCTTCCAATGCTGAAGTACTATTTTTTTAACAGATAATGCAATCATGGAGATATGAAATCTCCTGATTCTCATCTTGATAGAGGATAGATCTCCCAACAAACATACATCTGGGGTGAAGCAATCTTGCAAACCCAATATAGGATCTAGGTTAGTCTGTATGGCTACCCACAAAGACCTTATTTTGGGGCAAGACCAAAAGATGTGAAGAAGTGTGCCATCCTCTTGACATCTTCTGGTACAAGCCCCTGAACTTATAAGGCCCCATTTCCTCAGCTTCATGGGGGTATAATACATGTTATGCAAAATGTGGTATTGCGTAAGTCGGAGTCTGTCCTGAGAAACATATTTATGACAGAACTTCCATAAAACCGACCAGTTGGGAGTGTATTGGGGAAAAAAGGAAACCCAAAGCCTAGTGGGGCCTTCAGGTCTCCCATATTTCCAATAGAATAACACTCAGCATATTTTGGAAATAACGCCTGGTGACCCCAACAAGAAGGAGAGATCAGATACAAATAGAAAGGCAGGTGGGCGAGGAGGAATATGACCAAGTACTGTAGAGAGCAGATGTTTTAATTGGACCACCCTGAAGTGAAAAGCTAACGGGACATCAAATTTATGATTTATATTGGAAACTGAGAGCCATTCCCCTGTGTCATCCAGAAAAGTAGAGATCATCCCATCCCCAATTTGGGGCAACCATTTACGAGAGATCATCCTTTTATTTATTGTGAAAGATGGGGAATTCCAAATGGACTGGGACAAGTCCAGTTGTGGGGGAGTACTGCAAAAATGAACAAAGCTGCACATGAACTCTGAGGGACGTTCGAATGATGGGGCAACTACAGGAGTCAGGAAGGGATGCCATTTTAACATAGAGCATAATCGGGGGTTCTATGTTTTCGGACTGAATGAAGTCTAACTCAATTTTGAGCCAGGCCGGTCTTAAGTGTTCTGGACCCGGATTCACCCAGCACATATACTTTGCAATTTGACTAGCCCAGTAATAAATTGCCAGATGGGGGATCCGCAGTCCTCCATCCGTTTTCTGAGCTGCCACCTTATAATATGCTAACCTGGATTGTTTATTGGACCAGATAAAATTTGCAAAAATTCTGTGTATTCTCTGAAACCATGATAAAGGAATGAAGGAGTTAAGAAGCGAGAGGGGATAAAACAAGCGAGGAAAAACATTCATTTTAATTATATTACTGCGACCCCAGAGAGAGACAGGAAGTTTAGACCATCTATTGAGGTTCTGAACTATCACTTGGGAAAGGGGCTCCAAGTTTTCTTTGAACCAGGAAGAGGGATTACACATCAAATTAATACCAAGATATCTGAGAACACGAGGAGACTGGCCGAGACCAAAAGGGGACACATCATTTTTGAAAATCTTATGGCTGAGAGGGAAAATGGAGGATTTATTAATATTCAGTTTATAGTTTGAGAAAGTACTGAACTTGGTGATTTCTCCTAACATGATGGGGATAGATTTTTTGGATGGGATAAATGGAGGAGAAGATCATTAGCATAAGCCATGATCTTCACCACATTTTTACCTATCGGGATACCGCGTATCTCCGGATTATTAAGAATATTTTGGATAAGGGGCTCTAAGTATAAATTAAATAAAAGAGGGGAGAGGGGACATCCCTGCCTGGTACCGGAAGATAAAAGAAAGTGTTTGGAGAATGCTCCATTGCCGGAAACTCTGGCAGAGGAAGTTCGATATAAGGCCCGAATCCAGTCTATAAACTTGACCGGAAAACCAAATGCTTTAGAACCTGAAACAGGAAATTCCAATTGACACGATCAAACACCTTCTTGGCATCCAAGAAGACCAATCCGCAGGAAAGGCAGCATCCCTGGACACCGAGATGACATGTGACAAGGTGCGTAAATGGTCAGTCAATGAAGGCCCCTTCATAAATCCCACCTGAGACATACTAATCAGACCCGGAAGGACACATGTCATTCTATCAGCCAATATCTTCGAGAGAATTTTAACATCTTGATTCCATAAAGAGATTGGCCTATAGCTTTGCACTAGCTCTGGGTCTTTATTGGGCATAGGAAGGAGAACAATCAGGGCTTCAAACAGATGTGTATCTGTTCTTGCACCAGAAAGAATGTGACAATACAACCGGTGAAGAACCAGTAATAGTTGTGAACGAAAAGCTTTATAGAATGAAGCGGAAAAAATGTCTGGTCCTGGGACTTTGTCTGAGGGCAAAGCCCCAATGACCTCTGATATTTTCTCCAGAGATATTGGTGAGGATAGGAACTTCCTCTGTGGTTCAGATAAAGAGAGTAGAGCAGAATCCCTCAGATATGCTTCGAGCACTTCTAAGGAGGTGGAGGGTTATCCATGTCCCTATATAAATGCTCATAGTATGAGGCAAACTCCTGCACAACCTCAGAAGGGGACACCTTCAGGGATCCATCTGCCTGGGCCCTGATTGGAGGTATGAATCTAGCAGATTCCTGCTGTTTTAACTTTAAGGCTAACAAACAACCTGCTTTTCCCCCCTGGTCTGTATAACTTGCTTTGGTGCAAATAATAGATAACTCTGCTTTCTCCCTCAACAGGTCTAAATATTTATCTTTAGCTACCGAGAGCCTCCTCATATCCTCTTCCGAGCTATTAGAGGATAACTTGGTTTCCAGAGATCTAATTAGAGATAATGGAGCTAGTAATTCCACCTCTTGAACCCTTATCCTCTTTGTAGCTAAGCTAACAATAGCCCCTCTCATACAAGCCTTGAAAGCACCCCATAAAATATCAGGTGTCATGTCCTCAGAGGAGTTAGTAGAGAAAAAGAAATCAATCTGTTCTTTTATTAGGTTACAGTATTTGATATCTTTCAGCAGTTGCCCATTTAATTTCCATTGGGTTTCTTTATGGGGAATGTTAAGGAAAGCCAGATTAGAAGTCACCAGAGAGTGATCTGACACTGGACCTGGCTGAATCGAGGCAGTTAGGAACCCCGGCAAGAGGACCTGAGAGATGAAAAGATAGTCGATGCCAGACTGGGTTCTGTGCACAGGTGAATTGAAAGTATACTCTCTGTCCTTAGGGTGTAGTACACGCCACACATCACACAGTCTGCACCAATCCAGAAAGTCCCTGAGGGCCCTCTGCCCATCCGACAAACTCCTTGACTCACTACCAGACCTATCCACTTCAGGATCAAGAACCAGATTAAAGTCCCTGCCCATAATTATACCAATGGGAAGCATAGGAAGGAGTATGGAGATAAGCTTCATAAAAAGGCCCGGATCATCTGCGTTTGGCCCATATATGCTACCAAGTAAAATTGGCATGGACCAAAGATTCCCCAGGACCAGGACATATCTAACGTCCAGGTCCCTAAGAACTTGGTTAGAGATAAAGGGAATGCCTCTATTGACCAGAATCATAACCCCACAGCTGTTAGTGGACCCCGAAGCAGTAAATACCTGCCCAATTTGTTGCCTCCTAAGTTGCAGAGATTCACTTTCCAGTAAATGAGATTCTTGCAAGAATATGATCTGAAAAGACAATAAACTTAAATGTTTTAACACTTGGTATTGTTTAACTCTTTTCCTTATCCCCTTCACATTCCATGTAGCCAGATTTACACTACTGGTCATCTAAGTAAAGAAAAAAAAATGAGTCTCTTATGTACCATCTAGGGATTACAACAATTAGAATTAAATGTCCAGAACCCATGTTTGCTGCTGTATCTCCCCAGCCCAACATCAACTTCTCTCCCACCCAACTCCCCCAACCCCCCCAAAATATCCCAAACCCACCCAGCGAATGAATAAAATGAAAACCTAAAACACAATATCATCCCCCTCCCCCTACCCCAACTGTCATGAGCAACGTTCAGCACAATACCGTTTTCCTTCCTCCCCCTCCAACCTTCCAAACATGTGCCCCAAAAACCCTGTCCTAATATGCAAACCTTCTTATACAACCAATGATCAGTGATATCTAAACAAAGGTAGAGATAATATAAGAAATAACAGAGAACTACTGGATTCCTGATATCCAGAAAAACAGGGAGCGAGAATGAGAAAGGGAAGTGAGAGCATCCCCCACTTGGGAGCAGTCCAGAGAACTTGAATACCTGGAAAAGAAAAAGGCAATATAAAACGTGATAGCAGAATACACTATCGTAACTACTGCCACTAGCGAGATTAAAAATATTCCCAGTGGCATTTGCTCTCAAAAGAATTAAATGCTCCCAAGTAGCAGATCTTCACATGTTCCCAAGCCCCCACTGTTATATTCAACCAGGGAAAATAGATTCCTGGGACAAGTAATGGGGTTAATCCACCAAATATACTGCAAGAGCGCCCTCTGGTGATATTAACTCAAAAATGCATGTCTAGCTAAAGCTAATACTGGGAGGTCAGTCTCTTGACTAGTGCCTTAGCAAACAAAAACACCAGATCTGAGGGCTTTCATTATAATAACTACATCATGAGAAATAAATTGGTGTCCTTGCAAAAGGAAAACAAGAAAATGTGATCAACGTGAAAAAATAGGTCTTCCTCCCAGACAAAACACAACCCCCTTGAAACAAACTCCTGGGATATGGAGTTGCTCCAAAACACTGAGCACTGAGATGGGAAGTGAAAACGAGCAGGATTCCAATGAGAATAATAGTCCCCTCCGCCGTAACATTCAGGAACCTTCGAGACCAGACAGTTATTCATTCCTCATTTTGAATAGTGGTGCTAGAAAAAACTTCTCCCTTCCATCGCAGGATAGGATGAGACCAAACAAACAGGTCAAGTGTCCTGAAACAGATCAGGCAAGGCAGCCTTAAGTCCCACAAGAGCCGCTTCAGGATTCTTATATGTTGACCAGGTTCCAGCCACTAGTACCTGTAATCTAGCTGGGTAACCCATTTTGAAGCAAAGGCCTGCTGCTATGATTTTTGATACAATAGGGTGAAATGCAATATGTTTTGCTCTGACTGACCCCAGTAAATCTTGGGCAATTCTAAGCCTGGCATTTTCCCATTTCACTTCGTGCAGCTCTCTCACTTTTTCCAAAAAATGTTGTCGCTCCAAGTAATTTAAAAAGCGACAGATAATGGGACGCGGCGTTGCTCCTGGAGCTGGTTTGGGTTGCAGGGACCTATGCGCCCTTTCTATGGTGTACCTGTCCCCAAAAGGAGAGGGACCAGCGATCTTTTCCATCAGTCTCTGCACAAATGGGAGTGTGTTCTGTCCTTCCTCTCCTTCTGGGAGGCCCAAGATAACTATATTATTTCTTCGGCTGCGGCCCTCTAGATCCTCCAGCTTGGCTTCCAGACTAGAAATCCCTTGCTGCATAGCCACGAGACTAGGATCGATTTTTTCCACTTGCTTCTCAAGAGAGGAGATTCGAGTTGCATTATCTGAAGTTTTCATCCAGACCTCTTTGAGTTTTTTAGAAAGGGATTTGATTTCAGCTGAAATTTCTTTAATTTCTTCCCGGAAGGGTCTAAACTCTTCCAAAAATCTGCTCAGAGTTAGGGGTTCATGCTCAGCGATCAGATTTTGAAGCTCTGGCTTATCCACCACACTCGAGGCCCTTGATATTTTCAAAGCCTTCTCGGGAGTGACCGGCAGGGTGTGCTTCTGTGGAGACTTCTTCATGTAGACCTCCATAATCGACGAGAACAAGCCACCAGGCGCACAGGGTATTAGGAAGGCAGTAATAAACAATCTTTCCAGTTTTTAGGAAGAAATAATGGCTAAAATAGTGATATTTTGTGGTTAGGAGGCTGGAGCTATGCAGAGGAGCTTCTACCCAGTACCCTGCATCATGTGATCCCCCGAATATTTTCTTTTCTTATTCCAAAATTGTATTTTTTTCTTTACTTTACCTATGGGTTTGTTTTCCCTTTTCATTTTCTTTTCTTTTTTTCTTTACCCTACCTATGGTTTTGTTTTCCCTTTTTATTTTCTTTTCTTTTTGGAAGAAAACTTTTAAGATTTATCAAAGTACAGAGGATTATTGGTATACATTATTGATATTTCAATTTGTTATTTTTTTGGTTGGTTATGTTTTTCTCATGATGTATATATGTCTGATTTCTTGAAAAAAATAATCCCCAACTCTTTTTGAAAAGTGCCATGAGCTGTTTAATGTCCACCTAAACAACCACCAGAACAAGCAGATAGAACCTCAGTTTAATGTCTCATCCGAAGGACGGCACCTCAGAAGTGCAGCACCCCCCGATGCACTACAGTGTCAGTATTGGGATTTTATCCCACGTTCCTGGTGTGGGGCTAGAACCCACCACCTTCCAATGTTCTGGCCTCAGAGGCGAGTGTGCTACCTGCTGAGCTGCTGACACTGCTATTGAACCAATGCCTGAGATGATTGATCTTCCCCAAGGCTGCACTGGATCCTTATGTATTTTGAATAAACAATAAAACAAAGGAAATCTTGGATTTGTGTTAATCAGTTCTGTTACTAATCATTATTCTTTATTAAACCTCTATCCACTGACTATTCAACAATCTCTGTCATCCTTCATTGCAGTATTTCCAATGGAATATTCAGGATAACTTCATAGAAACACAGAAGTTGTCAGCAGATAAGGACCTCTTGGCCCACCTAGTCTGCAATATTTTCCCTACCTACAGTGCCACTGCAGACCCAACTCAATCTCCAGTTATTCCCCCCTTGCCTTATTTCTATGGTCCCCTTGTGTCTATGTCATGCATGTTTGAATCCTGTTGCCATTTTAGTACCCATCCCCTCCACTGGGAGGTAGTTCCACCAACCTTTCCATGAAGAAGTATTTCCTCACATCTCCTCTGAGTCTCTCCCCCCCATCTACTTCATAACATGACCCCTTGTCCTCAAGAATATTTTTCTATATAAAATGCTACCCTCATGTACCTTATTAATACCTGTGAGGTATTTGAATGTTTCTATCATGTCTCCCCTTTCCCTCCTTTCCTCTAGAGAGTACATATGTAATAGATTGGCTAGTACATTAAGTAATAATTCCTACATAGCCCAGAGGAGATGCTTTGATGTCAAAATCAACACTCACATTTTGTATGATTCAGAAATATGGAGCCTGAATAAAAACTTGAATGAGTTAGAAACAATATAGAACCTATTCCTGAAACCAGCAATGAGACTTCCAAGGTATGTTGTGTGTGCAGTGGTCAGAGCCAAAACTGGAACATTTGACCTGAAAACAAGATACATAAGGATTTGGTTAAAAATCATTTTTAAGCTGACTCCATCTCACCTTGCAAAGGGGTTCACTTGGCATGCTGGTGACCCTGGTTCATGCCCTGAACTGGGGTAGCAGGAGTGGAGTCCAGCAGGAAGGGGATCCAGAGTGTCCATTAGTTGCTTCTCTCCTGGGGGGTGGCTGGGTCTTGGCACCTGGAGGAAGATTGGAAGTCATGATGGGGGGTATAACCTTGACACTCCCCTGTGCATCCCAGCCTCAGGTTGGCATCCCTACGTAGGCACAATCAGGGTACAGTGAGTGGGCCAGAAAAGCAGAAAAGGCCCCCTTACTAACTGTATAATGGCCACTTGTCTCTGGCACACCATGGTAGCCCAGGATAGCCCATGCTGACCCCACACTAGCCCCTGGGCTAACTGGTTGTGCCTAAAGGCACTTCTCCCAGGAAGGGGGGACCCACCTGATGAATGATTACTTCAGGTCACCCAGGACTGACAGTAGCAGGGGCAGCAGGTGGCGACCAGGGAGGAGGGTGGCCATGGGTCCCAGGTGGCCAGTCGGGGGGGAGGAAGGAGCAAAAAAAATCATTTTTTGCACCAACAGATAGCATTATAAACAATTATTGGAAAGATGCCAGGTGCAGCAAAAAAAAAAAAAAAAAGGTCACTTGGCTTTGCCAGTTAAACCATTCACTAAATAAACTAGGGCTTGAAAGAACTTAAATATCAGCGGAGACTCAGAAAGGTTTACAAAAAATGCTGTGCAAAGAATCATTGATGTGGCAATCCAAAAAGACCTAGTCGTAATGCATGATGCCACACAATATAGTTTATTAAAAGGGATCAAAACTAATTTTGTAACAGAAAAATATCAGCTATTTTGTGAAAATGTATATAGTTGGAAAGCAATATGTAGAATAAGTTTTGGAAATGTTATGGTACGGGTGGAAAATGCTTCACGAATGGTGAGTGTCATCATTTATCTGTATTTTAAACACAAGATTAACAGTAGCACATATTATTTTTGAATGTAAAGCTTTTGAAATAGAGTGAAACAAATGGTTGGTCTCAATTACTCAAGACATCAAGGGAAAGTATATTGGAAAAAAACATCAATTTGCACATAAGGCAAGAAGGAGCAATATTATATGGCTTGGGAAACTTTGCACAAACAGCATTAAGAAAAATTAATAGGTCTCCAAAAATGTGACAATTCTCAAGAGTTATCACCCCTATATACTATATCTGATATTCAAAAGTGTGATTCAATCATGATAATGTCAGCAGATTATTAAAATGTTGGGTTTTGAAGGGAAAGGGACAAACTCTGTGCAATGTAAATTAAATTGCTTGGAAAAATGACTCCACAGTCTCCTCCATACTGTGTGCAACTGACTCTATCCTCACTAGAATGGATCAGGGACTTATTAGTGCTGCAATATTCATCAATCTGGCCAATGCTTTTGACTCAGTTTCCCAACCACAAGCTGAGCTCTGCTGGCCTTTCAGAATCCACTGTGGAGTGGGTCCATTCATACAGCACCTCTCGGGCCAGCAACAGACTGCTCACATTGGTTGCGTTCAGTCCCCTCCCTCCCCATCCAAGTTGAGATCCCCCAGAGCTTCATCCTGAGACCTATCCTTGTCTCTATTTTCCTAAATGACCTCCCCTCAGCTTGTGCCTCTACGCTTATCCACATGTATGTGGATGACACAGTCATCTGGGAATTTCTACTCCAAAAAGACTTCCACAATGTGTTGCATTGGTTCCATGCTAACCAGCCCAGGGTCAACACCAAGAAAACTGCCTCTATGACCTTTAGTACCAGCCAGAAATTGGCCAGGCTCTTTCCTCTCCCCATATTCTCTACACTGGATGGCACTCCCCTTGAGGTTGTCCTTGCCTTCAAGTACCTTAGTTTGTGGCTGGATAGCAAGCTCAGCTTCTCTACCCACATCAACGCCATCCATGCAAAACTTCACCCCAAACTTGATACCTTGTACCACAACAAGGACCGCCTCTCTCACCAGGTCCAATGGGAGCTGGTTACCAAAATGGTTCTTCTTGTTTTTGACTATGCAGATGTGATCTAGGGCACTGCATCCATCACTTCCCTTTTCAAACTGGATACTCTCTGTAATGTCTTCCGTCACTTCACTATCAACTCCCTACTCACCACAACCCCTCTACTCCTCCCTTTCAATCCTTCCTTGACATTCATGTCACCAGTTCCACTCTGTCTCCTTCATCACTACATACTGGTTTGGGGTCCCTTCCATCCTACCTTTCCTCACTCCTGTTCCCTGTCCATTTCTCTTCATACTCACTGTGCTCCAGGGATTCCTGTACCTTTGCCATTCCTCAACCCCACTCCACTGCTTGGCAGGTAGCCTTCTCCTACTATCTCCTGTCCCTTTGGAATCTGTTGCCCTTTCCCCTCCAACTCTCCTCCTCACTCCCTACTTTAAGGCGCTAGTAAAGAGCTATTCCTGTTCCCCCTGCACCTATCACTCCCCCCTCCTGGGCCCACCTGACCTCTTTTTCCTGCCTCTGCTGATCTCCCACAAGGCAAGGCACGTTTTATTTTTCCAGGTGCCAAAATCCCAGAAGCTCTGGGCACCATACAAGTCAAAAGAACTATTCATAATACAATAAAATTACAACAATATAAGTAAATAAAACACAGATTTAAAACTGTAGTTAAATGAACTGTATCTTAAATGGAAAAAAGGAAAAAGGTGCCAACCCAGGGCAAGATCTCATACAGAAAGTCCAGGAAGGCCCTTCTAAACAAGTGGGTCTTTAGGTGGGTTTTGAATACCTCAACTGAAGGGGCCTCCCACACAGATGGTGGGAGCAAATTCCACAGGATGGGGCCAGTGACACTAAATGCTCTGTCACCGGCAGTTTTCAACCTCGTCCTCGGAATCACAAGGAGGCCCCTACCGGAGGAGTGGTGGGAATCATCCAAGGTAGCAGGAGTCAGAAGATCAGACAAGTAGCCAGGGCCCAGCCCATGTAGGGTCTTAAAGATGAGTAAGCCCACCTTAAAGAGGACCTTCCACCTGACTGGCAGCCAGTGCAGTTCGCATAACACCAGGGTGACATGGCAATATTTCGACTGATCCATCATCAGTATGGAAGCCACGTTATGCACTTGTTGCTGTCTGTGGAGGGTACCTCCTGAGTCCCAGAGGTATCTGACATAAGGACAGGAATCAGGAGTGAGATGATTCTCTTTGCGGATGACTCGAAACCAGGGGCGGTGGTGGATGGGGAGGAGGGGAGGGTGGCCCTACAGGGGGACCTGGAGGCTCTGGAAAGATGGTCTAAAGTGGAAGCTGAGGTTCAATGCAGGAAATGCAAGGTACTCCACCTGAGGGCCAGAAACCCAGGCCAAGTGTACACCCTGGGGGAATGCTACAGTCTCGATGGCTGAGAGGGACCTGGGGTGCTGGTGGATGTCAAGATGAACAACTCTGAGACTTGTGGGAGGCAGCAGCCAAGGCCAACAGGATGCTGGGATGCATCGCTGGGGATCACCTCCAGAAGGAGGAAGTGATGCTCCCTCTGTATAACTGCTTGGTGAGGCCGCACCTTGAGTACTGCATGCAGCTTTGGAGGCCACACTTAAAGAGGGACATTAACCTCCTGGAGAGGGTCCAGAGGAGGGCAACCAAAATGATTTGGGGCTTGGGGGACAGGACCTATGAGGAGAGGCTCAAAGAGCTAAATATGTACACATTGGAAGAGAGAAGGGACCGGGGGGACATGATAGAGGTCTTCAGGTACATGAAGAGGGTAAATAGGGGAGGAACAGTCAGGGTGCTTCGAAGGAAGGAGGAGGAGGCCACTAGAGGGCATGGGTGGAAGCTGGAGGGGGGAAGATTCAGGGGAGAAAGGAGGAGGTGCTACTTCACTGAGAGGGTGGTGGAGCCATGAATGCACTGCCTAGGGGCTGGTGGAGGCAGAGACAGTGGAGGGTTCAAGAGGGGGCGGGACAGGTACAGGGGAAGGGTTCTGGAAGCAAAATCCAATGCAGCAAGAATATCTGGAACTGGGAAGGGAGAAGCCAGAGAAGGCGAGGGGGACAGCAAGGTCAGCACCCAGGGTGGGGGCTGACCAAACGAGCAGACACGAAAGACCGTTAGGCCTATTCTGTTGGCATTTTAGTATGTTAGTATGTAAGAATGCATTACAGTAATCTAGCCTTGACATCACAATGGCTTGTACCAGGGTAGGGAGATTCAGGAGTGGAACCAGGGGGTTGATCCTGGTGATATTCCTCAGATGGTAAAAGCTGAATGAGACAATGGATGACACCTGGGCCTCAAATGTCAATCCACTGTCGAAGGTCACACCAAGATCACATAACCTAGAAGAGGCCTTCAGTGGCACAGACCCCAGGGACAAACCTGCCTCCGTGCCAGAGGCCATCCTATCACATCTTCTGTTCGACTTCACAACCAGTACCTCCATCTTATCAGGATTCAGTAGCAACCAGCTGGAGGCCATCCAGACGTTGATCTCGGAGAGGCATTTATTTAGCACTTTCTCCACGTTTGATGTCCCTAGTGCAAAAGAAAGATACAGCTGGGTATCATCCACATAGATATGAAAACCAAAGCTGTACTTCTTAATGAGTACTCCAAGGGGTAGCATGTACATAGCAAACAACATTGGTGACAGGACCAAACCATGAGGTACTACACAAGACAGGAGATCAGGGGACAAAGAGAAATTCCCCATCACTACCCGTTGCCTCCTGTTCATAAGATAGGACTCAAACCAGCAGATGACAGTGCTGGTGAGTCCATAGAATTCCCTTAGGTGGTCGAGCAACACACAATGGTGTACAGTGTCAAAAGCTGAAGAGAGATCCAGGAGCACAAGAACTGTGCCTTCCTCTCAATCTCTAGCCCTGAGGAGGTCAATATGCACCTGAAATAAAGTGGTTTCCATGCTATGTCTCACACAAAACCCCGAATGGAAAGGTTCATATAAGTCAAAGTCCATGAGGTGCTCCTCAAGCTGAAGTGCCACAACTTTCTCAACAACCTTCCCTAAGAATGGGAGGTTGGAGATAGGACAGTATTTAGACTTGACATCAGGGTCTAAGGATGGTTTCTTTAGAAGGGGCTTGACCAGAGCCTCCTTCAAGGCATCTAGGAAGACTCCTTCTGAGAGAGAGCACTGGACAATCAAGGCGAACACTGGGCTGACAGTGCCAACACATCTCATTAAGAAACGTGTCGGCACTGGGTCCAGTTCACAATATGTGTGCTTCCATCGATGAGCGACCCCCAAGACCTTTGCTGCTTCCACCAGTTCAAACTCCCCCAACTGGGCGGAGTGCTCTCCGGATGCTCAAGGTGACAGCTGTCTGCCATATTATGGCACACTGGTGGTATGCCCGGCTGGATGGTGGACACCCTGTCCAAGAAGAACCGAGCAAACTCTTTGCATAAAGCATTTGAAAAGGCTTTTTTCAGCTGTAGACAGTCTGGGTTTAGCAGCCTGTCCACAGTCCAAAAGAGTGCAGTTGGTCAATTCTTCCTGGCAACAACCTCCCTGGACAGGAACTCTGCCTTCTTATGGTTGATTGCCCCCTGGTACTCACCATAATGGGAGAATAGAGCCAGTCTGTCCACCTCCACCCCAGACTTCCACTAGCAGTGCTCCAGCATCTGACACATGATCTTCATCACCTTTAGCTCCCCATCAAACCAAGAGGACCTCAAGTGAGAAAATCTGGGTCATACATTGACTGGTGCAAGAGAGTCGAGCGCTGCCGTCAGCACCTTATTACAGGCAAAGACAGCCTCGCCCGTACCCTCCATGCAAGCACTGCCCAAACTAGATAGATCAGCTACCGCCAGAAAACTCTCCAGGGTCAAACCCCTCAAAGAGCAGTAGCTTACTATCTCTGCAGGGGGTGGGCTGTCCGGGGGCCCCAAATGAGAATTCCACTGTGCAATGATCAGACCAACCAACACGATCAGTCTTGAGGTTACTAACCTCAAGCCCCAGCGAGAAAACCAGGTCCAGCATGTGGCCGCCCTGGTGGATCACAGAGGAAGCTTAATGCAACAGGCCCAGAGATGACATCTGCCTATGCATCTCTAAATCAGGGTGTACGATGCTCTCCCCATGGCCTCTTCTCCATATCCATCCTGCTCTCTGCTTTTATAGCATTCTTGCACATTGTAAAAAACTGCATTTCTGAGTTCAACTGACTCATCACACCTTATATCCATGGAATTGACTTGTTTACTGTAATTTGCATTTTTTTAGCTTTGTAGTGTTATTATTTTGTGTCTACTCCATCTCTCCTTCCCCCAGGTCTCACTTGGAAATGAGCCTCAGCTCAATACGTCTTTCCTGGTTACCAACTTTAAAACAAATAAACACATCTGCAGAATAGTTTTTGAAATAGTTGTGCTGTACTAAGGTTTTCTAAATCTACATGCTGTGTGAAGGTTTCTAGTTTGTATTTAACTTCCACATGAACAAAAACATTAAGGTAAGATAACTTAAATTCTTAAATACTAAGAATGATACTTCAGTATTAGTAAGGGAGGGGTAGAACAAGGCACATAATGAACCTCATATTTTGAAGGCTAGCAATGCACTAACATACATATGGTCATGCTATCCAAATTTGGTACATCTGGATTGAGTGGGTGCCATAGTTAAAGGATCACCTGGTACTGTGCACTGTGAATAGCACTGTCATGCTGAACTCACCACTGTGCCCATGAAAATGAGTCTTCCTTCTTGCATACAGGATAAAGTAGCATATTCAAAGGGTTTTGTAAGTGCTAATTAATGTTTATGAAGCAATGTTATTACCAACATGCACACTGGTTCATAATCCACACCCTCCAGCAGCACTGGTGCCAGTGATATCCATTTCTACTATCAACATCCATGTCTGTAAAGCTATATTGCAGATCCCAACCTTATTAGTATAGTGGTCCCCTTTCCCCAGGTTGCCATTGGTATTGTGGAATAATGTTACTATGCAGTACTAAAGATACTGACACTGGAAGTCTATTGGGCACCCTTCCCTCAAGTAATCCCTGCTAATACTGTGGAACTTTACTAAAGCCCATGCCTGACAGTTTAGTGGAGACCCCTCTCTCAACTGAAGTTTGTCGGTATTGTGAAACTGTACTAAAACCTTCCCTTCCCAGCCTGGAGAACCACCTGTTACACAAGCAGGTATTGCAGAAATATACTGAAGCCCATACCCAGAAGTTTACTTTTACCCTCCTGTCAGATCACTGTCAAAGCCCCCCTTGTCAGGCCAACCCACTAAGCACCCACTACACCTAACCTTCATCGGCTACCATTTCACCTATCCATCCATTGTAAGCTGCCATCAAGTCCTCAGCCATCTGTGGTCTGACTAACAGGGAATGAACACACATAGGTACTGTAGAAAAAGGCTATTTTTTGTTTATTGCATGTACTAACTCACTATCATCAGTAAGATAGCCTGCTGAGGTAGTGAGTGATGGAACTGTGCTGGTCAATATAAAAGGACCTGGCAACAGCTCACCTATGGATGGATGGATAGGTGGGTCAGTCACAGGCCGACAGGGAATGGGTGTGGTGGGTGCTCAGTGAGTGCATTTAGGAAGTGGGCTTTGACAGCAGTTGGGCAGTGGAGTGATAACATTTAACTGCCAGGGATGAGCTTCAGTACCTTTCCACAATACCAGATTGGGTGAGGTGGGGGTCCACTAGACAGCCAAGGAAGGGATTTAGTACAGTTCCACAATACCAGTAGAGACTATGTGGGGAAGGGGGTCCATTAAACTGCCAGGTAAGGCCTTTAGGACAAATATACAATACTAAAAGTGTTAGGGTGAGGGAAGAGAGTTGCATGGAAAAGGCTTTAGTACAATTCTGTAATACTGACATGGATCAGATGCAGGAAAGGAGTGTGCTAGACAGTCAGGAATGGCATAGGTAGATAAGTAGGCAGGGTTCCAGTATTGGGGAGGCTGAGGCTCTGCACAATGCCTCCTTGTACAGAACCACTAATGAGCACATAATAGCATGAAAATTAACCCTTAGGACTGTCCATGCCTTACAGTATGTGGTCATTAGCATACTGCCTGCTGATTGTTTCTCTCAGATGTGACAGCATTATCCCATTTTGGTCACACTATCTCCCTTTGTTGCTGCTAGCCTGCTTTGGAAGGGATTGAGGTAATTATGCAGAGGATGGGAGCATGACCAGCAGGATGCTGCATGGCTCAGTACTGGTATCAGTACTTTGCAACACCTTCACAAGTGACACTGAAGAAGAACAGGAAAGGAAGGTATGCTTTTGTGCAGAGAATGCATAGGAATTCTGGGAAACTCAAGGAGTAGTCAAAAGCATGGCAGTTGGGGTTCAATGCCAAAAAGTGCAAACTCTTGCACCAAGAGCATAGAAACCCAGTAACTTAGTATAGGATGTGGATTACTGACTGTAACTAAGCATGAACAGGACTTTGGGGTTATATCCAATGACGTCAAAGTAGCAGGGCAGTTTGGAAAAACAGTGGGTAGTTTCATGAGATACTGGGGTGCAAAGGGAGAGGTATAGCTAGCAGAAGGAGGACAGTGGTATTGTCACTATATCACTTGCTGGAGAGACCACACCAGGAGTATTGTGTTCAGTTCTGGAGACCACACTTCAGAAAGGACTTAGACAGTGTGGTTGCAGTCCAGAGGAGAGCAGCTAAAATTATGTAGGGGTTGCACCAAAAGCTCTATGAGGAGAGACTGAGGAATCTTAACATGTACACCCTGGAAGACAGAAGTGCGACAAAGCACATGACAGAGACCAACAAGTACCTAGCAGGGGTGACCAGGGTGCAGGAAATTAGCCTTTTTCAAATGAGAAAGAGCACCAGAACCAGTGGGCCTATGATGAAACTGAAGGGATCAGGTTAGAGGAGATATGAGAAAGTACTAATTCACTGAAACAGTAGTAGAGGCCCGGAACAAACTGCCAGCAGAAGTGGTGGAGGCAAAAACAGTAGAGTGCTTAAAGCATGCATGGGATAGACATAGAGGAATATTAATAAATAGGTGAGGAGGAGGGAGGGTCACTGGAGACCAGTTATAGTCTGCAGAGTCAAATTAGGCAGAGAACATCTGGGCAGACTGGGTGGGCCAAGCAGTCCTTTTTTGCTGACAAATTCTGTTTCTAAATGCTCTATGCCTGTTAATTGCAATGGTAGGGTACCGACTACATACTAGACACCCTGCACCCGTACATTTTGGTTTAGCTGCTCTGTTCAGCAGGAGAGAATTGGCCGGGGGTTTCCCTTGCCTGTTTGAAATCCTTGAATTAAGTGTCCTTTTCCATAGCTGCCCCACACATGTTGAATGCCTTACCAAATCAGCTTCAGCAACTGAAGTATTTGAAAGGGCTGCAAAGATCCATCTTTTTCTCTGGTATTTGAGGATTTATATTAAATATCTGTGTATGGGAAGGATTCTGCTGTGCTTGTTATTTGATCTTATAAATGTTTTAGCCAGTTATATGAAATTGTATATACAGTACTTCAAACCCTTGGGATGTGGCATTAAATTAAATAAAATGTTCTTGCTTGCCATCACAGACAAATATTCAGACTGGCAGAACAGGATGGACAGGGTGCACTCTATACAAAAAGAAGTGTGCATCAGGATTGGAGGTGCACTGGAAAGTCTAAACATACAGCAGCAAAGAATTCTGCCACTCACCACCACAGCTATAACAAGGACGTCATTCCATAGTATAAATGTTATAAATTAATTTTATTTCACAAACAAAACCATCCAGACATCCCACCTAGGGTTTATACTACAGTGTGGCATCCTTATTATAGCTGAGGTGGTGAGTACAGGGTGCACTCTCTATCTCAATATCACTCCCTGGCAGCCAATAACTATTTTTAGTGCAGTGTTGTGTTGGTGCAGCATGAGTTGCCATGACTGAATATGGAGGCCAATGTATTTTTTTAATTATTTAGTAATGAAAAATATTTAATTAAAAAAAATACATGCACTGGAATCCTTCGCAGATGTTCTAAAAACTCTGTGCTGCTTGAATACTTGAACATCCATATTACGGTTTTCAAAATCTTTGTGCTGCATGACAATTTTCAGAATCTGCATGATGCATGATGGATTTCAAAATATGTGTGCTGCATGATGATTTCCAAATTGACATGATTCATACTGGCTGTCAAAATCTACGTGCTGCATGATAGCTTTCACAAATTGTTTACACAGAAATACTTCACAAAGGTTTAAAAAATCTATACATTGTGCAACAGTTTTCAAAATCTCTGTTCTATATGATGGTTTTCAAAATGTATATGTAAACTCCCCTTTTTACACTTGCTGTCCTCTTATCCCTTTACCTCCCTGACTAGATGGCATGCAGTCCAAGAATCCCACTCAGCTGTGGCTGCTGTCACTGTTCTTTCAGCTAAGGCTGACAACATCTGATACCCTCTTTTGGCATCAGGCAGAGACTTGATATGGGCACAGCAACAGAGTACCCTCCATCTCTAGGGGTAGGTGGTAACTGCTCACCAAAGGAATCCTCTGTTTCAATCAAATACACTCAGTCTCTAGCTATATATTGTTCCTTTCCTTTTCATTCACATCTTGGTGAGCTTTGCTTGCTCCCCCTTCTATAGTGTCAGAGATATATCACTCTGCTGTATGATGGGTTGTTAAGTGTATTAACATATTTACAGTTAGACCCACATGAATATGGCCTCCAAGATTGCTCTCATTTTCAGTACTGCAAGACAGGCGTGTTACTGACCCTGGACCTAAGTCAGAACCTTAGGGTCCCTTAGAAAAGGTTGTTCATTTTACACAACTCTTACATGAGCTCCACATCTCTTATCATTCCTTGTCGTTCACAATTAAGGTAAATTATACCTTAGGATAGAAGAAGGAAAAGTGCTATGTACTTACAGGAAACTGGGAATCAAATCAAAAAGTTGTTACACACATCACTGCTGTGTTCAATACTACACCTCATTTAATCCAAATGGCCTAACCACTGCAATGCCATACAAATGATGAAGCCTGGATCACCACCCAAAAACTTTGACCTTAATCCAGATCTTTGTCAGGAGGCACTGTTGGTCCTCCAGAATCAGCCATTTATACAGTTCAACTACCAAGTGCATTCAAGTGCACAATCACTAACAACAATCTATTAATTAAAAATTTGAAATAGAGAATTGTTGAATAACTGCAATGATAGAGTCTTTCCTACTCTTCCTTCTGAAATTAACAGATCTCCCACCTTACTATATGCTTTGGGGTTATTAATTCCTCTCATAGTACCATGACACTGCAGTGTCAGCTCAGCTGTATGCAGTACCACTGTAGGGAAGTTTGAAGCAGGTGCTCATGGCAAACAGCCACCCTGACTCTGGGCACCTCACATACACCAGGTCCTTATTGGATCTGGAGAGTGTGCTGCACACCAGCACAGCCTCAGGTTTCTGCCATCTACTAATTACCATTCACATTTTGACCTATCTTGTTCACTCAGACCTGGAAACACTAGTGCAGGCTTTTGTCTCTTCCCACTTGGATTACTGTAATGCTCTTTGTCTAGGGTTTTCTGTGGTGCTGATGTGTCTCTTGCCACTAATGCAGAACTTGACTGCCCAGCTGATAGCTGGGACCACTTGGTCCAGGTATGTCACACTGGTTCTTTGTGAAGTGCACTGCCTACCAGTGAACTGGTGTATCATCATCTTCAAGATATGTTTACTGGTTTTCAAATCCTGTACAATATGGTCCCAGCTATCTGAAAAACCTGACAGAATACACTCTGGTCCATCCTCTTCATTCTGCTGAGGTGAGTCTCCACAAAGGTTCCACGATCCCAACTTAAATCTTCAGGAGACAGAGCTTTTTGCATTGCAGGTCACGTAGTGTGGAACACACTTTCAGATGTAATTAGGGGAGCCCCCTCTTTAGGACATTTTAAGAGTTTACTTTAAATGCATCTTTTTAATCAGGCATTTGGAACCACCTAAGCTTTAGAAATTTAATTTTGCATTTAATTTATGAGGTTTGTTTCCAAAACTTTGAACAGGAGGCTATTCTTATCTCATGCCTCCCTTATCAAACCACTTAACCTTGCAGTGAGCGAGGTGCAAATCAGTCCCAAAAGTGACTTGCTCGACCAAATCCTCCACCTCTATGAATTAAATTGCTGCCAACCATCCACACAGTGCATCTGGACTTTTCTGCCATCCTTTGTCTTATAAGAAACAGAAAAAAATGGCAACTAGCTCCTAAAGTCAGTCTGTGTCTCTCAGTAGCCTGTCTGCTCTGACTGGAAAACTGTTCACTTTTCCCTATGACAGAATGTTGCACAGTAAGGTAGCAACAGTGGGTTTCAAAAAATGTTACTGGCTAGTATGATTAGCTGTGTGCCAATTAAAATATTTCACTTCACAGATGCCAGCTTGCAACTTCTAATTGGGTGGAATTCAGACAAAACATACAGGGCAGGATTCACAAACCATTTGGGAGCCAAGTCCCACTCTGCAACTCCAGTGGCAGACTGAAAATGCCTGCAGCGGTAGTGTGTGCGATTCACAGCTGCAGCAGTTGCAGAGGGTGTTACAGCTGCTCCCACCAGCCATAGCAGCTATCCGTAGCTATGGCGATCCCTAGTAATACCACCCACAAGCTGCCGTAAGTCATGGAGCTGGTCATAATCCAGCTCCACCTTTGTGAATACCCGCAGCTGCGGGACCCCTTCGGCTCCACAAGTGGCCACCCTTTAGTTCCAAAGTTTTGCCCCAGCTGTGGGACTTTCACGGTGTTCATGAATCCTGCCCACTGTATTTTGGGGGAATTTAAAGCGGACAAGAAATGTGTGCCAATTGGCAGCAGTCTGTAATGTTCCTAGTAATGGAAGTGATAAGCTTGCCTCCAAATGAGCCATATTTAACTATACCTTAATAAAAATTGATATGAAAAACTGTGTTTTCAATTTTCTTTTTGTGAACAACATTCTTCACAGTTCTGTTCATGGAACCAGTAATTTGGAGTGTTTACTATGTCCGTTTTTTGTACAGAATGCTAAATTTGAGAAATTGTTCTATCAGAACCATGCTGACATAGTTAAAACTACAGATCGCTGGTTCTGTGAAAATAACTGTAACAGAATGCTGCCCATAAAATCAAAACAATGCAAAATATAGTTTTTCACATACTTTTTTATTCAGGTACAGTTACCTATGGATCATTCAGGCTTATGGATATTATTTCTGTAAGTGGTAACATTATAAACAACTGCATATTAGAACTCATTTCCTTGTCCTCTTTAACGATTTGTAATAGGCTACTTAAAAAAAAACACAACACAACTCTGAGTGTGATTGGCTGTATGCTTTCTTCATATACACGTGCCCACTGTAATCTCCCTCCCTTTTGAATTGGCATTTCAAGTTCAAGCTCAAGTTTATTGCAGGAAAGACTCCGTTGAGCAAGTTCATTCACAAGGAGGTCCTGAATCGTGGTGATAAGAAGTTTATCTAACTCTGACTTCAATTGTTGATATCTGTAATGTGCAGTATGCCTACATTTTTAGATTTGCACTGTTTAATAGAGCTTTAAAAAACATTTTTGATTAACCTATTTTAGTGAAGAAACAAAAATTAATATGTTTAAAAACAAGGTTTTAAGATGATGTACTTACTGCAGTTGATCTGTGCTGTTTCAGCTCTTTCTAAGATAGCAGATTTGTCCTTGTTGTTCAGTGTACTTGCTCTGTGATTGGCTGTTTCATAGGGTTCCTGTTTTGGTTCAAATTGGTTAAAACAATATGCAGAATTCATATAATGCTACACTACCATTTGTTTTGGAAATCTGTCATTCAGGGGTTATTTGTGTTCTGATTGATCAGAAATCTGTCACTCAGGGGTTATCTGTATTGTGATTGGTCTGAAATGTTATATTGATAATTTTGCCAGAAAAAAAAATATGGCTGCCGTTACTGGGATTAGCGGTTCATTTTCTAACATTACCACTGATTTGTTAACAGAGCCCGATACTGAAAACTGCACCTGGCAATGGTGCAAGTGGTTGTTCTGCACAACTGAGTTGACCAGAGCAACAAAGGGATATACTGTATAGCAGGTTGAAATCATGCCTTATAGTATTCGCGGATTTCAACCAGCATTATGTTTTCGCTCCCATTAATTTTAGCGCTTGTGGTATGCTGTTAAATACAGTATAGAGTAATTCAGGTAAGAATCTGATCTGCTTCTAATTGGAACCAAATCTGGTCTCTGGCAGTCCACTATCAATGTATATCTACAGTACACCCAGCATGACTATGAGTTTCTCTCACCTTTTCAGTTGCAGTTTGCTGTTTACTGCAGGAGTCAACGGAGGACGATGTCTTTGCTTAAGTGGATACAATCTTCTCAAATGATACGGAAGTACACAGCAGAGCCCAGTAACCTGGACAGTGCTGCCCTTAGTGAAACTTCTGGTGTCAAGTTGGATGTTGCGGAAGCAGTCTCGAATGAGCTAACAGCTGCCAGCCCACCTCCAACAAAAAGGCGTTGGCCATCTAACTATGCTAATTACATTCCTGAAGTTAGATTTAAGTTCGGCAAGTATGCCGTCGAACATGGCATGATGGCAGCAGTTCATCACTATCATTCTTCTTGTGGTCTCATAACAAATGAGAGTACAATCCGCAAATTCAAGGTGGACTTCCTCTCACAGATGGCCAGAAATCCTGATCCCTCCACAGTGGAGTGACGAGTTGATGAGATGCAAATGACCTACTGAGACACAGATGAAGCTCGTGCCAGATGCTGCTAGTATGAATGAAGCACACAGAAGATGTTTTGTTTTGTTTATTTGTTTCAATTTGTTTTGAACTGCTAAGATGCTTGATGCTTGATTTTACTGTGTTTTTTGACAAATGTAATAAACAGTCAGTTTCTATCACACAGTAGTGTACTACCTAGTATTGATTGGTTGCACTGATAAAATACATCATAGACATTACTTGTTAACAGACAACGTTGATGCATCAGACAATATTCACTTTCTGTTTATTTTCACTTAAATAAGCTGAGCGCGATTAAAGCGAAAATAAACGGAACACGAATAATACCTGCTATACAGTATTCAGAAGAGATGTGCAATGGCGCATCTCTTCTGAATATATCAAAAGATGAAGGCGGCACAAATACAATGTGCTGGCGCACCCCAGACAGGTTTGATACCTGTAATGGGAATGCGCCAGTGTATCTAGAGATGAGCCAGGTGCAATTTCCAGACATTCAGACCCAAACATGCAAATTGGGTCATTATGCATACAAGGTGCAAATGAGTCTATTTGCAAGTCATTATGGCCCATTTGTATGAGCTGTGCAAGGCTGGCCAGAGGAATGTGCCGGGTGCCCAGCACAGCATGCTTGACTACCCTGGTAGTCTAGTAGTACCCCCTTCCCCACAGGAAACCCTGATCCCCTTAAAATAAATACTATTATTGTCCCTGGTTGACCAGTGGTTCCACCTTCCCCAAAGGAATCACCGATCCCCGTAAAATAAATATTATTATTGTCCAGTGGTTGCCCCCTCCTTGCTGGAACCCTGATAACTGTAAAATAAATATTATTACTTTCCCTGGTAGTCTAGTGGCCCCTCTCCCCACCCAGTACCCCAGTCACTGTTAAGAATTGAACATCCCTGACCCTGGTAGTCTAGTGGTACCACTATCCCACACTTACACAGTACCCCCATCCCAACCTGCTCCTCGCCCAGGTCATCAGTGGGCAGCAAAGCCACCAGCTCACCTCTGCGGCTGTCCACCAAATGATAGCTTACAATAACACCTGCAAGCCCATTGGTCCACTCTGTTGACCAATGGGCTTGTAGTGTGTACTGTAATAGTCATTCACAACTTTGTGATTGAATGACTTCCACTAGTCTACCAGGTTTGGGGATGTTCGATATTTAACAGTGATCGGGGTACCAGGTGGGAAGGGGGGCCACTAGACTACTTGGGATAATATAAATGTTAATTTTATGAGGATCAGGGTTTCCTGCAGGAGTGGGGAACCACTGGACTACCAGGGACAGTAATAATATGTATTTTATGGGGATCAGTGTTTTGTGTGGGATGGGGAGAACCGCTGGACTACCAGGGACATTAAAAATGTTTAATTTATGGGGATCAGGGTTTCATGTGGGAGCGGGGTACCACTGGTCTACCAGTGCTCTGTATGCACTTTACAGGTATCAGATGTGGAGCTTGGAGGGGAAGCCAACCAGGGCCTGGAGGATGCTGTGTTGCGCCTTTCAATAAAGCAGCTGCCCACCTGTGAGTGGCTAACAGCTAGGACTGTTTTTTACAGGTGTAACTTTTTGCCCATGTATGTGGCACACCTCCGAGATGTGCTGGTAGATGCTTGGCACATCCTGGCTGAAAATCAAGATGTGCCGCATATGCAGGGGCACACCCCCTGGGGATGCACCGTATTCATTATCTTTGTGCCGTGGAGCATCTGGATTTGCGAAGCTTATTTCTCCTATTTGAATATCAGCATGGGGTGCATTTCTGGGGTTGCACCGGTGCAACTCAATTGCACAAGGCTCAACTCCTTTGAACATCTAGCCCCAAATGTGTATATTTAATGTGACTGGTTCTGTCTAATATGATTCTATGGTTATTTTGACTTATTTTTGTTCCATTGTGTAGTCACCAGCATTTTTGCTGTGAATTTGAGCCACTTCCTGGTTGCAATACATCATGGGAAGTCAATGTAAAAGGTCATTCCGTGTGAAAAACTACTCAGTACTTTTGCGAGAGCAGTCTGTAGTGTCACAAAACTATCCACTGTTATTGATGGGGAGAGCTCGCAAGTACTGTGACTATAGCGCAACCACATGGTAGTTTTGCAAAACATGCATTGAAATACATTAGCAAGTACCAGGTGTTTCTTATAAGAACAGTGTATTTTCACAAAACTCCCATAGAAATAACTGGGGCAATGTCTTGAGTATTGTAAGTTTCACGAAAATTCCATGTGCTTTTGCGGAACTCCCAGAGGAATGAATGTGAAATGCTTGGAAGTACTGTGAGTTTCATGAAAGAACTGGGTGCTTTCATGAAACTCCCATAGAAATGAATGGGGAAAGCTCGTGAGTACTATGAGTTTTGCGAAAGTACCCAGTAGTTTAGTGGAAGTCAAAAAAATGTATGGGGAATACTTGCAAGAACTATAAGTTTTGCGAAAGTGCTGGGTACCTTCCTGGAACTCCCGTAGAAGTAAATTGGGAAAGCTCAAAAGTACTATGACTTTTGCAAAAGTACCTGATGCTTTCATGAAATTCTTATTGAAATGTATGAAAAAAGCTCATAAGTACTATTAATTTCACAAAAGTATTGTATAATTTCATGAAACACTCATGTAATTGAATGGGGAAAGTTGTCAAGCATTGTGAGTTTCGTGAAAGTACTGTGTAATTTCATGAAACATACATAGAAATGAATGAAAAAAGATCACAACTACTGTGAATACCTGAAACTACTGCATACTTGCAAATAGTTATTAATTTTTGGGAAAGATTTCTACTCCATACAACTAATTATGTTTCTTGTTTCCTTGTTTTTTGTAGTTGTCTGATACTGAGGATTACTTTTGTCTTTCTGCTGTATGAGTTTAGAGAAAGGCCAACATTATAAAAGGTGTTGAAATGTACAGTCCTTCATACCCTGTCTTCCCACAGCATGTCAACCTACAGCATAGTACACCAGATATCCAGAAAGGTACAGGGGGTGGAACGCAGGGTCCTTTGTACCCTACATTCGCAGCACATGTCACCCTACAACACAGTAGGGCACAGATCCTGCAACACAACACAATTATGCCCTGCACTCCCATCCCCTGATAAGCATAGAGACATAGCCCAGGAGGGCACTGTTGTCCCAGTTTGGCAAGATGGTATCCATAGTTGGGGTTCAGTAGGCATTTCAGTGTTAAACCCCAAATTTTGCACGTTAATAACTTTGCAACTGTTCAACGGATTTGCACAAAATTCAGAATGAACAGTCTTGTATGGTAGATCTATTGATCTGCTAAGTTATGTTTGATCGGAATTGTGGTTTTATTGCAGTGAAGCACCAAAAATGCATTTTTTGCTGTTTTTTTTTCTTTTTTTGCCCATTTCTGCTGATTTTTGCACATCATGCTGTGGCCACACCATTCAGTATTTTGATAAAAGATTTTCAAGGTAGAATGAGGCTTGATCAAAGAACTATCCCGCATTGTTTTGGTGAAAAACTATTAATCTGTTCCAAAGTTATTTAATTTTGAATTTTCGGTTCTGAGCATGATCAGTTCAGTCTTAGACTTATATGTATGTTTTGTGAAAGAGGATTGGGCTCGCAATCAAGGATTTTGTCACCTTGCAAATGGGGATTTATAAAATCCTCATTCATGAGGAAAAATTCCCCTTTTGTGAGCCGCCATCTTGTTTTCATTTTTTCCCACAAACTAAATTTTGTAGCTTGACCCATGGATGTCTTCTCTTGTTACTTAAGCATGGGTTTTGTTCAGGGTGATGCCCTCTACAAGCCCATGCCTTCCTTCATTTTTGTCAAAAAATGGGCATTTTAAATTTTAAAATTCTTCGTTCGTAACTTGCTTCCGATCCTCATTCGCAGGGTGACAAAATTCCCTTTCTCGAGCCGATCCACTTTCGCGAGGTAACAAAATCCTTTATTGTGACTTAGGAAAATGATGGCCCTATCTCACGAACAAGGACTGGCTTGTGAACAGGGATTGTGACAGCTCACAAAAGAGGATTGGTTTGTGAAAGGGAATTTTGACAGCTCGTGAAAGGGGATTGGTTTTTTAAATCCTCTTTCACGAGGTGGCAAAATCCCCTTTCGTGAGCTGACAAAGTCCTTGATTGCAACTTTGAGACCAGATGGCCAAAATCTGACAAACAAGGATTTCTCATGAATGACGATTTTGACAGCTTGTAAACATGGATTGACTTCGTGAATGGGGATTTTGCCGCCTCACAAACTAGAAATTTAAAAACTTTCGCAGTGCACTGTAAATAAATGGTTTGGTCTTTTGGCTTTAAATTTGCAGGGTATAAAGGGGATATCCTAGAGATGTGAATTATGTTGCCTAGATGAAAAACGTTTAATCTGTTTCATAGATATGCCATTATGAAGTTGAGATTTTTCCCATAGGATAACATTGCGTTGCCCACAGCACCTTTCAATGCCTGTATCTCAGAAATGATGTGAGATATGGCTTATTTTCTCCAGGCAGCTTAACACACCTGAACTAAACACATAGGTTCCAGAGGGCCCACATTCTCACAGATGCATGTCATTATGCAAAAATGGGCAGCTTGAAAGGAGCATGGGTCCCGGAGGGCTTGCGCGCCCACCAACACTTACCACTTACCAGTCACATTACACTTTCTCAAAAAGTAAGGAAATTCATTGCAAAAAAACTTCATCAATGCATCAGTTAGGGCTGAAGTGACAAAAGTAGGAAATGAGACATTAGGGTTGAGTCACCCCTCCCTTACTGCCCCACCCCCTCATCTCATCACACCAACAGGCATCAGGATGTGCCATGAGGTCATTAGGCCTAACTCTCATCCCATTCTCCTATGCTGTACCATGTCAGCCTGTTTACACATGGAATGGGGTGAGATTTGGGCCTAATCATCCAATGGCACACCCCAATGCCTGTTGGTGTGTGGAGAATGGAGGGTGGGGTGGTAGGGTGGGGGTTAGGGTTCAACTCTAACATCTCATTTCCCTACTTTTGTCACTTCAACCCTAACCCATGCATTAACATTTTTTTTTTGCAATGAATATATATATTCAAACTAAGAAGATCAAAAGGTACGCACTCTCTCTGGCTCACACGGGAACTGAGGCACCTCATTCATGCTGTAGCGGTTCAGCTCCCATGACAAAGTGTGGCATGCCTTCAAAATCTCTAGACTCCAGTTTGACTGGAACTCTTACCGCCAGCTACAAAAATCTAAAATTGGCAATGCCAAATTGGGAGCATCTCCTATCTCTACAAGAGCAACACCTTTCCAACCCCAAATGTTTCTGGAAGGAAATCAATGTGCTCCTAAAGGGAAATGAAATGATCTTCCCCAATCTATGACAGCAAAAGGCTCCACACTATCCTCACCCAGGGAGATAGCAGCAGGGCTGAACCACTTCTTTACTGACCTTGGTGTCTACAAAACTGACCTTCCTGTTACTTGTCCTGCATCACCAGCTAACCCCCTGGAATTCCATACCCTCTCTTCCATTTAAAAAACACCTCCCAAAAAGAGGTCTTTAAACTGCTAAGGGGACTTAACCCTGACAGCTCTCCAGGGTTTTACTCCCTACCACCCAAATTTCTCTAATTAGGTGCACCTGCACTTGTCTACTCAGTCTCCTGCCTAATCAATAGATCCTTCCTCATGCAAACCATCCCAGACAAATGGAAAACTGTAGTACTTGTCCTAGTACATAAAAGTGGTCCAACCAACCATATCAAAAACTATAGACCCATATCTATCGTGTGTCCAACTGCAAAAATCCAAGAAAGAATACTTTATAATCTACAATCATCCTACCTCGAACAGACCAGTGCCCTAGCAACCAGCATGGCTTTCAGAAATTGCATGGGACAGAAACTGCTCTCCTGAGGGTCACCACTGATATATTCCAGGCTATGGACCAGGACAAGGCCACTGGTGCAGTCTTCATCTACCTAACTAAGGTATTTGACCTAGTTAACCACTCACTTCTCATCTGTAAGCTTTGCTACCTTGGTCTTGACAACAATTCTCTCTCAGGTCTCTAACTACTTAAAGAATAGGTTTCTATGTGTCAAATGGGCTGGAACCATCTCAACCTTATCTCCTATCACTGATGGGGTTCCACAGGGATCAATCATAGGGCATCTCCTATTTTCAATATTCATTAATAGGACTGGAGGGGTGATTTGTTTATTTTTTAATTTTTTTTTGTTATATGAATGTGCTGGGCTAGGGGGTGAGAGCCCTTAAGCTTTGTTTGTTGTTTTTTATTTGTTTTGTGGGTTATTTTGTATTGGGGGGGTTGTCAGGGCTCTGTTTCCAGGTTCTGAAATTGAGGTTGATTAACCTGGGAGGTGGGTGGGGGTTTTTACATTTTTTTTTTTTAGTGGGATATTATTAGTTTTTAGTTTAGTTTTGGTATTGTTTTATTATACTGTGTAGCTTAGTTTGCAGTATGTGTTGGTCTTCAGCCCCCACAGCGGTAGCTACTCATCCTCCTCTCTTCATGCCCTTTGCCCTTTTTATTCTCCCCCTCTTCAGTTTGAGATTTACCAGCATTGCAGAGCACTGGGCATTGTGCGTAGGAGGGGGAGAAGGGTGTGGGGTTATGAACAGGAAAGGATGATCGAGAGGGGTCATCGTATTGGGGTGGTTAATACCAGAAGGCGCCCTGGGGCGAAATGGAATCCTGATCATGGTTCTCCATGTCTGGTGCCCATACTCAAGGGCACCACTGGTTATGGTGGGCAGATGGCCTGTCTGTGCCCATGAGATTCGTCCAACTTGGGTGATGTTGTGCAATGCCAGGTCCATTAAAAACAAGACCGCAATTATTGCTGATTTTGTTGGTATGGTGGACCTGGCTTGCATTACAGAGACCTGGCTGGATGATAACTCTGGCCCCATTTTGGAGGCTATGACTCCAGCCGGGTACTTGGTGTTACACTGCCCAAGATTGGATCATGGGGGGGAGGGGTTGCGGTCTGTTTCAAGACTGAACTTGGCCTCACGGAGGTACTAGTGGGGAGGGTTGAGTCCTTTGAGTGTATACTTGTAGCAGGTGTAGGCATTCTAATCGCCCTCATTTACCATCCACCTGGTGATGAGAAGCGATTCCTTCAGGAAGTGGCAGACTTCATTGTCGATATGGCATTTTAATCACCTAGATTGATGGTTCCAGGTGATTTCAATGCCTGGGTCAACGACAAACTCTCACAATTTGGTCAACACTTCCTCCAGTTAATGACAACACTGGGCCTTACACAGGTGGTTTCCTCTGCTACACATAAATGTGGACACTCTTTGGACTTAATCTTCCTTCTAGGGGTCGAGGCATCCGATGTGGGGGTGGAACCCGTCGGGTGGTCAGATCATTACACCTTGGGGTTTAGTTTTTGCTCCCCTTCTAGAAGGCTTGCCCCTAAACAGTTGGTTAGGTACCGCCCTTTGGAGGATATACATCCCCAAGGCCTTGCAGTGGTACTTGACCTCTCATCTCCCGCATTGGCAAGCAGTGACCCAGAGACCCTCATGTCGGCCTATAACACAGCCGTTGCTGGGGCTCTGGATCTCATTGCTCCAGTTCGTATTCACCCCCTCTCCCTCCACCCCAAGTCCCCTTGGTTTGATGGGACATTGAGGGTGATGCGGAGACAGGGGCAAAGGTTAGAGCATTGCTGGCGAAGGTCCACCCTTGATGCCGACCACCGTAGATTGATGGATCATTATTTGGTCTATCAATCCGCAATCACCCGTAAGAAGGCAGAGTTCCTGTCCAGGGAGATTGCAGTTACTCGGAATCGACCAGCTCAGCTGTTTTGAACTGTGGACAGACTGTGCAACCCAGCCTGTCTTCAAGTTCGGAAAGTTTTTTCGCAATTGGAGTGCAATGAGCTTGCTTGGTTCTTCATAAATAAGGTGGCCGACATTAGGGCTGAGTTGTTGCCATTACACTCTATGGGGGGTTGCCGTGAACCGAGGTGAGAGCACGGTGCCTCGGCTTTCCTGGAGTTCCTTCAGTCAGCTGGTGTTCATTGATGTCATGAGGATCATCCAGCATATGCGCCCTACATGCTGTAGTTTGGACCCCTGACCAACCTCCCTAATTTTGGGTTGTATTGAAATCATTGGTCCAGTCCTTTTTCAGATAATCAGGTGCTCCCTGGAATCAGGTGAGTTTCCTAGCTCCCTGAAAGAGGCGGTGGTGACACCTCTCTTGAAGAAAGCTACCGCGGACCCTGACTCTCTGAAAAACTACAGACCTATCTCTAACCTTCCCTTTATTGGGAAGGTGATTGAGAAAGTGGTTGCACAACTGGAAGACCATTTGACCATCCATGATGTCTATAAACCCCTCTAGTCTGGTTTTCGTGAAAGACATAGTACTGAGACAGCGCTGGTTCGGGTGCTCAGTGATCTCTTGATGGCTAGAGATCGGAAGAGTCATTCCATTCTGGTTCTCCTCGACCTTTCTTCAGCCTTTGACACTGTAGATCACATGGTGTTGATAGAACACCTGAGACTGTTCTGTGGAATATCTGGGACCATCTTAAGATCATCATTCCTCACTGGAAGATCACAGAGTTGTGTCCAGGGTTTTTTCCTCGGATTCAACTGTTTTGTCTTGTGGGGTGCCCCAGGGTTCAGTATTGTCACCCATGTTATTTGCGGTGTATATGCTACCCATCAGAGACATTGTAAGGAAGCATGGGCTGAAGTTTCACTGTTACGCAGATGATACCCAGCTCTACCTTTCTTTTGCCACTGACCAGATTGGAGCTCTCTCAGTCTTTAATAGCTGTCTAACCGAAATCCAGGAGCGGATGAATTCTAGCTGGCTGAGGTTGAATTCTGATAAGACTGAGGTACTGGTTGTGGACCCGGGTTGTCGGATGGGGGGTCGGGTGTTGATGCGCCTTCTGGAATTTTTCTTGGAGGCGTTTCTCTCCCGACCTCTGAATGGGTGCGGAACCTGGGGGTGGTTCTTGATGATGGGCTGACACTGCACTCGCAGGTGTCGGCAGTCATTAAGACTTCCTTTTACCACCTTAGGAACATTGCCAGGATCCGGCATCTTGTTCCGTCTGCCGACCTACCAATGTTAGTTCATACCTTCGTGTCCTTGCACTTGGATTATTGTAACTTCCTTTACCTAGGGCATTCTGGGGTTGAAATCCGTCTCCTGCAGCTAGTGCAGAATGCTGCAGCCCGGCTTTTGATGGGTTCTAGCAGATCCTGTCACATTAGTCCGGTGCTGCCCGAATTGCACTGGCTGACAATTTGGTGGTGGATCACCTTTAAAGTCAGCTTGCTGACTTTCAAAGCTCTACACGATATGGGCCCAGGCTATCTGAAAGAACTTCTGGTTCCTTATCACCCGAATTGATCACTCCACTCAGCTGACGAAGGGTTGATAGAGGTTTCAAGGGTAAATTTGAAATCTTCGGGTGCTCAGGCATTTGCTTATGTAACCCCCACCCTTTGGAACTCTCTACCCCGTCGGTTGCGGGAGTGCACTTCTGTGGAGGGCTTTAAGAGAGGTCTGAAGACTTTTTTATGGTAAACTGCATTTTTAGAACACTGACTGTTATGACTGATTTGTTTTAATTGTATGTTTTAATAATTTTTTCTTTTATTGTTCTGATTTGTTATTTATGTACGGTGCCTTGGTAATCGAAAGGTGCCTTATAAATAAAATTATTATTATTATTATTATTAATGACCTTCTTCTGAACTGTGGAGAGGCTTTGGTTCAGCTATAAGTGGATGATGCCATCTTATACAGATCCTCCTGTGACATCTCAGGTATTAACTCTGACCTAACAAATGTCTTCCAGACTCTAGAAAGAAGGTTTAAAAATAACCTACTAGTTCTGAATACTAAAAAGACTAAATCCATTTTGTTCCACCATACCTGTTTGACATAACCTCACAGCCCCCCCCCCCCCCGGTTATCAAAACATCCTCTAAATTTCAACTAGAAAATGTTGCCTCCTTCAAAAACCTGGGTGTAGTGTTTGGCAAGCATCTAGCCTTTGATTAGCACATAACCAGCATCACTAAGGCTACTAATCAGAAACTAGGCCTTCTATATTGCACTGCTTCCTACTTCTCAAGTTGTGCAAGAAGTACTATTTTCTCTGCCACCCTTCTCCCAGCCCTCTTCTACAGTGCCTCAATAATCCACTCCTCTAAGACTACACTCCTGAGCAAACTTAAAATGGCCCATCACAGAATTGCCCTATTTGCTATTAAGGCCCCAGCTCTTACCCATCACTGTGATGTGTTGTACAATTTGGGTTGGCCATCTTTCATGGCCAGACTTAACTCATTGCTTCCTAGAAGACGCCTGTAGGTGGCAGCAAATGTACTGCAGTGTGTCCCAGAATGACTACAGAATTCACCTACAGACTTCCTGTGTGTCCTAGTAACATCTGAAGATGTCACACACATGTTTTAATATTTCTTGCCAGCCAGAAATTATGATAATTCACTGCATAGCACCATTAGAAAGGTAATGTTGTGTTGAACAACTTTGCCACTGACACTTTGTGTGTATCATGTTCACTTAAGGAGTTATTTACATTTGTTTATGACATGGTGTGTATGGCAGACATTTTGTCCTTCAAGAACCACTTAAGCACTTTGAAGAAAACACACATTCTGGGTATCTCAACCAGTATAAAACAAAAACTGAATTGAGCATAACTGATTGCATAGCTCTGTTGGAAAGGCAATTTTGTGTGGAACACCTTTGCCACTGATATGTTGTGTGTATCATGTATATTTTAGGAGTTATATGCATTTGTTTATGGTATGGTGTTTATGGTTTAGATTCATCTCTCAAACCTCACCAACACACCTTGACTAAAATGGGGAAAAATTATGTGTAATACTACAGAAATAGTTGTTTTTTTTTACAAACAATTATTAAAACTACATCTAATGTTTGGATGCCTAATTTGGTGTTGATACGTTACATATTTCTCAAGAAAAAAGAGGCTTATGGTGCATTTATTAGTGAAAAAAATATTTTTTATTTGCTGTTTCAACCAGCATAGGAAAAAAGTAAATTATCTATTATTTCTTGCATACCACCATTGGAAAGGTAATCATATGCTGAACAAGTTTGCCACTCATACTTGGTGTCTAGCCCTTATGGTTTCTGTGCTATTAGCATTTGTTGCAGCATGCCGATTATGGCTTGATTTTGCTTAAAAGGGCCCAGGATTCACTGTTAATAGTATACAGGAGACAAGTGCTGCAACTTCAGAGAGTTCCTGTGGAGACAATGAGTTAACCTTCCAATGTATTGCACCACTTTCAAACTAATAAACCTCCTACCTCCTCTGAGTATATCTAACCTACTAACCCTGAAACCCTTCCCACACACACTCAGGTCTTCACACCTCCCGATGCTGGGTCTGCCCAAGGCTCACCTAGCTGTTGGCAGGAGATCTTTCTCCTTTGCCACACCACAAAAGTGGAATGACCTTCCACAGTCTACTCTCATGCAAGACCCTTACTCCTTCAAAAGACAATACAGGGAAATATTTTACAAGCCGCCTGTCTGTAATGGGAACTGTACCTAACATCTCTAATCTTCTCTGCCTACAGCCTATACTCTCCTTGTGTGTATAATCAATGCCTACGGCTATGAGTCTGTACAAAGCCAATCATCCACACTCTGCACTTATGAACTAGTTGCCTCTACTATGATTATAATGTATGCTTGAATTAACCTTACTGTTCGATCACCTATATTGCAATTTACATCTGTAATGTACTATCTCCCAATGAATGGGATGTCTGTTTTGTCCATGAATGTATGTAACTGTCTAAGACACTTGTACATAATATCTGTATCTGTACTGTTTTCTTATGCTTGGAACACTTAGTTCCCAGGGTCACCCCAAAAAAGGGACTTGGGGGACTTGACTGTCTCAGAGGGCCCACCCAGACATCAATATTTAAATAAATTATATACACACATATATATATATATATATATATATATATATATATATATATATATATATATATATATATATGGTAATGGAATATGAAAAAAGCTGTGAAAATCCTGTTCTGTGATCAGATGAAACAGATCACATGATCTTGCATTATTCCACAATTACCACACCCCTGCACTTATTTCTTGCCCTCAGTACCAGAACACTGCCAGCCTTGACCACAAGATAACTCCACACCTCCCACACAGAAACTAGCACAAATGTAGAAAGTGGCACTAAACAATCAAGATCAAAGCAGCCTGAAAATAATTTTCTCCCTTATGTACCTACCCCAAGACTCAAAGAAAACTGCTAATTTTTGCTGCTGTTTGTTAACTTCTATCACTTATCTGGTTGATCATGCCATTTTTGTTGTCCCTTGCTCTTTGTCATCTTTTTACTTACATTCTAATATTAGCATGACCCAGTGGATGTCCTGTTATGAAAATAAAGAAAAATGTTAATATTGTCCTTCAGTAAAATTAACTATAGTCTAACTGTTGCTGTGCCCTAAATAATTTTGAAAGTACTGAACTTCTGCCATATCTATACCGAATACACATAAGGAAGTCGACAGCTAAGGCAGTGCAAACACAGTGAACTTAGAAAGACAGGGTTGCTATGGCAGTCCAAGCAACTTCACTGTGTCT
Source organism: Neoceratodus forsteri (assembly GCA_016271365.2). Lineage (NCBI taxonomy): Eukaryota > Metazoa > Chordata > Ceratodontiformes > Ceratodontidae > Neoceratodus > Neoceratodus forsteri. The sequence goes on from CM028133.1 coordinate 561,959,920, forward strand.
GCACTACTGAAGCCGCTGATGTTTTTCATGAAAAGATGCCTGCTTGGTCATCCTGATATGAAAAAGAAAGTAAAAAGACATAAGGGAGCTGGCCCAACAGCACTGCAGTAGCACCACTATGTGCAGTGCTGGCAACCTGGGTTTGTGAATGAGCTCAGTGCACCAGAGGGCTTGCCTGGGGGAACTGAATTAGTGTCCCAGGGACAGCTCTCCACCTCTGGGAGGGAGGGTTGGTTGCACACAGTGCTTGGGTGAACCCCCGTGGAGACCGGGAGTACATCATGCCAGCACCACACAGTAGAGTTAAGGCAGTGGTGAATGTCTGTGTTGCATGCACAGAACTGTGCATGCCATTGCACTGATATCATTGAACATCACTGAACATCCACCCTGTGTGGAAAACAACAAAAGGAAAACCCTGTGCTCTGGGCAGAGTGAAGTCCTCCAGCTCCATGCCAAATGACACTGCAGCCAACCTGTGACCGAAATTGGTTGATCTCAGTATCCCCTTCAGAGGCCCCACCAAGGGGAACAACCTGAAGGCTTTAGTTCCAGGCAGCTGCTGGGGGTGATGGAGTTGGTTGCAGAGGCAATGAGTTGGATAATATCCCCACCAGAAGTGTAGTGAATAAATAGAACTGAAAAATTAAAAAAAGACATGATGGATAATGCAAACTAAAGAATCAGACAGATCAGCATGTTTCACTGACAGAATCATAGCAGGATCAACCAGAAATCTACTTTTATTTAGCAGGATTAACTTAAACTGTAATTTGTGGCAAACAGGGACTACTTTCACCCCAAAACAATTCTGGTAATTTTATAAGACTGATAATACACCACAGTGTGTGCTGCTGTGTGCTGATATACAGAACATGCCTTGGGTGGCTGAATATACCAAAAGAATGCATATATAAGATCGTATCTGCATGACTTGTAGTGTATCTATCTATCTATCTATCTATCTATCTTTCTATCTATCTATCTATCTATCTATCTATCTATCTATCTTATGTTATGCAAGCAAAAATACTTGACAGGGTGGGTGGTATTGGGCTGTACCAGACCGCCAAGGGGCAAAATGAGGCCCAATGTCACAGGTGGAGGGCCTTATAGCTCCTGAAAGGTCTGGTATAGCCCAATACTGCCCACCTTGGAGGTATTATTGCACTTAGAAAATGGGTTATACAGTGGGTAAACTTTTTATGTAATATTTAAGACATTAAAAAAATTGAAATTACTAAAAATTAAGTTAAACATTTCTTAATAAAGTAGTCCCTGTTCTGGTTGACTTGCCAGTAGAGGGCAATTCAACATTTCATACTTGCTTTGCTTTCGATCGTCTTTCCTTTAATGTGACTAGCATCTCCCATACTTAGCTTTCTGAGCAGTTGCCTCCCCCCAGTTGTATTTAGCTTTGCCTTTGAGAGACCAGAGTCTCAATCCCCCCACCCATACCATATTCTTTGCTTTGGGAGCCTGGCACCTGACAGAAACAGGGTGATCAGGGAAATGGAGCTGGAGTGTACAGGGTGGTAATGAGAGCTGCAGTGTGATTGGGAATGCTGACAGAAGTACGTGTGCTCACTTGCAGCAGAAAAGTTAAAGAACTTGATTTGCCATATTAAGAAAAAAAACTGCTCGAGTGGGGCAAGTTGGGGAGAAAGTTCTAACGCTAGTAATGTAAAATGAAAGTTTTTTTTTGTAGTGTGGCATAACTGATAAAACTGGCAGTTTATTTCAAATGACAGGGATAGTGTGGGGAAGGATGGCTTACTTACTTGTTAATGGTACATAGCGGGCCGGCATTTGGAAAAGGGGGCAAGAGACCACAATCAGGAGAGTGTTACTGCTGGTGATGAGTGCAGTTGTGAGAAATGCTGAATTGTGTGTCTTTACCAGCACAGTTGAAAATCCTGAGAGTGCTTCTTTTTTTTTCTCTCTTTTAAAGTAGCAGTCATCTTTGACAGGACATGTCCTTATTGTGTGTGTGTGTGTGTGTGTGTGTGTGTGTGTGTTGGGGGTGCAACTGTTAAGTGGGGAAAAATGGCAGATGAACGGTTTTGAAAATTGGGTTGGCACATTGATACTTTTGTTGGAAGGTTAGGCTAGCACTGGGACTTTTTGTTTCTTGGTTGTCTTTAGTAAGTTAACGTACTCCCCTGGCAGGGGTACCAGCCAATCTGACACCAGGAAATAAAAAGTAAATTTTTAGAGTTGCAGTGGGTGGAGCCCTGCAGAGCTTTTACAATCAATGAGAAAAAGGACTCTGCATTCCATCTGAATGAACAACATGTTGAACTTGCGTCACTGTCGCCCTATGCATCTGTGAAGTAGTCTGCCCATGTTGTCACTACTGACCATGGCACTGCACTATTCCATAGTACTAGAGGATTCAACGAAACACAGCACCCTGTGTTGTGGCCAAGATTTTTGTCGCACTCTACTGTGCATGCGATAGCAGTCACACATGTGCAGTAGCATGTGGTAGCCAACTTGGTCATGGCAGAGTATGCCAAGTTCCACCATAACCACCTATTTTATTTATTTATAGTTTTTTTATATTATAAAAATTCCCCCCAACTGACCCTCCCTCTCAGTACCCACCACCCCAGAAACATAGAAGTGACAGTGAGCCAGTTCCCCAGTGTCACGTTTGTGTTCTCCCCCAATTATTTTTCTCCCCCACCCAACTCTCCTTCTCAGTTAGCACCCACCACCCCCCAGAAACATAACTGTGACACTGGGGGTGCTCAATCCTCCAGTGTCATGATCCAACCCTAGAAACATGACTATGATAGTGGGAGTTCCCAAACCCTCAATGTGTCGCAATCAGGGATCCTCAGTCCTTTTATTTTTCTATCTGTAAAAAAAGAAATGGTCCACTGATGTCTTTTGTGGCCATTCCTTACTCCCCACTTGACTGTCCCACCTCAGCGCCCTCAACTCTGCACCCCTCCCAAGCCTTTACTTACCTATTGGGGATCCAACACCATAATCCTCTCTGGACCGCAAACATGTTTTCACTCTTCAAAGTCGAACTGTGAACTGAAGACAGAAGCAAGCAGTTCAATATATTTCAATGGGGTTTTGGACATAGTGCCATAACTTGGGCATGTTTACTTATTTTCAACATGCCTTTTTTGGGACTCCACCTCATGAACAATGTAACTGTCATCAGGCAGATCTGGCCTGAAAGGTGATTTTACAGTCCATGCATACAATTACCTTTTGACCAGGAGTTGAACATTTTCTCTGCCCTTGTTCATGAGGTGGGGTCATAAGCAGGCTATGTTGAAAATGTGTTGTAAAAGTAATGAAAAACAACAAAGTTATGAGCCTATGTTGAATTTTATGAATGCAGGCTCTTAACTTTGTTACTTTTCAATATTTTTACCCCAGATTTACAACATAGCCATATCTTTACAACTCTTCATGAATGTGATAGCTGTCAATTTTTTCACGTCCTGCCCAAAATGTTTTCTTACATCCCAAAAGGTGATTTTGTGGTCTCTGCATGAAATCATCTTTCGGGCACCAGTTGAAAATTTTCTCTGCCCTTGTTCATGAGGAGGGGTCATAAGAAGGCTATACTGAAGATCTGGTGCAAAAATATTAAAAGACAACCAAAACACAAATAAAGACAACCAAGTTATGAGCCAACGCAGAATTTTGCAAATGTAGGCTTATGACTTTGGTACTTTTCAATATTTTTAACCCAAATTTACAACATAGCCATATTTTTATAGCATCTCATGAATATGACAGCTGTCATTTTTCAAATCCTAGCCAATATGTTTTTTTCACATCCTGAAAGGTGATTTTGAGGTCCTGCATGAAATCGCCTTTTGGCAGGAATTGAAAATTTTCTCTGCCCACATTCATGAGGTGGGGTCATAAGAAGGCTATGTTGGAAATTTGGTATAAAAATATTAAGAAACAAAGTTATGATCCTACTGTAGGTCGATTTTTGCGAATGCAGGTTCATATGTTTGGTAATATTTAATATTTTTACCCCAAATTTTCAGCATAGCCATTTCTTTACTGCACCTTATGAATGTGACAGCTATCATGTTTCAGCTCCTGCCAAAAGTGTGTTTTTATGTCCCAGAAGTTGAGTTTGCAGTACCTGCACAAAATGTCCTTTAATCCAGGAGCGGAACATTTTTTGTCTGCTAGTCTTCATGAGGCAGGGTCATAAAAAGGCTATGTTGAAAATTTAGGGGGGGATATTCAGAAGGGTTGCACATGGTGCAACACAGTTGCACCATGCGCAACCCACTGATGTGCCCCGGTGTGATATTCAAAAGGGGAAAGTGCGTGGCACAAATCCCAATGCGCCGGGGTGCATCAGTAATGTATGCAAGCGCAAGTGGGAAGTGTATAGCCATTACCCCCCATCCGATATTCAGCTCGGATGTGCGGAGCCATGCAAGTGCACACCCTTACGCGCCTGCATACAGCTGTTCCAAAAAATAAAGGAGCAACAGCCGGCCACCCACAGGTGAGCTGCTATATTGCAGGGCTCAACACGGCAGCTGCCAGCTGTGAGTGGTCACCCGAGCTCCAGCAGCACCCTCCATTGGGCAGCACCCCCCCATGCCAGATCACGGTCATATGTAGGACATAAACAGTCCCATATCCCTGGTGGTCCAGTGAACCGCTCGCAGCCCGATCATGGGCAGATGTAAATACTTAAAACATTCTATATCCCTGGTGGTCCAGTGGACCACTGGCAGCCCGATCGCTGGCAGAAGTCTAAAGAAAGATTAAATCCATCCCTGGTAGTCAGCGGTACCCCCCCCACCCTCCTGGCCCTCCACCCCACTCCCCCACGGTCAGTAGCTGGTGAACTCCCCAGCTGCAAGCCGCCCAGCCGCCCGCCGACTGGCTGCATACAGTACAGCTGTACACCCATTGGTCCACAGCATGGGCCAATGGGCATGCAGAACTAACCATACTACTGTCCAGATATGAATGGATTCATTCACATATCTGGACTCATAATCACACAGTCTGCATGCCCATTGGCCACTGTGGACCAATGGGTGTGCAACTGTACTGCATGCAGCCAGTTGGCGGGCAGCCGGGCAGCTTGCAGGTGGGGAGCTGCTGTCCACTGCTGACCAGGGGAGCGGGGTGGGGGGCTTAGTGAGAGGGTGGGAAGGGGGCATACCACTGGACCACCAGGGATGGGATTTAATCTTTCTTTAGACTTCTGTCCGGGATCGGGCTGTGAGAGGTCCACTGGACCACAAGGGATATAGGATGTTTTATTTATACATCTGCCCGCGATCAGGCTGTGAGTGGTCCACTGGACCACCAGGGATATTGGAGTGTATTAGTTTTATACTTTTGCCCACGATCGGGCAGTGGGGCACTTTGCCGCTTGTGCAGCGGGCATCGGTCCCCAATGCGGTAGGGCCCGAAAACCCTGCTGGTGGACCAGGGAGGTCCAGGAGGTGGTGCAGGGAAAGAAGGCAGCCTATAGGCAATTCAAGTGCTCAAGGAGTAAAAGGGATCGAGGGGAGCTAGAAAGGCCACTAGGGTGGTGAGGGTGGCTAAGGCAAGGAAGGAGCAGAACCTGGCCAAGGAAATCAGGAGAGGGAACAAGGTGTTCTTTAGATACATTGGGGAAAAACGAAGGGTGAAGGGGCAGATTAGCAGGATTAAATCAGGGGAGAGATGGGCACAAGACCCGGGGGAGCAGGCTGAAGTACTAAATGAGTACTTCACCTCAGTTTCCACCAAGGAAAATGGGAGTGCTGCATCATACATGGGAGGAGACAGAGATACTGAGGAGGGGGGACCCCTACCGATCGGTGGGTCTGGGGAGAGGGGGAGGCATCACTGGCAGGAGGGGGGAGGGCTAAGCAGGGAGCAGAGGTACTGGAAGTGGAAATCACAGCAGAGAGAGTGAGGGAAGCCCTCAGCTCCCTTAAGACGGAGAAAGCACCGGGGCTGGATAAATTACATCCCAGAGTGCTGAAGGAACTTGCAGATCTCCTGGCAAAACCCCTAGCGGAGCTTTTCACCATCTCTCTGAGGACAGGGTGGGTGCCCCAGGACTGGAAGGTGGCACATATAGTGCCTATCCACAAGGGGGGATCAAGGGAGGTGGCAGAGAACTACAGGCCTGTCAGCCTGACATCGGTGGTGGGCAAGGTGATGGAGGGCATTGTCAAGGAGAGGCTGGGGGGACCTAGAAAAGTCAGGGTGCCTGGACTATAGACAGCATGGATTCATCTCGGGAAATCGTGTCAGACAAACCTTGTGGAGTTCTATGACTGGGTGACAAGTGCCTTGGACCTTGGTAGACCAGTGGACTTCCTCTTTCTAGACTTCAGCAAGGCATTTGACTCTGTTCCTCACATGGGCCTGTTGGATAAGCTGGGAGAAATGGGGGTGGGGAACCAGATGATCAGATGGATAGGCAATTGGCTCCATGACCGGACCCAGAGGGTCGTAGTTGGTGGGATAGTCTCATCCCCAAAGAGGGTCATTAGTGGGGTCCCACAGGGATCAGTCCTTGGTCCCGTTCTGTTCAACACCTATGTCTCTGACATAAGGACAGGAATCAGGAGTGAGATCAGTCTCTTTGCAGATGACTCAAAACTGAGGGCGGTGGTGGATGGGGAGGAGGGAGGGTGGCTACAGGGGACCTGGAGCTCTGGAAAGATGGTCTAGAAAGTGGAAGCTGAGGTTCAATGCAGGAAATGCAAGGTACTCCACCTGGGGGGCCAGAAACCCGGGCCAAGTGTACACCCTGAGAATGCTACAAGTCTCGATGGCTGAGAGACCTGGGGTGGTGGTGGATGTCAAAATGAACAACTCTGAGACTTGTAGGAGGGCAGCAGCTAAGGCCAACAGGATGCTGGGATGCATCGCTAGGGGATCACCTCCAGAAGGAGGGAAGTGATACTCCCTCTGTATAACTGCTTGGTGAGGCCACACCTTGAGTACTGCATGCAGTTTTGGAGGCCACACTTAAAGAGGGACATTAAACTCCTGGAGAGGGTCCAGAGAAGGGCAACCAAATGATTTGGGGCTTGGGGGACAGGACCTATGAGGAGAGGCTCAAAGAGCTAAATATGTACACATTGGAAGAGAGAAGGGACCGGGGGGACATGATAGAGGTCTTTAAGTACATGAAGAGGGTAAATAGGGGAGGAACAGTCAGGGTGCTTCGAAGGAAGGAGGAGGGGGCCACTAGAGGGCATGGGTGGAAGCTGGAGGGGGGAAGATTCAGGGGAGAAAGGAGGAGGTGCTACTTCACTGAGAGGGTGGTGAGCCATGGAATGCACTATCTAGGGGGCTGGTGGAGGCAGAGACGGTGGAGGGGTTCAAGAGGGGCTGGGACAGGTACACGGAAGGGTTCTGGAAGCAAAATCCAATGCAGCAAGAATATCTGGAACTGGGAAGGGAGAAGCCAGAGAAGATGAGGGGGGCAGCAAGGTCAGCACCCAGGGTGGGGGCTGACCAATCGAGCAGACTTGAAAGACCATTAGGCCTATTCTGCTGGCATTTTAGTATGTTAGTATGTATAGCTTGTCAACTTTTGGCCATTCTGATCCCAAATATGTTAGGTAGCCAGGACGCCACCCCACTTCATGATCACGTAAGTGACATCATACAAATCTGACCTGAAATATGTTTGGGCTAAGCCCTCAAACTTCGCCAACATGAAGATTTGGCCCAAAAATGGCCAAAAATTGCCATGTTATAACCAAAACAAGAAAAAAAAAAGACTGTTATGTCCACATGAATGTACAATACATACAGTTTTGAACTTACAGTAGTTTTTCCCTGCTGTGTTTTTTTTTTCTTTTTTCCATATTTGGCCTTCTAGTGCCCAAATAGTGAGGGTAGCCAAATTCCCATCCCACCTCATACCACATTAAGTTGAAACTTGTAACTGTGACATGAATGTGGTTTTGAGAGTCAACTTAAAAAACATATGCTGTGTCAGATTTATAAAGCACCACTCAGGTAATTGTGAGGGAGGTGTATTGACTTTGGTACTTTGAAAATTTGGGCTGAAAATGGCAGCATTATGAGCAAAGCAAAAAACTGAAACAAAACTTATATCTCAAGATGCATGTACTGCACATGTGTTTGAATGTATTTTTTTTTCGTTTTGTTTTTTTTGGTTTTTTTTACTTGGTAGATGCCAATCAGTAAATGTGAAGAAAGGGTTGTGTCAGTTGTCCAGTGCTGGATCTTTCTGAAAAGATTTGTACATGGGAGAGGAGGTTGGGCATGGGTACAAAGTGGGCGGGGGTTATAAGGGTATATTTTACTTGCACTGGGTGAGGAAGGTGGCATGGTTGCTAGTGCATGGGAAGGCTGTTTTTTTGTGATTGCCTGATAGTGGGATTGGGCACCCAGTGTCAAGAGAAAAAAAAGAATGGCTAGGAGGGTTGTTTTGGTCAACATACAGTCTAGTCCACTGAATGCCTCTGTGCAGTTACTTTGTTAGTGGCAAGCTAGAGGTCTGGTGCAGAGGTCATCATTATGCAGCTACTTTGTGAGAGGCAGAGCCAGTTACAAAGCAAGCTACAGGTTTCACACAGAGTGTCACCATGCACTGCATCACGAGTGACCCAATGGGCCATATATGATGCATGCTTCAGGTATGGCACAGTAAGCTTCACTATAAAGACGTAATCAGCAGGTCTTTTCAGCTGGCTTGAAGCAGGTGACCAGAAAGCACCTGAAGAGTTCAGCAAAACTCTGAGAGCTGTATACTGGGGGGAAATGCCTGGAGATAGGATGCCTGGATGTTCATGCTGTGAGTGTCCTGACTTAGTTAAGACCAGGAAACTGGTGTATGACTATGCATAGTTCTGCCTTTCCCCCAAAAGCTTATATAACAGGGAAAGAACCTGTGAGCCATCATGATCAGGGGTTAGAACATGGGAAGAAAGAGTGGAGCAGTCCAGCCTCTCCAGTTGCGACTGAGCCAAAAATGGCCTGCAGTCCCAGGGATGATGGCAGGGTACCTGAAATAGGGTGGCACTGGTCCCCTTTAACCTCATCTCCAGAGAACATCAGGGTCTGCTAGAGGGGAGGAGGTCCAGGGAACTCAACTCAATAGGAGGGGGAGACAATCAGTCCTGAAAGACACATGTGGGAGAGTGGTCAGCCACCTCTCAAAAGAGATCCCCATGATCCTTATGATTTCACTCCCAGCAGTAATGAACAGAACTGGTAGAAGTTAGTCTGTAAGTTACACTTGCTTAATTTGAATATTCATGGTGTAAATTCCTAGGCAGTTTGTAGTGAAACCCCTGGCAGGTATCTGAATAAATCGGAGTCAGTTAGGAGGGGCCTGGCAATGGTAGGGGTAGCTAAATCCCCATATGATAAGTCAGACAAGAGAGTCTGTTGTCAGGCCACTAGGGCTGTGTTTTGAAGGGAGGCACACATGGCCAGACCAACCATGTGCTATGCACTTAGTTGAGATATCATATGAGGATATGATTTCCCATTTGTTGTCCTTTAGGGACATATTGAGACACATGCAGGTACAGCTTAGATTAGGGTAGTGATTGCCCTGCCTGGAAACAGTGCTACTGCACAAATGGTTTTGGGAGCACCAGGGCTCCAAGCATGCCACAAGAGAGGTCGGGGATTTGTATGGTTGAAAGGGACCCAGTGTTTGTGTAATCCTTTGTGAGCAGGTGGTTAATTCTGTAGAATAGTCCTAATCTTTGCCTTAGTTTCTTCTGTAGTTCTTCGAGATAGTCGGTGAAGGAAAGTTTATGATCAAGCCAAACTCCTAGATATTTGAATTTAGCTACATACTCTAGTGTTTCCCCAAGAACAGTGGTAATTTGTGGGATAGCTCCCCCCACAGCAGGAATTGCCACATGCAAGGAGGGGGAGAAGAGCATGGCTTTTGTATTTTTCGCATTGAGCAAAAGCTTTTTGTTTATGAGCTGGTATTGTAGAAGGTTAAATTCAGCTTGGAGATCTTCACAGGCTGCTTCCGGCATGGGATGACTCAAGTACAAGTACAGTGTCATCCATGTATCATGGATGTTGGCTTTTTGATGGGGTCATTTATGTTGTTAATGTAGACTGCAAAGAGGAGGGGACCAAGGATAGAGCCCTGGGGCATGCCCCTCAGCATAGGTTTTAATGGAGAAAGATCACCTTCGGCTTTAACCTGCTGTTTCCATTCTCTGAGGTAGTTTTCAAATCAGCACATAGATTTATGGTCCAGGCCTAAGGTGCTTAGGGAGGAAAGAAGCAGGCTGTGATCGACTATGTTGAATGCCTTACTAAGATCCAAGAAAATAGCACATACATGTTTCTTGTTGTCAAGGTCTAGAAGCCAATCATTGGTCACCTTAGCTAGGGCTGTTATGGTTCTGTGCTTTCCTCTGAATCCAGACAGAACCAGGTTTAATAGGCTTCTGGATTCTAAGTATACCCCTAGCTGGCCACACACTATTTTTTCTAGTAATTTAGACAGGATGGGGAGGAGGGAGATCGGTCTGTATTTATTTAGATAGCAGGGGTCACCTGCTTTTAATAGAGGTATGACATGGGCTATTTTCCATTGAGGGGGGAGGCTACCCAGGGAGGGTGACATGTTGAATAGGTGGGTGATTGGCACTGCAAGCACATGGTAGGCACATTTCAGATAGTATGGCTCTATGAAGTAGGAACCTGCTCCCTTCCTGGTGTCCAGTTGCAGCAGTAGGTTTTCCACCTCTTTTAGAGAGACAGGCAGGAGGGAGAAGGCCTCCTCAGTAGAGGAGGACTCATGGGTTGGTGGGCCCTTAGCTGTGCGGAGGTCATTGACAGGAGAAGTATCAAATGCTAGCCCTGCCATTGCAAAATGGTTATTGAGGGCTTCCAATGTCTTCGATCGGTTAGCGATAATGCTGCCACTGGACATAATTTTTGATGGAATGGAATTACCAGGTGCATATCCAGACATGTCTTTTAATGTTTTCCAGAGCTTTGAAGGATTTGTTGAGGCAGAGGCTAGCTCCGAACGATAGTAGGCAACCTTGGCTGCTCTGACCAACTAGGTGCACTTGTTATGTGCTCTCTTAAAAAGACACCAATCCAAGTCGTTCTTGCTTCTTTGGGCTTTTTTCCATAAAGTATCCCTTTCTAACAGGGAAGCTCCCCTCATATGTCTCAGATTGTATTCCCCGGAGTATGTTAGGCAACTACGCTCTAAGGAGCTATTCTCTAATTGCCCTCCAAGTCCCAAAGGTCAAAACTCATTTCAGCAAAGCTGCTCTAAGCTTCTCTTTACCCACGTTGTGGAACGGTTTACAAAGGAACTTGAAGCTGAGCTGCCTGTTAGCCTGAATATCTTCAAGGCACTCTACGATTGCTACATGAAAGCACCTTGCAAATGTTTTCCTCACCGCTGGCCCACTAATTCCACAACTCCCCCTTTCCATCCTGACGCTCTCCATGCTTCTACCCCTGGCTCTCACTCTTTCCCTATTAACTCTTCCTGCTGCACCCACCCTTCCCTATCCACTCCAGCCTGGCTAAAGTCCCACCCCATCCATAGCAGTGTCCCAATCATCTACCCCTCCGCCATCATTATCATAATAAACAAGTACACGACAGCCATCGTCACTTTCTGTGGTTTTAGCTAAATTTTTCCCCCAGTCATCGGTAACATATCCCTCCTCTTCTTTACCTCTCTAACCTACCACCCCATACATGGCCTCTTTCCCCTATATGTGTAGTTGCAGGCTGCCTCACTCAAAATATCTCTGCTTATAACCACTGTATGCCTATGGTTGATTGTATATCTGCTGACTTCTTCAATTGTAAAATAATGCTGTTTTTTTTATTTATTTCAACCTTGTACTGTACTGTATAAACTGTATATACTTCTTTTCCTTGTATAGTATTGCTTTTTGTATACCTGCTTCTGTACTGTTCTTTGATGTATTCATGACCAGGTCCACCTTGCAAATGAGCCTTGCTCAATGGTGCCTGCCTGGATAAATAAAGATTTTGATTGATTGATTGATTGTACTGTTAAATATAGGTGTGAACCTGGAAAGTAATGTAGCCATGAGGTGGGCAGTAAGTCCAACAAGTAGGCTGTATACCATCAGACCAGTGTAGAGAAGCAGCAGTAAAAACATGCACTACACTTGCGATAAGGGAGTATGTAAGGATGCCAGGACTGTGAAGTAACTTATATGTAGGGTATGGCCAAACAGAGAAGTTGCAGAATAGTGTGTACTACTTTTGTACCATTGTAAGAAGATATATGGCCAGGGAAATGCCCAGACAGCTGTGTAACATCTAGCCAGCATATAATAAAGATGCATCATGCTTGAAGCCAGCTCTGATATGGGCATTCTAGTCTGTGTGCTGTCTCATAGTTGTTGGTGCCCTAGTGTATTAGTTATAGTGCCATTACGCCAGTGCCCCAGGAGGCCCAAGGTGGTAGCAGTGATTGTGCAGGTACATGTTCTATGATGTAAGGTGGGTGCTTCTCTGACAAGACTACCACCATGTACCCATAGACACAGGGGGCTGCCCAGCCCTTACAGCATGTGGGTCATCTGGGATTTAGGGGCTGGTTGTTTTTAGTGCACACCATGCATTGAGTTTCTGGAGACTTCCTGCACTGTTTAAACTTGATTTGGTGCAAATCAGTTCAGAAACCACTGAGATACAGGCCCCAAAAATGTTGCTGCCTTTGAAAAAAAAAAGTATAACTTGTGCCTGCAGTTTCTTTTCACAGCTGACCAGACTGCATGTGGATTGTTTGGGAGAGGAGCAAACTAGAACATGTAACCAAAATAAAAATGGTTTGTGCCTGGAGCCTGAAACCTGGAGCCCTCCCTGCAATGCAAATGAGTATGATTAGAGGGCCTGCAGGTTCATCTCATATATGAGGTGCAGCTCACATGAAGTGGATGTCACATGACAATTTGGGAAGTGACACTGAGATAGAGGAAGATGGCCCCAGTGGAACCTTAATGCAACAAGAAAACTACAGCAAACAGCACAAGAAACCTAATATACCCTTTGACCCCTTTGACTGACCCCTGCAGACACAGGACACTCACCACTAACTGCAGCACCAGCACCACAGGAGACGTCCATCATCAGGAGTGCTTCCTACAATCACCTATGGTTGTCCAGAAGAAGGAACTGCTGACTGCAAGACATGCCAACCTTCAAGGCACAACTGCAAAGAAGGCCTCCCACCATGAATCTGCCCTCCAGGAATTAATCTCAGGTACTCTTCAACTTAAATCAAAGGGAGACAGAACAGAGATCCGGAAATTCAACATAAAACTAGTAATATTTACAGTAATTGTATGAAGCTTCTGGTGTGTGCTTGATACTAACTGCTTAAATTAAATGTTTGTGCAACTTGCCAAAAAGTACAAATCAGGAAAATGGCTGAGACTGGGGACAGAAGTGTAACCATAGCTGCTAAACTTTGTATAGGGCTAGCAGAGCAGATGCATCATCAAACAAACTCTGGTCAGAGCTGATATGACTGTGAAGAGTTTTTGGGATGCGTTTACCCATTATTTCTAATGAATTGCACAATGCAGATCTGTGGAGAGGCAGTTTCAATGTGATCTTCCTTTTACACATTTATACAGTGGCCCGGATATTCAGACTGTGCCAGGCTGTGGCGCAAGCCTGGGTGCAGTGCAACTTGGCTGTGCAGGGGCATTGACTGGGCGATATTCAATGGAGCTGCACCATGGCACAGCATCATTGAATATCGCACCCTGGCCACCCACAGTGCGCATGGTGCAGTGGCACTGTGCCAGCGCAAGTGGCCAGAGTGGAGCAGGGGGATGTGCTAATGCAAGTTCCGTTGCGCTATGTGCAACAACCTCGATATTCAAAAGTGCACATGTAAATGGGGCCATAATGTATGCAAGGCACAAATGGGGCCATTTGCATGTCATGCTGGCCCCATTTGCATGCAGGTGCGCCGATCCCTGGTGACTTTTGCCTGATGCCCTGCCAGGCAGCAGCCGTCGGGGACCGATGCCCCCTGCACAGCGTGGCAATTTGCCCCATAGCCTGATCACGGGCTTTAAACAGGATCTTAAATCCTTTTTATGGAATAGGGCCTACGGTTTCTCTGACTGATGTTTTGCATTTGTTTTTAACAGTTTTTATATTATTGTTTGTATACTTTGTTTGTACCCAATCTTTTTGGAATGCACCTTGGTATTTGAAAGGCGCAATATAAATAAAGATTATTATTATTATTAAGTAAATATAAATCATGTCCTATATCCCTGGTGGTCCAGTGGACCACTGTCAGCCTGATCGCAGGCATTCATAATAATAAAATGAAGTCCTATATCCCTGGTGGTCCAATGGACCGCCTGCAGTCTGATCGGGGCATTTGTATTACAAATAATTAAGTCCAATAGCCCTGGTGGTCCAGTGGTACCCCACCCCACCCACCCACTGGAGCCCCACTGCCCACTCCCCCCATCAGCGGTGGGTGGCAGCACTCCACCCGCCTGCTGCCCCGCTGCCCACCGACTGACACCATAGGTAGGGCTGTACACCCATTGGTCCACAGCGTGAGCCAATGGGCATGCAGCCCATACCGTACTACACATTCCAGTTGGGTCATTTGAAAGTGCAGGTCCCCAGCCTGGGTTCAGTGCAGTCAACGGCTGGCCATGGCAGGGTGTGGAGGGCAGTGCCAGTCTTTGCAACAAGTTGGGTATGGGTGAGTGAGGGTGTCTATGTACAGGGGTGGTGGTTGGGAGTCCTCTAGACTAAGGATATGGACCATGGTTTCCTCTGGTGCAATTGTGTCTGGGAGGGCCCTACACTATGGAGCTCTTCAGGGATGGAGTTGCCTAGATTGGGGATGGAAAGGGGGTACCTCTAGTCCACCAGGGCTGCCAGGCTGCTGTGCACCTGGGTGCACATCTGCAACCTGTCTGTGGGTGACTGGCCACTTTAGACCAGCTATTTGTGGCCTAACTGTGGGACACGGTGCTCTGGACTGTGAGGGGCACATTCCCACTGAATATGCTTCAGCATGGCATATGCATGTCATTGCCCCCTTGACTTGAATGGCATACCATTTGTGTTGGCCCTGGCCCATTCCCTTGCAGCCAGTGCATCCTGCATGTTTGAATATCACGCTGCTGCACATTGTTGGAGTTCTATGGCATATCTCCCTTTTCCCCTGGAATGCGCTTCATATCTCCTTTGAATACAGGGGCACTGGACTAGGTAGCCTGAATTAATACATTATAAAAATGGTAAAATCATGACCCCACTGAAAACAAGTTATTGCATCTAATCTGGGACAGCCTGAGTAAATACAGTGCAAAAATGTGTAAATGAACATCACTGTGACAATGAGATGTAACATCTCCCCTGCCCTATCCAGGATACAAAATATAGGATAAGACATATTCAGTGCTCCCAGATCCAAATAACCATTACTCTGTAAGAAACTCTCATTTTCCCTGTGTTTCCCCACAAAGGCAGAATAAAATCCCTGTTTAAATCCCTGTAAGTTTTTTCATAAGCCACTGGTTCCTTATTTATGATTTTGTTCTTTATTTATTATATTAACAGCCTTTCATTAGGAAAAGAGTTCTGATTTGCTGCTCAGTATTAATATTATATGTCATGATGACCTTGGAATGGTTTGGATTTATATGCTGTGCATAAGGCATAATGGGGGACTATATGAAAAAACAAATATCAAGGTCATTATTTCATGAACTATACTCTAAATTAATAATCACAAGTCAGACAGTCTTTCAAAAGATACTAGTAATTCCTGCAAACACATTTATTGCACATAGAGATATATATATATATATATATATATATATATATATATATATATTTATACAATGTATGTTTTGGGATAAATGTTTGTATAAAAAATCATATCTCAGCCAGGCAGTGAAGATATCACTGATATCTCCACATTCCTATACATCATACAAATATCTTCACACTCCTATACGTCATACATAAGCCCATCAAAACAATGGTAGCACCTGGACGCTCCTCAGTACACATTCTGAACACTTTCACTTTTACATCCCGCTCATCTTCTGGCTAGAGACCCACCAAAGTACATTCTCCTGAGACAAAAAAATGATTTCTCGATCAAAATGCAGTCAAACATTAAACCGATTCTTCAATAATTCTAATCCCACACTACAAAACAATTTTATTTAACAGCTCCATAACTATGCCGAACTCATCTCGGCTAATGGTAACCCGAAAACCGAACATGTCACAGAACACTGCTTCTCCAAATTACACCACTAAACATTACCGCTGAATTCCTCATTTCTTGTTGCCAGCTTTCAGAAAATACAGTAAATAACCACTAAACTATCCACCAATAACAGCTACATCAGTTTCATACACACACTTACTTTGTGCTTCCATGTACAATTATGACTCTCACAAGCAGCATCTATTCTGCAACTACGTCCCCACACTGTAATCAGATTACATGCAACATTCCTCTATAATACAGTAACCCCTCACTAAAATGAATTACTTGGGAGCCAAAATGATGTCTCGTTCTACTACCTCGCTAAAGTCAGGGACCCTCTTCTATGCACACTACACCTCACAAAACTGGAAGGCTTACTGGCTTTTTTCAACTCCTGCCATTCTCTACTTTGCACCGCTGCCACTCCTGCCACGCTCCTCTCTACCGGACATATAGAAACACATTCATAAACTGCACCCCACTACCATTACTATATTAATAAACTACATGTTCTGAAGTTTACACTGGCATCAGCACTCACTAACTGCCTCTCTGACTGGATCCAGTCTCGCATTTCCATGCTAAAATCTTAACAGTAACACATTCTCATTACTAAGGCTGTCATCTGGCATTACCTCCTCACTATTTTACGGTTTCATACTTGCACTCAATTTCTTCGTTTCCAAGCCACTCTAACTCACACCACTGACTGGTATGTATGGCTGCCACTGGCACTAATTTTATTCACGGCACTTCTGTCAGACATACATACATGATGCTGCCACATATTCTCTGTATTTTATCGGTTGCTTTATTCACTACGACAATAAAATCACTTCTCTGCTGCAAGTGCATGTTACTAAAATATAACTCATTCATCACTATGCACTGTAGCTCCCACTTCAGACAACATAAATCATTTATACCTCCGCTCCCTATTTACATCATTTCCATTTGCAACACCCTTTTTAAAAAATGTCACGCTGCTTTTCCATTGCACATAATTGACTATTTACGTGTGCACATTAACGTACTTCATTTGCAAGGATGGCTTCTACTGCTCACTCCGTCTGTGCAAGTTCTATTCCATTTCGGACTGTTTCAGCAGCTGGAAACGTAAATGGCAGCTCCCTACTCACCTCCTTTTTTATTCCTTTATAAAACCTTTTCTCCTTTTCATACAGTTATGTTCTTCACTCATTAGCAGCATGCCACACAACCATTCTGAGCACGTTACTAATACTGACAATGCTTGCAGTAACCACACTTACACAAACTACACTCAATTACACCACGAATGCTACATGCCATCACAGCGCGAGCTGCCGCTTCTGCGACACCATGGCAACCAAAACCTTCACACCTGTGCCACTCACCACAAATGCACGAGGCAAACACAGCAGCCTGACACCCTGAGAAGACAAACAGGAAGCAACACAAAAACTTCTCCATTCCTTCACAAACAGTGTCTCTTCTCCCAAAACTGCTTCACTACAAATAATACTATCGGCAGTTTGCGACGGCCAATTAATTAAAACTGTAAGACAAACCGAACATAGAAACGATATAAAAAAAAAAGAACCATGAACATTTCGTTTGAAATCCAGCCCAAAACCATACCTATTATACAGAGTCAAACAGAAGAAACAACTTCTTCAGAGAAAACTGACAGCAGCAAAATGTTCACAGAACTTGAAGACCATGAAAGCAAGCCATCAGCCTCAGCCACAACAGACAAGTCACATCATTGCCTAACCATAGATGACTCAGTACTGCATTTTATTAAAGACCAAGAAAATAAAAACACCTCTCGAAAAACAAACTATGATGTTTTATCCATACAAAAGCATTTTGTTGAAACTTATTCAGACAGCAGAAACTTAGAAAACATAGACCCAGTCACATTAAATAACTATTTATCAAAGTTTTTCATGAATGCCAAGAAAAAAAATGGAGAGCCATATGAGCCAATAAGCCTCCGAGCAATATATCAGAGCATAGAAAGGTACCTTAAAAGCAAAAATTACAGTCACTCCATATCAAATGACAAAGAATTTGAGATAACTAGACAAACATTGGCAGCAAAACAAAAGCATTTAAAATCTCAAGGTAAAGGAAGTAAACCAAATGCATCCGATGAACTGTCAGATGCCATGATTGACAAACTGTATTCACAGAAACAGCTAGGTCCTCATTCTGCAACATCATTAATTAACACACTATGGCTCATATGCTGCACATTTTTTGGCATAAGAGGATCCACTGAAATTAGACAATTAAAATGGGAGATGTAACCAAAATGAGATGAAAATGGAATACATTATATACAGTACTCCACTGAGCGTCAAACAAAAACCGCTCAGGACTCAACATAAAGAGACACCAAGAAAATAAAACCTAGGGCATATGAAAACAAAGACAATCCCACCAGATGCCCTGTCACTACATATACCTATATATGCCAGCCAACGTCCAGACTGCTGCATGAAACCTGAAGACCCATTTTCTTAGCAGTGAACAGCAACACTGAACTGTACACTGGATTAGGAGCAGTCATGGTTTAAAACCAACCGATTGGAATTAATAAAATAGGTACCATACTTAAAACAATGATAGCAAATGCAAGCATAACTACAGACCAAAAACTAACAAATCATAGTTCACGCAAGCATCTCGTACAAAAGCTAAATGACAGTGGAATCCAACCCACTGAAATAATGCAAGTTACAGTACACAGATGTGTACGAAGCATTAATGACTACTCCCATATTAATGAAAACCAACAAAAACAAATTTCAGATCTATTAAGTGGAGCTAATACAGACACTGCTCAAAAACAAGACCAGCATGAACATCTACAAATGACGAACACTCATCAATGTACGAAAATGCATGGGACTGGATACTTCTTTCAACCAGCTTTTCATGCAACAAATATCAACTTTCACTTTCATAATGGTACAATTTCCTTTATATACTCTAATCTACTCGTAACACACACACATATACACCCACAAAGCATTTAACACAAACTTAATACACACAGCCAAAACAACTACCACAAACAGCATGCCACACTACCAATCATAAATTCACATATCACACACCTCACAAGAACACTTAAACACTATAACAATATACAAACAACAATTTAACTGCCTTTCTCTCCTACAACCCCCAACAGAGACAATCAACAAGCACACCATCAAAAGATGCCTACAAGTCCTATCAAGCGACTCAGACTCAGACTAGGTCAGTATATAAATATCATACTCGATATTCACCTAACTTCACAAATTGTATACTTTATATAGGAAAGCTGATAAACACAAAATAATGTTCATAGGGCATATTGTCCAGCAATGTACTTTATCTGCAAAACATGCAAGCATGTAAAATACAAATTATTAAAAATATGCATTCCCCTAGGGGTCACGTGACGCCAATGGAGGATTAGCTGTGTTAGTTGTGGGCTCCCTATCCCGATTAGCAATCTGCCAGCTTTCAGGGTTCATTTCGCCTCATTTAACAATCTATCCTACCTCAGAGAATACTGCAGTGTATCCAAGTTTGTTTTCGACTGAATTTGTGCTCCGCCCAATGCAGGCAAGCGAGCAAAATTGGGCGAAGTGACGTATGTAGCTCTCCACTAGACACCGAGGAGGAAGTTACACCGGGCAAGATTCACAGTGATTTGGCAGTAATTAAAGAAGCTTTGTTCAAGCTTGTCGAAGATGTAGCGGAATTTAAACCTGCTCTGACACAGTTGGCATGTCGGGTTACCGACACAGAGGCTCGGATCTCGTCACTGGAAAGGGCGATGGAGAAATCGAGGCCTACCATTAATGAATGCAAAAAATCCATCACTAAGTTAGAGGACCAGCTGGATGATTTAGAAAGCAGAAGCCGGCGAAATAACCTAGTGCTACTCGGTTTGCCTGAGGGGGAGGAAGGCTCCAACATGCTTCTATTTCTACAAAAGCTTTTAAAGAAAACAGCTGGGCCTTCGCCAAATGGGCCGGAGTATGTGATTGAGAGGGGGCATCGTGCCCTGAGAGCCAGACCCTTGCCATCGGATCCTCCAAGGCCAATAATATTTAAGCTCCTAAATTATTTGGACAGGGGCATATTCTACGTGAAATGAGGAAATTATCCTCACTGCAATGGGAGGTAGGAAGCTTCATTTAGTACCCGATCTGACCTGGAAAATGAGTCATTCAGGGCCTCCTTTCACCATTACATCAAAGCTATGGGCGGCGGGCATCCGACACCGTATGCTGTACCCAGCCAAATTGGAGGTTTCTATCAAAGATGGGGTGAAACGATTTGAGAATGCAGAAGAGGCCTTAACTTCACTTCGAGGGTTGATGCCTGATCAGTTCCTGAAAAGCTGAGTTCATGACGGAACAAGGATAGCCTTCAGTGATTATGTGTCAGGCCAGGACATTATCTTTGGACAATTTTAGTTGTCATGGTGATTTAATCTGCAGTTTGGCAATTTGGTCCTTTCATATGATCGATATCTAGTTTCAAGTATTGCAGTATCAATCATGGGACTTTTCTCATTTTCCTTATGACTACTGGATGGGACTGCATACGTTTATAAAGCTGTGGAATTTGTAGTTTTTCAATATGGCCAGCAGAGGACGCTGAAAGACTGATCATTTTGGCTGCCAGTTCTTATTATCTGGATCACACAGCTATGTTACTGCTGTCACAATTTTGGGGGAGAGAGCTCTTATTTGCAAAAATTTTCCTAGCTGGCAAGTTTGCATGCTTTCAATTGTTAAACTGAAACTTAATTTGGGGGAGGGTGACCTGCCTCTATGGCGACTATGAACCAATCTGTGTGGAGATGGCTTCAGGCCAGCAGGAGTAGTTGTTAAGTTGTTTGTCTTGGAGGGTTAATTTGGGGTTGGGGGGCTGGGGAGGTATGGGAAGTTAGGGACTTTTCTGGGGAGGGCAGCTATCCATATTATGATTTGGAAGTATATTAGGTTGTATGTTTTCTAGTCTAAAATTTCTCACATGGAACATTAAAGGGGGGAAAGATAATTGTAAGAAACATTTAATTTTGAATCACCTAGCTCGATATCATCCGGCAGTTGTATTTTTACAGGAAACCCATGTTCTCTCGAGCCATCTCACTCATTTCAGGAAGAAGTGGGTTAGCCAAGTATTTGGGGCTGGCTATTCCTCATCTAGCCGGGGCATGACAATTTTGATTGCCCGGGGGGTTCCCTTTACACAATCGGATATAATTGCAGATCCAAAGGGTAGATTTATTATAGTCTCTGGTACTTTGGGAGGAGTGAGTCTTGTGCTGGGATCAATTTACGGCCCCAACACAGAGTCCCCCCCTCCTTCTTTGCTCATTTGGCAGAAATTTTATCCCCCTTCAAGGAGAGGGTGATTATACTGGGAGGCAATTGGAACCTGGTCCAGTCAAATAGACTGGATAGATCCCAAGTAAGAAATTGCAAATTTCTCCGGCTCAGCACACTTTGGATGAGTGTACCTCATTTTAGGACTGAGGGACCCGTGGAGGTTGTATAATCCTTAACCCGAGAATACACTTTTTCTCACCGGTTCATAAAACCCTTTCCAGGATTGACTACTTTTTGGTGAGTCAACAGTGTATCTCAGAGGTTACCGAGGTACTGTTGCTTCCTAGAGTAATTTCGGACCATTCTCCAGTCCAGCTTGTATGGTCTCCCTCTCATATCTTAAGGAGGTCCTATTCATGGTCCTTAAATAATAATATATTTAAAGACGGCCAAGTGATAGACAGATTCCGTTCTTATGTGCAAACATCGATTAACTTCAACTGGGGTTCAATTTCTAACACAGACCAATCATGGGCCGCCCTTAAAATGGTGTGGAGAGGGGAGTTAATCAAGATTGCTTCGGTAAGGAAAGCGAAATATAACCAGGAGCTGTCCGACTGTTTAAATAGGATTACATTACTTGAGAATATTCAAGAAGGTGTAAGATCAGGAGCCCAAGATCAGGAACTCTCTACGTTGAGGGCATGGTATGCGGGAGCCATGAAGGAGAAAGTGATGAGTTCCTTGGGTAAAGCTAAAGCGGTCTATATCGGTCAGGGCAGTAAGGCTGAAATTATTGGCCTGGCAATTAAAACAAAGAGCTGGAACTAAATGGGTGCCGCCCGGAAGCACCCTGTTTCAAATGATTTGGTTACGGATCTAAGGGTATCCTTCAGATCTTTGTGACCTTTATAGGATCTGTATATGAGCCTGCCAGATTCCCCAGGTCCTCTCCAAATGAGAACTTTTTGACTGATATACCACTTCCTATTTGTCACAGGAGTCTAGATTGTATTTAACATCTCCTATTTCCAATGAAGAGGTTTTATCTGCTATTGACTCACTAAAGGTTGATAAGGCATGGGGCCATGGATGGATTTAGCCTTATTTTATAAGTTATTTAAACTGGAAGTAGCCCCGCTATTAAACCAACTATTCACTTTTGGTTCCTTGATGGAGTCAAAGATAAATCTCTCTTGAAGCAAGAATAATTTTATTACCTAAGCCGGGAAACCTACAGATTTGGTGGGGAACTATAGACCTATTTCGCTGTTGAATCTGGACGTAAAATATTTGCTAAAATTCTGGCTTCCAGACTTAAGAAGGTCTGAAGTAACTGATTAGTCCGAACATGTTGGTTTTGTTGAGGGCCGCACTTCAGCTGACCATTTTAGGAAATTACTCTATCTCAATTTCTGTGGCCACAGATCCCAAATTGAAGCTTCCCTGATTTCTGTAGATGCGGAAAAGGCTTTCAATCGGGTGGAGTGGTTTTTTATGTTTGAAGCCTTGTCTAAATTTGGTATTCCCCATCAGTTTATTCAGTTAATCCAAATTCTTTATTCCTGTCCAACTGCTAGAATTCAAAGTAACAATTTAATTTCTGAGCCCTTTCCACTTTTAAGAGGCACCCATCAAGGATGTCCTCTGTCACCCTATTTATTTAATCTGTATTTAGAACCCTAATTAGAGCTATCAAGGTTGACCAAAGATTCATGGTATTGGGATTGGTGACAGGAACATAATTATCGGCTTTTGCTGGCGACCTTTTGCTACATATTCGGGATACAACCATTATCGCTTCCTAGAGCTTTGGATCTTATTGAGGCCTTTTGATGTTTTCAGGTTTTAAACTGAACTTAGCCAAATCAACATTGTATCCTTTGTCAACCTTTTGGTTAAGGAATGGTGTTTAAATTTAGGTCTTCAGTGGCAAACTAAGTCTTTAGTATATCTTGGTATTCAAATCTCTAAAATCTGGAGGACCTGGCTCAGTTAAATTTGAAACCTACAATCAAATCCATCAAAGAGGACCTGGAAAGGTGGGCGAAACTCACCTTGTCTTTGTCTGCTAGATTTAATACAATTAAATGGTGGTATTGCCAAAATTCTCTACCCTCCTTAATTTGAATATATACCTCCCTAAAACCTTTTAAGAAATTATGCAGACTGTGCTCGAACTTTATATGGGAAGGCAAACCTCCTCATGGGCTTATATTAAGCTTTGTAGGCAACGTAAAATGGGGGTCAACAGGTTACCCTGATTTTTCAGATACTATCTAGCAATCCATACAGCTAGGGCTGTTTTTGTCAGGTAAGTGTGATAGCTCCCTATAGGCCTAGAGCTGGACAGGACTTTTGCTAATGAAATTAAGATTGACCTGGAGTCCCTCTTATACATTCCTTGGGGCAAAGTCCCAGGAAAGATTAGGAACACACCTCTCGGGTGGGACATTAAGGCTATACACCAACTGTATGCTGAGCTAAAAATTAACCCACGATTTGATCTATCCCAGCCTTTACTGAAGAACCACAACTTTTTTATTGGGAATCAACCAATAGTTAGTTTTTTCCCAACATCTTTTTCTAAGATCAGGGTTTCTGATTTTTATGTAGACAACTCCATACTTCCGCTTTCTCATTTAGCGGGAAAATTAGGGGTTAGACCCCAATCCTTGCTGAGATTGGCTCAAATTAGAAGTTGTATCCAATCTTTTTTCAGTAAAGGTACTTGCTCGGTCCAGGTGGGGGACTTATGGAACAATCTCTTAAGTTTCTGCCTATCAGGTAAATTGGTATCTAAAACCTATCAATATATTACTATGAAGATGAGTGCTAACTTATCCCCAGTCTCTTTCTATTGGAAGGTTAATATGTCCCAGACTGGCCTGAGAAAGTGTGGAAAAAATTTGGACTGACACTCATGCATTTATAAAGCAGGATAGGTTAAGAGATATTCAATTTAAGCTGCTACACAATATCTATATCTCCACCGCAAATTACATCGATGGAATTGCCAATTTTCTCCAGCATGTGTGAACTGTAATGGTTCTATTGCTACCACTTTCATAAGCTATGGACATGTCCTAGGAGTGTTAATGTTCTGGGAGATGGTTAAGCAGGGGTTGAAACCTTTTGTGATCTTTCACCATTTTTAAACCAGAGATTTGTATTTTGGGAGGTATGATGTTATCTCAAAACATCTTGAAGGCACAAATGGCATTAATAGCATTGGTCACCAAGTTAGTGATACTACACCACTGGCGTGAGGTATGGACACCATCTTTTAAGGAGTGGTGGGAGGAGTTTCTAAATGCTTATATGCTGAAAGGATGGTATATTCATCTGTTCATTCTCTGCATAAATTTGATAAATATTGGAAAAGTTTCAGCTCATTGTCTGAAAGAAAGATACTGGATACTAAACCTGTTAATATTATAGCTGTCTAGCATTAGCATCTCAGCATCTAGTAAGCAACCCCTCCTCCACCTTTAATTTTTCTTGGATTATACCTCTGTTTTTTTTTGTTTTTTTTCTTCTGATCTGTGGGTTTATTTATGCCACTTTTCTTGGTGAGATATTGGTTACCTTTTGGGTAGCGGTCGATTTTACACTTTTCTCCCTTCCTAAGAATGGCTTTGTTTAGGGCTAAGATCATTATGTTTATATTAATTAGCATTCTACTATACCTAATTTTATGGATAGTGGGAGGGTGGGGGAGGGGATTAGATACGTTTGTGGGGATGTTTTTCCCTTTTTTTCTTTTATTATTAATTAATTGTTTAGATGTTCTTAGTTTGGGTATTGTGCACACTGTATATGTTAGAGTTTATGTTACTTATATTGTTCTTGTGCACAGGTATGGTATGTTATGTTTTTCTGTTTTAATAAAGTACAATTATTGGCAAAAAAAAAAAATATGCATTCCCTAAAACGCCAGATGTAATCATACAAATACAAATATAACAAAATTATACAAAGAGTTTTCACAATAACAACCATAGATAAAGTACAATGTTGCACAACAAATAAACACTGCATAAAATACAATACTATCAATATGACAACAGTAACAATTTATTTTCTTTGCTTCTTTCTCAGGAATGAAGGCCCACACTCCAGAAGATGTGAAACACCAGAAGACCACAAGAAGCAGAAACATACAGCAGCAAACAAAGAACAAACAAGTACAACTAAATGCACAAATGGACTCAAATAACAACTAGAAGAAGACAACACAGACGCTCTACCTATTATATATTCTACATATGCTAAACAGACTTACAGCCCTTGGATAATCAGCAATGGAACACTACTCTAACTGAAAAGGACTAACATGAAAGACAATACTGCAAATCTTATCTATAGCATTTCATCAATGACTCAACAAATAATGCTACCATATGCATGGACTTAATAGCTCAATTTAAACTTTAAAAAACTTTCTTAACTATCAACTTAATACTGTTCAAACTTTAAAAATGACAGACACAATCTTTTTCATTCATTTTATTAGTGACAAAACAACTGAAATCTATCAATTGCTATCTGTACTTAAGCAGTTACTTAAATACTGTACTTACAAATGTAAAATTTCACTGGTTAACAAACACTACAGTATTTCTTGTTTCACAGTTCTATTCACGACATTTTTTCAGGGTTACAAAAAAGTTATGCAATATTCAATGTTTCCATAAAAAACACTTTCAAAATAAAACATTTCTTTTTAAAATACTAGCTTTATCCAGTTTAAATGCTTTTGGTCATGAAACGGTTAAAATATTATAATTATTATTAACATACTCTTTTTTTCTATTGTTCAAACACTTAACAGACCTTAAATACTTCTATATGTATCAACTTTATGCAATAAATAGCACTTTTTCGCAAAACAAAAATATGGTCTTCTACTTTTCTTTACATTATACTGACTACTATTGCTGTTATGCTTTAATTACTAAACTATTAATAATCCCAAAACATACAGAGTATAAACAGAATATGACATGGCCCGACTAAAGATATCATATTTATCTTCACTCGAGGCCAATGAAATCATGATATCATTGGCCTCTCGTGAAGATAAATATGATATCTTCAGTCGGGCCATGTCATATCCTATATATATATATATATATATATATATATATATATATATATATATATATATATATATATATATACACACACACAGATATATATGCTATTTTTGCATCTTATAGTTGTTAGTTTTCAGACAAATTCTTATTGACTTTTTTTCTGTCCACCTGATGGAATCTTGAACCAGTTAAGAAAATGTTATTATTTTATCAAGGCCCTGATCCAGCAACTCAGTAAATACACAATCAGTATATCATATTATAAAATGACAAAAAACAGTCTTCTGTTTGCAGTTGTTTGATCAGGAGTTTTATAAATGGTATTGGTCCAATAAAAGGTATCAAATCATTTCCTTATCTATCACTAATGGTTTTCTCAGCAGTTAATTCATTAGATGAGGTCTCCCTTGCCAGAGTTTGACTGTTTCTCTATCCTCCACCAAACACGCACACACACACACACACACACTTACTGTAAGAGATCTCAGTAGCTGTTATCTGTTATGTTTGGGAAGCAGGCTGCAGCACTTTTTCTTTCAAAAAGGAATTTATGTATTTAGTCTCATTAGTTCACTGAAGACCTTGCATTTTATCAGATAGGTCTTGAGAGGTTATAAACAATTTAAATCTTTACAAAATTTGCTTGGAAAGGGTAACATTTAAGGGGTAAGAATCTTTCTTGAAAGATATTTATCCCCAGACTGAAGTTAGCAGCAAAACATGTTTAAATGATAAATATTTAATTGCTCAAGCTGTTGCATTTTAAAGGGGGTAAATAAAGCTCCAGTTTAATAGGCAACCGATATTTAACAAGCTGTTTCAGTTTCCTAATGGCCATCAGATAAGCAGCTTGGAGCTATGTCTCAAACATTCTAAACAGAAAGAAGGGATTATTTTATTTTAGTTGTCATAGAGATTTGTAAATGTGGAAGGATACATTGAAATGTCAAAAAAATATATTCAACGAAATTCCATTTTCAAGCTACAGATAGCAAAATGGCTGTAGGCTCCGCCCACATCCATAAAAATGATAGGCATCTGAATGCAAAGAAAGGGAAAAGCTGTAGAAAGGTTTCTTGAGAATCAGGCCTCTGGTCACGGGGAGTCACAAGGGTTCTATGTCATAACCACAATCGCGGAATAGCGATCGCCATTATGGCAAGTGTACATCGCCAAAAATGAATTTCAGAGATGCACATTTGCAGTGACTTGGAAGAGGGTGCCCGAGATCCATGGGTGTGTTTTTTAATGTGGGAGCTGTGCCCCACACCCCATGAGGAGTTTCCCACCCACCTAACAGATTCTCAACTCTAGGAGGATGCATGTTCGAAGGGAGGTGAAATACTTTAAAAATAAAAGCCGGCTGCTGACAAAAATAGAACTGCACCATGCCAGACCCAAACCATGCACCCTGCAGTTCCCAGCCAACAACCTTCCCCACTATGCTAATGGACCAGCTCAGCAGCTGTCCACCACACTCCCTCCCACATAACTTCCCTCTCCTTCCTCTCCCTTCCCCGTGAATGAGCATGTGTATACGTGTAGGTTTCCATCAGCCTACCTCTCCCATCCCAGTATCGGGGCACTATCCTGCCAGGTAGCCCTGAACACAGCCGCTATGATTGAGTTGCCATTTTTTTAGGCACTCAATTGTGGACGCCTTGTTCACAGGATACCAGTCACAAGCAAACGTGTCTCCTGCAGGGTTCTGTGACTGATGTTGTGGACATGCTGGTAAGGTACTGACCATTCAATTATGTAAAGTGTGCTATTATTATTCACTATTAGGGCCTGAAGTAGTAACTGCACCCTGTTCCCCCAGAGGAGCACTTGGACATTGAGACATTGCTCAAAGTATGCTAAACCATGCAGTTACTTCTGCCCAGCCAGTCCATGAACACTCACCAGGATTACCAAGGCCATAGTCCTGGCCAGACAAGATGCAGAACAAGCCTTAGCCAAAGCCAAAAGCCAGCTCTGAAGAAGAGGGACACACTTAGCTGGATTGCCTAGGGTCATGTAGGTGACTGTTGGGATGCAGGAGTGAGGCTGTACCAGTCCATAGGTGACCAGATGAAGTGTTGTAGGTCATCTGGGACTCTGTGGTGAGTGTCAAGTCAGGCTTGCCAGCCAGTGACAGTAGACAAGGGTTGGAGGTAAGTCTGAGTGGCAATTTGGAGTGGTTTGGTCACTCACTGGTCCTGAAGACCCCTGCAAATTTCATGGATCTGTCAACCGACATGGTGCCCCTCTTTGCAGCTTGTGCCAGGGTCAGTCCCCTGTTGGCCCTTTCTAACTTGCTGCAGAATAAGAAAGACAGCGGCCATATTGTCATGTCAGAATCAGAACCAGAGCAGGATCCTGAATGTACTGAGGAGCCAGAGGTACAAGTAGAGGACATTCTTGGAGGAGGAAGAGGATAAGAAGGAGAAGGAGAAGAAGAAGAAGAAGAAGAAGAAGAAGAAGAAGAAGAAGAAGAAGAAGAAGAAGAAGAAGAAGAAGAAGCAGAAGAAGAAGAAAAAACTAAGCCATATCTAAGTGGTAACAGTAGTAACACCACCTCCCTCTCTCTGCTGGTGATACCCCTCCCTATGCACCAAAGCATTTTGCAGCAGATATAGCCAGTGGGATTCTTGGGTGCATAAGGTATTACCACCAGAAAGACGGAGGTGTTGTTACTACTGTGTAGATTGTTGGTGAGACCCCGCCTAGAGTATTGAGTCCAGCTCTAGAGACCACATCTCAGGAAGGACATAAAGAGGGCAGTGGCTACAAGAAAAATGGTGCTGGGGCTGCATCAGAAGCCCTATGAGGAGAGATTGAAAGATCACAATATGTACACCCTGGAAGAGAAGAGAAGAGAAGAGAAGAGAAGAGAAGAGAAGAGAAGAGAAGAGAAGAGAAGAGAAGAGAAGAGGGGTACATGATTGAGACCTATAAATACTTGACAGCAGTGACTAGGGTACAGGAGGGGACTATTTTACAGAGTAGAAGGTGCACAGGGAGAAGGGACATGCAATGAAGCTGGAAGGAGAGAAATTTAGAGGGATGTGAAGAAGTACCTCTTCACTGAAAGAGTGTTGGATGCCTGGAACAGTCTTCCAGCTGAGGTAGTGTGGGCAAAAACAGTGGTGGGTTTCAAGTGTGCATGGGATAGGTGCAAAAGAATATTGGTAGGAAAGCAGGGTAGTAGCCTGAGAGCATGTAAGGTTTACAGTTACTGAAATGGCAGGAAAACATCGGCAGACTAGGAAGGGCCAAGCGGTCCTTATCTGCTGACAGATTTTATGTTTCTATGTTTCTGTGACAGCTTGCTTGCCTTTGTGATTGCTTATGTTCCCTCCTACTCAAGGGTCTACCCTACTTGAGGTCCAAAATAATTACCTGCCAGAATCACCTCAGAGACTCAAACACAGCCTCAAGTGGTTGACCAACAATCAGAGAAACAAATTGCCCCAGAGGAATGAGGACATTGTGGCAAGACTGTGATTGCCTTCAAGCAAAGGAACTGTAGGAAAACTTGGAAGATTAAGCCAAGCAGACCATTCCATCTAACAATGGGTAGAGACTAAGTATGGGTACTGTTATTCATACATGCCAGGCTGCAAATTGCAAACTGTAGAACATAGCCATGAATAATTCCTCCTAACAGAAGCAAAAAAGGGAATAGTATAACCAGACACTCTTCTCAGCCTGTTTCAGTCAGGTTACCTCAGAAAAACCTATATAAGAGGGAAGGAGCCTACTTGTCATTGGGTCAAGAGACTAGAGTCTGGGAAGAGAGAGAGGAGCAGTCCAGTCTTCCTGGCTGCAACTGAGCCAACAGGGGGCCTGAAGTCTCAGGGATGGTGGCACTGGTCCTCTTGAGCCTGGTTTCCAAAGAGAAGGTTTCCAAAGAAGAAGACCATCAGGTGCAGCTGGAGGGGAGAAGGCCCAAGGAAACTTACCTCAAGAGGAACAGAAATAGCTAGAGGTGACCATGAATACTATCTGCCACACTTAGAACAGATAGACTATACTGCACAGGTGAAAATGTCCACTTTGGAAACAGGTAGAAGCACTGGAATGCACGAGGTAATGTACACAGATTTAAGTGACTAGTAACTGGGTTGTTTTGTGTGGACCACAAGGCTGGATAGAATTAGCATTAGAAAACCACACCTGCTACATTATTTGTTAAAAGAACTGTACCTGCAGCCAAAGTGTAAAGAAAGTCAGTTTTACTTTTGTCTCAAGCCAAATTCAAATGAGTCTAAAGGGCAACAGTTTGCACTGAGGAGCACCACAGTTATTGCAACATTCCCAAAAAGCAACTTATTTCAAAGTTCTCAAACAGCAACTTGTGTGCCTTTTATTCTGTGGTTAAGGGGTTAATGAATCAGTATTACATTACTCTGAATAGGAATGGCATGTGGCCTTTCTTCCAGGCGCTTGTAGCGTGCCTGATGACAGGAACATTGCAGCAGGGGTCTCAGAACTACCTCAAAGTTAAAGGTTTCTAAAAAGTACTTTGGAGCTCTCATAGGAGACCTCCTGGAAGTAAGTTCCTGTCCTGACTAGACTATGAAAAAGTAATGGACTTCCATGTTCACCCATTTAAACTTACACTTTGCACAAAAAAAGTATCTTGTGTGTGGTGTGGTGTGGTGTGATGTGGTGTGGGGTGATGTTTTCTTCCTGTCTTCTTGAAGGTGAATCTGGGCCACACCATCGTGTCCCTAAAAGAGATAAATGAAAGGACCAGAGAAGAATGGGCAGGAGGAAATAGAGGCTGAAGGCATTATGAAAATGAAGACTGCTGTAGAGTGCCTGGATAAGCATTGGCCCTTAGGCACTTAACTGCTAGTTTTAAGTGTGCTAGTGTAAAAAACAAGTAAAGTAATGCAGTGTTATGCAGGGTGTAGAGTGTTTGTGCCCACTCTCCTATAGATTAGGATGTATTGTATTTAGGCCCACATGGTTCACTTCTAGGGCCACTTGTGTAATCTGGCCTGCACTGGTCACAGATGGAGGGGGGTTTTGTAAGTCAGTAAGTAAGTAAAAATTTATTTGTTAAGCACCTTTCAAGTTGTCATGGTGCTGTACAATAAAATACAATAAACAAAAATAGTAGTGAAAATTTAAAAATATGCAGAAAAGGCTTGCTAAAACAGATAAGTTTAAAATTCCGATTTGGTGCACAATCCCCTTGTCAGGGTGTCAAGAGAGCAGTATCAAGCAAAAAGTAGATGACACCAGTTTCGGGATATCCTTGCAGGGACACAAGGATTTATAGGCAGGGGAAAGTGTAACCAGACACTCTTCTCAGCCAGCTTCACTCAGGTTACCTCAGAAAAATCTATATAAGAGAGAAGGGGCCTACTTGTCATTGGGTCGGTAGACAAGAGCCTGGGAAGTGAGACAGGAGTAGTCCAGCCTCCCTGGCTGCAACTGAGACAAGGGGGGGTCCTGAAGTCTCAGGGATGGTGGCACTGCTCCTCTTGAACCTGGTTTCCAAAGAGAAGGTTTCCAAAGAAGAACATCAGGTGAAGCTGGAGGGGAGAAGGCTAGGGAACTTACCTCAAGAGGAGCAGAGACCATCAGCCCCGAAATGCACATGTGGGGAAGAGGTGGTCCACCCCTCAAGGGAGGTCACCATGATCCTTGCTGGTTCACTCCCAGTCATAATTAAGAAAATAGCGAGGTTAGGGATTAGGGACACATTGAGGCATGTGCCAGCACAGTTGCACCCAGGGTAGTGCTTGCCCTGTCAGGGACCGTGCCACAACACAAATACTCTTGGGGATGCCAGGGCTCCAGGGAACCAATCAAGGGAGGTTAGGTATAGTATACCACCAATAAAGTGCCAAAAATAGGGCATCATTATGCGGGCGTCATCATGAGTGCATGTGTAATTTGGGCATCAGGGATATGTGAGTGTCTGGTACTGTGAGCGTGCTATGTCTGGTACTGTGTGCATGCTGAGGATGGGGCCTTAAGTGTATTTCTGTTCTGATGTATTTTCTCTGTTTTTTTCTTTCCTTGCTTGCTTTGCCAGGTGGTATGCTCTGGGATTTGGTGAGGGGGAGAGATGGATGTTGGGGAAGGGGGTGGTTTTGTTTGCTTTTCAGTTTGCTTGTTTCCTGATGTCTCTTTCGTGCCCCAGTTCAGCTCCTTAAACAATGGGACACTGTGACTCCCCCACCTAGACACTGGAGATTAGACCCTCTCCTAATGAGTGACCCAGATTTTATTCCAAGGGCCAAAAATCAAGCCTCTCTTTTTCTAGCTGAAAACCCAATAACAGATACCTCAGCTGGTTCTACGTTGGAGGCTTTGAAAGTCATGATGAGGGGCAGTATCATGGGGTATGCAGCGGCAAAACGGAGAGAATGGAAACAGCAGTTGGCTGCCTTGGAAAAGCAGCTGGCAACAGCTGAAGTCACCTTTAAATCTATGCCCTTTCCATCTATTCACTCCCCTATAGGCAGAACTATCTTAGGCCTGCATTTTTAAATCAATCAGCTTCTTAATAGAAAGGCCGAAGTAGCATTCTTCGGCTAAGACATACCTTTTGGGAAGGGGGCGACAAAAAGGGAAAACACTTGCATACCAATTAAGGAAGCAGCAGGCTAGCTGATATATTTCTGGCCCGAAAACCAAGCAAGGGGTACTAGTCACTTTCCCAGAGGGCATTAACAGCAATATGTCTTCTCTCTATAGAGCACTTTATTCCTCCACACACACAAAACCAAGTAGGGAGACCCAATCTGTTTTGGACACTTTACAATTACCCAAACTGCTTTTGCAGCAAACGCAGCTTTTGGACCTTCTCATCACCAGAGAGGAAGTATCCACAGCTATTTGAGGCCTGAAAAAAGGGAAGTTCCCAGGTAGAGATGGCTACACAGCAGATTTTTATCAGGCACTAGCCCAGATTATTTCCCCCCCTCTTGACCTTAGTCTTCCAGGAGATAGAGCTCAAAGGTGCCCTTTCCCCCTCGATGCATGAAGCCACTATCGTGGTCATCCCTAAAAAGGGCAAGGATCCTACTAACCCTGGAAGTTACCGTCCAATTTCTCTCATTAATTTGGATAGCAAACTGTATGCCAAAATCCAGGAAACTAGGCTTAGTTCTCTACTCCCAGAACTTATACACACATCACATGTGGGGTTTATACCGGGTCAACACAGTTCAGACCATTTAAGAACACTGATGAGCCTGATGCCTTTTTCAAAGTCACTTTCATCACCAGCTGCTGCCATTGCAGTGGATTTCAAAAAGACATTTGACTCTATAGAATGGGACTATCTTTATATGGTTCTTACACATTTTAGGATAGGGGATAAATTTCTTTCTAGGATACAGGCCATATATGCAGGCCCCTCGGCCAGACTTAACACAAATTCAACACTTTCCCCACTATTCCCACTGGAGAGAGGCACAAGGCAGGGTTGCCCACTCTCTTCCCTTCCCTCCTTTTCATCTTGGCCATTGAACCCTTGGCCTCGACGATACGGCACCATCCTAAGATAATTGGCTTGACAGTGGGAGGCACACACTACACAACTTTAATGTATGCCGATGACCTTATGCTTCTCCTGGCTGATGCACAGTCTGCCATCCCTCTCCTGCTCAGTCTCTTAGATGCCTTTTATATACTCCGGCTTAGGATTGAATCAGAACAAGACTGAAGTACTGCCTCTTAACTCCCACTGTACTCAACAGATGGTCGAGGCAGCCGATCTTCTCTGGGCTCCCAACAGAATAACCTATCTGGGAATCATTTTAACTCCATATTTAGATACAATATGGCAGGTTAACGTACACCCCTCCATCTCCATTAAGACAGAATTTGATAGATGGAAGCCCCTCAAACTTACTCTGGATGGGAAAATTGCGGCTGTCAAAATGATGACTGCTCCTAAATTTTTCTACCTCCTTATGCATTTGCCTGTTCCTCTTCCTAAGCAGTGGCATATGGCCTTTGATAAGTTAGTTGGGGACTTTCCTTGAGAAGGATCTAAGCCCAGATATTCCCGCTCCAAGCTCAGGTCTAATTGGGAACAAGGTGGTTGGAATCTTCCATGGATGGAGGGATATCGCCGGGCCTTTCTATTGGCCCAAACGGTGAAGTGGTTCTGCTCCCTCTCCTCCCTCTCCCCTCAATGGATACAACTTGAGATGAACATTATGGGTACTACACACCCTTCCTCACTTCTTATAAATGGAGCGTGCCCTAAAGTTCGATCAGTCCATAGACCTACTACATATCATAGTACACCTACGGTGGAAATATCCTGAACAAATTGGTTTGGTACACATCGGGGATGACAATGGACCCTCTGCCACTTTATTATGTTCCCCTCTGGCAGAATGCCTCCATTACCATAGGCAGAAATGTAGTATTGTGGAAACAATGGGTGAAGTTGGGTATTTCCAGAATGACGTATATAATGATCCCAAACTTTAAAGTACTCCATACCTTTCAGTCCCTTAGAAGGATATGGGGAATCCCACACTCAGATTTCTGGAAGTACTTACAACTTAGAGATGTAACCCAATACCTTCTAGCCCCTACCGCGATTCATGGGAAACCATCTAATCCTTCTGATCTTAACACTTGGCTACTACACCCTCAGGGCCTAGCGGGCCATATATACGCCAAGATTAGAGATACCCTACCTTCTCAATCAGAGGAGGTCAGATGTAAATGGGAGAAGATGTTAAAATCCCCCATCTCTCCTGGGGCTTGGGATCAGGCCCGGAAAGATACCCATAGATGATTTAGAGATGCCAGATCCAGATCGATTCAAAACAAAATCGCCCATTCTTGGTATCGAATTCCTGCAATCCTATATAAAGCCAAATTGCTAGAGTCCGACTGCTGTTGGAGATGCCAGAACCCTGGGGGTGATCTCTTACACATATTATGGTCATGCCCAAAGATTCAACCCCTCTGGCGAGACATGTAGACTCTAGCCTCTGAGGTTACAAAACAACAGATTCCCCCTTAGTCCTCACTTCTACCTATTGGTAATATGTAGTGATCTCCCTCAGTTGTCTCTGCAAGTGTACAGGTGGATTGCTTTGATGACTCCAAACTAAGAGATCCATTCTTTGGAAATGGAGATCCCTCGTGGTCCCCAAAACAGCAGAGATACTGATGTCCCTATTGA
The DNA here is from genome assembly GCA_016271365.2 of Neoceratodus forsteri. Classification (NCBI taxonomy): domain Eukaryota; kingdom Metazoa; phylum Chordata; order Ceratodontiformes; family Ceratodontidae; genus Neoceratodus; species Neoceratodus forsteri. Next base: position 561,995,755 of record CM028133.1, read on the forward strand.
CCCTGGCAAATCTGGATAGAATCTCCCACCTTCAGACATCCCAAATTTCTATATTCAGACTTGCTGGACACCTTACCTTAACTATGTACAACCTCTGACAGAGGTAGGATGAATGCTTCCCTACACCCGGTTGGATACAGTGTGGTTGAATGAGAATAGTTACCAAAGGGAGCATTGTCTGGAAAGGTAACCCACACCCTGCCCTCCTTAGGGTTTGGTTTAATACAGTCCACCCTTCCATTTTTAGGCATAATTGGTTGTCCATTTTCTGGGCTATTTGGGTATACACCTGATTTTTCTTTACTTACATCTTGAAGAACTTTGATAAGAACTCAAGCTTTGGTATGTATTTCTTTTTACCCTAGGGCAGTCAGACTTTTGCAGAGCACATACACACTTCTGACCAACTCTCCTCCTGAGGCCATGAACAGGGGATTTGAGTGGCATGTCTCATCACATGAAAACACATTTATTTATTTATTTATTTATTTTATTTATTTAGTTAAACATCAGTTTAGAAACCTTTGAGCCAGAGGCTCATTTACAAAGGTACCTCGTCACAAAGAGGACATCAGAACAGTAGTACAAGGGACACAGTACTTACAAACAAAAAAGTTACAGTTCAATTACAATTTTGTTACAATAGAATACAATCTCCAACGAAGCAAAAGATAACAAAAGGTGCAAAACTTATGGTCGGGCGAGAGCTGGTGGGAGTAGAAGGGAGGGAGATAGGGGAGGAGGAATTAGTAGGGAAAGGAAGGGGGGGGGAGCCGCTCAGTGAGCATTGTCAAACAGAGTATATATATATATATATATATTTTTTTTTACACTAGGCTAGCAGCAGTTGCATTTGCAAGAGCTAAGCAGGAAGTTTCTGAGCCTGGGCTTAAAGCAAGCTAAGGTTAGTGAGTTTGAGACACTGGCAGGAGGAGTTATACCAGTGGGGCACACGGCAGGGGAATGCCCTCTGACCTTGGAGAGGTCCTGGCTCTTGAATATAGGGTAGTTTTGACTTTAGCCATGTGATCAGGGTCAGTGCAGTACGGCGAATGGAGTTGGATAGGCCTATGGGAGATAGGCCACACAGGGCTTTAAAGGTGAGCTGGCATGTCTGATACATGAGTCGCTCTTCCAGGTTGAGTAGGGTAGCCAGGGTGTACAGCTCACATGTGTGAGTGAGTCTGGGAGCACCAGCGATAAGTCTGCAGGCCTTATTAACTGTGAGGCGAACCTTGTTGAGGGCAGTCTGATCTGCTGAGCCATAGACCGGAAGGCCATAGTCAATGAGAGACATGACAGAGGAGGTGACAGCCAGGCGGAGGGCATCAGGAGGGAGGCATTTCTTGTGCCGGTAAAGAATGCCTAGCCGTGAGTTGGCCAACAGAATTTAGGGCAGATATATATCCATGGAATGAAAGTGCAGGGTCAAAGGTTATACCAAGATATTTATAGGACTGAACCTGGTCAATGACGAGATTGGGTGTGGAGTGGACAGCTAAGGTAAACTTGCTGTACTTATTTTGGGGGTGGGAGAAGAGCATCGTTTTTGTTTTCTTAAGGTTGATAACAAGTCGGTGCTCAGTGAACCAGGTAGCTGCAGAGTCAAAGACTAGTTGGAGGGAGTTCTGTAGCAGCATGGGATCATTGTGGGAGGCAACGAGAACAGCATCATCAGCATAGAGAAGCATCTTACCTGTACAAATGCTGGGTAGGGAGTTAAGAAAGAGTGAGAATAGTAGGGGTCCAAGAATTGAGCCCTGCAGCACCCCAGAGTGAATGGGGCATGTTTCAGAGAGAGTACCATTGACTTTCACACATTGGGAGCGGGCGGAGAGATAGCTGGTGCACCAGGAACAGGTCCTGAGGCAAAAGCCTATTAGGTTGAGGGTGGAGAGCAAAAGAGGATGTGAAATGGTATCAATGCTTTAGACAGGTCAATGAATATAGCACCAGCCAGGGCACCAGAGTCCAAGGAGCATGGAGGAAGTTGGAAAATTCCAGGAGTGCTGTATTGGTACTATGACCTGCTCTGAACCCATGTTGTTCACGAGAGAACATTGTACTTACAGAGGTAGTCAGAGACTTGGGATGCCACAATTTTTCTAACGCCTTAGAGAGGGGAGAGGATTGATGGTCGTAGTTACCCGGAAGAGTCCTGTCACCACCTTTTGGACAGGGGTAACTGTGGCAATCTTCCAGGCAGAGGGAATTGTCCCAGACAGAGTGATTTGTTGAAAATGCACGTAATAGGTGAGAGGACCTGATCCAGGACCTGACGAAAAGAAAGGGATCAAGTGAGTCATTACCGATGGTGTTACCTTTAGGGCTTTTAGCAAGTAAGGCTAGCTTCTTGCATGGTGACACGACACAGGTGGAAAGAGGGGCGGGCAATGGGTGGTGGTACAGATGGAGGAGGTGGACTGAAAAATTTACCAGGAAGTACTGAGCTAAGGTCGGTAAAGGAGTTATTGAGGTGGGTGGCAATGAGGGCAGGGTCAGAGGAGACGGTACCATTGATGTTGAGAAGAGAAGGAGAGGGGGACTGGGAGTGACCATTCAGTTGCTTGATGTTGTCCCAGAAGCACCTGGGGTTCCCCCAGGAGGAGGTAAGAGAGGCTTGGTAGTATTCCGCCTTTGCTTTGCGGATGGCCCAGGTGCACTGGTTGCGGGCGGCAGCATAGGACTGCCTGTCAGCTGAATGGCCAGTAGCAACAGCAAGGTGCCAAAGATTGTCACGTTGCTTAAGTTGCCACAGTAGGGCAGGGGTGATCCAAGGGGCATGTTTCACTTTGGACCTCCTAGCAGTTATGGGAGCAAAGATATCACAGGCAAAGTTGAAAGTGCTTACAAAGAAGGCCAGGGCCAAGTCAATGTTGGTTGCCCTCGTCAGAGGGGACCAATCAGTGTGGGCAAGGAACGCTTAAGGCCTATGAGTCTCCCAGGCCTAAGCCGCCCAAGAGGTGGTTTTGACCGGGGATGAGGGCCGAGGGGTTTCCCAGTTGAAAAGCACAGGGGAGTCGTCACTGAGGCAGTCAGGGAGGATCTGGATATTGTGGATGCAGATTGGCCTGTTGGTGAGGACCACATCCAGGAGGGTGCTTGTCCCCCCCCAGGGTTTTTTCTAGTAGGCTGTGTGACCAATTGAGTTAGGTCAATTGAATCGAAAGCCTCACGGTGGGAGGAGGACGAGGGCAGAGCCAGTTTATATTCAAGTCGCCCACCAAGATTTGGTCCGGCCGAGTTGGGTAGGGAGGTGAGGTAGTCAATTAGTGGGCCCAGGGCCTGGGATTGGTTCTTGGGGGTATGTAGGCTATGGTTAGGAATAATGGGCCTCTAGCTGGGTCAGGGGACAGCTTTAGAGTAAGTGCCTGGGCCTTATGGTCGAGGTCAGGCAGGGGGAGTGGTTGCCCCATGAGAGAATCCTTCAAATAGAAGACACAGCCCCCACCTCTCCTGCCGACATGGTCCAACTGGTGGAGAGTGTAGCCAGGGAGAGAGACATGAGAGTTAGGAGTGAAGGGAGACAGCCAGGTTTCAACCAGGGCAACAACATCAGGTTTATGAAGCATCACCCAGCAGTGTAGAGAGTCCAGTTTTTTCAGGAGGCTACAGATGTTCATAGAAGCAATGCGCAGCCCAGGAAATTTCAGGGGGAGGACCAGTGCTGCCAGGCCCGGGATTGGGGTGGACATTGCCTGACAGGAGCAGGAGGAGGAGGGCTGATCTGGGGAGTGCACAATGGCAGGATAGCTTTCGACGATTGGAGAGGGGGTGATGAGGGGGTGATCACCGAGTGAAAACAGCTACTAGAGAGCAGTAAAATGTGACAAGTGAGGTATTGGGAGCAAATTGTTCAAACTTAATCAGGCTCCCTCTAGTGGCATTTGGTATGCTTATGTCCAGCAAAGAAGCTCGACTGAGGGAAAGACCTTGCCCTGGTGAGTGTAACAGTTGATATACACATGGATGATTTCCTCTTGGATATTTCTGAATGTATGTGTTAACAATTACACTTATCTGTATAAACTGATAATACTAGTTACCATTTATATTTTGATAGATTTAGGTTACTTTAATGCCCCCGTACATTAATAAGCTCCCATTGTTGGAGCAGGGGGAATAGGAGATAAGAGTACTTTCTGGTTTTACCCTGGTGTAAACAATTACAGTAGACTGTGTGACATCAATTTCATTTTTTTTTCTTTCTTTTCTTTTAAATCTGCACCCTGTAACCATAGCAGATGCTGATGTGAATCATTCAGATTGTTAATTTCAGAAAATAATAAAAAATGTAAACAAATAAAAAAATTGTGTGACCACATTTTATATATAGTCTCAACAAAGCACTTTCCTCCCCTCAATTGAGGGTCCACCTCCCATACCATAATCTCTAATACTGTCAGGCCTGGCCTCCTAACCGTACTCTGAACAGCACCCCTCCATTCTCCCTTCCCCTCTCCTACTCCACTCTCCCTTTTCACCCTTATCCATACCCTCCTCTTGCTCCCCCTCTCCTCCAGCTGTCTCCCCACCTCCTCTTCTTTACAGCCCTCTCTGCTTACTCCTATTGCTGCAACTTAAGTGAAAAAGCTGTCTCCCAGCTGCTCCTGATGCACTACAGTGTATCTATCAACTATTCTGCTCTTTGTGGGACTGCCTTGAAAACTTGATTGGTTTAACTGCTTAATTGCCAACTTATTCTGAATTTTTAACCTGCATTCCGAACCCTGATTTATTGTATTGTTCTTATGTCCATGTACTCTGTTTGATGTGGAATCTTTGTAAGTGAGCTTTCAGTTCAAAGGTACTTTATGAATTTCTGACTAAATAAATAAATACAGGTATATACCGTATATATGTGTCTGTATATATATATATATATATATATATATATATATATATATATAAAGGGTAGTGTGGGGAAAAGTCCCCCACAATAATGGGGTGTGGGGGGCAAAGCCCCCCTCAGAAAATGATGTTGACAACCGCAAGTTGTATTTCTTGTGGGAAGTCACGATCGAAAAATATTCTGTGTGTCAGGCATTTTACTACTTTTTGTTTCCAGGCTCTGGCAAGAATGTCCTCTTTTATTTTGTAGCTGTTAAATTTTATAATTATTGATCTAGGTCTTGAGCCCTTCTCTGTAGATTTTGGTTGGAGGGCTCGGTGGGCCCTCTCTATGCCCAGTTGATACCCAGCTGGTAGCTGTAAGATGTCTGTTAGCAAGTCAGTTAGGGAGTCCGCCATGCGGCCCATCTCTGTGTCCTCTGCCAAACCATACATACAGATGTTGTCTCTGCAAGAGTGACTCTCCAAATGTATACTTTTTTCCCAAAGTTGTTCTGTCTGTGCCACAATTGCCTGCAATATCAGCCCTGTTTGAATTAGGTTATCCTCCACTCCAGACACCCTGCTCTCTACTTGTTCCCTTCTGTGCTCCAGGCCAGAGAGCTTTTGGTTTAGCTGTTTAAATTCCATTTTGGTTTCCATGGGCATTTCTTTAATCTACTTGAACAGCTGCTTAAATCAGGATTTGGATAAGTGCTCATTTTCTTCCTCCGTGTCTACCACGCTTAGAGGAGAGGGGCTCCAACTCCCAGCCTGCTGTTGTGTTTGAGATCTTTGCAAATCCCAGGAGTTAGGAGCATATTTCTGTTTTGCTCTGCCTTGTCTGTCCTTAAATCACATTTTGCTTGCCATTTTTCTTATTATTTTGCTGTATACTAATTATTTTTGTGTTTTTTGAGTCTCGGGGGTTGGGACCTCCACTTACTCTGCTGCTGGTGGCTCTGTGATGTCACCAGAAGTCCCAGGATAACTTCCTTGCTCCTAAAGGAGATGCCCCTCACAATACAGCCCAACATCTTGTTGGCCTTCACTGCCGCTCTCCTACACTGCTCAGAATTGTTCATATTCCCCATTACCACTACCCCAAGGTCCTTTTCCTCCTCAGTGTATCTATCTGCACCCCCCATCTGATAACTCATGCTAGGATTCCTTGTACTGAAATTCATTACCTTGCACTTCTTCTCATTAAATCTCAATTGCCACACTTCTGACCACTCTGCCAGTTTATTTAGATCCCATTGCAGCCCTTCCCATCCTTCTATATCATCCACCACTGCACCCAACTTTGTATCATTAGCAAACAGACTTATCCTATTCCTGACCCCAAGAGAGATGTCAGCAATAAAGATTTCAAACAACATTGGCCCCAGTACCGAACCCTGTGGCACCCCACTAGTCACCGGTCTTGGAGATGAGAATCCTCCCCCCCACTACTATCATCTGCTGTCTATCATGTAACCAGTTCTCAATCCATTTAAACAAGTTAGTCCCCACTTGCAGGTATCTTAGTTTACCACCCAGCCTCCTATGTGGCACCGAATCAAATGCCTTGCTAAAGTCCAAGTAAATGACATCCACTGCATGCCCCTTATCCAATTCCCTCGTAACCCAGTCATAGTACTCGACTTGGTTAGTCTGACAAGATCGTTCAGAAACAAACCCATGCTGATTATCATTCTGGAGTTCATAAACTTCCAGGAATGATACCAGCCTCTCCTTAAGTATTGTTTCCATCAGCTTCACCACAATGGTTGTAAGACTTACAGATCTGTAATTCCCCAGCTTTTCCCTGGGACCACTTTTATATATGGGCACAATGTGGGCCAATCTCCAGTCCTGTGGTACACACCCAGAATCCCGGGAAGTATTGAACAAGTCTATTACTGGACGCGCCAAGACCTCCATCAGTTTCTTAAGAATAATTGGATGAATGCCATATGGACCAGATGCTTTATTCACCTTCAGAGCTTTTAAACCTTACAAAACTCTGCCCTCAGTAATCTCCCCATCCGTTATACCATCAGCCCCCCTTACCAACACTCCCTACCCACTGTGGGAGTTCTCCACCATTCTCATTGGTAAATACAGAGAAGTACTCATTTAGTGCCTCTGCCTGTTCCCTCCCTGTTTTGGCCCACCCTCCCACTCTCTTGATCCTCACAATCTGGTCATTATAGCACCTTTTCTCCCATATACATATCTGAAGAAGTATTTTTCCCTGTCCCTGATGCCCCTAGCCAGCCTCAACTCTTTGCTAGCTTTAGCATTTCTAACTGCTCTGGTGACTTCTTTGGGCTTTTGCACATATTCATCCCTACCCTCAACCGTCCATGATTCCCTATATCTCTTGAATGCTGCTTTTTTCTCCCTCACCAGTACTAGGAGCTCCTTACACATCCAACTACACTAGGTCTTTTAGCCATTCCCTTTTTCTTTTGTAATTTGGCACATGTCTCAGTAACTTCCACCAGCCCCAATCTGATTGTTTCCCATTTCTGGTTCACATCCCAGCGTGCTTGAATACCTTTTAGGTACCTCTCTGCTATTTCCTTCATCTTACCAAAATTAGCATGTCTAAAGTCAAACACTCTGGTCTCTGTACCCCCCACCTCCCCACTCATGTTAAGGTTAAACCACACTGAATAGTGGTCACTTCCAGCCAACAGTTCTCCTACCTCCACCTCTCTTACAGACTCCCCATAGGTTAATACTAAGTCCACACTAGAGGTAGGGAAGTATGTAAGGACTCCAGTAATGTGAAGCAGCATACATGTAGGGTATATCCCAAGGAATAAACTGTAGTATAATGTGTGTTAGTACCATTGTAAGAAGATATATGGCCAGGGAAATGCCCGGAGAGCTGTTTACCATCTAGCAGGTACAAGTTCTGTGATGAAAAGTGGGTGATAATCTGATATATCTTCCACCACATACAGTACTCTGGACATGGGGGGAGGGGTGCCTGCTTGGACCTTATAAAGATGCTTTTAGATATCTTTTTGTTTTAAATGTAAGGAGGTACACCATCTAGGCAGATTATAATAAAGATACAGCAAGCTTTATCCTTGCTCCGTTATGGGCATTCCAGTTTGTGTGTGGTCTCAGACTTGAGATACCCTAGTGTATTGGTTATTGTGTCCCTACTCTAGTGCCCCAAGCCCAAGCCCAAGCCCAAGCCCAAGGTGGTAGTAGTGATTGTGCTGGTACAGGTTCCGTAATATAAGGTAGGTGCTCCTCTGACAAGACTACCACTGAATACAACACTCCAGACATGGGGAGGGGGTGCTGTTCCTTATAAAGATGCTTTTAGATATCTTTTTTTAAATGTAAGATTAATTAAAAAGCTAATGCACCGTTTAGTTTTGAAATGCAAAGAGCACAATGTAGGGAAATTAAAAATTAGGGTTCAGAGTCTCTGGAACCTTTTTTTTTTTTATTTATTTGATATATCGGTTTACAACCTTTGAGCCAGAGGCTCATTTACAAAGGTACCTCGTCACATGTAAGACAGATGGTAATACAGAAACACGGTATAACAACAATTACATTAAGCATGTGTTACAGACATTTGTCACAGACATTATTTACAGTATTTGGATGTAGATATTTTCAGACATTATTTATAATATTTGGATGATGATATTTACAACAAAACAACAGAAGACATTATAAGCTTGAGAAAGCATCTAAACATAGTAGTCAGTCCTATTCATGGGTTTGGTGTTATTGACGGAGGTTGCAATCCAATAATGGGGTTTGTCAGACCTTGACTAATTGGTGGTGTGCTGTCCCTTGGGGTATGAACAATCATTTGACACAGGATGGGGGTTACCCTAATATCAACATTATCTTGTCACACAGAGTAAATAACAAAGCAATTCTTACACAGAGAGCCGATATTAGGGTAACATCAACCCTGCATCACATTCTCATTCGAATCCCAGGGAACATCACTCCACCAATTTGCCAAGGTTCCAGAAACCTTGAGCCCTAATTTTTCATTTCACCAGTTTAAACACTTTGCATTTCAACTCTAACAGATGCATTAAAATAGTGTTTTGCAATATCATTTTTACCTGTTGAAGCTTCCTGGCAGATACATACATACATACATGCACACATACTTACATGCACACATATATACATACATGTACACATACAGAGGCATTATATTGCTTCATATATTCTGTTATTAATAAACACCATTTGTCTCAATATGTTGCAGTGCCTTTGCCTATACACTTAGAAAACAAACCCAAAAGACTAGAGGTCATTAACTGTGTGGTTTAAATTGATTGAAAACAGCACAATTATGACAGGCGGTCCATTCTGACTTTAAACTTCTGTTTACCACAAAACAATTTTGGAGAGGGACAGCATTCAAACATTTTCAAAAGCCATGAAAAAGTGCTTTTTGTTCTTTTCATCATTCATTTTCCTACCCTTGCCAGCATGTGCAGTAAGTTCCTGTCCCAGAGAGCATGCACACAAACCACATTTTTAACTGCGGTGTGCATAATAGGCGCCTATGTTAGCTCCATCCAACTGAAGCTCCCAGCAGTTGATGGAAAATTAGACATTCACCACTGCACAATAAATCTTATTGTAATTCTCCAAGCTAGCATCACCATTAGCCTGCCTTGAAAAATGTGTCGTGTGTGCTTGAAATCATACTTGTGCTGTTGCCATTTTTTAACTCATAAAAAAAGTTTCATTTACTTTTTTGTTATAAAATACTTTTTACTGGTGCCAGCTGGAAGCAAAACAACCCAGTTAGATCTTAAAATTATGATGTAGCTTTAAGTGCTATGTTTAGGTTAGCTGCCAAAATGTTAGTACAAAGTGGTAGGTGTTTGTGCTGTAGATAATAACTAATGTGCTGTTGGTCAAGATAGGCCACTGCTCTGTTATTATTGTATGGATCTTATGACTAAACATTGGAGCAAACTTGAGTGGAACAATAATATTTTACTGTGTTGGAATAGTAGCTTGTCACTACCCAAATGCAGTGCCAAAATCTAATGAATCAGTCATGGGTGCTGTCTTCTTGAACTGATATTTATCTGATTCTCTAATTACACTCATGAGGTATAAACTAAATTGTTCTTGCCAAATGTATTTCGGCTTCCATCATTGTCATTAAACACAGTCAACAGCACTTATTGTCTACTATGTCTATATGATTCAGGTCTCTGAACTTTTATGGAAATGTGTGAGATGGAAGTTTAGCATGTCTTGGGTTACACAGTGCTGAAAAAGAAAAGCATTATAGTCCAAGATCTTTATTGGCTGTATTTAGCCTTCAGTATTCTATGAATACATTTAAATTATTTTCTCTGTGTTTTCTAGATACACTGCTACATTTTGCACTTTTAATAGCACTGATGTCACAATGGCTCCTATCCACATTTTATAGGAGACTTGAACAAGAATACAAACATACGAAATGCCAGCAGAAACAGGCCAAATGGTCTATCGAGTCTGCTCAATTGTGTAGCTAACCCCTCACCTTGCAGCTGCCCTACCCTTCCCACCCTCTCACAGTTCTTCCCCCCCCTCACTCTGTCCGATCACCTCTTGAAGCTGCCCACCATCCTACATGAAACCACCTCCTCAGGTAGTGTTCCACTTGCCTACCACCCTCTCTGTGAAGTAATGTCTCCTGATTTCCTTCCTGAATTTCCCCCCTCCAATCTCAGTTAATGCCCTCTGGTATCCCTCCCTCTTCTGATCCTGAATAACTCTCCTAAGTTAGTTTTGTTTATCTCCTTCAGGTACTTAAAGGTCTCGATCATATCTCCCCCTATCTCTCCTCTCCTCCGGGGAGTACATGTTAAGCACATTCAGCCTCCCTTCATAGGATTTCCCCTCCAGCCCCTGGATCATCTTAGTCACTCTACGTTGCACTCCCTCCAACAGTTTGATGTCCTTCTTCAGGAATGGGAACCTGTACTGCGTGCAGTATTCCAGGTGAAGCCTGACCAGTGACCAATACAAGGGAAGGATCACTTCACTTCTTCTAGAGGAGATCCCCTTGCTATACAGCCCAGCATCTTGTTGGCTTTCACTGCTGCCTTCCTGCACAGTGCCGAGTTGTTCATACTCCCAGTTATAATCACCCCCAGATCCTTTTCTTCCTCTGTGCTCCCTGACTGTACCCACCACAGCAGATAGCGCCTCCTCTCATTCCTAGCTCCAAAGTGCAACACGTTACACTTCTTGGCATTGAAACCCAAATGCCATGTTTCTGACCACTCTTGTAGTTTAGTCAGAGTTTAGTCAGGTCTGCCTGTAGGTCTTTCCACCCCTCGATGTCAGCCACCACAGCTCCCATCTTGGTATCATCCATGAACAGAGTGATCTTGCTCTGGGTCCCATATGAGATATCTGCTATGAATAATCCAAACAGCACTAGTCCCAGTACTAACCCCTGTGGTACCCTGCTAGTTACTGCTCTTGGCGATGAGAGTTTCCCCTCCACCACCCTCTGCTGTCTGTCCTTCAGTCAGTTAGTGATCCATTTGACCATCTTGGTACCCACTCTAACATATTCTAGCTTATCCCCTAGCCTTCCATGTGGCAAGGAATCAAAGCCCTTGCTGAAGTCCAGGTACAGGACATCCACTGCATAGCCCTTGTCCAGCTCCCTGTTCACGCAGTCCTAGTACTCAATCAGGTTTGTCTGGCAGGACCTTCTCAAGACAAACCCATGTTGTTGCCTGTCCTGGAGGCCATTGTCCTCCAAAAAGGTCACCAGCCTCTGCTTAAGGATGGTCTCCATGGGTTTTCCCACAATTGATGTGAGGCTCACTGGTCTGTAGTTACCCAACTCGTCCTTTGGGCCACCCTTGTGAATGGGCACCACATGGGCTAACCTCCAGTCCTGTGGTACACATCCCGTGTTCAGAGGGGTATTGAACAGGTCAGCCACTTGTCTCGTTAGGCACCCTGCAAGTTTCTTGAGTATCCTAGGGTGAATGCCATCAGGTCCTGGTGCCTTGTCCATCCTTAGTGTCTTCAGTCCATCCAGTACTCTGCCATCTAAAATTCCTCCATCTGTCACCCCCGCTCCTCCCTGCCCACTCCCCCCCTCCCATATGGTATCTGTCCCCCCTTCTGTGCATAGTAGAAGTACTCATTTAATGCCTCTGCCTGCTACTCCCCTCTCAACTCACCCCCCAACCTTCTTAATCCTTACAATCTGGTCCCTGCACTCCTGCTCTCACCAATGTATCTGAAGAAGTCCATCTCTCTGTCCTTGATGCCCTGTGCTAACCTTGGCTATCTGGATGCCTTGGCAGTTCTGACTAGCCTTATAACCTCCCTGGACTTCATCATATATTCCTCTCTGTCTTCCCCCCTCCCTGATCTCTTGAATTCATGAAAAGTTCCCCTCTTGGCTCTCACCCCATCCATTACCTCAAGTAGTTTACTTTGGCCAGTTCAGTGAGGAAACTGAACAGTTTTTCCTTTCATAAAAGTATTTTTCTTTACCCTTTCTGTTTATCTCCTATCTCTGCCCACTGGCCCCCACTCTCCTTTGAGCCCCACATCTGGCCTGCTGCCCTCCATACTCTCCCCATGCTGCCACTAGAAAATCTATCTGACTTCCAAGATCCCTGATGCCCCTGATGCTGGCTTGCCCTTCTGGGGGATTTCCTTGGCCAGAGGAGGAGTGCTCTAGTAACACTGTACATCTGCTGGAGTTGTGTTCAGTGGTGCATTCGGGGATCTGTTGACATGGAGGGACATTTGGGGCTGCCATCTAACACATTGGTGTGGTATTTCTTCAGCTTTTCCTCCCCACCTTCTTTGGCATGCTTCCCACTGTCTGATGGTGTGTGGTCACCCATACCTTCAATGACATCTCACCCACACCCCTACCATGAACAGCTGAAAGAGTGGTGCATTGAACCTTCCCCCCAGAATAAAGCATTCAGAGAATGCTCTTAGCTTTCCTTGCCAGATTCCATTCCTTGCAACCTAAGTTCAGAGCATAAATCCAGAGCTCCAGTGTGTCAGCTTGAATCCCCCATCACTCATCTGCACCATGTTGCTAACCATAACACTATTCAAATGCTGCAGTTGTAATACAGTAGTTCTCTTCAACAAACAGTTATTAAATAATTTATATTTTCAGCTCCAGAGAGGTACAGTGATCCTTTATTAACAATACCATCCTTAATCATCTGTTAGGGCCTTGGGCAGGGGAAGTACAGACAGGCATTTAACACACACTGACTGGCAGTCATTCTAGGGCCACTCCACAGGGGTACTAAAAATGTGCCTGGAGCTGCTACTGAATGTCTTGCTAGATGGCGAGAGGCAACACAGCAGGCATTGAGGACACAGCTATGACCACGTGTATTCTTGTCAAGGCTGGATGCCAATGCCCTGCAGGACACACACTGTTGTGAGAGTCTCTATTTGGACCTCACCACAGTTACATGGCTGTATGACATGGTTTGTGCACATGTGGCCCCACATACCCATTGGTTGAGGGTGATGTCATTTGAGATAAAGGTTCTATGCAAGCAATAACACACAATGAGGTGTGGTTTATCGTCTGATAAGAGCATGCCCAAGGGTGTACACTAAGGCATCAGAGGGGCGCTATGCGCCGGAGTGCCATATGGGCGTGCTCTTATCAGGTGATAAACCACACCTCAGAATGTGTTATTGCACTTATAAAATAGGCTCTCCAAAGTAATTATTGCAAGAAAAAGAGAACAGAAAAAAAAAATCTAAAACATATGTATGAAAAAAATGTTGTAATAGGTGAAATGGTGAAAAATAATTCCCTTTGATGAGTGTTTCAGGCCCCCCCCCACCACAAGTGGCAGAGATAGACAATTTTACTCTGCATTTTCTTTTTCTTTAACTTCATACTGTATTTTGTGGTTTTAGGAAGATTGGAACCACAGCAGAGATCCATTTGTCCACTGACAGGAAACATTATAAATCACAGCAAAGTGACACAGGCTTTTTCGGTAGAGAGCATGTCCCTCAGGAGCCTCCCCCCCCATCCACAACACAAACACATAGACATATTTTATTTCCTTTTTTTGTTATTTTTGCTGTTTTGAGAAAGAGTGACAGCATCTAGTGTTATTCTGTCACTACTGCCGGCTTTTTCGGCAGTGAGCATGTCCCTTATGAGTCACTGTACGGAGCGCTTCCGGCTTTTCATTCGTGATAAGTAACAACCGTTGAGCTGCTGCTTTAAACTTTTAGTACCAACAGAGTGGTTCTGTGCTGTGCTTTGGAAAATAACCGAGAAGCAGGTGTTTGGCATGATTTAACATATTTCCGGTCAGCGAACAAGCAGGTCTCTGCAGTGGTTTCAAACCTTATGTTGCTCCACTCGCTATGGTTTGTCTGTTCATTGCAGTTTTGAGGTTTATTGTGAACTAAAACAGTACAGGTCAGAGTTTCTTTGTAGAAGTATTTCTTTATGTTAGCTACCTTATTATGGTGTACACTTTCTCTTTCTGTTTGAATAGAGACAGGCTATATGCAGCTGTCAGCATGGACTACTGATTTCTCGCTGCCACTCGCTGAGCTGTACCAGGCTGTGTTTATGTTTATGCTTGGCACAGCTCAGTGATTCTTGTTGTCAAGGGGCAGACTGGCAGACATTAGCGCCAGTTGGCTAAAATATCATGGATTAAGGACATGGCTGGGGAACTGAAACAGCCAATCAGTGGCTTAGATTTTTTAGCCCATTTTATAAGTGCCTTGATGTACTATGCCACAGGGTCCTTCCAGATGGTGTTAGAGGATGTTATGGGCATCAGTCAGTCCTCCATGTCCAGGACAGTGCAACTGGTCACTGACATCCTTTATCTGTGTGTGCATGAGCACATAGCATTCCCCACCACACAGGCATACATAGGGCCAAGAGGGAGGCATTTTACGTCATGCACGGCATGCTCAACTATTGGGTGCCATTGACTGTATGCATGTGGCAGTCTTGACACCATCTGTGGATTAGGAGGCATACCGTAACTGCAAAGGGTATCACAGCGTCAACTGCCATGTCATTTGTGATTCCACAAGTATTATCCCTAAGTGTGTGTGCCAAATAGAGATGTGCAAAACTGCCAAACTTTGCTTCATGAAAAATATGTGAGTTTCAGAAAATTTGCAGAGCTGGGGACTGCAAATCACATTTGTATTTACCAACAGATTGACCACAATGCCAAGATAAATTGGGTGTAAAAAAAAGGTTACCCCTCTCTGACCTCCCCCCCAACACTGGGATCCTCCTTCCTCTTCCCCCTTGCCCCAGCAAACATCATGCTGCTACTCAGTAAGAAAATGTAATCCCTTCCCCACAGCTGCATGCAAAATACACTCCCCCTCTTCCTCCTGAGTCCCACAGTCTTTAATATTGACGCCCAGTTCCCTACCCAACCCCCTGTGGTCCCCAACACCCTTCTCCCTCCACCAGCACCTACAAAATATAAGTTGCAAATAATGAAAATGATTTCCAGGTGCACTGTATCTGCAATGTTCAGTGCTGACTCCCATCACATGCTGGCTTTAATGAATGAATGGTGATGTCTTAGGTCCTAGTATAACCTGATGGTTAAAAATTCAACCAATAAGGTTTTACTAGAAGCAAAGATGTCACCATGCATTCATTTGCACTGTAACGAGATGGGAGTTGGCACTGAACAGAGTAGATGCTCTGCACTGGGGGCCATTTTATTTGCAAGTTATATTTTATGGGTGGTGGTGGTGGGGGGAGCAGGATGCTGGGGACCAGATGGGGGTTGGGTGGGGGACTGGTAGTAAGTAATAAAGACATTGGGACTTGGGTGGGGGGAGGTAGGAGAGTGTATTTGTCATGCAGATGTGGGGAAGGGATTACTCCATCCCTCTTTAGTCTGCTTCTTTATTTCACCTCTTGATTGGACTTATTCAGGACAGTAATAAATTAATTCTAAGATATGAATTCACTTCAAAAAAAAAGTTTATTAGAAAATCATACATTAAAGTATTTACTACAGTCTGAATTTCAGATAAATTTTGGGAAATAACGGAATATTTTTGTAACCTTTTTTCATCTGAATGGTAATGTTTTATGATGGCTGTTTTTTGATCATCACTGGTTAATGTATTTCCTTTCTTTTTTTATTTTTCACCACGTATGAGGTTCCATATTGAATTATCACTAATGTTTGGTGTACATACCTTCAGGAATTGTTTTATAAAAGGTGGTCTTTCCTGACACAACTTAGAACCACCCCCTGATGAAGACCTTGAGTGTGGGTTGAAGCACCCAGACCATAGGTTACAGTCTGGCTATCTTCCACTTGGAGCCTTGAATAAATATATTCTAATGGATTAGAACATATGCCCAGTACTTTATGTTACCATGGACTCCACGAGTGCAGAGCTTTTCCTTTTTTCCTAATGTTGAAACATGAATAAGCAACGCAACCTGCAGGAATCAGTACTGGTGAAAATATGGGTGGCCCACCAAAATTATCAAGAAACAAATTGCTCCATTCATGAGCCAAACAGATGAAAAACAAGTGATGTATTGTAGGTACAATTTATACAGGCATAAAAATCACATAAAGGATATCGACAGGAGCCCAACACTTAGTTCTTTTTCAGTGGACATGTGTGCAGTTTGGAATTGCTCATGTAAATATTCTAAAGATAAAGGCTCATCAGGCAAATCTGAAACAATAAACAGTTTAAGATACTAAACATAAGCTGACATAGAGGAAGTGCAAGGAATGCATAAGCAAAGTATCAGTGTTAATCTCAATATATTGAACACCAAGGCTCATATATTCAAAGGGGCTGCGCAGCAACGGTTTGCACCATCGCGACCCTCAAAGTGCACCGAGCACGATATTCAAACGGGCAGTTTGTGCTGCACAAATCCCAATGTGCCAGGGCACATTGGTAATGTATGCAGTGCAAATGCAGGGGGCTTGCCCATGCATATATGGCACATCCCGATATTCAGCCCGGGATGTGCGGCGCATATGCTGGCACAACCCTGATGTGCACCGCAAATGGGGGTGCAATGTTGTGCCCATAAAAAAGGAGGAACATAATCCTGGCCACCCACAGGCAGGCGGCTGTATTGCAAGGTGCAACACACCAGCTGCCAGCTGTGGGTGGCCATACACCCAGCAGGAACACCTGCCACAGACACCAGAACACACCCTGGTGGGCTAGTGTACCCCCCTCCCACATTCCTGATTGTGGGCTTTAATTAGAGATATAAGTACCCTGGTGGTCCACTGTTTCCCCCCTCCCTCTGGTATGCCCGATCGCAGGCATCTGTATGCAAACATAACACCCGGTGTGTGAGTTTACCCCCACATTCCACCCGATCGTGGGCGATAGTATGCCAAAGCAGGAATTCAGTAGGTGCATATTTCCCCCACCCCGGTCCACCTGATCGCGGGCATGTGATATATAGAGAACATCTGGTGGCCCAGTGGACCCCTTCCCCACCACCCATGGAGGATCCAGCCATGATTTCCCCGAAGAAGAAGGAATCGGCGGTGGGCGGCACCCCAGCCGCATACCACCCGGCGGCCTGCCGAATGACAGAGTACAATATGTGCTGTACACCTATTGGTCCACAGTGTGGACCAATGGGCTTGCAGACCATACTGTACTATACAGGAACAAATACAGTCAGACCTGTTTAATCCATGCCTCATTAGTCCATATGTCTCACATTAGGAATGAGAATCAATGCCAACGGATTTCATCTCAGGTTAATGACCTCTTTAATATGTAAAACTGAGAATCCAAATCCGTTTGTAGTTCTTTTAAACTGGCTCATTAGTTCACATTGCATTCGACCTCTATAATCCGTTTTTAGTGAGCTCAGGTGGAGGTGTTAACAGCCTTAACTGACTGATAATTGCTGGTGCTTTATAATCCCTGCTAATGTTTGGTGTGTTACTGTTGCCTAATGCTGAATGTTGAATGCAACACTATCTCTTAACTTCTGTAGAGTGTTCTCCTGCTGCTGGCTAGGTAATCAAATACTTTTTAGTAAACTGTTAAGTTAATGTTTTCATTAGTGACCCTTTTCTCTATTTCTTTTTCAGCTGTAATTCCTGAACAGATTCCACTGCCGTCTCATCCACTGCCATCTCATCTGATTTCTCCTCCTGACTAGGTTAGTGAAGCTCTGCTTTCTTTGTTGTTTAAACAATCAGCTTCAGTTCAAAAAGCTCCTATTGTGCCCTCTCAGCTCCTGATTTTTCTGTTTTGAAAAGCTCAGCTTCGTGTTTTAAACGCTCCCGGTCTCTTTTTTGCTGAAAAGCCAGCATTCTCCCATTGTGCCCGTTCAGTCTCCCCCCAAACCGCTCCTCTCAGCTCCTGGTCTGTCTGTGTTTTCCCCGCTTCTCTTCCATTGTGCCCATAGAGTTCCCCCAAAAGGGGCAGGGAATGCTAAACAAAAGGGAATCTTGGATTATTTTTAAATGTAACTGAATTGTTAAAAAGTGACTAAAATGTAACTGAGGCAAGTAATGTTCAGTGCACGTTTTGCACTGTATTTTAAAAAGTGAAAATGTTCGCAGTACTGCAGTAAAAGCAATGTACAATAATAGATCTTTTGGAAAAATTGCTCATGTTGTACTTGTCTGGCTACTATGTAGATTTTTATTACATAAGAAAATGAGCTAACACAAATGCTTACGGATTAACCAGGTCTGACTGTATGTGAATTAAAGCTTCATTCACATATTTGTGCATATGTAGTACAGTATGGTCTGCAAGCCCATTGGTCCACACTGTGGACCAATAGGCATACAGCACATACTGTATGCAGTCATTCGGCAGGCAGCAGGAGGGTATGTGGGCAGGGGTGCTGCCACCGATGATGGGGAAGCCAAGTGACTGGGTTCCATGTGTGGGTGGGAAGGGAGGTCCACTGGGCCACCAGATGTTCTCTATATATCACATGACTGTGATCGAGAAGACCAGGGGGAATATGTACCTACTGGATTCGGGCTTTGGGATACTACTGCCTGCGATCTGGCAGAATGGGGGGGCACAATTTGCACGCCGGGTGCTATGTTTGCATAAAGATGGCTGCGATTGGGCATGTTGGCAGGAGAGAGTACCCCTGCTCTTCTACGGGAGCCAGCTTTCGGGCATACAGGTGGGGGGGTAACTATCAAGCCAGGGAACCAGTACCTGCTGCAAGCAGCTCCACAAGGTGCCAGGTGCATTTCGCAAGGCTGCCCTGCACAACACATGCAAATGGGGCCATAATGACATGCAAATGGCCCAATTTGCACCCAGCATATATTATGGCCCCATTTGCATGCCGTCTTCTGAATATCGCGGGTGCTGTGCCCAGAGCAACTGCATTTGCGCTGGCGCATCCCCAGTGCTCCCTATCTGTGGCTTGTGCCGGTGCATTGTTACTACACTGTGCACATTCCTTGCCATATTCAATGGTACTGCACCATGGCGCATCGCCATTGAATATCACCTGGTCCTGGCCCCGGCGCATCCCAGATGCACTGCACCCACACTTGTGCCATTGCCAGGTGCAGTTTGAATATCAGGGCCCTAGGTAATAAAGCACTGTGTGCTAGCTGTACTTTTGTCAGTAATCCAATAGATTTAATGCAACAATTTCTATCTAGTAATTAAAAAACAGAAATAAAAAACTGAAAGGAACTTCTTACTCTCATATATCAAACTGATAGCCTCAAAAAACATCAGGGCTCCAGGAAAAAAAACAAAATCTACTACAAAAGCTCTCCTGGCACTATTTTTTCTTAAAAAAATTTCATAGAGGATACCAAGTACTTTTTAATAATTAAAATGTACATAATAATGAGGTACATGCGATAGCAGAGGATAGACCAGGTGGGATCTTTTTAACCCCCAAAAAACATAACATTTCCAATTGGTAATCACTTTGATGTTCTGTGCATCCCAAGCCATGTTATTGAGAAGATCAAGGCATGTGACACAGGGTCACTGATGGCAGTTTCTACCAGTGCATTATGTGCACTAGCCTCATTATGGAAAAGGCCTTCTCTGAGTTGTCCTCCACCCATTTGGATTTCACTTTCCACTCCCGGACTGAGGTTGTTAGGTCAGTCTCATTCTTTTGCATTTGCTTCCTTTTTAAGGCCACATACCCTATGCCTTTTCCCTGGAGTATGGCCTTAAAGTCTTCTCTAGTCATGTCAGTGAAAACCTCACCATTGGCATGTGTACTAAAGTAAGCCTTTGTTTCTGGCACCACTCATTTAACTAATGCCGAATCCCTGAACAATAAGTGATCTGGGTATCATGTAGTAGTTTCAGGGAATAGAGAGGACCTATCAAGAAAGACTGAGACAGAGACACGGTCAGAGAGAATTATGTATGTCTGATATCAGTCCTGTAGAGAGACTGTAGCAATGCTGTGAGAAACAACTAAAGACCTTTTCATAGAAACATAGAACTTGGTGGCAGAAGGAAAATGAAGGTCCATTGGGTCTGTACTTACCATACTACCTCACCCTCACTGAACTACTGCTTTGGTAGGCTCTATCCCTCCCCCACTACCCCACCCCACCCCACTGACCCTTGGTTTGACCCTGGGGACTGTGATTCCCCTAGCCCTGTCTTAGCCATGTTTGAATCCATAAAGGGTTGCTGCTCCACCATTTATATTGGCTGTCTGTTAAACGGATCCACCACCCTCAGTAAAATGGAAGTTCCTCATGTTGCTATTGAAAATACCACCCACCAGCCTCCAGTCATGCTCCCAGTGACTTCATCCCTAGTTCTAACAAATAGGTCATTTACCTTTTATATACCCCCAAGAAACTTAAATGTTTCAATCATGTCCTCACACTCCCACCTGGCCTTCAGTGAATACATAGAAACATAGAATGTGTTTGCAGAAAAGGCCCACCAAGCCTACTAGTCTGCCTTGTATGCCTAGCTAGCTGCTAGGACTTTGCTGTTGTCCCACCCATCAAACTCCCTGGATTCAACAGACCTCTGTATCTGTCCCATGCTCTCTTGAATCCCCCCACAGTTCTTGCCCCACCACCTCCTCTAGGAGTCTGTTCCAACTGTCCACCACCCTCTCCATAAAGCAGGACTTTCTAATATTTCCTCTGGACTTCCCTCCTAACAACTGCATATCATGCCCCCTTGTTTTCGATTGCTCCCTTAGCTGGAAGATGTCCTCAAGTGGTACCTTGTTAATACCCTTGATACATTTGAAGGTTTCAATCATGTCCCCACTTTCCCTTCTTTGTTCAAGGGAGTAGATGCCAAGGCCCCACAGACAATCCTATGTTAGGTGACTAAGTCCCTTAACCATTTTTGTTGCCCACTTCTGGACACGCTCCACCCTATCCACATCCTTCTTGAGCTTTGCCTCCAGAACTGGACCCCATACTCTAGGTGCAGCCTGACAAGCTACATAAACAAGGGCATGATGACATCCCTATTCCTGCTAGTTATTCCCTTACCTATACAACCCAGCATTCTACTTGCCTTTGCCATCACCTTCTCACACTGCTTTGTCATCTTGAGATCCCGTGAAATGTATATGTCCAGGTCCCTTTCCAGCTAGATAACCTCTAGAGCATGCCCCCCCCCCCATATGATACTCCGCTCTCTGGCTATTTCTGCCCAAGTGCATGATCCTGCATTTGTTTGTGTTGAATGCCAGTTGCCAATCCTTAGACCATCCCTCCAACTTCTCCAAGACCATGCGCATGCTCTCTACCCCCTCAGGTGTATCCACTCTATTACAAACCTTCATGTCGTCTGCAAACAGACACACTCTTCCCTTCAGTCCCTGCACTATGTCCCTTATAAATATATTGAAAAGGAGTAGCCCCAGCACTGATCCCTGGGGTATTCCACTGGTGACCCTACCCTCCTCCAAATGTACCCCATTAACTATTACCCTCTGCCTTCTACCTTCCAGCCAATTTTGCACCCACCTAACCACAAGCGGCCCCAGTCTAAGATTTTTTATTTTGTGCAGCAGCTCCCTGTGTGGCACAGAATCAAATGCCTTTTTGAAGTCGAGATATGCTATGTCCACAGACCCCCTCTGATCCAATACCCTGGAGACCAAGTCAAAGAACTCTATTATGTTCATTTGACACAATCTTCCCTCAGTAAACCTGTGTTGGTGTCTGTCCTGTAAGCCATTCACTTCAAGGTAGTTAGTGATTCTCTTTTTTAGCAGCCTCTCCATGACTTTGCCCACCACCGATGTTAAGCTCACCGGCCTTTAATTGCCTGCCTCCTCCTTGTCCCCCCCCCTTATGCAGGGGAACCGCATCTGCCCTTCTTCAGTCATCAGGAATCTCCCCTGTGTCCAAGGATGTTTTGAAGAGGTTGATCAGAGGTTCCGCTTGCACCTTGCTAAGCTCCCTCAGTACCCTGTGGTACACCTCACAGGGCCCCATTGCCTTACCCATCCTTAGACCCTCTAGCTCCCTCAGAACCTCCTCCACCTAGAATGGACTGGATTAACCCCCCCCCACCCACCTCCTTATGTGCCTTGCTCTCCCTGAGCTCTGCCTCCTTTTCAACCATGAAGACTGAGCAGAAATAACTATTGAGTACCTCTGTTTTCCTCCAGTCATCTTCCGCCAACTCTCCCTCCCCAATTTTCAGTCTAAGTACCCCCCCCATTAACTTTCTCCTGTCACTCACATATTGGAAGAAGGTTTTATCCCCTTTCTTGACCATACTGGCTATTCTCTCCTCTGTTCCTGCCTTAGCTCTCCTGACCTCCTTACCTGCCTCCCTCTGCTTCTCTAGATATGTAGCCCTGTCCTGCTCCCTTTGTGTCCTTTTATACCTCTTAAATGCCTTCCTTTTTTCCCTGATCTTCTCTGCCAATTCCCCATTAAACCAGAGTGGTTTCCTCTTCCTATTAATTTTATACACCCTCCATATGCAGGGGCTAGTGGCCTCCACTACCCCCCCCTTATTTGACCCCGCCTTTCCTCCACTCCCCTAAGTTCCCCCACCCCTGCTAAAGCATGTTGAACACTTTCCCCCGTTTTCTGAATGTCCGCATGCTGAAAATCTAGCACCTTAACTTTGGAGCGGTGGACCTCAGCAGTTGTTTTAACTGTGAACCAGACTGAGCTCTGGTCACTCGTGCCCCGGTTCTCACCCACGGATTTCTTTCCCACCTGCTCCCCATTTGTAAGGATTAGATCAAGGATTGCTCCCTTCCTGATCAGTTCCCTTACCAGCTGCTTCAGGAGAGCTCCCTGTAGAGAGTCCACAATTTCCCTGCTGCTGATGGATGCCGCTGATGGGATGCCCCAGTCCACATCCGGCAAATTGAAGTCCCCCATCAGCAGCACCTCACCCTTGTTTGCCATCCTCTGGATCTCCTCCAGCATTGCCTTATCCATTGCATCCTGCTGCACTGTAGGCCTATATATCACCCCAGCTCTTATGACCTCTCCCTTACCTGTGTCCAACGACACCCATAAAGCCTCAGCCCCCCCCCCCAATAACCCAGCAATTCTGTAGCCTTTATGTCCTCCTTCACATAAAGGGTGACCACCCTCTCCTATTTTCCCTATCCTTCCTAAAAAGTGCTTACCCCAGTATTGCCATGTCCCAGTCCTGGCCCACATGACACCACATCTCTGTGATGCCCATGATGTCCAAGTCTGCCTCTGCCATGACTGCTGACAGGTCTGGGATCTTATTGTCCAGGCTTCTGCTGTTTGTGCACATGGCTTTTCATTTGCTGGGCCCCCTATGCTGTCCCCTGGTGCTTGCTGCCTTCCCTACTCCTCTCTCCTGGTATCCTCAGTGCTGGGAGGGGGGCTTCCAATTATTCCTCACAGGTCCTGCTATTGTCACCTTGTATAATCTTGGTGTTCCTTCTCAGTACCAATTTTAATCTATCAATGTTCTTCCTCAGATGAGGGCTCCAGAACTGGGCATAGTACTCTAGATGAGGCCTCACCAGGGATCTGTACAGTAGTAGAATCACCTTACTTCTCCTACTGTGAAAACTCCTCCCAATACAACCCTGCAACCTCAATGCCTTTCTGTGTGCTTTGTTTCAAAGAATTGTTTACTTGTGAGAGTCACTGATTATGACCTCCAGATCTCTATCCTTTGATGAAGTGACCAATCAAACTGTTCCCATGCAATATTTGGTCTGTGGACTTCATCTACATAAGTGTATTACTTTGCACTTCTTAGCATTGAACCTCACATCCCTTCCTGGTGATCCACCCTGTTGCAAAGCTTTGTGTCATCAGGAAAGAGACACAGCTTTCCCTGGATACCATCCCCTACGTCACTTCTGAACATATTCAATTAGATAGGTTCCAGGACTGATCTCTGCAGCACTTCGCTTTTTGACCTCTCTCTCCCCAGACTTAAACCACTACCTCTGTTGCCTTCCCCACAATCAGTTTCCACCCCCCTAACTAAACCTGCTCTGCTCTCAATCTCCAAAGCTTCTTCAGCAGCATCATGTGTAGTACCATACAGAAGGCCATGCTAAAGTCAAAGTAAAGCAGATATACTGCCTGTCCCCTGTATATCACCTTGGTGACACAGTCAAAAAAC
This sequence comes from Neoceratodus forsteri, assembly GCA_016271365.2. Taxonomy (NCBI): domain Eukaryota; kingdom Metazoa; phylum Chordata; order Ceratodontiformes; family Ceratodontidae; genus Neoceratodus; species Neoceratodus forsteri. Next base: position 562,020,190 of record CM028133.1, read on the forward strand.
AGTATCAGGATGGCAAGACCTCCCTAACACAAAATAACACTGCCCTTCATCCTGTAGTCCAGTGTCCTCTAGGCAGACCACCAAACTCTCCTTCACTGTGGACTCCATCAGCTTACCTATGAGGAGGTAAGGCTGTCAGGCCTGTACTTACCCACATCTTCCCTGTCACATCTTGTGGAGTGGTACTACAGTGCAGCCTGCCAGGATGCAACAGAGTATCTGAGGTTACAGCATGGCAAAATGGATTAACTGCCATTAAAACCACATGTTTATTGTCATAACTCTGTTGCAGTATGCTGAAGTTTTGCATTGGTTCCTAGCTAGCTCCAAAGAATGTCAACAGATTTTCAATCATCTGGCATGCCTCCAGACTGCTGTGAGTCATTGAATAGATGGATTAAGGGGACTGCCTATACTGTGGCCAATTCCCTTAGTGTTTGCAGGTTCAGGCGATCTGGGCCTATAGCCTTGTTTATCCTGACAGCTTCTAGTCCCTTTTGTACCCTGTCAGTAAGATGTACACTCTGGCCAGTTCCTGGACCACCCCCCCGTAGCAGCCTTGATACCACTCTCCAGCAGAGGACCATTGTCCTCCACCATGAAGACCAAGCAGAAGCAATTTTTTAGTGCATATGCCTTCTGGTCACCATCTTCTACCACCCTCCCCCACTTGGCTAGCCTAACAATCTCCCTCTTGTTTTTCTTTTTTCCCCTTATGTAACTGAAAAACTAGTTTCACCACCTTTTACTCCCTCAGCAATTTGCAGTTCCAGATCTACCTTTGCTCTACTGACCTCCGCCCTTGCCTCTTTGCTTTTAGCCTGAAACTCCTGCAGGCTTCATCCTCCTTGTTCCTCTTGCACTCAGTAAATGTCTTCTTTTCACCCTTTCTGGCTCCCAACCCCTTCCAGAACCAGATTGGGCATAGTCTGTGACCCTTTTAGAGTCCTTTGCACCGCTTATGGACACTCATAGGAGTGTCACCTGATCCAGCTCCATTGATGTTCTACCCCCTCAATCTGGTCTACATTTGACAATCTTCCACTAACTAGTTCCTGCATCTTCCCAAAATCTAACCATTTTAGGCCCAGAAACACTGTCTTCGGGGGGGGGGGGACAATTGCTTTCCCATCAATTCGACCCACACAGTGCTGTGGTCACTGTAGCTCAACAATTCTCTGACAGTTCCCACCACCATCTCTTAGCTGGTGAGTACCAAGTCGAGTATGGCATCCTGCCACATGGGACTGTTGATCAGCTGCACCAATAGGCAGTCCTGAAGCAAATCTAGCATTGCCTTTCTCCTGGTGCTCCTAGCTGCTGTGATGTTGTGATCTATATACATCAGGTTTAGGTGCCCTACTATCACCAGATGTACTTTTGCTGCTCCCTTTCTCTTTTCCTCCCCAACTCTCAGTCTTCATCCTCTGTCTACCTTGGTAGTCTGTACACCACCCCTAATCTAATCCTTTTACTAACAGTTGTCAGCTGCACCCAGATAGTTTCCACTTTCCCACTCCCCTCTTTTGTTAAAGTCCCATTCCTTCCCTAACATATAGGGCTGCTCCCCTTGTCCCTGTTTGTTCTAAGTAAGGTATACCCTGGAACTGCTAGATCCCAGTCATTGTTGCCACCAGCCCAAGTAACTTAGACTCTGCCACCAACACCTGCAGTTCACTGGTCATATTGTGTAAACTTCTAGCATTTAGGCAATTCAACTTCCATGCCTCAGTCTTACTCCCATCCTACCTGATACCTTTCTCATGTCATCCTCTTCCTCTTATCCATTCCATTATCCACTCTGATAAGTATACATTTACAACACAGTCCTTCACTTGCTTCTTTCACTTGTCCCTTGCTCCTACCACTGCTGGCTTCAACTGGCCCCATTTCCACATTAGAGGGAGTCTTTGTTGGGTTCACTCTGCACCTACCACCTACTAAAGGGTTTCTGGCATCAAATACAACCCCCTTCAGTTTAAAAGAATGTCCATGTTGATGTTTAATTTCTGCCCATGTTCACCAGCTCCCTCCTTTGTGACATGGAGGCCGCCCACCTTAAAAAGTCTTCTCTCCCAGAATCCTCCCCAGTCCCCCAGAAATCCCTATACCTTCTCCTTCAACTATTCCAGTCATTAAATGTCTCAGTTTCCTCTTGCCTTACACTACCCTCTTCTCTAGTCCATATAAGCAGCACCTCCAAAAAGGCCAACGTGACTGCCTTTCCCTTAGTATGTCCCCAATTGTAGAAGCTGAACTTAGTAAACTCCAGACCATGATTTGCTGAGTCATTCATGCCCAAGTGCAGAAGGACATGTGACACCTCCCTCATCCTGTCAAGTATCCTCCCGATCCTAGTCTTATCCCTTAGGGCCAACTCATCAGCAAAGCATCTGACCTCTCCCTTCATAGACCAATCCCTGCATACCACCTTCTCCACACCCCTTACCATTGAATCTCCAGCAACGAAGATCCTGTGTGCCCTTTCCCATATTCAATTGGCCTTGCTTGATGCCTTCCCAAATCCCTAATCCTTGATTGATGTCCCATTCCCTGCCTGGTCACCAGCAGTGACTGGCTACAAGAGAGATGGAAGGCAGAGAAAAAGAGTGATTTACTTCCACAATAGCATACTCTGCTATTAAATGTTGCAGAGCCACCTGTGCAGGAGAGGGAGAGAATGATACATCTTTACACCTGCTGATGGTGGGATCTGGTGCCAAGTTAAAATCTCCTCCTATTGTTATCATAATGTTTTCAGGGTTGAAGTCACCATGAGACTGCACTGGACATGTATAGAAGGCAGAGTCACAGGTATTGGGCATGTAAGAGTTGCCCAGCATGAACTTGTTCAAGGCTGTTTGTACCATGTCAGCACACATCACCCAGAGGACACAGACTAGAAATGGAAGAGGTGCCACAGCTGCTTTTTGGGGAGTAGTATGGAGACACTGCATTTTTTTCTGACAGGTAGTGCTGTAGACATTGGTGCCACCTGCATCCAGTGGAGCTTTTAATGCAGTGTGGTAAGATATTTTCTCCTGTAGGATATTTACCTCTGCCCCCCCCCCATGTCCCAACCTGCATGACAACCACCTTTTATCTGATGGTGTTAATAAGGACTTTTGCATTCCAGGACAGACACTTTACATCAGACCCCACCAAGACCATACTGAAGGAGAATTAGGTGTAGCAAATTGAAGCCTACAGGAAAAGTAGAGCTAGGTGGAACAGGCCATTTGGGAGGTGGAGAATCATAAGTACATTGGCATAACTTCCCATTGTCCAGTACCCATGCCTCAAATTTATGGTGCTTGTGTACAATGGTACAGCCCTGGGGGACATTGCAGTAAGTAGTATGTAAAAGCATTGAGAAGAGCCTTGCTGCCAGGAGCAATGAGAAGCTGCTCTGTCATCACTGGAGTACACCCCCCATGCAGTCTGACACGGTGGTTGGAAAAACAACCCATGTATAAAACGTACCTTTTGGTTACCATTATGAAACCCGAAACATATATGTTAGTGTGACATAAAATATATACAACGATGGGTACTAAGATTCAAGTACTTCCTATATGCAGATTCCCAAAATCAGATTGTGTCAGTAAGTGTGCTGGCATGGCTGCAATGGGGCCATATCTGCAGAAGCCAACCTCGCCACCAGCTATAACCCACACAGCCATCCTCCCACCAAGCAAGTAAAATATACCCCCATCCATTCTCCTGCCATCCCACACCCATATTTTTATTAAGGTCATGCATTGGACAACTGGAACAACACTCTCTCCACCTTGGCCAGCTGCGTTCTAATGAAGAAAGAAAACCTGAAAAACCCTAAGTCCACATACATGTGGAATATGCCTATTTCAAAACTTACAGTAGATTGCTCATATTTTTTTCTTTCGTTCATAACTTGCCTTTTTTTAGCCATGCTGGACTCATATTTTCAATGTGCCCAAGCTGCCACACTATGTCACAACCACCTAAGTGGCACCTTGTTAACCTGTCACAAATTGTGTGTTTAGGGACCCCCTCAAAAAAAAATTTGAGGCACATTTACAAGATGCAACTTATGTGGTCACAAGGTGGACTTGCAACCTGGTGGCCAATCAAAAGTGGGTGGAGAGGAGTTATGCTTAAGGGCCACAGGGCTTTGACACCCCAGTGGCCGTAAATGTCTTAGCATAAGCCACGTAGTTCTTGTCCACCTTCTTTTCTGAAAAATACCCCCTTTCTCTGCCTTATTCATCCCTGTGAGATATTTAAGGTCTATTTCAAGTCCCCATCTTTCTTCCAGGGTATACATGTTTAGATCCTGCAGTCTCTCATCATAGGACATTTGGTGCAGCCCTGGAATTTTATTTATTTGGTTTCAGAGAGTGCCTTTGAGTCAAGGACTCATTTGCAAAAGTTCCACATCACAAAAAGGGCAATACAACATTATTACATAACAGTGAGGAAGATACAAAACCAGCTACAAGATAGTGAATACAGCAAGGCTAACAGACAGCACTAGTATTTTAGTACAATGTTTGAGCAGATTAGATTATAGACATTTTAATTATAGAGGTCAGTGAGCTAGAGTTCATCCTGGGGGACCCCTGGGGGGGATGGTTGAGCAGGCCAGAGGCCATTGTCATGGAGGTGATGGGGAGATGGGAAGGGAGTTAGTGACAACCACAGGGGTTTGAGGCCTGGAGGTGGGCCCTGGGCTGTGTTTTGAAAGGGCCAATTCTATTTTCATTTGCGAGTGAGTTTGGAAGGGCATTAATCGAGACTCGGGTTTGTAGCAGAAGCATCTTTGACATTGGGAGGTATGACAACAGGGCACCATAAGGAGCTACTTACCAGAGCTGCTAGTAGATTTATGTGATGGAGCCAGGTGTATTATTGCAGACAGACCCGGGTGGGAGAGTCCAAGGGAGGTCTTTTTGGCCATAAGGCAGGTGTGGAATTTGATCCGGTTGTCAAGGTTAAGCCAGTTTGTAGCATTATAGAGGAAGCCCAGGACAAGGCAACAGGCTTTGTTAAGGAACAGACAGAGCCTGGAGAGGGCCAAGGGAGCTGCAGCACCGTATATAAGTATTCCATAATCTAGGAGGGAGAGAACTGAAGATGAGGCTGCGAGTCAGAGGGCATCAGGAGTAAGGCAGTGTTTGAACTGTTATAGTAAGCCAATATGGACATTAAGGGCGGTGGACAATAGATGGATGTGTTGGTGGAAATTTAGTGCTGGGTCAAGGGTGATGCCTAGGTATTTGAAGGAGTCCACTTGTTCTAGGGGAGTCCTGTTGACAGTTAGGACAGGGGGGCATACCTCCTTGCAGGTGTTCTGTAGGTGCAAGAAGAACATGAGTTTGGTCTTCTTGTAGTTTATTATTAGGCATTGGGTGGAGAACCAGTTCTTGGCTTTGCTGAAGGAGGATTGGCGGGATAGGTGGAGTTGCGAAGGGTTTGAATTGGAAGAGTATAGGACCGCGTCACCCGCATAGAGAAGAATGTTGCCAGAACAGGCAGAGGGGAGGGTGTTAATGAAGAGACTGAAGAGCAGGGGACCAAGGATGGACCCTTGTGGGACTCCAGAGCGAACTGAGAGCTTGTTGGACAGCGTAGTGCCAGTTTTAACCTGCTGGAATCGGCCTGTCAAGTAGTCCGTGAACCAGCCCAAGGCATCCTGAGAGAAACCAGTATTGGTTAGAGTGGTCAGTAAAAGTCAGTGATTAATAGTGTCAGATGCCTTAGAGAGGTCAATGAAGACAGTACCAGTGATATGGCCTCTGTCTAGAGCAGTGTGGATGTGTGTTGTGAACTCTAGGAGGGCAGTAGTAGTAGTACTATGGCCTTTGCGGAAGCCATGCTGCTGTTTGCAGAGGAAGTCATGTTTGTTAAGGTGGTCAGTGAGCTGATCAGAGACAATGCACTCAAGTGCCTTGGATAGAGGGGGGAGGATAGAGATGTGATGGTAGTTGTTGGAGGACGTGCAATCTCTGCTCTTAAATATAGGGGAAATGGAAGCAGGTTTCCAACAGGTAGGGAATTTCTCTTGGTAGAGGGAGAGATTTAGGATTTGGGTTAGGGGGTTGAGGACCTCCTGAAGCATGAGTCTGAGAAGTCTCAAGTCTGAGGTGTCACTACTGTTAAGGGAGTGTTCATTTTTTTTCCCCAATGTTATTTTTTTATTTATCATTCAAAAAAGACTATAAAGGAACAATACAACACATAACATATATACAACTAAGGCTGCAGCTTTGAGCATTGCATGAGACATAGCGTGGGCTTACATGGGCAATATTTACCTCACCAATTAATTACTCATGTAATGAATCCATATAGCACATTTCATGGAACAAAAGATGGACTCTTAGCTGATATACTGTATACAACACCCATCTTCACCATTTCTGTTTAAATTTAGGGTACACATTGTTGAGTTGTGCACATGTGACATGTTAGACAGGCATGGGAGAAAGACTTACAGGAAGCTATTGCAGACCAACAATAGGATGCCTGCCTTAACCCCTGCACCATTTGTGTGCTCTTCTTTGGATGGCCTTTACCCTATGTTCTCTCTGAGGTTTGGTCTCCAGAACTGGACATAGTACTCCAGATGTGGTCTCATCAATGACTGATACACTAACAACACCACCTCCCTCCTTCTTGTCATACCCCTCCCTATGCATCCTAGCATTCCACTGGCTTTCCACACTGCTTTGTCACATTGCCTTTCCACCTTAAGGTCATCTGTTATGATTTGCCAATACCTCCCCTCCATTCTATACTGTGCCTCTTAGTTTCTGTACCCAAGGTGTTTGCTTTTGTACTTTTTTGCATTGAAACCCAGCTGTCATACCCTTGACCATTCCTCAAGCTCTTTCAGGTCTCTCTTCATTCTCTCCAATCCCTCCAGAATGTCTACCCTGTTGCAGATTGTTGTGTTATCTTCAAAAAGGAACACCATCCCTTCCAGTTCTTCTGTAATGTTACTTATAAAGACATTAAAGAGTACAGGACCCAGTACTGAGCCCCAAGGAACATGGCTTGTCACTCCCCCTTCCCCGAAGTGACTGCCTATCTATCAGTCAATTTCTTACCCAGTGTGCCACCTTGGTTTCCACCCCCATCAGTCCCAATTTTTTTAATGAGCCTCCTATGTGACATGATGACAAAGTCCTTGCTGAAGTCTACGTTGGCCATGCCCCCCCAATCAATTTCTCTGATCATCCAGTCAAAGCTATCTATCAGGTATGTCTGGCATGATCTCCTATGAATCCATTTTGCCTTGGGTCCTGTAACCTACTGAATGCAAAGTAATCTACCAGTCTTTCCTTAAGAAGTGACTCCATTAGTTGCTTCACTACAGATGCCAAAGTGACCGGTCTGTAGTTGTCAGCCCCTTCCCTGCTGATGTTCTTATGGAGCAGGACTACATCTGTCCTTCTCCAGTTCTCAGGGATAACCCCTGTATCTAGTGCATTATTGAACAGAGCTGCCAGAGAGCATCCAGTACTCCCCTGAGATCCTTCAATACCCTTGGATGCACCCTACCCAGCTCCCTTACTTTGTCAACTCAGATTTTCAAGTCCCTACAGGAACCATTCCTCTCCAAATGAACTTGTGTCCATTTTCCTCCCTCCAGTAGGTCTGTAACCTATATGTGGCCCATCTCCTTTCCCTTCCATTATGAATATACAACAGAAGTATTTGTTCAGGATATCTGCTTTTTCCTGATAATCCTCAGCATGGTCTCCTTCAGCATCCCTCAGCCTCACAATGCCTCCCCATGTCTTTCTTTTTTCACTTATATATGTAAAAAGGTATTGCCCCCCTTTGATACTCCCTGGATATTCTTTCCTCATTGTTTGACATATTGTCCCTCACTGCCTTCCCTGTGTCCTTCTGTTTTTGCTGGTACGCCTCTCTACCCTCTTCCCTGCATCTCATTGTATCTTCTGAATGCTGCCATTTTTGCACATTCTCTTCCCCCCAGCTGCCTTGAGAACCATATTGGGCTCTTTGTCCTCCTGCTTTTGCTCACCTCTTTTGTTCAAAGGTTTGTTGCTTTCACTGTTTCATCCCTTAATCTGACCCACTGTCCCTCCACCCCATCAGGATAATACCCCCAACCAGAGCATCTCCGAGGTGTTCACCCATTTTTTTTAAAATCTGCTATCCTGAATTGCAGGACCCTCATCCTTCGATGGTCCACATCCAATGCATTGAACAACAGTGATCAAATTGTCATCATAGCCAGCTTATTACCCCACCTCATGTACCCTGATACAGAGAAATTGTGAAATGCAAGAGAAAACATAATTATGCACAACTGCAGTGCCACTCTGCACCACAGGTGTGAAAACACATTTTGGGCAGGATAAGAAAAATGACAGCTGTACTGTTTATGAGGTGGTATGAAAAAAATGGTTATGTTGAAAATTTGGCCTCAAAAGATTGAAAAGTACCAAAGTATGTATGTGCATAGAATAAATTCAATGGACGCACATAACTCAGACATTTTAAGGAATTTTTTCCCCAAATTCTCCACATGGCCTTTTGGGAACCTCACCTCATGAACACTGGAACTGTTATTTCATTAATTTGTCCTGAAAGGTGATTTTATGCAGCAAACATGCCATTCTGTGCCAGAGGTGCAAAAACACATTTTGGGCAGGATGTGAAAAATGACAGCTGCACAGTTCATAAGGTGGTATAAAAAATGGCAATGTTGAAAATTTGGAGTGAAAATATTAAAAATTGCCAAAGTTATGAGCATGCATAGAAAAATTTCAATGACCACAAGTAACTCAGGTGTTTTTTTGTATTTTGCACCAAAATGTCAACATGGGCTTTTTAGGACACCACCTCATGAACACTGTCACTGTCATTTCATTACTTGGTCCCAAAAGGTGATTTTGCACAGTGATTGGGAAATCCCCTTAGGGTCTGATTAACAAAATAACAGTGACAGTGTTCATGAGGTGAGGTCCCAGGAAGACCATTTTGAAAATCTGGTGAAAAGAGTACCAAAAAATGGCAGAGATATCAACATAAATTCAAAAGGCCATTGACAGCCATTATGTTTATTTTATTTATTTATTGCGTTCTTGGAAATACCTATGAATCAGAGACTCGTTTACAGAGGTTTCATGCAAAAATACAGTTGCGTACAACAGACAGTCAACAATACATACATTATACAAGAAACCACAATACAGTACAGGAAGTTTACAACAATACATTACAATTATTGAGTACAGTATAAACATCATGGTGATCAACTGGAATAGAACACACAATAGGCAATCCATGTAGATTAGAGAATTCTAAAACAGCCAGAGTATGATTTAGAGAAGCAACTCTTTTGTCAAGTAATAACAAACTGGACAATTTGAAGTAAGCCAGTACAGTATAACCTCAATTATCTGACCCCCCATTATCCGAACCTCTGGATTATCTGAACTAGTACCATGTCCCCCAAGCTAATAAGAACATGGTTATAAGGACCCTTGATTTTACGAACCCCTCGATTATCCAAACTAATCTTACGTCCCCCACTGAGTTCGGATAATCGAGATTGTACTGTACTTAAAAAAGTGCTCACGGAGAGTGCAACATAGGGGATGAGACAGAGTATCAGTGGGTAATATAAGAGGTTTGAGGAAGGATGGCTGGGGAAGAAAGGAAGGAAGGTAGAAGAGGGGAAGGTTGTTGGTAGGTGGGAGGAGGGTAGGGTAGGGGGTATCAATTATATGGCACTTACCTTGATTCTTCAGTTTGCAGTTCAGCTTTGTAGAATGCAGATGTGTTCTGAACCATAGAAGATGACATAAGAAGATTTCCAGTCATAAGTATAAGGCAAAGGGGGATGAGGTGTTGCATTGCTCAGTGGGAGGGTCTGGATGTGGGAGGGGGATGGAAGAGATAACGAGGGACCATATTCTTTTTTACAGGATTTAGAAAAAAAAGACATCGGCAACAGTTACGTTCATTGTTTCACCCTCTTCATTTCAATATACTGGGAGTGGGTTCCCGGTGTCCCACAGTGATGGGGGGTCTTCATAATGTTGACACAGGGATTGGGCATCTCAATGTCGGCAAACAATAAAGTTTGTACAATGGACTTGGGAGGGCATCCGACACCGGGGGTAGGCATCTGGTGTCAGAAATAAACTGTAAAGAAATAAAGTCTTTCGGAACACTGGGGATGAGCTCCCCAGTGTCCCACACTACTGGGGGGGAGTAAATGCCGCCACAGAGATTAGGCACCCCAATGTCGGCAGCCATGTCAAAAACATTCTTTATTATTAAAGCATTCTTCAGACCCTTGGAGGCAGTAAAAGGAGAAAACTTCATTTTATTAGGTAAACACCAATAGGTGTTTACCTAAACAGGGGCCAAGGAACATGATTCTGTAGTTATTTGGCCAAAAAAGTGGGCAGAAAAAGTTTTAGTTTTTTACAGGGGCCAATTTTTTTGTGTGTGTGGTTAAGTAGTGGTGCACATTGTAGCAGTTTTCATGAAACAGTGCCACAATTTTTGGCAGTTTTTGCAAAACAGTGCCCTTAGTTGCACTAAAACTGCTGCAATTTGCAGTCATTTTGCAAAAATAGTGCTGCAAATTGTGACAGTACCAATGGCCAAATTAAATTAACAGATTTCCATGCATTATTTTTAAAATCTAATGCCAGGATTGGTTTGCTTGGGCTCCGATTAGGTAAACACAGCTTCTGGTGTTTACAAAGGGGCAGTATTTTTTGAATTACAGCATTTTTTACACGTTGCTAACTGAAAACAAGATGGCAGCTGCACAACACTACTGAACCTATTTGCCACATTAAAAAGTGCTTTTGCGAAAGCAAAATGTGCTTTCACATGGCACATGTATTTTTTCTAATAGGCTATAATGGGAAACTTTAAAGTTTAATAAATATTGACCTGATTAATATTTTTTCACCAAACCTTAAAAAGCACATCAGTAATCCAGACCCAATATGCTCTAACAGTTTCAGACCAGACCCCCAAACTGTTTCGGACTTATGGATGAGCAAAGAATTTGCACCAGAATTGTAAATTTCACATTTTTTGGCACTCCACAGCTCTACAACCACATAACCAACTGGAACAAAACTTGCCAGATCCAGAAATCTAAGGTACCACACAGCGCATGCAAATTCTGGGCACATTAATGGTATGGTTTCAAAGTTTTCAAAGTGCAAAATCTTGGGTTTAACATGCAACCCTAACTGTAGTGGCACTACTGTGCCACTGTAATTAATATATTTATAGCTGTGCGGACAGTATTTGAGAGACAAAGTGTGACATTCACGCACTCAAAAAAAGTTTTATAATTAGGCATGACTCAACCTTAATTTCAATGTGTATATGTGGTAGTTGCATAATACAAAATATAAAGATAGTTCTGTATTTCTAAGTTTGGAAAAACAGCACTGATATTTATGACATGTAAATTACTTTCATGGGTAACTCGGTGTCCATTATGCATTATCTCTCATTTCTAGTAATAAATAAAATTTTCAAATGCAGTGTCTCTGTCTTCTATTTAAGTGCATTCATTTACAACATCTAATGATTTGATATTCTTCCATACGTATGTGTTGCTATCTATCCTCCAATGTAGACAGCACTAAAACTACAAACAGGAGGTTACCAAAGTTTCATTACTTCATGATTATACTGTTTATTCCCAGTCTACATGCCTTTCACTCTTGAGCTGGACATTAAGTAGAAAGATAAAAATGAACAAATTGCTTGGTTGTACTTGATTTATTATGTGACCATCTCTGTTGCATAAAACTACTGTGGGTAACGCAGACACCACAGTAGCAATGCAACATGTGAAATACATGGTACAGCTTTTATTAATGGCTTATTATCAATCAAACAGCCAATACGCATTGATAAGTACCATGCCACATCAGGGGCTATTTTGACATCACTGTAGCTCTGCAGAGTGCCAGACTGAGGAGCGGTCCAACCGCAGTTAAGAACCAGAAAGCACCAAGACAATCTGTTTGGTACTGATAACTATACTTGAGGGTGCCACATGATGCTCCCTGGCAACCCCGTGCCAGCCTTTGAGGGGAAAATGATGCCAAAATATCACACAGGCACACCCTAAGCTCACCACAATGTACATCACAGGGCTGCCACTGCAGCAGGGTTCTTGTTCTGCATGTGGAATGCCACATACAAACTTCTCTACAAGTCAAAACAATACACCAAAGTTCACCATGAATAAGAAAAGGCAAGGCAAGATCAGCTGGATGTTACACAGCGGGCCTGAGACACATCAGGGGTCATTTTGACATCACTGTACTGCCACAGAGTCAAACTGAGGGCAGGCCCAGCCACAGTTACCAACCAGAAAGCACCCAGGCAATCTGTTTGGTGTTGATAACTGTAGATGCAGGCACTGCATGGCATCCCATGGCAACAAGGTGCCAGCCATTATGGGGAAAATGATGCCAAAATATCACACAGGCCTACCCTGTGCTCACCACCATGTGCATCACAGGGACACCACTGCTGCAGGGTTCTTGTACTGCACATGGAATGCCACATCCAAACTGCTTGAGTCAGGCCCAGGTGATGTATTTTTATTTTCAAACAGTTCCAAGATATTATGCCAACACTTGACATTTAATTTATAGGCAGTCTCATTATAAATAAATCTGCTAAATGTTTTTTGCCAGATGAATCCAAACGACTGATATTGCCCAACAGGCACTAGTACACCCAGGCAATGACCAAATTCCAGTACTACACATGGTATCCCTCCCATACCCCTGAATGTACTAAGCAATGCCATGAGCAGCCTTTCTGAGGTAAGCCCAAGTGCTGTATTTTTTTAATTTTTAAACAGTTCCAACATATTGTGCCATCACTTGACATCTAATTTAGAAACAGTCTTATAAATAAATCAGGAAAATGTTTTTGCCAGATGAATTCAAAATGATGATGTTGCCCTACAGGCACTAGTACACCCAGGCAATGACCTAGTTATTGCACATGGTAACCCCCCCATGCCATGAGCAGCCATTTTGAGGTAGGCCCAAGTGCTGTATTCTTTTATTTTTAAACAGTTCCAACATATTATGCCACCACTTGGTGTCTAGTTTAGAAGCAGTCTCATTCCTACACGTGGTAACCCCCCATAACCTCAAATGAACTGACCAATGCCATAAGAAGCATTTTTGAGGTAGGCCCCATTGCTGTAGTTTTTTTTATTTCAGACAGTTCCAATATATTATGCCACCACCCACACCTGATCCCCTAGTTCAGTATGCCAATACAATGATGCTCCTTTATAATCTTACATCAAGAAAGGCAACTGTATCATTTTATAATAACACCCCACACGCACATGTACACATACGCACACATGCACACACACATATGTACACACGTATACACACACACCTACCTTAACCGGAGCCAGCATCACATCTTCTTTCTAAAAATTACAAGCATCTCTCACAAATTGCATTTATTTTTATTAAACAAATTTTAAGAGTGCAGCTTTTATATTCATTCCACATACACACTTCTAAAATAGAGCCATCATGACATCAACAGGTGCAGCATTCATTCGACAAATACACATTCTTATAGTTTACCAGCTGAAATCCCACAGATGTTATTTTTTCCCCATTTAAACTTGATTAAAGTCATCAGCAGGGGAAAGTTCACTGATATTAGCAATGTACTGAAAAAATCAAATTATACAATGAAAACCTACTGGATGGATTGTAAACAAAATACTGTAAATCTCAAACAAAACTCTGTTTGATTAGAATGGTCACATATATGCACAGACCCATTTTGAAGAGGGGCCCTTCGGAAACAGCTGGGCCATGACAGAACAAACAAATTTAACTTTTCTGCCCCCAAAGATGATAGAACACAACTGCTGCACTATAGCCAGATAGTATTTAAAATGCCCTATTTAAACAGTGCCAGCACCAGAGGAAAGTTCAACTGATATGCTTCCCAAACAAAACTTTAAAATATAGTATTTAATATGCCCTATTTAAACACTAAGCACACCAGAAGAAAGTTCTGCTGGTATACTTCCCATACACAACTTTAAACTATACTATTTAATATGCCCCATTTACACAGTGCTAGAACCAGAGGAAAGTTCTGCTGATATACCTCCCAAACAAAACTTTAAAATATACTCATTGTGCTGCACAGCCCACTAATCCAATCAATTCTATTTTGAAGAGGGACCCTTCACAAACAGCAGGACCATGAAGTCTTAAGGTGAATACTTTACTTTTTCTTTTGTCACCAAAACGACACAGAATAACTGCTGCACTTCAGCCAGTCACTATTTAATATGTCTTCCAGAATTTTAACTTGCTGTTTTGTAGCAGAATGCTGAAGATCATGTTTTCTAGTGACTGGAGAACTCTGAGATCCATTCAAACTCCTGTGCAGCACACCAGATTTAAAATGGACGATGCTTCATTCTACCTGTTTTTAAGAATGGTAAATGGTAATTTTTTTTTTCTTTGTTGTTCTACATTTTATATCTCCTGTCTATGTAATTGCGAACTGTATGTGTATGTACCTCAGGACCTCCTTGTGAATGAGCTTGCTCATCGGAGTCTTTCCTGCAATAAACTTGAACTTGAACTTGAAATGGGAGAAGCAGTGGGAAGAGAACAGTTTTGCTTAGAGCCAGAGTACCAAAACTGAATGCTTGATGTCACCTTTGGGTCCCGGCTATTTGTACCAATACCAGCATCATCATCATCCACATGGGTAATATGGACATGAAAGCAAGAGCCACAGCTTTTGATGCTGCTGCTCCTAGCAGGCTCTATGTACTACTGCATTAAGATTGCAGATTTGTGTGGGGGAAACACATTAAGCAATGTGAACTTACAACGAAAAAACACCTCAAAGAATAAAGACAGAATACACAAAAGAAATTATGCAGCTATATAAGACACCCCAGTAATGCACGAAAGTAATAAATTATATGTGGTGTCATGTAAATGTAATTACATCTGCATAAAATCAATAATCACTGGGGGACAGTTACACATCCACTCTGTCCACTAAAAAAGAAAACTTTAGATTTCTGCTTTAAATACAGTAAATTTAATAGTCACCAAGATGTGTAGCACAGTCATGTCACAAAATGGCTGCCTTTTTTAAGGCTATTTTCATTATTAAAATGTTGCCACAGTAAAATAAAAATATATACACCCTTTTTTTTTATGCACACTATCTCTTGACCATATTGGCAACAGTACAGAGCACAAATTCTGTATTTTTAATAAATTATGAATAAAATACAGACCTTATTTTAAGTGCACACCCAAGTCTCTCGAATACTGTTCACACACCTATATATAAATATATATATATTCTTTGCAAAAAAGCTCCATTAATGCATCAGTTAGAGTTTCCATATCGACACAAGTGTGGAAATTCAACATTCGGGTTAACACCCCAACACCCCACCCCCACGCCCCCATCCACCACACAACAACAGATGTCTGGGTGTGCCATGAGGCCATCAGCCCCAACTCTTACCCCATTCCATGTGTAAGCAAGCTGACATGCTACAGTATAGGAGATTGAGTTGAGAGTTAGGACTGGTGACCCCATGGTACACTCAGACATCTGTTGGTATGTGGAGGATGGGGAGTGAGGATGTGGTGGTAACTTTATAGTGTTAAATTTCCACACTTTGTTAGTGTGGAAACAGCCCTAACTGATGCATTAATGGAGTTTTTTGCAAAGAATTTCCTTTCTTTTTGAAAAGGTGTAATATAAATAGTAAATGGTATTGTTGGTGGGAGCGCGGGACCCACCAAGCTGCCCATTTCTGCATAATGATATGTGTCTGTGGGAGCGTGGGCCCTCCGGGCCCTGAGCTCCCACTTACACATAACTATGGAGCTATACAGAAGCCCTATAGGGCAAGGAAGTCTTGTAACACAAATTTGACAATATCTTGGGAACCATAGCAGCTAGAAAAAAATTTGTGTTGTTTTAATTGTGACAACGAGACTCAGATGTCCACGTCAGAAAAGTCAACTGAATCCATATCTTGTATCATTTCTGAGATACTGGCATTGAAAAGCACTGGGAATGCTAACTCTGAGTGCATGATAGTGGCCTACAGGCATGAAAAAGGGCAATTGAAACACTAATTTCCAAATATTTCAATAACCTCACAAGGTAGAAAAAGAATTCAAATGTCATGGTATTCATGGCTTTCCAACCTACCTCTGCAGTTAGTCCCCCTTTTCGCAATGAAAAATCCATATATCAAACCGTTTTCAAGATATGGGCATCTAAAGGTGTCACGGGTGCCGCAATGTTATCCTATGGGAACATTTCTGAACTTCAGAATGCTGTAACTATGGGCCTGTTGAATGTTTTCATACCAAACCATGAAAAGGAAAATCTGTGGGATGAGGGCTTGCAACCCTGAAAATGTCATGCCAATAGCACAATCCACCTTGCCACAATGAAACGACAAAGAAAACAAATGTCGCAATGTTATCCTATGGGAAAATATCTGAACTTCAGAATGTTGTAACTATGGGCCTGTTCAATGTTTTCAAACCAAACCACTGAAAGTCAAATCTGTGGAATGAGGGCTTACAACCCTGAAAGTTTCATGCCAATAGCACAATCCACCTTGCCACAATGAGGTGACAAAGAAAACAACACATAGCAAAATCTGTTCATGTAATGTTGCTGCAATTACTTTAATGTTTTCATGAGTCTCCTATCTCTATAATTGGTATGTTATCTCCCACAGAAAAATGTTACTGCGGTTACTTTTCTTCCTCAGCGCCAATGTTTGTGTGGCAACAAAAAATGTTGCCGTGATCAAAATATGGCAAAAACTTGAAAAAATATTTACAGACAAGATAGAGACAAACTAAAGCCAGGGTCATGTTCCTCAGGGCCCGAATAAGTAAACACAACTGTTGGAGTTTAACAAAGGGCATTCTTTTTTGAGTTAAAATGGTTTTTTCTCTGTTGTTAACTGAAAAACAAGATGGCGGCAGCACAAGAACAATTTAGGGGAGCTCAACAACAAAAATATGATTGGGAAAGTTTTCACAGTGCACATATAAATTTTTCCATAGGCTATAATGGGACATGAAAAAATTGAATAACTTTCGAACGGAGAAATATTTTTTCACCAAATCTTCAAAAGGCACTTTTTCAGCCCAGGCCACATGAAGATCAACACATTTGAAGCTACTGAAATGCATTCTTCAGTCCATTATGTCTTAATGAAGAATTCCCAACAAGCGTGATTTTTCACTTTATGAGTGCACTATGGTTCCATAACTGTACATCTGACTAGAATAAAACTTTCCAGATCCAGAGATCTATGGCAGGTGGTTCTACATTCCAAATTTCAGGTAAATCGCATGAAAGGTTGCAAAGTTATTAAAGTGCAAACTTTGAGGTTTAGCATAGAAGTGGCCATGCAGCCCTAACTATAGTGGCACTACCATGCCACTACAATGTATATGTATATATATATATATATAAAATGTGTGTGTGTATATGTGTGTGTGTGTGTGTGTGCGTATACATATATATATAGATGCAGGAGTGAAAATATTTTCCATATTCCATGATGTGCACATCATGTGTCCTATTTATACCATGGGGGTGAGATCATTGACAGTGAGAAAAGTATGTTTGTTGTTGTGAGGTTACTGTTGCTTTAAATGATGTTGGTAGTGTGTGTTTTATGAATGGGTGTTGGTAGTGAGCTGTGATTAGTTGATATATATGTGTGTGTGTGTATATTTATAAAATAGGGAAAAAGAGTAGCTCCAAATGCAAACTTCTGATTGTATAAAACACATCACATGACCATGCGTATATCAGAGTGTGACTCTACAACTCCACTTTTACCCCCTTCCAGAACAATTTTGCCATTTTATAAAATAGGTAAACCACTCTGAGGTGTGCGGTCGTGCTCTGCTATCTGCATGCCTTGGGTGGTTGACTCATTTGGCCTGTGGCCTTGTGCGTACAACATGCACCAAAGTGTGCATACATCATAGCTTGACTGCACACCTCAGAGTGGTTTATCTATTACATATAAAATAGGTAGGAAAAATTATCTCTGCTGATTGGATAAAACATACCACATGACCGTGTGCATATCAGAGCGCGACCGCACACCTACACTTTCACCCACCTCCAAAACAATTTTGGCCATTTCAAAAGATAGAAAACCCACTCTAGAGTGTGCAGTTGAGCTCTGACATGCACATGCCTTGGGTGGTTGATACACTCAGCCTGTGGCCTCATGTGTAACAATGCACACCAAGGCATGCGTATTTCAGAGCATGACCACACACCCTAGAGTGGGTTGTCTATTACATATATGTAATAGATAACCCACTCTGAGGTGTGCAGTCATGCTTTCATATACATACGCCTTGGTGTGTGTTGTTACGCATAAGGCCGCAGGCCGAGTGCGTCAACCACCCAAGGTGTGCATATATCAGAGTGCGACCTCACACCTTAGAGTGGGTTATCTATCTTATAAAATGGCAAAATAGTTTTGGAGGGTGGGTAAAAGTGCAGGTGTGCAGTCGCGCTCTGATATACACATGGTCATGAGATGCTTATCATCCAATAAAAGAGCAGCAATTTCCCTACCCATTTTATAAATTTATATCTATCTATCTATATATATATGTATATATGTGTGTGTGTGTGTGTGTGTGTGTGTGTGTGTGTGTGTGTGTGTATATATATATATATATATATATACATATATAGATGGGATACATGATGGATAGATGGGATACATGGTGGGCAGGAGTGGAATATGGAAACTATTTTCACTCCTTCAGAGTGAGCCTGGATATTTCACGGGTGCCGAAGGCATGAGTGAAATATACAGTGCTCATGATGCAGGAGTGAAAATATTTTCCATATTCCATGATGTGCACATCATATGTCATATTTATACCATGGGGGTGAGATCAATGACAGTGAGAAAACTATGTTTGGTGTTGTGAGGTTCCTGTTGCTTTAAATGATGTTGGTAGTGTGTGTTTTATGAATGGATGTTTGTAGTGACCTGTGATTAGTTGATATATGTGTGTGTGTGTGTGTGTGTGTGTGTGCTGATTAGGTGTGGTTTGCTCTGGTTATTGATTGGCTATGTGGGGAACATTCTTATGTTTGGTGCTGGGAGTAATTGTGGTGAGATCTGTTTGCTGGTATGCCTCTTTGACATGGATTTGAGTATGATATGTATTTACAGGTTTTGCAATGTAGGTTTATAAAATTTGGTGCAGATTTCACATTTGCTGTGCTGCTCGCTCCCTTATTGTTACAAGACCGTTTGTTAGAGCCGTGTTCGTATTGTGAGAGAGTTCATTTATTTTTCACTTCTGGAGCAAGTATTTTAAAGTAAAGAAGTTCATAAATGATATGTTTAAAGTATTGAAAATGTATTATAATGTGATATGTGTGGTTCTACATTTGGAGATGTAAATAATATGACTGTTGACAGCTGTAGTGTGCTTAAATGTGATTCGGAATCTGATGGATTTTGAAATGCAGCACGAGAGAGTTGCAGCTTGTTACAGTGATAAGCAGCGCTGCAGGTGACTGTAATGACGTATGTTAATACTATTGTTAGCTTATTTGAGAAGTAGGCAGATTAGAGGGCTGTTTGTTAGTGCTTTCACATGCAGGTGGGTGACGTCAGCAGAGTAGGTATAAACTGTATATTTTAACTTTGCTGACGCCAGGAGTATTTATTTCACTGCAGTGAAAATAACAAGATTAATCTCACTGAATTGATCTCACCCCATGGTATAATATATATATATATATATATATATATATATATATATGTGTGTGTGTGTGTGTGTGTGTGTGTGTATGTGTGTGTGTGTATATATATATAGTGTATGTGTGTGTGTGTGTGTGTGTGTGTGTATATATATTTGCAATAATCTTTAATCGATCAGTTGGTTAAAGCATCAAAGTAGGAAAATGTGGCATTAGGTTTCCACCCCAACCCCCACCCCAGCCTGCACAGACAAAGAGGGATTGAGGGTGGCATTGGCATCTCCAGCACTACGCTCACACCATCCTCCTACACTGTGAAAGTCCATTTTATTTTGTAATGGAATGTGGTGAGCTTTAGGGCTGGAGATGCCAATGCCACCCCCAGTCCCTCTTCATCTATGCAGGGTTGGGGTGGGGTATTAGGGTTAGATACCTTAACGCCACATTCCCCTACTTTTGATGCATTAACCCTAACTGATGCATTAATAAAGTGTGTTGCAATTTATTTTCCTACTTTTTTAGAAAGTGTAATAGTATCTTTATTTTACTGTGTGAGCACAGGCTCCTTCAAACTCTGTGCTCCCATCCCTCAACAGATGTGCATATGTATCTAGCCTCTGGCCCCTGTGCTTCCAAGCATCAAGTTACGAGCAGGCATAGTGAAATTGCAACAAATAGTCATAGCTGTGCCATCTTAAAAAATGTTCACCCCAAATGTTCAACATAACCTTCTATCACCTCACTGCATGTACCCAGTACAGAATACTTTCTACTCCCCATCAAAATGTAATTCTGCACAACTTTAATGCCATTGTGCACCACAGATGCAAAAGAACATTTTCAGCAGGATTTGAACCATTACTTCTGTACTGTTTATGAGGTGGTGCGAATAAAAATTGCAATATTGAAAATCTGGAGTGCAAATATGAAAAATTGGATCAGTTACAAGAATGCATAGAAACTGTGCAACACACGTTCATAACATGGTCATTCTTTGGACTTTTTTCACCAAATTTTCAACATTTGCTTTTTGGGGCCTCCACTTATAAACAATGGCACTGTGATTTTGTTAAACTGTCCTGAAAGTTGATTTTGCACAGTGAAAGTACCATTCTATGAAAACACATTTTGGGCTGGATGTGAAAAATGACAGCTGTATTGTTCATGAGGAGGTGTGAAAAAATGGCACTGTTGAAAATCTGGAGTGAACATATTAAAAATTGATGAAGTTACAAATGTGTGTAGAAACTGAGCAACGAAAGCTCATAACATGATCATTTTTTGGACTTTTTTCACCAAATTTGCAACATGGGCTTTTTGGGACCCCACCTCATGAACATTGGCACTGTCATTTTGATAGTTAGTCCTGAAAGGTGATTCCATGCAGTGACCGTGAAATCACCTTTCAGGACTGAGTAATGAAATGACAGTGCCAGAGTTCATGAGGTGGGGTCACAAGAACCCCCTGTTGAAGATTTGGTGCAAAAATGTTAAAAAGTAGCCAAGATATCAACATAAATTGGAAACACCAATGACAGCCATTATATGGCATTTACCTTGATTCTTCAGTTTGTGGTTCGGCATTGAAGAGTGCAGACGTTTCCCAGTCCACAGAAGATCACAGCCTCAGATCTTGGGAGGTAAGTATGGGATAAGAAGAAGTGCGGGAGGTGTGTGAGGGAGGGTCGGGATGGGGGAGGGGTATGGGGAGACAACGAGGGACTGTTTCCTTTTTTACAGGTTGTTAAAAAATAAAAAAAGACATTAAGGGACTGTCTTCTTTATTTCAGGGACTTTGCATTGTTTGGGGACCCTGGGACTGGGCTTCCCAGTGTGTCCTTCAGTACTGGGGTGGTTAGAAATAACTGAGAACACTGGGAGTGGACTCTCCAGTGTCCCACACTGGTGGTGCTGGGGGCTGCTAGTGCCGACATGGGGACTGGACACCCCATGTCAGAAAAAAACTTTTAATTCAATACAAAGTATTTCAGGAAGCTGAGAGTGGGCTCCCCAGTGTCCCACAGTGGCAGGGAGGGGGTTCTACAGCTGACACGGAGATTGAGCACCCTGATATCGGCAAATATTGGTTAAAAGATATGTGGAAAGTGACCAGAGGGTGGCAAAAAAGGATTCCATTTTCTTCACTCACTAACTTCTGGCTGGAGAAAAAGGAAGTTAACAAGAGGTGAAAAATGAATCGAAAGTGTTAATAAAACACCCTGAGAGGCTGAATTGCATGCAGTCCCTTAGGAATCCACCTGAGGGAGTTCCAATGAACAAGGTACATGCCTTGGTGTATCTTGATAGCTTCATTTTTGTGGGTTTTCAATTTTAAAAAAAAAAAAAGGAAAACAAGATGGCAGCTCGCAATCAAGGATTTTTTCTCATGAAGAGCTATTCCAAATCTTGTGAAGAATCAATGCTCTTGCAAGACTAAATGAGATGAAATCTCCCTTCACAAAAAAGACCTCTGTCCAAGAAATGGAATGTTCAGCAAAGTCACATAGGATATAATGGGAACTAAAACACTTAACTTTGCAACAGATTAATATAATTGCACAAGACTTCTGATGATGTCACCACAAATGATGGCAGCCTAGTGTTCACGCTCCGGAGCTGCTCCGACTAAAAATAGAATTAACCGGCAGCAAATTAGGGTAATTTTCAGCAAAGCTCACAAAACAATACTTACTAAAGTACAGGTGAATGGCATCTGACAGAACAAGACACAGATCTTCCCAGGCAGCCAAAATAAAAAGTCTGATGGAATTGGATAGGACACAGGGCCTAAACAGTGGTGCACACTCGGCTTCACCAGTCAGCAGTATCACAGATTCAGAAGATAGATTAGAAGGGGGCAAG
This sequence comes from Neoceratodus forsteri, assembly GCA_016271365.2. Taxonomy (NCBI): domain Eukaryota; kingdom Metazoa; phylum Chordata; order Ceratodontiformes; family Ceratodontidae; genus Neoceratodus; species Neoceratodus forsteri. The sequence continues at coordinate 562,042,885 of CM028133.1, forward strand.
CAAGGAGTTATTCTGTCAAAATGTGATGGGATCATAGAAGCCTTGCACAGGGTAGAATCATCGGTGGCAGACCTCAAGGCTGACTTAACGGCAATGGACAAGCGCACTTCAGCAATGGAGGACTGTGAAGGAAACCTAGCAGATTCTTCAAATCAACATGATAGTACATTACTTTACTTATTCACAAGAGAGAAGGAAATACAAACAAAATTAGATGATCAAGAGAATCACACCCATCAAAATAATTTAAGAATCTACGGAGTACCAGAAGATATGGAGAAATCATTCAAATCCATGGAAGTGTTTGTCTTGCACATTTTGAGGGATGTACTGAAGCTAACAGAGGAGATCCCTCTCCCAATTGAGAGAGCACATCGCTCACTCACTGCCAAACCAAAAGATCAAACATCTAGCCCCCGATCAATAATCATACGAATGCTGAACTACCAAGACCGACAGTTAATATTACAAACTGCCTGGAAAATGAGAGAAGTTAAACTAGATAATCACAGGCTGTATTTCAACCAGGACTTCTTGGACTTGTTAAACAAAAAAAGAAAGGTAGCCTGAGACATTATATGACAAGTTAAGGAGAAGAAGATCCGGATCCAATTGTATTACCCTGCTAAATTATGCATACATACAGAGAAAGGTCCTATTCTCTACGATATGGTTTATGAAGCTGCCCCAATGTTGAGACAACTAGGTATTCAGTACCTCGAATGCCAAGACGACATTTTGCAGAAGGAAATAGCACGTTCAGCTTGGAAATGGGTCAGTAAGCCCAGAAGAACACATCCCTCATCATTTACTTGGCCCTCCCATCTAGGCCAAGATATGAGACCTATCGTGGAGCAAGAGAACAAAACAATGAGTTCAGAATGTTCCCCCTCTAGGGTTTCCAAGTCAAGGGATTCAATCTGAACTTCACTAAGGTACTGATTCTACTTAAAGTTGACTGTTTCGCAATCCTGTCTGTTTCTCATGGTAACCGAGGAGAGCCATTGGATGGATTACTTTGTGATCTGAAAGACAGAAGTAATAAGTATGGACTAAATGTTATGGTCTCTCTTGAGGGACTAAGGACTTTTAATATAGCTCTGTTAATAATGTAATGGTAAGAATTTAAAAGGGTTGAGTTATTCTGCGAAGGGGAATGATGCAGATAATGTGAGCAGGACTCTAGGTGGCCAGTTGGGAAAAATTGGGTGGGCTGTTCGTTGGGGTGCGGGGACTTCTCGCTCCACATCTCCTTCCCATCTCTCCTCCATGGAGGGGGGGTTGGGGGGAGGATCTGTTGTCCAGTCAGATTGTGTCCTCTTTTCTTCCACATAGGTCAATGTGCTGAGTGGCCCAGATGGGAACACTGGGCAGACACTGGTTTAGTGAGGCCCTTGGTAATATTTTGCCAGTGTGTGGCATCTATCTCGATCACTGATTCTCTGAATCAGGCCTACACTTAGTAGGCAAAAGAGCCTCAGCTCATTCCCTTCTACTTTTGGGAGGTTAACACTTATTACAGCTACATACCTAGGAAGTTAAAGTTCAAGTTTAATAATATTTGGATTGTTTGCTTTCTCTCTTCTTTATGTACAACAAATTGAAGCACCTGAATGGTTTAGGGTGTGAGTTGAGTTATTGTTGTTATAAAGTTAAATGTGTGATGAAGTAATTACTTAAATATCAGGGTTCATGGGGGAAAAAGGAGATATTTTTAAGTCTAGGAACTCCGGGATACAACTGAGTAGGAACAACTGTAATGAAGGAAGAGGGTTAAAGCTGATGGGGCTAGTTACTCAATTAATAAAATGGGTTCCCTGAAGGTGAAGTCATTAAATGTACACGGTGTTAACTCACCAGTTAAAAGGGCCAAGATACTTCACTATTTGCAAAAAATGAATGCAGATATTGGATTAATCCAAGAAACTAGACTCTGAGATTCAGAACATGAAAAATTGAGGAGAAGTTGGGTAGATAAGGTATGTTTTTCATCCCATCCCTCAGGCAAAAGAGCTGGAGTGGCCATACTGTGTAAGAAAAACATTCCTTTAGGAATTAATTCACATACTATAATAGAAAAGGGGAGAAGATTAGTTATCACCGGAAAGATTTTTAAGCAAGTGATTCATATCACCAATGTCTATGTCCCCAACAGGAATGAACCCTCTTTCTTTACTAAGATCTTTAGAAGTTTAGTGGATCTAAAAGAGGGAATGTTGCTGGTTGGAGGGGATTTCAACTGTGTCACTAACCCACAACTTGATAGCTCCTCCCATAATACAATAACAAACAAGGGGATGAATAGGGCAGTTAGAGGCGGAATGGTAGAACTAGTATTAGTAGACATTTGGAAAAACCAACATAAAGCAAAGAGGGCATGCTCTTTTTACTCCTCACCTAACAAAGTTTATTCTAGAATTGATTACTTTTTATGTAGCATAACAGATTTTCACAGGGTCTCGAAATGTGAAATTCTTTCCTGGATGATATCAGATCATTCAGCAGTGGAGTTAACTTTGAAGTTATGGGATTGGAATAGAATCACACAATGGAGGATGAATTCCTCCCTGCTAGACAGAGAGGACTTTCAAACTTATATACAGGGGGTGTTGGAGGATTATTTGATCCATAACTCTCCCATAGGCCCAGATTCCTGGTGCTTTTGGGACAGACGTAAAGCTTTCTTACGGGGGGCCAATAATTTCATATGCCTCACAGTAAAAAATCCTGATTGAAGCAACACAAAAACCTAGAAAATAGGCTAAAACACTGAGAGGGGAGTGTCCAGATGGGAGGGATGGAGAATCCGGGTCTTATTAAGGAGCTTCAGGAAACCAGGAAATGACTAAATGATTTGTTCGACCATCAGGTGGAAGGGAAGCTTCGATACTTGAATCAAAGGTATTACGAATCAGGTAATAGGGCTGGTCATCTGTTGGCTTTCTGCCTTAGATGTAGGCAGGCAGACAGATATGTTAAAATGTTAACTACAAGAAGACAGTCTCCCTCCACCCAAGTATATTCACCAAATGATATTGTAAATGCCTTTAAAGAGTATTATAGGGAATTGTATGATTCACCTCCTAGAACTGCACAAACAGAAGCTTTCATGAAAAACTTTCTAGATGGGGTCTCCCAAGGTTAGAGGAGAGCCTTAAGGCACAGTTAGACTCACCTATTACAGCACAGGAAGTTGCCCAGGTTGTCACGGCCTGAAGGGGGGCAAATCACCCGGTCCTGATGAATTTATTTCAGAATTTTACCAAAAGTTCAAAAAGACTTTGATCCCAGTTCTGGTTCAGGTTTTTAAAAGGGGGAAGGAAGAAGGAGGTCTCCCACATTCATGGAGAGAAGACTTTATTATGGTAATCCCCAAGGAGGGGAAGCAGACTGAGTTATGTAGTTCATAAAGACCAATTTCACTTCTTAATGTCGACTCAAAACTTTTTACGAAAATTTTGGCAAACTGGGTAAATGTAGTCTTACCAGACCTGATCCATCTGGATCAGGCTGGGTTTGTTCCCAGTAGATATCTCAGGGACAATGTAAGGCAGTGTTTAAATATATTACACTCAGGGAAAAAAAGGGAAAGATACTCAAATAGCAATAGCTATCGATGTGGAAAAAGCGTTTGATCGCTTACACTTGGATTTTTTAAGGGAAGTTTTGGATAAATTTGGATTTGGACCTCAATTTATAGAATGGATCACAGAAATTTATAATCAGCCTTCTGCTAAAGTAAAAGTAAACAGTACAATTTCCCAAACACTGAGTATTAACGGGGTACACGGCAAGGGTGTCCCCTATCCCCTTCCCTTTTTGCTCTTAGTATAGAACCCCTGGCCCAGGTAATCAGGGATCATCAGGGACTAAAAGGGGATTAAAATTGAAGGGAAAGAAAACAAAATCTTGCTCTACACGGACAACACCATGCTGTACTTGAGCGACCTAATGCAAACCTTTCCAGTGTTAAGGCAAATATTAGAACAATACAGTCAAATTTCAGGGTTTAAAATAAATGAGAACAAACAGAAATGATGTTGGTCAGTGGTCAACTATCTGAGGAACTAGATCAGATAATTCCATATAAATGGGTTTCTACCCAAATGAGATATCTAGGTATTTATATTCTGAATGATTTGTTACAACTTTATCATGAAAATTACAACAAATTATTCCAGGAGGTATTTAATGATTTGAGGCATTGGAATCTCCTCCCATTAATACTTTTTGGGAGGATCGAATCGATTAAAATGAACGTACTGCCCGATTTTTGTTTTTGTTCAATACTCTTCCCCTGCAGATTTCAAAATTAGACTGGAAAAAAATAAATAAAGCTTTACACGGTTTTGTATGGGGGGTAAAATACCCAGAATTGCATGGGAAACTTTGCAGATAGTGAGGGAGGGCGGTGGCCTGGGACTTCCTAACTTGAGATCATATTATCAGATGGTGAACTTAGGGACTTGGGTTAATTATTTAGCCACAGACACCCTTAACAGATGGGTCCCCCAGGAGGTACAAGAAGAGCCGGAGGTAAATCCTCATGTGGATTTTGAGGGTTCCACATGTTTCTTGTTGAGTAAAGATGTAGACAACCCTTGGACCAAACATACTTATAGAATATGGGTGAAAATTAAGAAAGAGTTAAATATAAAAGAAACATTAAATACTAGGTCTGAGATAACTGGTTACCCAGAATTAATTCCACCCAGAAAGGCAAGGTTTTTGCTTACTGGAAGCGTTTGGGTCTTAGGTTTTTTGGTCAATTAGTCCTGGACGGCCAAGTTAAATCTTTTCAGAATCTTCAGAGGGAATTTCAACTTCCACACTCCCACTTTTACAGATATCTCCAAGTTAGATCCTTTATTAATACAGGGAATAATTTAAAAACTGTTCAAGAACCCCCTTCCCCACTAATTTAAGTTATCCTGGACTCAACTGGCAGTCAGGAGGAGTTTAAATTAATATCAAGACTCAAGATGGCATATAGAAACACCAGGGTTCCACCTCCACTCCTTTGTCAAACAGAATGGGAAAAAGAACAAAATATATCTTTAGACGAAGAAGCCTGGTGCAGGGTATGGGAGGGAGTCAAACGCACATCTTCATCAAATAATTGGAAAGAGTTTAGATGTAAGATGGTTTCTAGGTACTTCCACACTCCTATGAGGACGAAACATTACACACTGGGGGAGGGGTTGATCACTGTTGGAGAAATTGCCAGGGTAAAGGAACTCACTCCCATATTTTCTGGGACTGTCCTGTTATTAAACCCTTTTGGAGGGTGAAAAGTATGTTTGACTGGAAGGAAACTCCAGAATTTCAAATTTTAATTTTGGGTATCTTACCGAAAGGTCATGGGTCTAATAGACAGAAATCATTTATCGGGATTTTACTGGCCGCAGCATACAAGGCCATCACAAGATGTTGGCTCTCCCCAGTTTCACCAACGATTGGGGATTGGATAAACATAGTTAGGAAAATAGCCAGGATGAAAAAAATCACAGCAAATTTACATTTACATAAAGATAAACATGATCAGGTCCAGCTTCCCTTCATGCATTTGGTGAAAGGGCAGACTGGGATCACAGTGCTTGAACAAATGGCAACAGGATGACGGAGGGGGGGGTTCTCTATTTTCTACTTTTTATTTTCTATGTAAAAAAAAAAAATGATTAATGAGGGTATTAATTTCAAAGGAATTAACAGAACTCCCAGGAGGGGTGGCCTCTGATTCCCTATAAGGAACTTTATACAGGTGAAGAAAATGAGGCCCAAATTATCACTTGAAATTAAATCTATATATTACAGTATACAAATAAAAGGTTTATATACCTATAAGTTCTGGTATAAACTAGTCACACAATGAATTTGTTAAATGTTATGTTTTATTTGCAAAGAGTTTTATTTGCAATGAGTTTATAAAACATATTGTTCTGTGCTACTCGGAAGATCAGGACATTGGTTGCTTGCAGATGGAAGGCCCTAAACATCATTGAACTTAGCACTGACACTCTTGTATGACTTTTAAGAAGATCCACTAGACTTTTGATGAAGGAGTACATCTGAAAAAGAGAAGAAAGGGTCAAGGACTGGATGTAATAAAGTAAAACAGTAATTGTAATTTTAAAATGGAAAGATATAACCTATGTCCAAATTAAATAGATTATCTGATTATACGATATATGCACAGGAATATATTTAATAAAATATGAAGTTTCAAAAAAAAATATTATTGCACAAAATTTTCACTTTGTCCTGCTACCAAAGTTCTTTATACCCTACAAAAATCATGCAGAAATTTGACTCCATCTGGCTGCAAGGCAATGAGGAAAATCTGCAAAAAAGGTGTTTTATCACTATCTGGATCTCAGAATTCACACATTTGACTGGAACAAAACTTTCCAAATCAAGAGATTTATCCCACAGAACAGTGCATACCAAATCTCATGCAAATCAATTGATCGGTTACAATGTTATTAAAGTGCAAAATTTCAGGTTTAACATAGAAACTGCTGCTCAAGCCTGACTATAGAGGTACTATCGCACTCTATATATATATATATATATATATATATATATATATATATATATATATATATATATATATATATATATGTGTTGATGTGTGTGTGTGTATGTGTGTGTATATATATATATATATATATATATATATACACACGCCGCACCACACACACACACACACACATATGTGTGTATATATATCTATATCTATCTATCTGTCTCTATCTACATGTATATACTGTATATTATAGTGGTGTAATGCCCCCCCAATCTGGGGGCTTACCTCATGCCCGTTCTCCTGTTCTGCTCCCACTCCAAGGATCACCTCCCGGCTGCCTACCATTTCTCCTCTGGTGTGTCCTACAGCCTCACCTCTGCAGTCCACGTCCATTTTGTGTCATGTTCTCTCCAATTTGTCCAGTGCCTTAATGCATTCAGTATTGTGCTTAACCTTAAACCATGGGTTGCAGCATTTCTGGAGCTGCCAGTGATCCCACATGCACTAACTAGCACCTTTGATCTCCCAGCTGCCACCTTTGCAGTCTAATGGGAGACGCTTTTCCAGTACCAGTGTCCCTGTTTGCCAGGTTGGGGACCGGTGACTTCAGCAAGGGCCAGGAGAGCCCTTTTCTCAATTTATTTAAAGAGTTCCACAAGGTGTTAGGATCAGGGTTCATGAATATTAATAAGCAAGCCCCGATGTTCATGAATATTAATGACAGCATTTTCTGTCATCAGGAAACTGCTATTTTCAGCAGCTGCTGCAGGAACAAACCTGTAAATAAATAAAATAGCAGCAGCTGCCATTTGGATACTTGAGGGCTATTGTAAACAGAGGGAACAAATTAAAATAAATAAATAATTATCCTGGCTTCAACAGTAACTGTTGGGACTCAGATAAAAGCTTGCCTGCTGCAAAATGTGGCTATAAAATAATGGCAGCAGTGACAGGAAAATGGACTGAGCAAACTGCTAAAGTTAGACAGTGATCTTAAGGGCACTCAAGTAGCTATTGAACTGTGGGGCAAGCAGGTAAATATAATAACTATTCTGGCTGCACCAGGACTTTTATTTGGGACAGTGTGAAATCTGTTATAGGGACTGTGTGTTTAGCAGCCATTATGTTGCAGCCATAGCCATTCAGAAAGCTAGGATTTTTAAGCCACGACTTGTGGGAATTTTGCCAAAGCAAATAGGACATTACCAAGTACTTATGGGAATCTGCAGGGACCTAAATTCAAGCACCAAAATAGGGAGTTTGTAGTACATCGAGAAGGCTTTATGAATAATTCCTTTTTGTGATTGACAAGCACTTCAGCCAATCAGAACAGGAGTAACAAATAGCTTCAGCCAATAGGAATCCTCAGGAGAGCCTCATGAAAGACAGTGTTTTCTGGCTGTTAGGTAGATTCAAGTGGGAGCCCCCCACAGGGGTGAGGGCTCAGGCCTTCAGCTAAGCAAAATGAGCCTAGTGATCCAGTGCAAGCCCCTCCACGGGGGGACTGGTCTCTTCTTTGCCAAGAGAGACAAGTGGCTGCCTAAAGAAGAACCTACTAGCCTGGGACTTGCCAGAAAATGTCCTCCAGGGGCTAGCTTAAGCCTTTTCATATTTCAGAAAAATGTGGGTCCTGCAGCCTGATGCCAGGCCAGCTGTGAGAGAGCTGAACCTGCCTCAGCAGTGAGAGTGCTGATGTCTTCAGGAACCTTAGATAAAGGAGAGCTATTCCTGCAAGAATGCCTGAGTAAGTAAAATAGCTAATGCCTTGTGCAAGTTGTATTGAAAGAACCCAGTGAGCTAATACCAAGAGCAAAAAGTATTGAAAGAGCCCAGTGAGCTAATGAAAGTGTTATTGCCAAAAGCGCAGTTTCCAATGAAACAATAAGTGAAAAGATGTCCACGGAATGAACAAAACTGCTAAATGTATAAATGTGAGCTTAAGAAATATAAATATACTGAATGTGTACTTAAGAAATATAAATGTGCTGAATGTGGACTTAAAATAGAAATGTGCTGAATGTACTCTAACCGGCCTGTTGATACCACAAGAGTTCTAAGCCTGAAAGAGGGCCTAGTCTTCAGAAGTTAAAGCGTTGTTTCCATCATCAAGCTTTAAAATCCTTGTAGTCAGTTTAGGAGTACCTGGCTTTTGGTTTGCTTACAGTTTAATCTTCAAGGATAGTGCCCGCATGTTAAAAGCACTCAATTTCAACCTACCCATGCTTACAAAGACATCTACTGTAAGTAATGCAGGGCCCTTCCTACACCACCTAGGGAGACTGTACATAGTTTTAAAGGTTTAATCTTCCGAGCATAATCTTTAATCTTCCTAAGGGCACAACCAGCCGGGCAATTTACAGCTGCACAATCCATCAGGCCTGCTCCATTTATGGACTATGGTTACTGGGTATCCAGGTTAAGTGTAAAATTGTGGGGTCTTATAGCAAATATGGGGACTGATACCAGTATGGGTATTGATGATAACAGTGTTAACTGATTTATTGCAGCCAGTTAGATAGCCAAGGCTTTGACTATCGTAGAGGTTGGAGGGGCTAATGTGATTAATATCTGATTTAAAATGCAAACTGATAATCTTAAACCAAACCAAACTGAAACCAATTAAACTGCATATAGATATTGTAAATGTCATAACCTTGATTCCTTTTTGCACCCTTCCTTACCCTCCCCATGTAAATAACCATGTTATTGTTTGTTTTGCAGATACCTATGTTGTGAGCATATTATTAGTATCAGTCATAAAATGGTTAAATGTATTAAATGTGGGGGAATGTTATTGGGTCATGTTTGGGGTGACTTTCTGGTAATGTGGATGAGTACAACATCCCAGAAGGTTGTACCAGGTTTTATTCTAGCCCAGTTAAAGCTAAACTCTGGGTGGAGGCACTGGGTAATGTATTAGCTTGGGTGAGAACCAGTTTAAAGTTAATTTTTGGAACCCAGGCCCCTCAGCCTTGTTGTGGCCAGGCAAGGTAGGGGTAGTAGTCCTAGAAGTAGTGCCGACTAGGGGTTACAATGGCATGGTAGTGCCACTATAGTTAGGGTTGCCCGGCCACTTCAATGTTAAACCCAAAATTGTGCACTTTAATAACTTTGCAACCATATGACCAATGTGCCCAAAATGTCTCATGCACCATCTGGTACCAGTACCATAGATCTCTGGTTCTGGGAACTTTCGTTCCAGTCAGTGACATTGTTATGGAGCTCTGGAATTCCCAAAAATTGGAAATTTACCATTTAGGTGCAAATTATTTGCTAAGACATATCTCTGAAATGACTTTGGGATCTGGTCTGAAATTGTTAGGGTATATGGGGTCTGGGATACAGATGTGCTTTTTGAAGGTTTGGTGAAAAAATATTAATCCATTCAAAAGTTATTAAACCATAAAGTTTCTCATTATAGTTTATGGGAAAAAAATAGATGTGCCGCGCAAAAACACTTTTTGCTTTTGTGAAATCAATTTTTATGGCTGCAAATGGGATCAGTAGTGTTGTGCTGCCACAATCTTGTTTTGAGTCGGCAATGAGTAAAAAACGCTGTAATTCAAATCATTGTGCCCCTTTCTAAACACCAACGGTTGTGTTTACCTAATCAGGGTCCAAGGAACATGATTCTGGCAGTATTTTTTTAATATACTGGCCAGAAATATGTTTTTTACATTTGGCCATTAGTAGTGTCACACATTTGTGGCACTACTTTTACAAAACAGCTGCAGAATTGTGGCAGTTTTCATACAACCAATGGCACTGTTCAAGAAAACTGTCTCAAATTTGTGGCACTTTTCATAAAAACTGATGCAAATTTGTAGCACTACTTTAACAGAAAAAAAACACCATCCCCTCTAAAAAACAAAAATATCTTCTGTCCATTTTTAACAAAAAATAAAGTCAGAATCAGATTCCTTGGCCCCCATTTAGGTATTACCTAAAAAAAACCTTTATTCACCATTTTACTCAGTTTAAGTGGAAGGGGCTGAAGAATGTTTTATTATTATAAAAAATATATTTTGCTGACAGCAGGGTACCCAATCCCACTGTTGGCACTGTAAGCCTCCCCTGCCAGTGTGGGACACTGGGCAGCCCACTCCCAGTGTCCTGAAAAATGTTTTTCTGAATTTTCTGAAAAAGGGGTGCCCAATCCCCCGTCAGCAATATAAGCCTGCCTCGGCCCCTTGCCAGTGTTGGACACTGGTGAGCCCACTCCCAGTGTCACAAAACATTTATTTTACTATATTTGCTGACGGGGGGTGTGAAATCCCCCGTCAGCACTATAAACCTCACCCCCACCAGTGTAGGTGTCCCCAGATATTAAGTACTGCCCCCCAGAAGTGTGGGACACTAAGGAGCCCACCCCCAGTGTCCCCAAAGATTTACAAAATGAAGCCAGCAAAAAGGAAAAACATCCTCGTCTATCTTGTGTGGACTGGGACACATTTGCACTCTTCAAAGCTGAACAGCAAGCTGAAGAATCAAGGAAAGTACCATATAATGGCTGTTTATGGTGTTATGAACTTATGTTGATATCTCAGCCCTTTCTTGGTATTTTTTCACCTACCTCTTGAACACTGTCACTGTCATTTCATTAATCAGACCCGTAAGGGGATTTTGCAGTTGTTGTGTGAAATCACCTTTGGGAACTGAGTAATGAAATGACAGTGCCAGCATTCATGAGGTGGAGTCCTAAAAAGTCTGTGTTGAAAACTTGGTGCAAAAATACTAAAAAACATCTGGGTTATGCACGGTCATTGAAAATTTTCAACGCATGCTCATAAGTTCGGCAACTTTTAAAATTTACACTCCAGATTTTCAACTTTGACATTTTTTCACACTACCTTATGAAGAGTGCAGCTGTCACTTTTCACATCCTACCTGAACCATGTTTCCACACCTGTGGCACGGAATAGAGCATTCACTGGCAAAATTACCTTTCAGGACTGATTAACAAAATGACAGTGCCATTTACAATGAGGTGGGGTCCTGAAAAGGCCATGTAAAAAACTTGGTGAAAAAATTCCTAAACATGTCTGAGTTACATGCGTCCATTGAATTTATTGTATGCATGAGCATAACTGTGGTACTTTTTTAATATTTTGCCTCCAAATTTTCAATGTAGCCAATTTTCACACCACCTCACGAACAGTACAGCTGTTATTTTTCACAACCTGCCCAAAATGTGTTTTTGCACATGTGGAGCAGAATGGCATTGCAGTTGCCCATAATTATGTTTTGTCTTGCATTTCACAAATTCTCTGTACTAGGGGACATGAGGTGATGTAATAAAATGGCTATGCTGACAATTTGGTCACCATACCTACATATTGTACATTTACTCATCTATGCAGGAATAGGAGCTCAGAGTCCAAAGGACCCTGCACTCCCACAGTTAAATAATAATACTACTATAATCAAAAAGTAAAGAAATTCATTGCAAAAAAAAAATCCATTAATGCATCAGATAGGGTTCCTATTAAAGTGACAAAAGTATGGAAATTCAGTGTTAGGGTTCCCAACCCTACCACCCCACCCACCCACTCCACCCTCCATGCACCAACAATCATCAAAGTGTGCCTTGTGGTTGTCAGGCCTAACTATCACTCCATTCTCCTATACTGTACCATCTCAGCTTCCTTATAAATGTCATGGGGTGAAGGGTAGGCCAGATGACTCCAAGGCACACCCTGATGCCTGTTGTGTGGAGGGTACAGGAGTGGGGTGGGGTGGTAGGGTTGAGAACCCTAATACCACATTTCCATACTTTTGTTGCTGTAATAGGAACTGTAACTGATGCATCAATAGCATATTTTTACAATGAATGAATATATATATATATATATATATATATATATATATATATATATTGTAAAAAAACTTTGTTAATGCATCTGTTAGGGTTAAAGCAACAAAAGCAGGGAAATGTAGCATTAGGGTTTCCAACCCTAACACCCTATTTCTCACCCTGCACTGACCCACAGTTGGGGGGGAGGGGGGCTGTCTTGGTGCAGTAAACCCTAAAGCTCTTCGTATTCCATTATAAAATTAGGAGACATGGCTACAGCATAGGAGAATGGGATAAGTGTTAGGGTTCATGGCCCCAAGACAGCCACCTCCCCCTTTCAGTCTGTGCATGATGGGGAATAGTGTGTTAGGGTTGAAAACCCTGATGCCACATTTCTCTACTTTTGTCACTTTAATTCTAACTGATACATTAACAAAGTTTTTTGCAATTGATTTCCTTACCTTTTGAGATATTATAATAGTATCCTTAATTCACTGTGGGATCATAGGGTCTGAAAGACCCTGCACTCCCATCCTTCCATAGATGCATATGTATCTAGCTGTGGAAGCACAGGGACCTCCGTCCCCTGTGCTTCCCATTATAGGACAACAGTCACCAAATTGTCACCATAGCCATGTTATTACCACACCTCATATTCCCAGTCCAGAAAATATTTCAATCCCCACCAAAACATAACTCTGCACAAGCACAGTGCCACTCTGCAGCACATGTGCAAAAACACATTCAGGCCAGCATTTGAAAAATGACAGCTGTGACATACATGAAGTCATGTAATAGGAAACCTATGTTGAAAGTTTGGGCTCAAAATATCTTAAATTCACAAAGTTATGAGCATCCCTGGTGAAACTGCAACAAATAGTCATAACTGTACCTTACATTCTGACCTCAAATTTTTAACATAGCTTTCTAATAACTGCACCACAGTTACCCAGTACAGAAAATTTTCAAACCCCTGCCAAAACATAATCCTACACCACTACAATGCCATTCTGCTCCACAGGTACAAAAACACATTTTGGAAAGGATTTAAAAAATGACAGCTGTGACATACGTGAGGTGGGGTAATAAGAAGATTATGCTGAAAATATTGAAAATTTCCAAAGTTACGAGCATGCGTAGTGAGATTGCAATGAATTGTCATAACACAGCCATTTTTTAAAATTTTGATGCCACATTTTCAACATAGCCTTCTTATGACCCCACCTCATGAACCATATAACTATCATTACACAAATTCCATCAGAAAGGTGATTTTAGCAACTGAATGCAAAATCACCTTGTCCAGCAGAAGTAGCCTAATGATAATCATATTGCTTTTGAGGTGGGGTCCCCAAAAGGCCATGTTGAAAATGTGGGGCTAAAATAATGAAAAACAGCTGAGTTATACATAAAAATTGAAAAAAAAAACATTTGAACTACACTGAAGTGCATTTTCCATAGTTTCTCATATTACAGTCACCGGTTCCAGCAGCAAGAAGTGTCTTTGATTGCTAGAGCAGATTTCAAACTTGGAACCTCTGGAGTTGGGTGAGGGTCATCACAGGGATGCGGGGAGGTGGGTGTACAGTGGGAGGTTGGGTGGGGGGGTGCAGACTTGATTGGTAATGGACTATTTCTTTTTTTGCGGGGAAAAAAATAAAAGACATAGAGGGATTTTTTTATTTTCAGGGACAAATAAAAATAAAAAAGAGACTGTAAAGGGGGAATACCACTACCACACATGAAAGCACTGGCATTGGATGGTGGGGGACACCACTAGACACCAGGGATAAAATGTAAGAGTATTGTGACCCCCCACAAAAAATGTGGGTCTGGGGTAATAACATAAAACAAATTAAATAAGTAAAATGTAATATATATTTACAGGGTGGTGGGTGCCACTAGACACCATGGATTTTTCCCTTGGGGGAGCATCTTAAACTTAAAACAAACAAAAAAATGAGTAAAATACAAAAAAGGATTGTTTTTCACCAGGGGGAGTCCTTTTCCAACAGGCAAAATCCTTTTGTGATGGTGGCAGAAAAGCATTCCATCTGGCAAAAAAGTATCCATTTTCCCGAGCAGATGGCTATGGTTTGGGGGACCAGATCTCCCAGAAATGTTTTTTTCAGGATCAGATGGCCATTTTAAAATCCTTTTTTGCCATCACAATTCCTTTTTTGCCATCCCTATTCATCATGGTGAAAAGGAAATCGTCTGGCAAAAAAGGATTTCCCATTTGGCTAACCAGATGTCCCTCTTGCTGAACAGATGGCCCTGCTGGTAATCCTTTTTTGCCAGTATGATTCCTTTCTCACCATCCCTATTCATCATGGTGAAAAAATAAATAGGCTGGTGAACAAGGATTACTGGCAGGGCTAGCTGGCTGTGAAACGGGGAAATCTGGTTGGCTAATAGGAAATCCTTTTTCGCCAGCCAATTTCTTTTTTTGCAATGATGAAAAAGGAATAGTCAAAAAGGAAGCTAGTGTGAGTGACGAAAACAGATTTAAATAGTTAAAAGAAAATAATTCTAGGGGCATAGTAATGCTGCCAACCACATAGAACAGCTCACCAACTCCAGATGAGCAAAAATCATACTTTGATGTCTGTTACAGACATCCCTGGGCAGAATCATGACAGTTTTTTATAGGCAAAAATAAAAAACAAGATGGCATCTTACAAAAAGGAATTTATTTGGCAAACAAGGATTGGACCCTCAGCAACAAGGATCCTTGTTAGTCAGAGCAAAATCCTTTTTCCTTTCCTGCAGCTATCCTGATAAAAAAATCCCATTGAAAATAATGGGACCTTACCCATGCTATAACTTTGGAACAGATTAATATTTTTTCATGAAATAAACACTGAGCTGTTTTCTGACCCAAGCTCTTTCCAGCATAAAAATTTCAGAGTACAATTCTACATTGTGTGTGTGTGCAGAGCGATGAAAAACAAACAGCACAAAGTGTCAAACTTTCAGGTATTTTCACTGTCTGGATCTCAGAATCCGCAAATCCAACCACAATGAAACTTGGAATGTCACAAGATCTACCCAAGGAGATTACACATGCAAAATGTTGTGCAACTCTGTTTAACAGTTGCAAAGTTATTAAAGTGCAAAATTTGAGTTTTAGAATTAAAGTGCGTGATCAACCCTAATATGTGTGTGTGTATATATATATATATATATATATATATATATATATATATATATATACACACACACACACAGTGGCATGGTAGTGCCACTATAATTAGGGTTGAACAGGGGTTTCTACGTTAACCCACAATCTTTGCACTTTAATCACTTTACAACTGTTCAGTGGATTTGTACAACCTTTTGCATGCACGGTCTTGATGTGCCGAGTTTTGTTTTGGTTGGATTTGAGGATTCTGAGCTGTGCATAGTGCTAAACCATTAAAAATCATTGTGTTTTGCACTGTTTTTGTTATCTCACTGCATCCAGAAGGTTTGGAATTTTGGTCTGACATTTTCAGGGTAGAAGGGGCTTGCCTCACATAAGTGCATTTCACTTATTTGGTGAAAACAGTTTAATCCATTGCAAACGTATTTCATTTTAAAGTTTCAAATTCTGAGCATGCTCAGTTTAGTCTTTTGGATACCTTCCTGGAATGGCAAAAGAGTGTAGTCTGATGAATAAGGTTTCTTAGTTTTGAGGGACCCATCTTTTTTTGTTTTTGAGAAAAAAATCCATTTTCTTATGATGTGATCTTTGTACTTTAATGTCTTTGCAACCGTTTAATGGATTTGCATGAAATGTTGCATGCGTGGTTTCAAAAGGTAGAACTCTTAGCTTGCCAAGTTTCCTTCCAACTGCATGGGCAGATTCTGAGTTCTGGATAGTGAAAAAGTTAAAAGAAATCTGCATTTTTTGCTGTTTTTCTCATCATCTAGTGCCCAGATGCTTTGGAATTTGGTATGAAATGTTCTGGATAGAAAAGGCTAGACAGACAGATGTGCCTTTTGCTGATTTGGTGAAGAAATATTAATCTGTTCTCAAGTTACAAGAATTGAAAGTTTGGTTCTGAGTATGCTCAGTAGGATCTTTTGGATAGATGTTTGATACCCTACTGAGCATGCTCAAAGTCAAAATTTCAAAAGCTTATAACTTGAGAACGGATAAATATTTGTTTTACACCAAACCAATGAAAGGCACTATTCTGTAGCATACCCTTTCTTTCTTGAAAATGTCTGACCAAAATTCCAAACCATCCACACTGTAGCTGATGCCAAGAAAACATCAGAATTGTCCAAATCTTTCCTAAGAATGCAATATCCAGATCTTGAGATGAGCAGATTTGAGTGGAATGAAACTTGGCAAATAAAGACACTTTGCCCCCCAGACTGTGCATGCAAAATTTAGTGTAATTCCAATGAATGAGGGTGAAGCTATTATTATATTTATATTTATTTATTTATTTGAATTTTGTTGACTGTGTAAGACCACTGAGACAATTACAGTCCCTTTTTCAGGGTTGACCCAGCGACACATATTACATAGTAGTACAGCAAATATCACAGAGCAGTACAGCGTACATACAGGTAAAATGCAAGACATCAGTGAAGCCTCATCAACTCCATGTACAATTGCTATATAGCCATATAGAGCTATGCACAGACATAAATGCTGTATCAAATGAGTGCTATGACAAGTGGTTACAGGCATAGTGCTATAGATGTATAAAGGGAGAGAGTCAGAGGGAAGGGAAGAGGAGTAGGATAGGGTGGCAGGGACTGGAGAAGTACAAGGGAGATGTAGAGGTGCATCCACGCAGACAGGAGCAGGAGGTGGGGAAACAAGGGAGGCATATAGGCTGGATTTAAATAGAGGAAGAGAGGTACTGTTCAGGACACGTGGAGGAAGACACTTCTTATAGAGATAGCAGCAAATGAGAAGGACCTCCTAGTGGTGGTTAGGCACAGTTTGAGTATATCTAAGAGGGGTAGGGATGCTGAGCGGAAAGTGCAAGGAATTTGTCTTAAGCTTATTATATCCCTTAGGTGGGGGGAGTGAAATAGTGGACAAATTTATAAATAAGACACATGGAGAAGTACTTCAATTTAGATTCATAGGTTGACCAGCCAAGAGAGGAGAGGACTTTGCAGTGGTGCAAACAGGAGTTGGCTC
This sequence comes from Neoceratodus forsteri, assembly GCA_016271365.2. Lineage (NCBI taxonomy): Eukaryota > Metazoa > Chordata > Ceratodontiformes > Ceratodontidae > Neoceratodus > Neoceratodus forsteri. The sequence goes on from CM028133.1 coordinate 562,060,354, forward strand.
CCAGAGTGAACCTCCCGATCCTATGGTAGGCCTGGGAAAGGAGAGAAAGAAGACGGGTTTTTAGTCAGCAGCAGAGGGGCTCCATAGGTCGGGAGGGGAGTGAGTGACACGGAAGCAATTCTTAGACTGGAGGCAGAGGTGAGAAATGGGCAAATTTGATAGAGAAACCCAAGCTTCTGGTTCATAGTTTTAACAATGTTGGAGACATGGGGATTGAAAGACAGCTCAATGTCCAGGGTGAAGCCTAGATATTTGAAGGACATGACTGTCTCCAGGGAGTCGCCCTTGTTTGATATGATATTAAAGGAGGGTGGAGGATCCTTTGTAGAAGGGTGTCAGGAGAACAGCATGCATTTCGTTTTCTTAGTGTTGAGGACCAGCTGACGACAGCTGAACCAGTCCTCAAGGGAAGCAAAGTCATTGGTGATAGCCTTATTAATTTTGTCAGTATTTGATGAGGAGCGATAGATAATGGCATCATCTGCATAAAGGTGCACTGAGGCACCACCACAAGTGTGGGGGGGAGCATTAATGAAACGGGAAAATAGAAGTGGACCTAAGATGGATCCCTGTGGTACTCCATGTGTTATATGCCTGGGTTCAGAGAAGGAGCCATTCCATTTGACTCTCTGAGAGCAGCAGGATAGGTAGCTTTTTACTCAGTTCCAGGCATTGTTATCCAGACATAGAGTATGCATCTGGTGGAGCAGAAGGTCATGGTTTACCAGATCAAATGCTTTAGTAAGGTCAAAAAAAAATGGCACCTGTAGCATGGCCCTCATCCATGGCATGGTATATGTCTGTTGTTATGTTTATCAGAGCAGTTTGGGTGCTGTGATTCCTTCTGAATCCATGCTGATAGGGGGATAGTAGGTTGTGTGATTCAAGGTATTCTTGGAGGTGGTTGTAGACTATGCACTCCTGCATTTTTGCCAGGTGGCAGAGGAGGGATATAGGTCTATAGTTGTCGACAACAGTATTGTATCCCCCCTTATGTATAGGTACTACCATTGCTATCTTCCACTTATCAGGTACTATGTTGGACAAGAAGGACCGGTTGAAGAGATCTCGGACCAGGCGAGCAAGTGCTGATGCTCCCAACTTGAGAAATTTTGCTTCTAGAGAGTCATGTCCAGCCGAATTGTCAGGATTAAGGTTTAGGAGCAGCTTCTGGACCTCTTTGAGTGTGGCAAGTTTCAGGTGGAACTCCAGGTGCCCATCAAGGGCCACATTATAAAGTGGGGCTGAGTTAGGGGTGGAAGAGTTATAAAAAAGTGAGGTATATTTGTCAAGATCTGTGAAGAAGTTATTAAATCCTGTTGCTATGGATGCAGAGTCGGTGAGGGTAGAGCCGTTGGTGAGGACTGAGCTGGGGTGGAGGCAATTGTCCCTTTCAACAGTGAATTAATTTGATGCCAGAACTTATTTGGGTTGCAGAGATTTTCCATTTGGAAAGATTTAAAGTGTGAGCACTTGGCCTTGAGATGGAACTGTTTGCATTTGTTCCTGAGGTGTCGGTATTCTTGCCAGTCAGAGGGTAGGTCACTTTTTTGTAGGCTCGCCAGGCTTTGTCCCTATTGGACATAAGCATCCTGATTTCCCTAGTGAGCCATGGTGCCTTAATACCCTTTGATCTGCATTTTTTCAAGGGTGCATTTTGGTTAATTATGTGTGTAAATGTTGTGATGAAGAAGTCTAGGGCATAATTTAAGTCCGTAAGGGCATTAATGGGTTTCAAGTCGATGTTAGTGATGGAGGTGACAAGTGGCCTGCATCAAACTTAGACATGTCGTGGACTAATGATATCTTGGGATGGGGGTTAGGGTAGTTGTTTTTCCACTCAGTGGAGGCAGTATAGCGTAGTGGTTTAAGACTCTGAGCTGCAAATCTGGAGACCTGGGTTTGAATCCCACAGCCCCCACTTGCATATACTGTGTGACCCTGAGCAAATCACTTAACTTCCCTGTGCTTCCAGGTTGCACCTGTAAAAAAACGTTCAGCTTAGTGTGTCTCATCTGGTTAAACAATTGGGGAAAAACACACAAAAGGTAGGCAAGTGACTGCTTGGGCAGTCAGGGAGTACACCAGTTGCTTTTATCCTCATTGGGCAGTTTGTAACTATCCAGTCAAGTAATGTATGCTTCCCCGATTTAGTGTTGATGCATGTGGGGGCTTGAATGAGCTGGCTAAGGCATGAGTCAGCCAGTGCAGCACGCAGTGTATTATAGGGGTGCGGTCACACCCCTATAGTTAGGGTTGGTACAGCATTTCAGTATTAAATCTTAATGTTTGCACCATAATAACATTGGTATTGTTTGACAAAATAGCCCCACATTTGGCATGTGTGGTCATTCTGCCTGTGTTGGAAGATTTGAAAAGTTTTGTGAAGGCATCTTGTATGGTTTTTGAAATTTAAAGTTGCGAAAACCAGAAAAAAAAATGTCCCCATAGGTTAACATAGGATTTTTTGCCTTCATCTACAGCCCACATGGAATGAAACATTCCTCTGTAATTTTTATGAATGATGGGGTATGTACCAAAGGGTGGGCTTTTTCAAAAGTTTGGTGAAGAAATATATTACCACTTTATGAATTATAACAATTGGTGTGATAGACACAAGACAGGCAGGTAAATGAAAACAGTTTGAATTGTAAATTTACTGTTCAAACTAAATTTACTGGTCATGCTCAGAGAAAATACTGTTTGTATTGTCAGCCATTTGGTTCTTCTAACAATTTTCAAAATAGTGTTGTACACAACCACTGCACCCTAAGGACAGTACAACACCTGTATTTAGGTCTCAGTGATAAGCTTAGTTCCATGTTTGCCTTAAAATTATTATAGCACTATGGCAAATAAATGTTTTTTAACTGAAAATCATGTCCCCTGTCACTCGCTAAGTAATTACTTTCAGTTTGTTATTTACTATGCAAACCTTATTGTTTAAATGGTAAATAAGCATTTGCACTCATTAATTGTTCAAACTTTACTGTTCAAAGAGTAAAATTCCATTCTGATTGCTGCTAAACACTGGAGATGCCGTATAATTATGCCATTACTTCACCAGTCCCTGAGTCAGAGTTGAAAATCCATTCCTTTGTCTCTCTCTCCCCTGCCCCCAATGATATACTGTCCAACATTTATACATAGAGTGGCTGAGAAGTGCGCACGAGTATGAATCAGGAAGATGTTGGGGAGTGTTTTGTGAGCACCACCTATCTTCAGAAGCCAAAGGACAGGATGTCATCCCTCATAAATGGGATTTCAAAGTCAGTATGCATGGCAATTGGAACTGATTGTTGCTTCCTTATTTGAGAATAGCAGTCCTTTATTCAAGTCTGTACTTCTGTTGTAAAAGTATTTGAGTTTCCAGTTTAACAGTCCTGGTCCTGAGTTTGTGAAGTAGTGGTCGGGAAAATAGTCTGGATAAACACACACTATGCACTCAGGCAGGGCTGCAAAGCATGCAGTTTTGTCTGTAGAAAAAGTCTTGAAAACTGCAGCACTCCTATACTACAAAATAAGCACTACCCACTCAGAAAGAAATATAATATATAATATTGCTTTATTAATTATAAGTGAAACCCGTGGACAGGTGCTAAGTAAACACACTGTGGGACTGCAAACTCAAGTGATTCGCAGTTAAGGCTTAGTCAGTGGGCGGAGACTACCACACAAGCAGCCATATTTAAACACTCTTCTCTCTAATTAATTAATGAGATTCTTAAGTTAAAACTACATACAAAATGTGCCAAATGCTGACAAATAAAGTGTTGAATGCATTAAAAGGTGAGTTAGCAAATTATCCGTGCATGATGATCCTGGCAATAGTTAATCAGTTTCCTTCATTCCAATGTTGTTTGATACTGGCAAATTTAAAGGACGGAATCTGTGACAAACAAATATTGATAACATATGTTGTTTCTTAGTAATCTGCAGAAAATGTATTTTGCTTGTCTAAAAAATCAAAACAAAAAATTTCACTGTCCATGATAATTCCCAAAAGACCTGCAGAAGGAGAAATACAGAAATGAGCAGCCTGGTGAAATAAGTCCTAAAAGGCAGGTGCAGCAAAGTACAAACAAGCTTAAATCTGGAGCTGAGTTTAATATAAAAAGGAGATGGGGCGGAATTTCTCAACATAAATATTGCAAAGCTAAGAGGCAGGGAGTATTAAATAAACAGTGACAAACTGCAGAAAATAGCCTTTTCTCATCTAAAAAATCAAAATGAAATATTTCACGATCTATAATAATTACCAAAAACCTGTAGAAAAAAAACAGGGGAATAAGCAGACCTGTCATAATCAGTCCTAACGGATTCAGGATGAACTTCAAATCCTTCAGTCTAATCAGCCTATTTTGAGGCAGAGCGCATTATAATAAGTCACTGAATGGCATTTAGATTTGAAGTTTGTCCTGCACCCACCTTTTAGGATTATGAATATGGCTGGGCTGCTTATTTCCCTGCTTCTATTCTACAGTTATTTGCATAATTATTACAGACAGTGAACTATTTCATTTTAATTTTTTTAAGGTGAGCAAAAGCTATTTTCTGAAGTTTATCGCTGTTTATTTAATACTCCCTGACTCCCAGCTTTACAATATTTATATCGAGAACTTCCTCCCCCATCTCCTTTTCATATTCAGCTCTGTGTCTTCAATTTTTTTTTTTTTTTGTGCCTCTGGTCCAATCAACCTATTTTGAGGCAGAGTGTATTAAAACAGTAGTGCAACAAAGATGAGCTAAAATTTGACCCCACCTTTTTTTTTCTTCCTAATCATTGCTAGATGTCTTTCACTTTATTTTGGCAGTGAAATTTTCAATTCTTGTTATCGTTTAAGAATTTTATGAATGTTTAAAATAATTATTTCTCAAGAAAAAAAAAGATGGCCACCTTAATTTTTGCATTTAAATAATACTGAGAACCTGAGAAGGGTAATAATACAGACAAAAATGCAAATTTACTGTACACAGCATAGGAAGCATACAGAAAACTCAAATCAACAGTTCTGCCAATATTTTTCATTACCATAGCAGAAAATTACCTTTTTAGAAAAACTTTTTTTGTTGCACTGCTGCTTTAAAGTGTTACTGAATGGCATTCAGATTTAAGCTTGTTTGTACTTTGCTGCACCTGCCTTTTAGGACTTACTTTACCAGACTGCTCAATTCTGTGTTTCTCCTCCCCAGGTCTTTTGAGAATTATCATGGACAGTGAAATGTTAGTTTAACCAAAAAAAAGAAAATGGTCCCTCACTGATCAGCGCCTACCCACCCCTACTTACCAATGAGCACCCACCACCCCCCATACACCCCCAGTACACCCCTCACACACCCTCACTCACATGAACAGGTCCCAGGTTTGAGATCCACTCTCTGATCAAAGACTTGTCTTGCTGCTGGAAACTGCAACTGTAATTTGAAAAACTAAGGTAAATGTAGTCCAATGTATTTCAATGGGGGCTCAACTTTTATGTATAACTTTGGTATTTTCTGAGATTTTGACAACAAATTTTCAACATGGCCTTTTGGGAACCACACATCATGAACAATATTACTGTTTTTATGCAACATCTAGTCTGCCATTATTGCCCAGCTATTCTGCCATTTATCTACCTACTATAACACTGCAGACCCTAGTTGATCACCTGCCCCCCCTTTCCTTACCACTAAGGTTCCATTATGCCTACCTCATGCTTTCTTGAATCCCGCTACTATTTTTGCCCCCACCACCTATGCTGGGAGGATGTGTCAGGCATCCACAAGTATTGTGGATTTCTATCTGCAGCGACAACCATTGTATGTTTTTGTCTTACCTGATGATGGCTGTCTGTGGTTGCTTGTATGGTCGTGTTCTTGGGCTGCTTGGGGGTTGGGGGTCAGGGTGGGGAATTAGGGTTGGAAACCCTAACACCACATTTCTATGCTTTTGTGGCATTAAGCTGAACCCTATCTGATTCATTAACACATTTTTTGTGATGAATATCTATATAAAGAATATATAATATAATGGCTTGGTAGCACCACTATAGTTAGGGTTTAGCAGGGGCTTCTATGTTAAACCTTCACAACCATTCAATGGATTTGCACAAAGCTTTGCATGCATGGTATCAGAGGGTGTATCTCTTGTCTTGCCAAGTTTTGATCCTGTCAGATGTGCGGACTCCAAGAACTTGATAGTGAATAAAGTTACAGATATCACAATTTTTTTGCTGTGTTAACCTATCTGAATAAATGCTTAGTTGTTATGGTTACATACTTAATTATTTATTTTTCCATTTTGGAGGGTCTTTGTATTTATGACAGCATTAGATTGTATAATGCCCTAGAGAATAATTAAAGGGCATAGATATAATTGTATTGTGATGCACTAATATTTGTATGCATTTTGGCTTTTATAACACTGATTTTATGTTATTTCTTTCATATTGTAATGACTTAATGTCAGTCAAAGCAATAAACATGGGGGGCATTAATGAGCCACTGAATACATAAGATGCAATCCTCCAGAGCGCTGTACTACTCAAGAATTAAAAGCAATTTCCAGCATTATAGTTTCTGTTATATCTGGCACAACTTACTCGCAAGGGTGTGCTGAGATGGATGAATACTTAACTCCAGCCAAAACGCCACAGCAGAGCACCAAAACTGCCAAGAGAAGCCAACAGTAGGATAGTGGGGAAACTAGCGGATTAGGCTCTATCTCCTTATTGGCAGCAGAGCTCACCCAGCTAGGGAGGAAGGTTACAGAGAAACTGCTGAAAGGCCTGAGGCTGCACATCAGTTTGTTTTAGGATAAGATCAGCACCCTGACCACGGAGCTTTCCCAGCAGGGGAAGGAAATAAATGAGCTGTAGCAGAGGCTGTCTAGTCTAGAAGATACAGCGGCATCCCAGGCTGATCGGATGGCACAATTGGAGTGAGAGCTGGAGGCCATCAGGGATTCACTTGACTACCAAGAGAGCTATAATTGCCACAACAATCTGAGACTCCTGGGACTCCCTGAGGGTATGGAAGGGAGGAGTGCTCTGACTTTTTGCCCGGAAGAGTTCCCAAAAATCCTGGGGATGGAGACTAAAGGAGGCAAACTAAAAATAAAATGTGCTCATTGAGCCTTAGCTCCCAAGCCTCTGGGGAATCAGCCAGCCTGCCAACTCTTCTTCCGACTACATACTTTTGGTGACCGTCAAGCCATAATGACAGCATACCGGGCGAAAAAGGAGGTGATCTTCAAAGGGGCTAAACTAACACTCCACCAGGATCTCTCTGCAAGAGTGCAAAAAAAGACAGCAGTTCAATTCATGTATGGATCTGCTGAGGGAGTGAGGAATTGAGTTTTTTATGACTTTTCTGGATGTGGTGAAAGTGAAATCAGAGGGCACTATGTATTCTTTTTGGGAGCCTGACAAGTTAAAAAGGTTTATTGAGGAGTGGGACAAGAAGCACTCCCAAAATGAAGGGCTAAGAAAGCGATTAGATGCCTACTGAGCAGCCTTCCACCATGAGCACTGCATAAATCTGGACTGATACCCAAAGAAGTGACATTCACTTTCTCTCAGGACTAATCCACCCAGGGTCCTAGATGCCATGATCCCCTCACACAGAGCTGGACTCCTTAATATGAAGAGCCTTGCTGGGAGACTGTCTGGAGCACTATAAGCACCTTGTTCCTTATCCTGATTAAGGGAGACTTTTAAGCATCCCTGAGGTGTGTGTGCGAGCAGGAAGTGACTTAGGGGGGCACATATTAAACTTCACATCAGGATGACAGAATTAAGAGAAGTTTGTGACTCACTGTGAAAGCACCAGAACAGGTCAGTGGAGCTGGGGGGGGCTGACATGTGTGCTGGGTGGTGTGGGCCTTCACCTTTCCTTTGAAAATGGACTATTGGGTGGGGGGATGTGTTTTAAAGGGAAAAATAAGAAAAAGACTGAGAAGGGTGGTTGGGGGTTCTGTGTGGGGTGGGGCACTCCAGATACCTGGGTCAACATGAATTAGTCCAGACTTGGCCTTGTGGGGTATTGTATATTTGCTGCAGGGAAGGGTGTGGGGATACACATCCAAAAACCCAAATGGAGGGCTTAAAATGGGAAATGTTGGAAAAATAAGGGTTTTCTTTTTTCAGCAGGTAGTAAGGAGGGAGGGGGGCGATCATGGGAACATTTTTCATTTTTCTTCACTTGAAACTGACATTAGAGATGTTAGGAAGTTTGAGTGTGTTCCATCTGAGGCTAATAGTTAAAGACGAGAGAGAAAAGAAATTGTTGGAAATGGGGGGGGTAATACTTCTAAATGTTCATGGTTACATTACTACAGGCACCAGTTGTGCTGTGTTTAATAGGTTATTGTTCAGTTCTTATCATTCTGTCAAATATCTCTTATTTACAAAATGTACACGTCATCGTCAATAACGAGGAAAATGGGCCACATGGAGGGCCTGGTCTGCCTAGGCCAAAGCTAGAGCAAAAATTGTATTTATTTTTTTATTTATTTAGTTTTTGTTGACCGGGTAAGTGGACTAGACAAATCCTGCCTATTTTCAGGCACGAACTGGGGGAGGGGGGAATACAGATGAATGCCAACTGACCTTGAACAGGATTAAGCTGTTGGTGGTATTTTTTGTGAATGAGGGGAAATTTGGCCAGGGCACAGGGGAAAATTCCCCTACTCTTTTCGAGAGGTGCCATGGGATCTTTAACATCCACCTGAACTACCACCAGAACAGGCAGATGGGACCTCGGTTTAAAGCCTCATCTGAAAGATGGCACCTCAGGAGTGCAGCACTGCCTCGTGCTGCACTACAGTGTCAGTACTGGGATATTAACCCAAGTGTCTGGTGTGGGGAAATGGTGAGGATAAAAGGAGATTGTGTTATTTCATTCAATATTAAGGGGTTTTCCTCCCCAGTTAAGAGAGCGAAAGTATTAACTTCTTCAGGCAACCCACCTCACTCTTAGGGAACACAAAAAGTTGGTTGGAGGATGGGTGGGGGCTTGCTATGCAGCTTCCTATTCCTCCCACAACAGGGGGGTGGCTATTCAATTCCACAAGAATTTCCCTATACAAATCGATTGGTAGAAAGGGATGGAGAGGGGGGGATGGTATATTTTTGTGCAGGGTCAGGTAGGTGCACAGATAATAACGTTTGGGAGTATATACACCCCCTCCATTTTTGAATCTAGCTTCTACCACACACTCATGAACCTACTGCATAAGGAGCAATTCCCCAACCTGGTAATGAGAGGGGATTTTAACCACATCATGGATTCAGCTTTAGATTATTCGGGAAAAGGACAGAGGGTCAACAAGGCTACTAAAGCATGGGTCAGGGGCATGTTAGACCTAGATATCATAGACAGCTGAAGGCAGGCATATCCAGGTGCTAGGGAGTATACGTTTCATTCATTACCACATGACACATGGTCCAGATTGGACTATGTATACATATCCAGTGCATTGTACAATAGGGTAGGCAATGTGTCCCATGGCCCAATAGGGTTATCAGATCACTCCATGTTGGAATTAAAAATAGAGTGGAGCGTAGAACATGGTAGAGGCACCTAGCATTTTCCCACATACCTACTAGCTAGAGAGATTTTAAGGAATACCAGAAAGAACAATGGGAGCTGTATTTAACAATGAATAAAGGGACAGTGGAGCGTACATCCACCTGATGGGAAGCTGGTAAGGCATTTATGAGGAGGGTAATTATAAGCTATATGGCTAGGGTTAAGAAAGACCATCACCAAAAAATAGAAGCTCTAGAGAAGACAATTAATGATCTAGAAAGAAAAGTGGTGGAGAAGGGGAAAGTGGAGGATAAAATGCAGTTGAGACTGGCTAGGGAAACATTAAATGCCCATGTAACAGGGGAAGCCCAAACTAAGCTTTACTTTGCCAAACAAAGAATATATGAATGGGGCAATAAACTGGGCCCTCTATTGGTTAAGCTAATGTAGGGTGGCAGGGTGAGACAGTGGATCACGGCTATCAAAGATCATCAGAGATGGCTCACCAGGGCAGACCAAGGTATGAGGGAGTGCTTTCAGCAGTTCTATAGAAAATGATACCAAGTGGAATGTGATGATACCCAGGAGCTAGCACAAACCTTTTTGAATGGCATCCAATTCTCTACACTAATGGAGGCCCAAAGAGAATGACTGGGGGCAGGGGTCACCACAACAGAAGTACTTAAAGCCATTGGGAGCTTACAGTCTGGAAAGGCGGCGGGCCCAGATGGCTTCAGGGTTGAATATTATAAAGTTCTAAAGGGAAACCTTGTGCAAATAATGCATAACCTAGTGCAGGAACCTAGGGAGGAGGGGGGACTCCCCAAATCTTGTCTGGAGGCTAGCATTACTGTAATTCCAAAGCTGGGGAAGAATAGCATGAAATGTGCCTCCTATAGACCCATCTCCCTTCTCAACTGTGATTGCAAGATTATAGCTAAGATCCTCGCACTGAGGTTAGAGCAGGTACTCCCAGATTTAGTGCACCCAGACAAGACAGGATTTGTAAAAGGGAGGCTGTCATATCACAATATGAGAAGGATCCTGAATGTGATATGGTGGGCTCTAGAAATCTGGACCAGGCCTGTGTTTTAACCATGTATGCAGAAAAAGTGATCGCATAGAATGGATCTACCTATTTGAAACAATGCATAGGTTAGGGCTTGGGGAGGGGTTTATACAAATGGTAGAGATGCTCTATGATACACCTAAAGCAAAGGTGATAGTGAATGGCCTGGCATCGGAGGAGTTTGTGCTCTTTAGAGGAACTAGACAGTGGTGCCTCCTTTCCCCTGTTTTGTTTGCCCTGGCTATTGACTCACTGGTGATAAAGATCTGCACAGCACAGGAAATATGGGGGATCCCAGAGAAAAGGAGAGGGCAGCATAAATTGGCACTATATGCTGATGACCTCCTGCCATTCATACCACTCCCCCAGGAACTGATTCCTATCCTCTTTCAGGTGATAACAGAATTTGCAAAATTCTCAGGATACAAATTTAATGTCTCGAAATCAGAGATTATGTTTCTCAGAAAGGGAGAGGGAGGAATACCATACCACACATGGGGATTGAAAAGAGTGAAATACTATTTTACTTATCTGGGGATAAAAGTGGGAGGGGAAGGGTCTTTGAATAAACTGTATAATTTAAACTACAAGCTCTTATTCAGTACCATTCTAGCAGAGTTGTCCAGATAGAAAGCACTCCCAATCTCATGGTTGGGCCGAATTAACTTAATCAAAATCAGTATCCTTCCCCGCATACTTTACCCTATACAGATGATCCAGGTGGGTCCTATAGCAAAAGGTATTAAAAGATTAGAGAGAGGGTTTGCTAATTTTATTTGGAGAGGTTGGAGATCCAGAATGAAGCTGAGCAGACTGAACGCCATGAAAGAAAGGGGGGGGGCCTGGAGTTTCCTGATATTAAAGGATACTTCCTCGCAATTCAACACAGATACTTGCATAACTGGATAAATAGGGGGGCAGCTGCTTCCTGGTTGGATCTGGAGGAAGCCAAATGCCCAGGTAGGCTGGCGGCATACCTAACTAACAGGGGACTTATGGCATATAGACAACTGCTAAACCAAAACTCCATGGTGCTCTCAGTTCTTGAGGCTTGGGAAGCTATTAAGTGTAGAAGAGGGGCTAAGGAAGATCAAACTATCTTGCTGCCAGTAACAAAGAACCCCGAGTTTTTGCCAGGCCTAGAGGACCCGGGATTTGCAATGTGGGAGGAAAGGGGGATACGATGCATAGGGGATCTACATGATAGAAATGGCCTTCTCCCATTCGCAGAGATTAAGCAGAGTCTGGCAGTACTAAGTGGCCACCTGTACAGATTTATGCAAGTTCGGAATTGCTCCAATAGCTTGAACAGATGTTCTAGGGGTAACACTAGTCAAGATGTGGTAGAGAGAATAATTCTTGGGGCCAAAGTCCAGGAAAGAGGATTAATAGGCAGGGCAGCAAGATTAGACAGGGAATTCTTCACAGACCACACTAGGAAGATTAGAGTACAATGGGAAAAGGACCTAGGGATGCAAATCTCAGAGGATAATTGGAGAATCTTAGTTGTCTCAGACATGGGTCTGTTGCTTTGTAACAGATTTAAAGAATCGCAGTACAAATTCCTCCACTGGCTATACTACCGCACCTGAGTGTAGTTAATAAATTCCACCCGAATATTTCTGACAGGTGTGGGAGGTGCCAGGTTGCTAGGGGTACCTACTTCCATGGTTTCTGGGCATGCCCAGTGTTACAGAAATACTGGGATGAAAGCAAAAGAGAGATTTTGAGGATGTGGGGGAGAGAGGTGACTTATATGCCCTCCTCACTACTCCTGGGTCTGGAGACAGATGCACAGGATGAATGGGAATTATATCCAAGGTGGGTTTGAGTGGTCTTAGGGGTGGCTAGACAAAGCATACTTAATACATGGGTTTCAAATAACAATCCATCCCTTCAGATGTGGAAGACATTGCTGCTCTCCACACTGGTCACGGATAGGCTCACATATGCCCTGAAAGGTAGGGAAGAATGATTCTTGGAGGAGTGGGCCAAGCTCCTGGCATCCCTGAGTCAAGTGGAAGTTCAGACGATGTATGGACCCTAGGAAGGAGGGTGGAGGGGAGGGGACATATATAAGCTGAGATCACTAGAAGCAAGCATTTGTCAATGCCGAATGTTTGCTTGCTGGTGTTAGCACTGGAAATGCAGGAGTAAGACAGATGCAGAGTAGGAATGACAGTGAAGTATTGAACTTCACGCCAACCCCACCTCCACCCTGCAGAGACGGACAGGCATTGGGGTATGCATTTGTGTTGTCGCCCATAATGTTCATGCCATTTCACCTCACCCTATCCTGCAGACAGTGACAAGTGTTGAGGTGTGCCTTGGGGTGTTCGGCTTTACAGTCACCCCACTCCATAAGGACATATGCTGAAATGAGTGCAATATAGAATGGGGTGAACTGTGGGGCCAAAGAGTGGAAGGTACAGCTCAATGCCTGTCAGTGGCTAGGGCTGGGGGTGGGGTTGGAATGGCATGATCATTACAGTCAACAATCCAAAGACACAACCCTGATGTCTGTCAGTCTGTAAAGGGTGGGACGTTATGGTTAGAAACCATAATGCCCCAGGGCATTTGTTGGTATTTGCAGTACAAATGTTCAACATGGCCATTTTGTGGCCCCCACCTCATGAAAGCATTTGGGACCTCTTCTCATGAACAGTGGCACTGTGATTTTGTCAATGTGTCCTGAAATTTGAGTTTCCACAGTGACCGTACCATTGTGAGCCAGATGCACGAAAACACAGATCGGGCAGGATGTGAAGAATGACAGCTGTACCATTCATAGGGAGGTGTGAAGAGATGGCAATGTTGAAAATCTGTAGTGAAAATATTAAAAATGCTCAAACTTCTGAGTGTACATGGAAACTGTGCAACGCATGAGCGTAACACAGTCATTTAGTGGAATTATTTCACCAAATTTTCAACATAGGCATTTTGTGACCTCTGCTCATGAACACTGTCACTATGATGTTCTTAATCTGTCCTGAACATTGATTTCCCACAGCAACCGCGCTATTCTGCGCCAGATGTGTAAATGCATATTTCAGGCAGGATGTGAAAAATGACAGCTGTACTGTTCATAAGGAGGTGTGGAAAAATGGCAATGTTGAAAATCTGGAGTGAAAATACAACAAATTTGTGAATTTACAAGGGTGCATGGAAACTGCACAATGCACGCTTGTAACACAGTCATTTTATGGACATTTTTCACCAAATTTTCAACATAGGCATTTTAGGACCTCTGCTCATGAACAGCGTCACTGTGATTTTACATATGAACATACATACGAACATATGAACATACGAATCTGCCAGCAGAACACACCAATCAGTCTATGTAAGTTTGCCTGAGTGTGCAGCTAGCACCCTAAATTGCAGCTGCCCCAGCCTCCTCCCCCCCCCCCTCAGTTCCTCCCTGGCTTTTCCTAGCCCCTGCCACCCTGACTCTTTCTCTTGCTTTATCCCACTCCTCCTTAAAGCTACTGACTGTCCTACATGTTACCACCCCTCTGGCAGTGCATTCCAACTAGACACCACCCTCTCAGAGAAGTAGTGTCTCCTCATTTCCCTTTTGAAATGTCCCCCTTCCAACCTTAGTCCATGCCCCCTTGTCTCTCTTCCACTCCTCAGTTTAAACACCCCCTCGGTACTAGGTTTATTTACCCCCTCAGGTAGTTAAACACTTCAATCATATCCCCCCATCCCTGCTCTCCTCAAGTGTGCACATGTTCAGCTCCATCAGCCTAACTTCATATTCCTTTCCTTTCATCCTCTTTAACATTTTTGTTGCCCTCCTTTGCACTCCCTCCAGTAAATTTATATCTCTCCTCAGGTATAGCCTCCAGTATTGCACACAGTACTCTAGGTGTGTTGTGACCAACGATCTGTAGAGAGGTAAGATCACATCCCTGTGTCTGGATGAGAACCCCCCTTGCGATGCATCCTAGCATCCTGTTTGCCTTCGCTGCTGCTCTCCTGCACTGGGCCGAGTTGTTCATGCTCCCAGTTAACAACACCTCTAGGTCCTTCTCCTCCTCTGTGATCCCCAACCAATAGTCCCTCTTCTGGTTCTTAGCCCTGAAGTGCATCACCTTAAACTTCTTTGCACTAAATCCTAGCTGCCACTCCACCGACCGTGTCTGTAGTTTTATTAGGTCCTGCTGCAATTTTTCCCATCCATTCTTTTCGTCCACCACCACCCCCAATTTAGTATAATGTGTTGACAGACTAACCTGCTCCCCAGTCCGTGTGCTATATCAGAGATAAAGAGCCCAAATAGCACCAGGCCCAGCACTGAACCCTGAGGCACCCCGCTTGTCACTGCTCTTGGTGCCGAGAGCTACCGCACCACCACCACCCTCTGTACTCTCCCCTGTGACCAGTTCTCTATCCATTTAGCCAGACCACCTTCCACCCCTATCCCTTCTTCTCCTCACTCTTCTCCTCCTTGGCCTGTGTTCCTCCTCCCAGTAGTCCACACCTTTTCTCCTCCTTATTCTTATCAGGTGGTGGTGCCTTCTGTATTACACTCAGATCACTCTGCCTGCCCCCTCCCAGGGTTACTACGCCTCTGCCTTTACCTATATCAAGGGGGGTGAGCTCATTAGGCTCCCCTGAGTGGACCTACCAACCTCAGTCTTTTGGCAACCCCCCCAACTAGTTTAAATCCACCTTAGTAGAGCTATACCCCTCTAATCCTGCCTTTAATACTCCCCTCTCCTTCCTGCTCAAGTGTAATCTGTCCCCCGTGTATAAGTCACTATTCCACCCAGACCCTACCGCAGTTATTCACTACCCATAATTTTTGGTGTGGCACCAATCCCTCAGCCACTCATTGAACTCCTCAAGCCTACCCTTTCTCCCAATGCTTGCACATGGTACTGGCAGTAACTCTGAGAATGCCACCGACTCCCCCACCCTCACACTACCTGCCCAACTACTCAGATCTCCCCTTCACTACTTCCACAGTCTCCCCCACCAAGTCGTTTGCACCCTCATGCAACACTAAATGAGGTTTCTTCCTCCCCCTCGCTGCACACTTGTGCAATGCCTGCCCTGCCTCTCCTGCAGTTCAACCTGGGGATAGCTTCAACCCAGATATGGCTGTGCCTTCCCCCCACCACCTCATCTCGGCCCTTTCAGTATAGAATCCCTCAGGATGAGTACCCCCAGTCCCCTACTCACTTTCCCTTCTAATGCCCCTTTCACCACCCCAGTATTCATTCTTCCCTGCCCTTTACCCTGCCTGCTGCTCCCTCTATGACTTCTGTTTCTGTAACCCCTACTTCCACCTCACCCCTTTTCTCTGCCTTATTCCTCCCATACCCCCTGAAGCCCTTCCCAGTCTGACTACTTCCTACTGGGTTTTCCACGTCGATCTTCCCTACTCCCCTGCAGATTTCCAACCCCTCTCCTATCCCCGATGTTGTCGATTTAGAGCTCCCATTTTCTTCTACCCCAATAGTGATGCCCCTCCCATCCTTCCCCCTTCCTGTGGCCTTCTTTCATCCAGTCACCACCCCTCCTTCCTTACTAGCCCCTTTTCTACCCTTTCATCCTTGCTATCTCTTCCCCTACCTGTTGCCATCCCTTTCATGCCCCGCTTGTCCTCCTCCTTCAGTATGTTCCTGCTCCCCCTCTCTTTCCCATAGCAGAGGTTCAAATCTATTCCTAGTTGATACCCCTCCTACATCTCTCCCCCTATTGGTTCCCCATCCTACTTGCTACCCTCCATGCCACCCCTGGGCCCACCCGTGGTCTCTCCCTACCCGCAGTCATCTGCTCTCTCTCCTGGTATTTCTCGTGGCATCTTCCTCACCCATTGGGAGGACCCCCCTCACCTTAGGCACCCCCTCCCTTCTCCTCTCTTTACTGTTAGTGCCACTGATACTGGGGTTGGGTTCACTCCTAGTTGTTCTTCCTCTGTCACCCTTGCCATCCCTATCTCCCCCAGCCAGAATGCCTAACATACTCATCTGCCTTGCCACTTAGACTCCTCCATAACCTCCACAGTTCCTCCCTCAAACTAGCCAGTCATCTACAGACCATACACTCCCCATCCTCCAAGCCCAGTCCAGGATCATGGTGGACCCACACTCTGTACACCCCACCACCCATCTAAAGATGCCCACCCTATTGACATGTGGCACCTTTCCATTTTGGCCCCCATCTTATGTTATGGGCTCTTACTCTCAGGTTCTGTACCCTACTACAACTGTTAGGCCCCTATTTACTCAAATTCCTTTCCCCCACTAGTTCCCCTACTGCTCCTTATCGACTAGGTTAATTCAGTCTCAAAACTCATCCATTAGATACTGTATTACTGCAGCAATCCTAAAACCTCCTTTTCCGTTTTCACCCCTTAACTATCATACTTTTTGTTCTCAGCTGTCATATAGTTTCACTTAACCTAGTTAGAAATCCTATTGCACTAAAAGTATTACTCAGCTCAGTTAGAGAAATAAACAGAACAAATAAATATGCAAGCAATAATACCCATCAGGGTGGGCAGTATTGGGCAATACCGGACCACCCAGGGGGGGTAATGAGGCCCGACGCTGCAGGCAGAGGGCCTTATAGTCCCTGGACGGTCCGGTATTGCCCATACCGCCCACCCTGGAGGGTATTATTGTGCTTAGAAAATGGGTTATTTGTGAAATGTTTTATACAATAATTAAAAGTGGTGCAAATGTGCTTAAAATCTGGAATAAATTAATAAAATTGTTTTGTTGCAAAGTAGTCCCTGTAGTGGTATAGCTGTGTAGCTGGCAGCAGAGGGCGATTTTGTTTTGCATGCCCTGATTTTATGTGCCTTTATCCCTGCTTGAGAGGTCATTGCCTTGTGTCCCTTTTGTTTTTTTAGTCTTGTGTGTCATTCTGTGGCTGTTGTTTTTTTTTTTAAGAGACTGAGGTGGGGTGAGACTGTCTTCGGTAGCGCGGTCGGAAGAAAACGTTTCGAGCAAAATTAAAGCTGCTACGTGTCCTGTTATGTCAAGCGTGAAGCGCGAGTGAGACATCTTCGGAGGACAGATGGAGATGTGAAGGGCAGCATTTACTGGCAAGAACAACAAATGTAAGCTTTTTCAAAATATGCAAAGCATTCCTGACAGACTGCTCGAGTCAGGTAGTGGGATCATTTACTGGCTCAGTTTGTGTGTGAATGATGATGGCAACTGGCAAGGGTGGGAGGAAGGAAGGAGCGGGCTCTGCTCGAGTAAGTAAATTAATTCAACTGTGTGCCAGGACTAAATGGATAGGAGTTTAAAAACAGTGCTCTGTGGACTACAATGCTTAAGAAACTGTCTTGGGGTGAGATTGTTACATCACATATTTAGGGACAGTAACGCTTGCTAAGCGTGTAAAAATGGTGGTGATTTTGAATTTGCCAAGGATCTTTTGCCCAATGAGTAAGCAGAGTAGGCAAACGGATATGTTAGGTGGTGATGGGGTAAGGTTAGTGGCACTTTTTATTTGCTGGGCATCTATTGAAAGTTAAAGTACCCCCCTAGCAGGGGTACTAGCCAATCAAGGCCCAGCAAATAAAAAGCCCATTTTCTAAGTATTATTACAGCAATCATAACAAGATAGCTCGACATTTAGCTCAGTTACATAAATAAACAGAACAACTAAATCTGTATTATTACAGCAATCCTAAAAGTATCCAATCATTGAGTTGTCTCCACTCCAGATACCCTGCTGTAATATAGGACCACAGATGACACTGGGCGGGAGGGTGGACAATTCTAAAGTCCCGGCAGAGCTCCATTGAGCTGGCACACTCCCCCTCTTTCACTCGCTCATTCTATTTCTCAGTGCACTGCAGGCTGCCCTTTTGTACTGGGCTTCTGCTTGCATTGGCGCCTTTTTCTGTATACAAAGAAATCCACAGTAGTCCTGACAGAGCTCCGTTGAGCTTGCTCACTCCCCCTTCTCACTCATTCTTTCTGTTTCTCCTGGCACTGCAAGCTGCCCAATTGTACTGGGCACCTGCCTATGTTGGCACCTTTTCCTGCTCACAAAGAAATTCATAGCAGTCCCGACAAAGCTCCTTTGCACTCGCTCATTCCCCCCTCTCACTCACTCGTTCTTTTTCTCCCGGCAGTACAGGCTGCCATTTTGTACTGGGCTCCTGCCTCGCGTTGATGCCTTTTCTGGCCACAAAGAAATTTGCAGCAGTCCCGACAGAGCTTGTTGAGCTTGCCTACCCTCCCTCACTCGCTCATTCTGTTTCTCCTGGTGCTGCAGGCTGCCCTTTGTGCTGGGCTCCTGCCTCCATTGGTGCCTTTTTTCACCCACAAAGAAATCTGCAGCAGTCCCGCCAGGGCTCTGTTGAGCTTGCTCACTCCCTTTCTCACTTGGTCATTCTGTTTCTCCCAGCACTGCAGGCTGCCCTTTTGTACTGGGATCCTGTCTGTGTTGGCACCTTTTTCTGCCCACAAAGAAGTTTACAGCTGTCCCAACAAAGCTCTGTTGAGGTTGCTCACTCCACCTCTCTCACTCACTCATTCTGTTTCTCCCGGTGCTGAAGGCTGCCCTTTTGTACTGGGCTCCTGCCTGCATAGGTGCTTTTTTCTGCCCACAAAGAAATCTGCAGCAGTCCCAACAGAGCTCTGCTGAGCTCGCTTACTCCCCCTCTCTCACTCGCTCGTTGTTTTTATCCTGGCACTGCAGGCTGCCCTTTTGTACTTTGCTCCAGCCTGCATTTTCACCTTTTTCTGCCCAGAAAGAAATCTGCAGTAGTCCTGACAGAGCTCCACTGAGTTCGCTCACTCCCTCTCTCTCACTCACTCATTCTGTTTCTCCTGCCGCTGTAGGCTGCCCTTTTATACTGAGCCCCTGCCTGCATTGATGCCTTTTTCGGCCCTCAAAGAACTCAGCAGCAGTCCTGACAGAGCTCCATTGAGCTCACTCACTCTTCCCTCCCTCACTTGCTCATTCTGTTTCTCCTGGTGCTGCAGACTACCCTTTTGTACTGGGCTCCTGCCTGTGTTGGTGCTTTTTTCTTCCCACAAAAAATCTGCAGCAGTCCCAACTGAGGTCAGTTGAGCTCGGTCACTCCCCTTCTCTCACTCGCTCGATCGTAATCTGTCCCAAACACTGATTTCCAAAAGTGACTGCACTATTCTGTGCCAGGAGTGTGAAAACACATTTCAGCCAGGATGTGAAAAATGACAACTGTACTTTTCATAAGGAGGTGTGAAAAAATGCCAGTGTTGAAAATCTGGCATGAAAATATTACTAATTTGCAAAGTTACAAGGGTGCATGGAAACTGCCCAATGCACGCTTGTAATGCAGTCATTTAATGGACTTTCATCACAAAATTTTCAACATAGGCATTTTAGGACCTCTGCTTATGAACAGTGTCACTTTGATTTTCTTAATGTGTCCTGAACACTGATTTCCCACAGTGACCGCGTTATTCTGTGTGGAAGTGCGAAAACACATATGGCCAGGATGTGAAACATTACAGCTATACTGTTCACAGGGAGGTGGGGAAAAATGCCAGTGTTGAAAATCTGAAGTGAAAATATTGCAAATTTACGAAGTTACAATCGTGCATAGCAACTGCACAACGTGCACTCGTAAAACAGTCTTTTTTTTATTTTGTCCACCAAATTTGCAACATGGGCTTTTTGAGAGCCCACCTCATGAATACTGGCACTGTCATTTCATTAATCAGTCCCAAAAGGTAATTCCAGACAATGACCATGAAATCACCTTTAGGGACTGAATAACGTCATGACAGTAACTGAATTCATTAGAGGGTCACAATAACTCATGTTGAAAATTTGGTGCCAAAATTCCAAAATGCCTGAGATATGCACCAAAGTTGAAAAAACCTATTTATGCCACTATACAGCTTACCGGGCATTTCTTTAGTTCGCGGTCAGCTTTGAAGAGTGCAGACGTGTTCCCAGTCCACTGAAGATTATCGTACCAGCCTCAGAAGGTAAGTATGGGGTGAGGGGGGTGTGGGGAGGTGGGGTATGCAGTGGGCGGGCATGGGTTGGGGAAGGGTGGTGCATACAGCGAGGGACCATTTTCTTCTTTACAGCACTTTTTAAAACACAAAAGACATCGCGGGATGGTTTTTCCTTTTACAGGTACATTTGGCACACTGGAGTGGGCTCCCAGCATGCCACCCAAGTTTTTTGGGGGGGCTGTAGCCAACGGGATGGGGCACCACTATTGGCCCATACATGGGGAAGAGCCAAGGGTGATTGGGCACCCACTTCGGCACACAACAAATCAGGAGGGGGCATTATGCCAATGGGGAGTGGGCACCCCTTCAGCAAATTTAATGGGGGGGAGAGATCGAAGCCAATGGGGATTGGGCCCCCATCGGCAAAGAAAGACTGCTGGTGGGCACATGAAGCTGAGGGGGATTGGGCACCCCCTCAGCAAACAACAAATGGGGTAGGGGGTTACAGTGTGCTGACAGGGAGTGGGCTCCCCTGTCAGCAAATTACTGGTTCAGGAGGGCAAGGTATGCCCTGCAATGACGGGTAACTCCTCATTGGAGTGGAATGTCTGATGCTGCAATGAGGAGGCAGCCCTGATTGCAGTGGCGAGAAACCTTTCAAGGTGTTGGCACGCTGGCTGAACTAGTGTCAGCAGCAGCGGTCACCACATTGGGGAAAGTGGGCCAAGCCTCAAAAGGCACCCGGGGCATTGGCCACAACAGTGCCGCACCTCCACAACCTGCTTCTGCACATTGCAGCAACATGTTTCTTGCACATGCGCACAAGCAGACATAAAAGGGATCTAGCTGCACTTAATAGTGTTGCAACTCAGCCTGAAAAGAAGGGAGAATATCTGGTGGGGAGGGAAAATAAAGGGGAGGAGGTGACAATGGACATACAAGGAGGAACAATGAGATGGACATGAATAGTACATTAATGTAAAAGTCTACATCCTCTATTACATATAATGACAGAATGTTTTTTTATTTTTTGCTTATTCCTGTTCTACGTTTCTGAATTCTTTCTTTATATATAAATTTCCTTTCTTTTTTCTTTCTTAAGTTCCTATGACTCATTCTTGTCTGTTTCCCTATATCATGTGTCCTGATAGCAGTATGTCTTTACTATGGATTGCAGGGGGTCAAGAACGATAACTGACTTTGTCCACTGTGGGTAAGCTGTCTTTATTTTAAATAAAATTTGAATAATTGTTGCAATGCCTCTAGGTAAGGATAATATTGGAATAGGGATAAAGGGCTTACTATGGGTATGATAGCAGCCTACTGTGTATAGGAGCAATGGGATAAAGTTTACTATCTAATGCTGTATCTTCAATATAATTGGGACTGCATATGTACATTTGTATTGGTTCCTGACTCTGTAAACCTTTTTCTTCTCTGTTGCTGTTTTTCCTTATTAGGGAAAAAACAAAATTAATAAAAAGATTATACAAAAAAAAAATAAACATTTTGAACTTTGAACTTTTTTTTTTTGTCATCATATAACACCTAGACAGTTTGGGTTTTTTGTCTGAAATTTTTAGGGTGGGAAGGGCTTTGCCAACAGATATGCCTTTTGCTTGTTTGTTGAAAAAATATTATTCCATTCCAAAGTTATAAGGATTTGAAATTTCAGTTCTGAGCATGCTTAGTAGGGTCTTTTGGATAGACATTTGATACCCTACAGAGCAGGCACATAACTAAAATTTAAAATTCTAATAACTTGGGAAAGGATTAATATTTTTTCGCCACACCAGTAAAAAGGCACCATTCTGTGGAATACCCTTTCTACCCTGAAAATTTCAGACCAAAATTCTAAACCATCTGGGCTATAGGTAATATGAGAAAAAGCAAAAAAAATGCTATTTTTCCTAAAAATGCACTAGCCAGATCTTGAAATCCTCACAGCTGACTGGAACAAAATGGCAAATCAAAGCACCTTGCCCCAGAATATGCATGCCAAATTTAGTGCAATTCCATTGAATGGGGCAAAGCTATTAATATATTTATATACAGTGTATATCTATATACAGTATTTTAGGGGTGCAGTCATGCCCCTGTAATTAGGGTTCAACCTTCACTTCTATTTCAATCTCAAAATTTAGCACTTTAATAACTTTGCAAACATGAAAGTTTGCATGTGCCATCAGGAACAAAGATCTCTTCATGTGGCACGGTTTGCTCTGGTTGAATGTGGGTGTGGAGATGCAGTGTGCCAAAAATTTGAAAAAGTACTGTTTTTGTAAAATTATTTGTCATGCTGATGTGCACAAACAGTGTGGACTCTTGTGATGAAACTTTGAGGGCAGAAAGGTCTTGAGACACAGATGTGTGTTTTAAGATTTGGCAAAAAATATTAATCTGTTCAGAAGTTATTAAATTTCAAAGTTTCCATTATTTCCTAAGGGACCAGTTAGAAGCCCTGCTCAAAAAGATTTATTTATCAAAAATGCAAATCATTTTTCACAAACTGGAGATCTTCTGCCACAGAATCTGTTTCAATGCTGCCTTGTGCCTTGTTTTCAGTTAGCGGTGACAACAACATTAAATAACTAAAACAATACACGAGTTTAGTATACACCAGTGGTTGTGTTTACCTAATCGGGACCCCTAGAATCCAATTCTGGGGTTACATTTCTGATAGCTTACTTGAAAATGTGCTTTTTTAACATGCCAAAATCCTTTTCTGCAAGTTGCAAAAAGGAATTACGTATCAGGATCCTTTTTCGCAATTTGTGAAAAAGGATTTTTCTTTTTCTGCAAATTGTGAAAAAGGAAATGTGGAAAAATATTCTTTTTTGCATTTTGCAAAAAAGGAATTTTAAGACAGCTGTTTCTTTGTCCCTCCACAGTTACCAAATAGTTTATGATTTTGCTCTGAAATTTTCAGGGTACAAAGGGGTTGCCTCTCAGATATGCCTTTTGCTGGTTTGGTGAAAATACATTATTTTGCTCTGGAGTTCTGCGATGTTTACATTTTGCTTCGTTTACCATAGGATAACATTGTAATGTGAAGTATACAGAGTTGTTTCTTTGTCACTCCGTTGTGAAGAAACAGTTTGTAATTTTGCTCTTAAATTATCAGGGTTCTAATGAATCTGCAAGCAGGAATAGATGAGCCTGACTTATCTATTCCTACTTTGAAGACTTTTGCCCACCAGCCCCCACACAGAATCATATTTTGAACCAAGAAGGGAACCCACTCACCCTGGACTTCTTTTCCAAAGGACTTGCCCAACGGATGTGCCTTTTGCTGGTTTCATAAAAATACATTAATTAGCCGTAATGTACCACAGGTTTCAAATTTTGCTATTTCTCCTATGCTGTTCCCATCTTACCTTACTTACTCATGGAATGGCATGAGTATTACAGACACAACCCCAAAACACACCACTCATGCCTGTTCCTGCATGCACAGTGTGGGTGGGATCTTAGGTTTGGGAACCCTAAACTCACATTTTCCTACTTAAGAGGCTTCAACCCTAATGGTGCATTAATAAAGTTTTTTGCAATTAATTTCCTTACTTTTTCAGATAGCATAATAATATCCTTATTTGTCTGTGGGAGGGCCCTGCACTCCTTCTCTCCATAGATACATACATGTATGTAGCCATGGAAGCATCGGTGCCCACTGGCCCTTCACTTCCATTCATGTGGCAACAGTGACCAAATTGTCAGCATAGTTGTCTTATTACCCCACCTCATGTACCCCAGTACAGAAAATCTTTGAATTCATGTGAAAATATAATTCTGTGCAACTACAATGTTCTTCTTGTGCCACAGGTGCAAAACACATTTTGGGCAGGATTTGAAAATGACAGCTATGACATACATGAGGTGTGGTAATAAGAAGGCTATCTTGAAAATCTGAGGTTAAAATATTAAACATTTCTGAAGTTATGAGAGGGAGTAGGAAAATTTGAATGGATGGTCATAACTTTGGCATTTGTTCATAATTGGACTCCAAATTTTCATTATAGTCTTCTTATGACCCCACCTCAAAACCCCCCATTGGTGAAAATTTAGAAAATACCTGGCAAAATGTGATTCTGTGCCACAGGTGCAAAAACACATTTCAGGCACAATGTGAAAAATGACAGCTACACTGCTCATGAGGTGGTGAGAAAAAATAGCTACACTGAAACTTTTATGTCAAAATATTAAAAATTAATAAAGTTACGCACTTGTATAGAAAATTTTCAATGAATGTACATAACTCTGCAATTTTTAATAATTTGTTTTGCCAAATTTTCTCAGTTTAATCAGTTTTAAAGGCAGAAGAGGGCACAATGTCCATCAGGACTGCAAACATGGGCTTTTTGGGACCCCATCTCATGAACACTAGCATTGTCATTTCATTAATCTGTCTTGAAAGGTGATTTCATGCAGCAACTGTGAACAGTATCTCAGAAACCACACAAAGGATTCAAATGAAATTTGCCAAATCAACAGACCTACAAAGAGATTATGCATGCAAAATTTCATATACATCCATTAAACGGTTGTAATGTTATTAAGGTGCAAATTATGCAAAACTGGATGACTGTGAAAATGGAAAAAAGCATACATTTAGGAATGTTTGAGACACAGTATCTCAGAAACCACACATGAGATTCAAATGAAATTAGAAACATTAAAAGAAAGATTATCAGTGGGACAGGTGGAGGTGGTGCAATGGTAAAGGCAGGGCTCATTGCAGGATAGACCAGACTACCACAGACCAAATGGGTGGGCTCAGGCTGGGAAGCAGGGTGGCTAAGTTCACAGGTATTAGGGTGCACAAAATGGGGGAGGGACAGGTAGTAGGGTATGGGAATAGAGAGAAAAAGTAAGAAAGGAAGAGGTTCAGGGAAAGTGGGGGCAGGGAGGGAGTTCAGGGGAAGGCTTGGGCAGGGGATTGGAGACAACAAACAGATACACAGTACTGGATGATAAAACAGAGCAGGAGGATGAAGAGGGCAGCACAGAACAGGGGATAGGGTACTGTGGGGTAGAAGCTGTTAGGGTAGGGTCAAAAGTGGAGTTGTCACATACACACTAACTAAAGAGGTAAAGAGGTCAAAACAGGTAAAGAGGGGTGAAGGATTCACAAGGAAATGGGCAGTGGGAGGAAGTACAGTTGGTGGAGGGTGGTTGTGCAAAGGATGCAGCACAAAGACTGGGGTGGAAGAGAACAGGTGGTGATGAAATCAGTGGGGAAGGGAGTGGGAAGGACAGGGAAGTAGAAGAGAAGAGACTAAGGAAAAGGGGATTGAAGAAGGGCAAACCATTGGGGCAATACAGAGGAGGGGGATCAAGTACTTGTACAAGGGGATTCTATGCCCTGGGGTGAGATGAGGAGGTAAGGGAGCAAGGAAGAGCTGGGTCTAGGTGGGGTATATGCCAGGTATGACAGCAGGTAGAGTAGGGCAGTTCATTCACAAATGTGTGGACCGCTGGTCCAGTAGTGCAGAGGGCTAAGGCACTGGCTCCTTACCTTTATCCATGCTGGTGACCCGGGTTCAGGAATGGACTCAGAACTCCAGGGGCTGGCAGGGGAAGGAGAGGTTTGAGTATCTGTAGGACTGCTCTCTCCTAGGGTCTGTAGTGGGTTCATGTCATGTTGTAGCAGCCTCTGGTGGAGACCAGAAGCACTACAGAAAAGCAGAAATACCACTCCACGCCAGCCGGATGATGGCTGCCCGGCCTCTGATGCCATTCATGTCCCTGCCAAGTCCTCCATCCCAGCAGCACCCCTGGGGTTGGTGAACCCCCCGAGGAGGGCCCCATCCGGTGAACGGTTATGCCAGGCTACCTCGGCGTGGCTGCCATGTAGAACCAGAGGCTCAGTGGGCAGATGGATCAGAGCAGCCTTAGTGACCCTGAAGGAGAGGTTGAAGTGGAGCACGAGGGAGGTAAAAGAGATAATACGGGAAAAAATGCGTGAGAAGGTTGAGGAGCCTCATATTGTTGTGCATCTGGGCACAAATCACCTAGATAGCAGTACAGTGGATGAAGTGTAGGAGAGATTCAGGAAGGTGGGGAGCATCTGCAGTCAGTTGGAAAGTTCAGTGGAATTCTCTGAGGTACTGCCAGTAACTAGGGCAAGCACTGTGAGTTTGCTAAGAATTCAGGAGTTTAATAGGTGGCTGGAGGGGTGGTGTGTGGAAATGGGATATGAGGTAGAAGGGGAGTGGGGCAAGACATGGCAAAATAAGGGGCTTGATGCCAAGGATAGGCTGCATCTCAACATTGAGGGTACAAGGACATTGAAGCATGGGCTGGAGAGCTACATTAAAAATAAAATAGATTTAAACTAACAAGGAGGGCTGAGTTGGGCAGCAAGTGACTCATCTTCCAGGGGAGACCAGTAGGCCTTCCCCTGAAAGAGATGGAGGAGGAGAAGAAGGTGGGGAATCTACCAGGGTGGAATGGTAGGGGGAAGGGATGGGAGATGGGCATGACACATGGTGGTTTGTTGTATCCTTGAATGCAAGGAGTTTGGCAAACAAGATGGCAGAGTTCCAGGCATTGATGGTGGAAGGAAGGTAGATATTGATGCCATTTTGAAGCCTGGGCCACCCAATACCATGACTGGCATCTCATGATCCCAGGATACAATGTGTATCACAGGGACTGGGTGGGGGGAAGAGGGGGAAAGGTGGCTATTTATGTTAGGGAGGAAACACTGTGTACCAGGAAGGAGGGGGAAGAGGGGAGGCCAGAAGCCATATGGGTATTGCTCCAGAGCCCCAAGGGTAAGAAGCTCAGGTTGGGAATGGTGTACAGGCCTTCCTCACAGAGCATGATGGATAGGGAGCTGGAGGAGCAAATCAAGAAGGTCAGTGGCAAAGGGAGTACAGTTCTAGTGGGAGACTTCAACCTGCTTGGGGTTGACTGGCAGAAGGTAACTACAACAAATACCAGGAACAGGTAATTCTGGAAGCTATTCAGGAATGCTACCTAGAACAAGGCATGACTGAGCCTACCAGGGAGGGGAACATACTGGACATACTGGACATAGTGCTAACAAATGGTGACCAAGTCCAGGATGTGGTAGTACAGGACCCGCCAGCGGGAAGCAATCACCACTCAGTGTGGTTCCTTCTCAACACAGGGAAGCAGCTGACTAAGACCAGGATGAGAGTGTTAGATTTCAGGAGGGCAGCCATTTGCAGAATGGGTGGCATCCTAGAGGCGATTTAGCTGAAATTAGCCCACGGATGGAGCTGAACAGAAGTAGGCAATCATTAGGACAGAACTGTATAAGGCCACAGACATGTGTGCCAAGACTCGGAGTAAGCAGTCCAGGACAAAAAACCCTGCTGGCTCAGCAAGGATGTGGAAGGGAAAGTGAGGGAAAAGAGATTGGCCTTAAGTAGGTTCAAGAAATCTGGGCATAAGGAGGATAGAGAGGTGTTCACAAAGGCAGCTAGGGAGGTGAGTAGGGCAGTCAGGTCAGCCAAGTCAGTGAAGGAACTGACATTGCCTCAGGGGATCAAACAGGGGGAAAAGGGGTTCTTTAAATACATAAGAGAGAAGAGGAGTTTTAGGGATGACATTGTTAGAATCAAGAGACGGGGGATGGGCAGAAAAGGGGGAAGATCAGGCGGAGACACTCAGTGAGTACTTCTGCTCAGGGTTCACAAAAAGAAAGGGATGGTCTAATACCACAAGGGAAAGAGGGAAGGGTGGAGGAGGAGCAGAGATAACAGATGGGGCCATCCAAGAGGATAGTGTTCTGAAGGGCCTAAAACCATGCAGGTAGACAAGGCACCAGGACTGGATGGTACACTCAAGGGTCCAGAAGGAACTGGCAGAGGTGTTTGCAGACCCTCTGACAGACCTATTCAACACCTTCTTGGAGACGGGATTGTACCCAGAGACTGGAGAATGTTTCATGTGATGACCTCCATAAGATTGGACCCAAGGATGAACCGACTATTACATACCAGTCAGCTTGACATATATAGTGTGGAAGTTGATGGAGACCATTCTGAAGGAGAGGCTGATAACTCTTCTCTATTGTAATGGCTTATAAGACAAGAGACAGCATTACTTTGTCTTGGAAAGATCTTGCCAGACTAACCTAATCAGCTTCAATGACTGGGTCGCTAGCATGGTGGATGAAGGCTCACAGTGGGTGTCCTGTATCTGGACTTTAGCAAGACTTTTGATTCACTGCTGCACATGAGCTTACTGAGCAAGCTGAGGGCATGGGGGCAGGGAGAAACTGGTGGGTGGGTGGAGAGCTGGCTTTAAGGCAGACAATAGAAGGTAGTTGTAAGGGGGGAGACATCCAAGCCATGTCCTGCAACTAGTGGGGTACCACAGGGTTCAGTGCTAGACCCTGTTTTGTTCAATGTCTTCATTGGGAACATAGCAGAGGCGGTCAAAAGTAAGATCAGCCTGTTCACTGATGACACTAAGATTTGTGTAAAAGTGGACAGTGAGGAAGGGAGGTAGGCACTCAGGGAGGATCTAGCTAAACTCAAACACTGGTGAAAGGAGTGGCAGTTGGTGTTTAATGCTAAGAAGTGCAAGGTCATGCACCTTGGAGCCAGAAATCCCAGAACCAGCTACTGGCTGGGGGGAGTGCAGGTAGCAACTTCAGAGGAGGAAAGGGACACGTGGGTACTAGTTGCAGGGGACATGAAGGTATCAACACAATGTAGGAGGGCATCAGCAGCAAAGGCAAATCAGATGCTGGGGTGCATTGCCAGAGGGATCACCACTAGAAAGAAGGACATCATTCTGCCCTTGTATAGATCACTGGTGAAGCTGCACTTGGAGTACTGTGTACAGTGCTGGTACCCATACCTCAAGAAGAATGTGAGACTACTGGAGAGGGTGCAGTGTAGAGCTACAAAAATGATCATGGGACTGGGAGAGATGCCATATGAGGAAATATTGAATGAGTTCAACATGTACTCACTGGAGGAGAGAAGGGAAAAGGGGGACCATAATAGATACCTTTAAGTACTTGAAAGGCAAAAACAAAGTCAAAGGGGAGGATTGTTCAGCTTAAAGGGGGCAGAGTCACAAGGGGGCACAGTCTGAAGTTGGAAGGAGGGACATTCAGGAGAGAAATGTGGAGACACTACTTCACAGAGAGAGTGGTTGCTGAATGGAAAGGACTGCCAGATGAACTGTTAGTACAGATAAATACACAATGGCAGGAAGGACCATGATAGGGGCCAGAGGGAGGGATTGTGGGGTTGGGGGCAGCTGCAACTGTATTAAACTGAGAGCTGCACAGTCAGGCAGACTTGATGGACCTGAATGCCTTTTTCTGCTGCCAATTTCATGTGCTCGAATGTTCCCCACGGGATTATGCATGTAAATTTTCATGCACATTCATTGAATGGTTGCAAACTTATTAAGGTGCAAAGTATGCAAACGTGGATGACTGTAAAAATAAAAGTATATACGTGTGGAACAGCTAACTTTTCCCATAAAAAATAATGGGAAAATTAAAAATGTAATAACTTCTGAGCGGATTAATATTTTCACCAAACCTTCAAAAGGCATATCTGTGAGGCAAAGGCTTTCTACCCCTGAAAATTAAAGACCATGACCTAAAGCTGTTTCTGAGATACAGGTAGCAAAGAAATGGGCAAATCCTGTAAATTTAAGGATTTTGAACTTTAATAACTTTAAAACCACTCAATGGATTCACAATTTGCCACATCAAGAGACCTACCTCTAGACATTATGCTTGCCAAATTTCGTGCAAATCAGTGGAACTGTTCCAAAGTTATTAAAGTTAAAAAATGTGGCTTTAACATAGAAGTTTATATTCAACCCTAATACACTGGTGCTACCACACCTGTATTATAGTGGTGTGGTAGCACCGCTATAGTTCAGAGTTGAGTAGGGACTTTAATGTTAATGCTCAAATTTTGCACTTTAATAACTTTGCCACCATTTAACAGATTTGCATGACATTTTGCATGCACAGTCTCCTAGGGCAGTTCTTTTAATGTGCCAAGTTGCATGTAAGTAGGTTTGGTAACTTTTGTGCTGCACATAGTGAAAAAACATTAACGTTTCCCTTTTTTCACAGTTTTTTTGTCATCATTCTGTGTCCAAATGGTCTAGAATTGTGATCTGAAATTTTCAGGGTAGAAAGTGATTGCCCCACAGAACATGCCTGTGTTTGGTTTTGTGAAAACATATTAATCAGTACCAAAGTTATTTAATTTTAAATTTCCGGGTTCTGAGCATGCTCATTTCAATCTTTAGGATAAAGGAATGGAACATAAAAAGATTTTGCTCTGATGAACAGGGATCCTTTTTCTGAAGGGAACAATCCTTGTTCACCAGAAAAAAAAATCGTTTTTGTGAGCTGCCATCTTGTTTTTTTGTTCTTGACACCAAAACACTGTCATAACTCTGCTCAGGGATGTCTGTTTGAAAGATCTAGGTATGAATCTTGCTCGGCAGTTGATGAGTTGTTCTTTGTGGTTTCTGACTTTCATATGCCCATAGTAACTTTTTTTATCATTTTAAATCCTTGTTCGTCACTCAATATATTCATTTTTTGCCATTCCTTTATCATCATGGCAAAAAAAGGAATTCAGCTGGGGAACAAGGATTGCCCATTTTTGCAACCAGATGGCCAGACCATGAATCCATGTTCGTCAGCAAATTTCCTTTTTCGCCAAGATGAAAAAGGATGGTGGAAAAGGAAATTGGCTGGTGAACAAGGATGACTTTTGACCACCTGGATGTGAAAATTGGAACTTTTCACTAGCCAATTTCTTTTTTTTGCCATGGTGGAAAAGGATGGTGAAACAGGAAATGGGATGGCAAAAAAAGGATTTCTCCCAGGGCCATCTGGTTGTCAAAAATGTTTTCCAGTCTATCTGGTCATAAAAAATACAGGAATGTGCTCCTATTTGTCCTCTGAATGTCCCTGGTGTCTAATGGGACCTCCCAATCCTCAATCTCAGTATGTTTGTTTGTGCTTTCTTTATATTTTTCCTGCTTTATTTCTCTGCTGATTTTTATACATAATATATATATATATATATATATATATATATATATATATATATATATATATACATTTTATAGCCCCATACCCCATTTTTTTGGGTGGGGCTTACATGACTCCTGGGTTTATCCTTGGTGTCCAGTGGTACCCCACATCCTCTGATGACCATTTTTCCATTGGTGGTCAGTGGTATCCCCCCACCCACCATTTTGTTGTTTTATACCTGGAAATAAGAAAACCATCTCTTGATGTCTTTTGTGATTTTTTTAACCATGTTAAAAAAAGTCCATTACTGATCACTCCCACAGCCCCCAACTGATCACCCTCTGTGCATCACCTCTCCACACCCCCTGTGGCATCTCAACAGGCTGCCACTCACATACAGAGGTCCCAGGTTCAAAATTTGCTCCACCAATCGAAGACACGTCTATCTGCTGGAACCAGTGACTGCAATATGAACTAAGGTAAATGAACTGTAATGTATTTCAGTGGGGTGGACATGTCTGCTTTTGGCCATAACTCAGTCGTTTTTGTCCTTTTGTTACTGAATTTTAATATGGTGCTTTGAGACCCCAGTTCATGAACAACATGACTGTCCTTAGGCAACTCCACTGGAAAGGTGATTTCCTGGTCAGTTGGTGAACACACCTTTCTGGTGGGATTTGTGTAACAACAGTCATATTATTCAAGAGGTGGGGCAAAAAGAAGGCTATGTTGAAAATCTGGGGTCAAAATTTGAAAAAAATGGCTGCGTTATGACCATTCCCTGGAATCTCGTTATGCACGCTCATAACTTTGGAAATGTTCTATATCTTCACCTCATATATTCAACATAGCCTTGTTATTACCCCACCTCATGTATGTGACAGGTGTCATTTTTCAAATTCTGGCCAAAATGAGTTTTTGTGTGTGGCACAGAATGGCATTGCAGTTGTGCAGAATTATTTGAGGGGGTCAACATTTAGCCATAACTCCACCACTTTTTGTCCTTTTGTGCCCAAATTTTAACATGATGCTTTTGGGACCCCACCTCATGAACAATATGACTGTCATTAGGCAACTCCCACTGAAAAGGTGATTTCCCAGTCAGTTGGTGAAATCACTTTCTGTTGGGATTTGTGTAACGACAGTCATGTTGTTCATGAGGTTGGGCAATAAGAAGGCTATGCTGAAAATTTGGGAACAAAATTTGAAAACAATTACTGCATTATGACCGCTCCTTGCAATCTCACAATGCACGCCTTAACTTTGGAAATGTTCAATATTTACACCCTATAATTTAAAGATAGCCTTGTATTATCCAACCTCATGTATGTGACAGCTGTCATTTTCAAATCCAGACCAAAATTTTTTTTGCGCTTGTGGCACAGAATGGCATTTCAGTTGCACAGAATTATGTTTTGACAGAGGTTTGAACATTTTCTGTACTGGGTACATGTGGTGAGGTTGTAAGAAAGCTATGTTGAAAATTTGGGGTCAAAATGATTCAAAATGGCACAGCTATGACTATTTGTCACAATTTTGCTGCACCTGCTTGTAACTTTGGAAATTTAAAATATTTTGAGCCCTAATTTTCAATATAACATTCTTATTATACCACCTCATGTATGTCATAGCTGTCTTTTTTCAAATCCTGTCCAAAATGTGTTTTTGCACATGTGCTATGGATTGGTATTGTGCCTGTGTGGAGTTACGTTTCAGTGGGGATTGAAAATGTTTCTGCACCAGAAACATGAGGTAGGGTAATAACATGGCTATGGTGACAATTTGGTGATTGTTGTGCTGTAACTGGATGTGCAGGAGCTGATGGTTCCTGTGCTTCCATGGCTAGACACAAATGTGCATCTATGGAGGGATGAGAGCAGAGAGTCTGAAGGACCCTGCACTCCCACAGTAAAATAAGGATATGATTATACTATCTAAAATAAGGACACAAATTGAAAAAAAATAACTTTGTTGATGCATTAGTTAGGGTTAAAGTCAAAAAAGTTGAAAAATGTGGTGTTAGGGTTTCCACCCCAAACACACCATTCCCCACCCTGCACAGACCCACAACCGATGGGAGAGGCTGTCTTGGGCCTGTGAATCTTAACGTTCACCCCATTCTCCTATGCTGTACCCATGTCACCTTATTTTCTGATGGAATGGGGTGAGCATTAAGGTTCACGGGTCAAAGACAGAACCCTCTCCTCCGCAGCTGTGGGCGTGTGTAGGGTGGGGAATGGGGTGTTATGGTTGGACACCCTAATGCCACATTTCCCTAGTTTTGTCACTTTAACTCTAACTGATGCATTAACATGTTTTGTTTTTGCAATTTATAGTGTGTATATATATATATATATATATATATATATATATATATATATATATATATATATATATATATATATATATATATATACTGTATATACTGTTTATGTATACTTGTTGCCAAAAAATAAACTGAACCATAACCTAAACACAACACTAACCCTAACCTAACTGCAACACTAACATTAACCTTAACCGTAACCATAACAATAACCCTTACCCTAATTTGGGTTAGTGATGGGGTTAGGGTTCATGTTTAGGGTTAGGGTTTAGGTTAGGGTTAGGTGCATTAGGGTTAGGGTTAGGGGTTAGGACTAGGATTAGGGGTTAGGGGTAGGATTAGGATTAGGATTAGGGCATTAGGCAAGGTTTAGGGTTAGGGATTAGGTTTAAGGTTAGGGTTGGGGTTAGGGTGAAGGGTTAGAGTTCGTGTGAGGGATTAAGGGTTAGGATTAGGGCTAGGTTATAGCTGTAGGTTAGGGTTGGGGTTAGAGTAGGAGTTAGGTGTTAGGGTTAGGTGTTAGGTGTTAGGATCAGGGTTAAGGTTAGGGTTGGGTTTAGGGTTAGGGTTAGGGTTAGGGGTTGGGGTTAAGGGGTTAGGATTGGGGTTAGGGTTGTGGTTAAGGCTAGGGTTAAGGTTAGGGTTTAGGGTTACTGAAGCGGTTAGGGGTTAGGGTAAGAGGTTAGGGTCATGGTTATGGCTAGGTGTAGGGTTAGGGTTGGGGTTAGAGTTCAGGGGTTAGGGTTTGGGTCAGGGTTTAGGTTAAGAGTTATTAGGGTTAGGGTTAGGATTAGGGCATTAGGGATAGGTTTAGGGTTAGGGTTAGGGGTTAGGAGATTAGGGTTAGGGTTAGGGATTAAGGGTTAGGGTTAGGGTTATGGTTAGGGCTAGGGCTAGAGATACAGTTGGAGGTTAGGGTAGGGCTTAGAGGTTAGGGGTTAGGGCTAGGGTTAGTATTGGGGTGGGTAAGGAGGTTAGGTTTAGGGTCAGGGGTTAGGTTACTGTTAGGGTTAGGGTTAGTGAAACGGTTCAGCATTAGCAACCATAGCAGCTATGAAAAAATTCTAGTGCCATTGTAATCATGACAGAAAATCCTCCACGTGAGATAAGTTGACTAAATCCATATCGCATATTGTTTCCAAGATACGGGCACCAAAAAGCACTGTGGGTGCCGCAATGTTATCCTATGGGAAAAATCTTAACTTTATGGCATATCTATGGAACTAATGAAATTTTGTACATATATATATATATATATATATATATATATATATATATATATATATATATATACATATGAAATACTGGCAAGTTAGTGCCAGTATAGTTAGTGTTGCCTGGCAATTTCTATTTTAAACCCCACATTTTGCACTTTAATAACTTTGTAACCATACGACCAATGTGCCCAAAGTTTTTATTACGCTGTCTGGTACCATAGATCTCTGGATCTGGAAAGTTTGTTCCAGTTTGTGGATGTGGTGCAGTTGAGAAACTATGGAGTGCCAAAAAATTTACCATTTAGGTACAAATTCTTTGTTCTGCCACATTGTCGGAATGGCTTTGGGGTCTGGTCAGAAATTGTTAGGGTGTATGGGCTCTGGCTGCAGTGATGCATTTTGAAGGTTTGGTGAAACAATATTAATCCATTCGAAAGTTATAAAACGTTAACGTTTCCATTATAGCCTATGGAAAAAATATATACGCCTCAAAAGCACTTTTGCTTTTGGAAAAGCACTTTGCTTTTGCAAATGGGAAAGTTAGTGTTGCCGCCGTCTTGTTTTCAGTTAGCGACAGGAAAAATGCTGTAATTCAAAAAATACTGCCCTTGATAAACAGCAAAAGTTGCCTTTACCTAATCTGGGCCAGAGAAACATGATTGTGGTATTATTTTTTTAAATCATGGACAGAAATATGTTTTTTGTGTTTGGCCATTGGCAGTGTCATACATTTATGGTGCAATTTCTGTGAAACTGCAGCAAATTACATCATTTTTCACGCAACTAACTGCACTATTGTGCAAAAACTGCGGCAAATCTGCCGCACTATTTCACTTATAAATAAACATCAGCCCCTGAATAAAAGTAAAAAACAGTTCTGGCCATTTAAAAAAAAAATGACAGAATTGGATTCCTCAGTCCTCATTTAGGTAAACACCTGTTGGGTTTACCTAAAAAACTTTACCCATTCTAACGAGTTTAAGGGAAGAGGGCAGAGGAATGTTAATTAATATCAATATATTTTGCTGACTGTGGGGTGCCAAATTCTGCTGTAGGCACTCTAAGCCCCCTTTCACCAATGTGGGACACTGGTGGCCCACTTGCAGTGTAGCAGAAAATGTTATAATGCATTTGACAACAGCGGGTGCCCAATCCCTGTCAGCAATGTAAGCCCCCCATCAGTGTGGGACACCAGGAGCCCACTCCCAGTGTCCTGAAACATGATAGATTTTATATTTGCCAACAGGGGGATGACCAGTCCATCTGTCAGCACTATAAGCCCCCACACCTGTGTGGGACACTGGGAAGCCTACCCTCAGTGTCCCCAAACATTATCAAAATGAACCCTGTAAAAAAGAAAACAGTCTGCCAACATCTTTTTTTTTCCCTGGAAAAAAGAAAATGGTCCCTCATCATCTCCCCTGACCACCTCCCCATCCCAACCTTCCCACTGAGCATCCACCCCCTACCCCCCCTTGTCCTATACCTATCAATGGAGGTTGGCGGCTGTCATCGTCTGTGGACAGGGACATGTCTGCACTCTTCAAAGCAGAACCGTGAATTTAAGAATCAAGGTGCGCCGATAATGGCTGTCAATGGTGTTTTAAATTAATGTTGCTATCTCAGCTATTTTGTGGTATATTTGCACAATTTTCAACATGGGCTTTTTGGGATGCCACCTCATGAACACTGTCACTGTCGTTTTGTTAATCAGACCCGGAAGGTGATTTCATGGTCACCCTGTGGAATCACCTTGCAGGACTGATTAACAATATGACAGTGCTAGTGTTCAAGAGGTGGGGTCACAAAAAGCCCATGTTGAAAATCTGGCATAAAAATACTCTAAAATGCCCGAGTTATATGCAGACATGTAAATTTTCCTACGCACGCATGTAACTTGGGCAATTTTTTGTATTTTCACTCCAAATTTTCAACATAGCTATTTTTTTACATCACATCATAAAGAGTACAGCTGTCACTTTTCACGTCTTGCCTGAAACATGTTTTTGTACCTATGGTGCTGAACGGCATGTTTGCTGCTCAAAAGCACCTTTTAGAATCAAATAACAAAATGGCAGTGCCAGTGTCCTTGAGATGGGGTCCCAAAAAGCCATGTTGAACATTCGGTAAGAAAATTCCTATAAATGCCAGAATTACATTTGTCCATTGGATTTAATCTATGCACATGCATTGGTATTTTTCAATATTTTGCTGCCAAATTTTCAGCATAGTCATTTTCTCACACCATCTCACAAATAGTACAGCTGCAATTTTTCACAACCTGACAGAAATGTCTTTTCACACCTGTGGTGCAGAATGGCATTGCAGTTGCACATAATTATGTTTTGCTTTGCATTTCACAATTTCTCTGTACTGGGGTACATAAGGTACAGTAATAAGCTGGCTATGCTGACAATTTGGTTACTATTGTTTGACACATGGAAGCACAGGACCCAGAGGGCCCTGCGCTTCCACACCTATATACATATGTGCATCTACGGAGAGATTAGAGTGGTAAAATAAGGATACTATTATACTTGTATCCAAGATGTTGGAGTAGAGTGTTCCTGAGCAGGGAGGAACAGGAGCTCTCAAAAGTCAGCAACCAAAAAAACAGACACCAGACCCCTGAAAGATCCTAAAAATATATCTACAGACCTTGCGATGGCTTAAAGGAGAAGGAGATGATAATATAATGTCAAAAAGGACACAAAGAAACCAGGAAATAACTGAAACATTACTTTCAGAAGCACCAACCTGCTCTAGAAGAACAACGAATACCACAGAACAACAGACAATTGACAAAGTTTTCTCCCCACTCAAGGAAGAAAACAAACAACTACATTACCAGCTTTAAAAAAACTACATTACCAGCTTTACTTTCTCTGTTGTCTCCCACCTTTCTTGTGGAAGTGCAACATGTGGGCTCAATTATGCAAAGATACAAATAATGGATGAACAGCTCCAATGCAGAGCAAATGGCAGGCAGTAAGTTGAAAAGTGGAAGTTGCAGGAATCATTGAATCCAGCCAAAAGATAATAAACCACCGGAACAGATTCAGGAAAAGACAAACTCAGAAGAACAAACTCCTTCAGCTAAAGAGAGGAGAAAGCAATACAGCAAAAGGAAGAACCCTGATAGAGAAACAGAACAAGAATTGGAGACCACCAATATTCAGAAACAGCAGTATCAGATGGAAGTAGATAAGACCGATAAAGAAAGCAGTAGCGAATCTGAAACTGAATCTGAATCTGAAACCCTGATTACAGAAAGCAATGATCAAAAGTGACAGCCACAAGAAAAGCAGTCTGAACCGATACGGAATGCTGAAAACCCAACACAAATTGAACCATAGCAGATACTAAACTTTACTGATTTTCAAAATACTGTATTGAAAGGGATAGCAGATATATAAAAAAACATTGGGGGGGTTGAAATTAAGTGGTTAGAGGGATTAATTAAAAACTTGAAGCTTTAACTCTAAGAATGATGCAGCTGAACAAAGAATAACTGAGTAAGAGGACACAATAAACCCATTGAAAAAACTGTCTCTCAACATACAGTTCAGTTAGAAACTCTATTGTAAAAGATCCAAGACCAAGAAGATAGATCAAGAAGGGTAATATACAGTTGATTTGCATACCATAGGAGGTAGAAGTTCAAGGGAACCCCCTTCCACTTTTTAAAGAAATAATAACATTGGTAATGGAACTGGAATATCCAGGGAAATAGATCATATTGGATAGAGCACACTGAGCAGGCTCACCAAGACAGTAAACAGCACTAGACAGATCAAGACATGTGTACATTTAAGCCCCATAAATTTCAAGACAGGGAGCTAATTTTAAGGAAAGCCAGAACAGAAAGGGGACTAAGAGCTAAAGTTTTTAATTTTTAAGCTTTTCCAGACTTCAGTGTCGAAACCATGAGTGAGAGGAAATTATTCTCTAGGGCTATGGTAATGTTAAGAGAAAAAGGGCAAGATATTCAAAGCTTTGCCCCTGGGATAAGTTAACACTGCCTGGCAGGCAAACGTAGCCCGGAGCACAAAGCAAGCTATATTCAAAAGGAAAAGCCCGGGGCAAACAGCTTCTGAATATAGCATGGTAATGAAGCTGTGCAAACAGGGCTGGGAGTGCAGGGCAAACATAGCCCTAGAATAAGGCAGCACTGAATATAGCAACCAGGAAGTGCAAACCACAACAACAACACAGTGCACAGTGATGTAAGTGCAGGTAGAGATTAACTATGTGGCCAATGTGCATGCCAGCAGATGCGTGGACCCAGTACAGCAGCAGGCAGCAGCAGATGTGAAAGAACAGTGATCAAAACTGTATAAATATCCCTGAACCATTAACGCTGTCCTAACACGTTAGCACAGCTTTAGTGCAGAACTAAGCTATTAGCCCAGTGCTAACATGTTTGCCCGGTGCTAAGATTTGCCATATTCAAAAGTGACATGCAATTGAGCCTACTTAGGTAGTCTCTGGGCAAACAGCCAGATTAGCATCTCAACATTCCCTGATTTGCATGTAGTTTGCCCAGCATTACTGCAGGGTCCCACAGCTCCACCTGCAGGTCAGTCTGGAAGTACAGGAGCTGGCCAGGTCTGGCCACAGCTTCACCTGTAGGTCAGTCTGACAGTGCTTGATGGTTGCTGCAGGCTACATGTATGCAGTACAGCATAGCATTGTGTGCCCCAGGGGAGAAAACAGCATCGCACAGGCGGTGGTGGTGCTATATGCAACTGTCTCACTGTAGGCCATGCTACAGTGCACAGCAGATGCTACAGTAGCAAGGGGGCTGGTAGTGTGAGGGACACAGTAATGCCTATTGTATGTAGGGCAGTGATGACCACTGCACTCTACAGAGTGACAGGCCCAGCCTGCAGGTGAATACTGACTGTGGACAGTACTGTTTCACCATTGTGTGCTCCACAGATGTTGCACCTGTGGCATGGAATGCTCACAGTGACATTTGCACAGCTGGCTGTGTGTGCTGTGGCTTCTGTATAGTTGTGTGGTATGTGGCTGGGGGGGCATGTATGCTGCGACAGGCACTCAGGTGGGGGAGTATTCCCACTACTTGCCCATGTGCACTGCATGATGTGTCCTAGCCATGTGGCCACACCTGGGCTGTGGTGAGGTCTGGCCACCCATACACCCTCCCCCCAATGGCTGCCATGCCCACAGTGCTGCATGTGTGTGCTGGCATCTGTTGGTCAACAAAGACATATGGTCTGCAGGTGTGTACTGTATGGCCACACTACCTAGTTTCCTCCATGGGTTAGAGTCCCCTTACTGTCTGTGCTTGGCTGTGACAGTGGAAGCTGTTGGCATCATGGTAGTGCCAGCAGTGAGCAGCATGTGTCCTCCATGTCAAGGCATTTTCAAGTGTCATGCTGTTATGTTAAAGTCGCAGTAAGCCATGCTAATCCTGTGCAAACACCACGCTATGCACCAATGATGTGCAAAGCTGTTTGCCAGGGTTAAGACTAGCTTTCCTGGGCGGTAATTTGTTCCATGCTAAGGGTCACACTGTAACGAAACACCTTAAGCGGCGGTGCTAGTGGCTGAATATCTCATAGCACCTATATTCATGTTCACTTTGCCCTTGCATATAATTATGGTTTGCTTGGTGCTAATGCACTTTGCCCGTGCTGTGTGGCCTTTTGAATATGGCAGTCCTGCACTAACCCCACACTAAACCCATGCAAACAGTTTGCGGACCACGCAAAGCTTTGAATATCTGGCTCAAAGGCAGAAAATGTGCCTTACTACCAGCTACAAAACTGAGTTACTTTTAAAAAGCAGGATGCAAATGTTTTACAACCCAATGAAGGCTGAGAACCTGTTAAAAGAAGAATATCATTATGAATCAGCATTGAGTTCTATTAAATGGTACCAACAGAGCAAGAGCTCTACTGCCCAGCCATACATGACACTACAGCAAGTTCTCTCTCATAATAAAGGATTTTTTGCAGAATTTACACAAAACAGAACTGTGGGAGGAGAAAGAAGAGAAGAAAATGAAACCACTAAAAATCCAGACCTACTATAGGAGATAACTAGAAAAGTGTGGAGGGAGGAATATCTTTGTAGTAATGAGTGGAATAAGAGGCTCACGATTAACAAGGATGACTAATTAAAGTGGGGGAAAATAATAATAAACTATGACAATATGAATGTTGAATTACTATATACATTTTGTGATGTGCAAGGAAAGTATATACAGGAAAAGAGAGTGGGAGAATTGGGGGAGGGAAGAAGTAATGTTTTGTCTTATTTTTTAAGTTGTCTTATTATATTCCTATATTAACTCCTGATGGTGTTAGGTCTGTTTTACTTGCAGATTCCACAGATTGCCATGAGCTGGAATAAAACCTGGACAAGTGCTGATGTGGTTTCCATGGCCACTAGCCTTGACCACCAGGTAGTAGGGTAATAACAAAAGTAAAAAATCTGTGTGTTACAAAAATAATTATGTACATTAATGAAACTTTTAAATCAATTTAATTTTGCTGTTTTAAAAAAACAGAGAGGGAACCGGAAAGTAATAATAGAGCTTCCAAGATTCCTCCCCAAGTCAGGAAAGCAGAGGTAGCAGAAGCACTGTCTTTTGTTGATGCAAAGGGTATGAAGGAGATAAACTCTCCACCGAGTGGGGAGGGAACAGGGGGAGTGGGGCTATGGAAAACACTAGGTCTTACAGATCTAAATGACAATGAGAACAATGAAAGAGGAAAGAGGTGGGTTAACATGGGGGGGAGTTTACTAAATTTCATAGTCAAACCTACAAACTCTCAAAGCTCTTAAAGAATAATTCAATGCCTCTCTAAGATCTGGCATCTTCCCTGACAGGTGGAAAGAGGCTCTAGTCACACCTGTTTTTAAATCAGGAGACAGAGCTAATTTAGAAAACTTCTGGCCCATCTTGATTTTACCCTCCTCTCCAAAGGACTTGAAAGGGTGGTCTCAGAACAACTAACTGAGTACCTAGAAAAGCATACCCTTCTTTGCTTGCAACAACATGGATTCTGACAAAACCACTCCATTGTCACCACGCTAGTAGAGTACATCACTCAGCTTTATGGGGCCCTGGATAAATGGATGGTGGTGGGGTCTATCTTCATAGACCTCACCAAGGCCTTTGACACAGTCAATCACCAACTGCTACTGAAATGTCTCATCTCTACAAGATTGTCAATGGAATCTGTGACCTGGTTCCATAGTTACCTAACCCATAGATCTCAATGGGTCAGGATTGGCATATGATCTCTGAGCCCAGGAAGTAAACCTAGGGGTCCCAGCTGTTCTATCCTCAGTCCTCTTATTCAGCCTCTTCATAAATGATATGCCTTCTACCTGTCCTGCACACTCCATACTCTATGCAGATGATGCTGTTTACTCCATCCCAGGAAAGACCTGGGATCAATTTGCTCTGAACTTCAGCACAATTTTCATGCATTGGAATCCTGGTTCACCCAAAATAAACTGCTACTCAACTACAAAAAGTCAAAGAGCATGCTCTTCAGCACCCCACAAAGCAAGATTCGAGGGTCCTCACTGCATATACTTAGGAGTGAAGGAGAAGTACCAGACAAAGTCAATACATTCAAGTACTTAGGGATTCACCTTGATGACACCCTCACCTTCACTGCCCATGCTGAGCAACTGGTAAAGTCCACCAACATGAAGCTTGGCATCCTGTACAGACACCACACCTCAATGACACCGGCTGCCCTGAAACTTGTTATGTGCAGTTCAGTTCTCTCATCTGTGGATTATGGTTTTGTCATATATGGGGCAGGCACAGACACAGTGCTTAAAAGGGTCAAAGCCATCTTCAACAAGGCCTACCATCTGGTCCTGGGAGTACACAAAATGACTCACTCTTGTGACCTATACAAGGAAACTGGCTGGCTCCCACTCCACCACAGACTCCAATACCAGGCCTGCCTCCTTGTGAAAAAGTCCCTGATGGGGTCCATGCCTAGGGCTACTTCAGCCCTCTTTGAGCCTGCACAACCATCTAAATGCACAAGGAGTGCCTCCAGGACTGTTCTAACTGTTCCCTTCAAATGAACCACCCTTGGCCAAAGATCCCGCTCCTACTGTGGGCCTAAATGGTTCTATGATCTGCCTGCAGACCTTGCTAACTCCCCCAGACTTGGCTACTTTAAAAATGGGCTTTGATCTCTTCTTGCCAGCAAATCTGACTGCCAGTGTTTCTGTTAACCCATGGCCTCTGACAGCGGTTCTCACACCTGTCAAACATTTCCCTCTCTCACTCCCACCCTCCTGTTCCACAACTGCCCACTTCTCCTCCCACCTTCCACCACCTACTACCTCCCTTGACAAAGCCTCACCTTGGCTGCATAAACATGCATTTCTGCAGACTGGGAGCACCCGTCTGAACTGTAACATGATTGTTAAAACTGTACTGCACTTAATTAGTGCTGCATTGATATGTTTCTCTGGAAGTGTGGTCCTGTTTCTCCTTACTTCTTGTACCCTGCTTAATGTTGAAACTGCACACTAATACCACTTGTTAGTTGATGTCTTTCTGTTCTGCAATGTTTCATCACCTGTAAATGTCTTGTATTCCTTGTTGACTTGGAGCCTTTGTAAACGAGCCCCCCTGCTCAAAGATATTAATCTGAATTTGAAATAAATAAATAATAAGAGGGGAAAGTGGGACAACAAAGGAGACTATGGGGAAGCAAAACAATAATATTATGCAGAAAAAATACTTCACTTTGAAAATGCCCAAAGACAAAAACACCAAGAAAAATTAAAAAATTCCAATAGTGAAAATCATAACATGGAATGTAAAAGGCTTGCAGGATAGACACAAAGCCAAGAAAGTGTTCAATTTCATTAACAACAAAATGGTGACATATTTGTGCTACAAGAAACAAGGAAGTACTTTTTCTTCCAAGAAATGGGGGGGGGGCAGCCATGCTATTTATTCAAAGGGGCATAGCTATTTTTATTAAAAAAAAAATAATAACAAGTGATAACAAGGAAGATTTATTATAACTGAAATTAAAACTTCAGATGGAACTTTCACACTAGCTAACATATATGCCCCTAATATATAAGATATACATTTGTATAACAACTTTTTTCTACAGCTATCTACCTTTAAAGTTCCTTATATAATTGGAGGTGATTACAACCTTGCATTAAGCATTCACTTAAACAAATTCTCATCCTTTCCACACAATCTAACATGCATAAGAACACGATGGTGGGTTTTTATGCAGGATGGAAATGTTATAGCTATCTGGAGTTAGACATACCTGGACAAACAACAATACTCATTTTTTTCAGCCCTACACCAATGCTACACCAGAAAATACTTTTTTTTAATAACAAAACAATTACAAAGCTTTATCAACTCAGCTAAGCATTACGATATTATATCAGACCATGCTCCCAGGAATTGATCTTAAATACAAAAGAACTTCAAGGAGATACAAAATGGTCTGTAGACACTGCACTCCTATTAGATAAAGAATGTACACAAGGAATCAAAACTGTAATCTCAGAATATTTTGAAATTAATAACCCTGAACAAACATCACACAATAGCATTGGGATGCTTTCAATGCTGCAATAAGAGCAGTAATCACTAATACTATATAGGGAAAAAGTGTTAAAAAGAAAACTGAGAACTCTTGAAAAGAAATAAACTAACTAGAATTGCTGCATATGGTAAATCATGACCCTTTAATTTTCAAAAAACTACTGTTAGCCAAAACAGAATTAAATAAAATTACCACACAAAATGCTGAGAA
Organism: Neoceratodus forsteri; assembly: GCA_016271365.2. Classification (NCBI taxonomy): domain Eukaryota; kingdom Metazoa; phylum Chordata; order Ceratodontiformes; family Ceratodontidae; genus Neoceratodus; species Neoceratodus forsteri. Next base: position 562,105,213 of record CM028133.1, read on the forward strand.
GAGTACCTTAAGGACAAAGGCAAAATATTATGCATTACAGGATAAACCCAACAAAGCTGTGGCCTACCAACTTCAAAAAGAGAAACAAGAGCAAGCAATATTTCAAATCAAAAACTCACCAGACCAGATTACTTCAAATTCAAAAGAAATTAATGAAGTATTTGCTGACTATTATAATAATTTATATAAATCAGAAAGACAGAACAACTCATGAGCAATGTTACAATTCTTATAAAAAAAATTAAACTCCCCACAATTAATATAGAAGATGCCCAACAGAAAGAAGAGCCAGTTAGATTGGTGGAAATACTAGATACAGTCAAGAATCCACCTCATGGCAAAGCTCCATGACCAGTCAGACTTTCTGCAGAGTTTAATAAAGAATACATATCACAGCTAAAGGGTCATCTGTTAGAATTATTTAATAATAGCTGGAGCACAAATAAACTTCCATCTTCATTTTATGATGCAAAAATCTCTGAATTAAAAAAAAACCTTATCAAGCAACATCCTATACACCAATATCACTTATTAATACAGATATGAAAATCTTTACTAAAATCATGGTAATCAGACTGAAGAGATTATTACATATCCTAATTGAAGAAGACCAGACTGGGTTTATGCATGGAAGTAAAATAGGCACCAATATCAGGGAGTAATCAATGTACATGCAAATCACAAAATACAGTAATAATCACACTCAGTGTCGAAAAGGCATCAGATTGTGTTGAATGAGACTTCATGTTCAGAAATTTGAAACATTTGGTACAGACACAACATTTTTAAAAGCAATAAAAACAATTTATTCAAACCCAAACACCACAGTATTAACTCATAGAAATAGCTCCCAGAAATTCACACTCTCAAGAGGTACAAGACAGGGATTTCCCCTCTCTCCACTGTTAATTGCCTCAGGTGACACAAAAATGCTGTGCTCTAGACTTACAGAGCCATTACTAATAAGCAGCCTCAATATATCAAGGATTGTCTACCTGCCTGCAACCCCAGTAACTATCTGCTAAGAATTCTCTCTACATTTCCATTTCCATCCCCAAAATTAGGACACACTTTGGTAGAGTGATGATAAGCCATGCCTCCCTGTCCTCTGGAATAATGCACAAAAAACACTACAGCTCATTTCACCTGTGCCGTTGTCCTCATTTATAAACCTCCTTCTATGTTCCTTTCAGGTGAACTTGCAACTGCTTCTGTCAGTGACACCCCTTAAATTCTGGCTCTGTTTTTCCTTCTGTCTGTCTCTCATCCTTGCTTATATGTAACTGAACTGTCTGTCTTCATGTACATTAGTCTTAACCCTGCCTGTCCTGTGTTAATCTGTACCTCTTTATGTTGTTGCTCTCACCTTCCCGCACTCTTACCCTCTCAGCACTGTGTTCTTTTATTAACCCTTGTTTACTCTTCTTTATGGCTATGTTCATGAAAATCTTGTACCAATGGAATGGAAATGTTAAGAGTGTGATATAAAGTAAGGAAAAAATACAAAATAATATTTGAAATGCTGTTTTAATGCTTTGTATATGTAGAGATATATACAATAAAATTGCGGTCCACAGCTGTCTGGAATTATTTTTATTGTTGTCCAACCCAATTTTCCTGCTGTTTTATTGGTCCTAAATTGTGACTTGGAAAGTCTTTTGGTTTCAGTTGTATGTTTTCTGTCAATTCTACCATTTTTCTGTTTAAATAAAATATGCTTTCAACAATCTAGATGCTGTCCTGTAGTTCTTTTACCCTACCTATGTTGTTTAACCCATTATTTTTATAGTTTGAAGCACCTCCAAAATGTGTTCTGAATGTACTAGTTAGTGTCCTCAGCTAGTGCATTCAGAACATGGCCAGTTAATTACTTTTTGACATGCACATCCCTTTTTTAATGCTCCTGTGTGTTACCAGTGCTGTCCTTGTTATACTGCAGGGTAGTACATCTTGCCTGCTCTTTATCGTTTGAGTCCGGTCATCTTTTTCAGCCATTCCAACCAGTTGTGTCCATGCTTCTCTTACATACATTCAGAATGCCCTCCCCCAATTGGTTGCTCGATTGTTTTGGGATTCCAGTTTTCCCTGTGACATAGGTGGCCAGTGGGAGGTGTAAAATCTCACATAAGTGCTTGCCCTGCTTCTTGCTGTTTTTGTACAGCAGAAAGTGTTGGTGTCCACGGCTAGTGCATTCAGAATGAGAAAGAGCCCAGTCATCCAAAGTGCACTCAGAGCACCAAAAGGTAAGGTTCTGACCAGGTCTGCCAGTTTTAGGGACAGGGGATCATTGTTCAGCTTATTTTGACTCCAGCAGTGTGATTTATTTACTGTTTACTTCCCGCCAATGTTTGCTTCTGTGGCTGGAGAGTGATTTTGTACTTATGCTCGGCTTTCCTGCTACCAAAATGCTTGTTTAAATCCATGGTTCATTGTATACAGTTTTTAAAACCACCCACTGTATGGTCTCCACATGGCTGGTTGCTGAGCAGACCATGCAATCCGTGGTTGTTGGAGGGGGCAGCAAAGTATTGTTTGAGCTGGTCCAAAAATGCTGTTTCTGTTGCACTTCACATTGTCAATGGGTATAATAGTCTCCATGAATTTTGCAATGTCCATTGTATTTTTTTTAAATCCATGCTTTGCTGTGCTGATGCTTAACATAGAAACATACACTTTGATGGCAGATAAGGATCGCCTGTCCCACCCAGTCTGCCCATTTCCTACCTATTGGATAAGCTGCAGATCCTAGTTAACAAACATCCTACTTCCTCCTGCCCCTCACTGGAATTGCTTTATGTCTGTCCCATGCATTCTAGAATTCCTCCACTGTTTTCCACCCCACAACCTTCTCAGGAAGGCCATTCCATGCATCCACCACCCTCTCTGTGAAAAAATACTTTCTCACATTGCCCCTGAGCCTTCCCCCTCTATCTTCAAATTGTGCTCCCTTGTTCTTGCACATCTGTTTTTCTGAAATATACTACCCTCTTGGACATTGCTGATTCCCTTGAGGTACTTAAAGGTCTCTATCATGTCCCCCCTCTCCCTCATTTCCTCTAGGGTATACATATTAAGCTCCTTCAGTCTCTCCTCGTATAGCTTATGGTGCAGACCCTGCATCATTTTTGCCCTCCTCTTGACTGCCGCCATCTTGTCTATGTCTTTGTGGAGATAGGGTCTCCAGAACTGCACATAGTACTCCAGATGAGGTCTCACCAACTGTCTGTACAGAGGAATAACAACCTCCTGTTTTCAATTGTGATATCTCTCCCTATACATCCCAGAATCCCCCAGCTTAATCATGTCTGACAGAATTTTGTGTAACCACCCACTGCATGGTCTCCACATGGCTGGATGCTGAGCAGGCCATTGTTTGCTGCTCAACCTTCTGTCATTTTGACACCTTTCGGTCTGTGGTCATTTGGGGTGGGGGAGTGCAAAGTATTGTTTGACTGCTACTAAATGTTTTTCTGTGAAATGGTTTGCCTTTTGTGTCCATTTCTGTGGTACTGAGACCTTATGTCCATCTGCTTTTGTGTAACCACCCACCGCATGGTCTCCACATGGCTGGATGCTGTGCAGGACATTGCTTGCTGCTCAACCTTCAGCCATTTTGAGACCCTGTGGTCTGTGGTGATTTGGGAGATGAGGGAAGTGCAAAGTATTGCCTGTTTGCTACTAAATGTTTTTCTGTGAAATGGTTTGCCTGATGTGTCCATTTCTGTGGTACTAGGACCTTATGTCCATCTGCTTTTGTGTAACCACCACATGGCTGGGTGCTGAGCAGGCCTTTGTTTTTGCTTCTTGACCTCAGCCATTTTCAGACCATGTAGTTGTGGGAATGGGGCAGGGTGCCCGGTGCTTTGGGGCTCAGATTAAGGATATGCATTGTTTTTAAATGTTTCTCAATGTTTTGCTGAAATGTGCTTTCTAATGTGTCTTGCATGGTCTTAACGTGGCTGCATGCTGAATACAGTCCTCTTGTTAGGCACTCAGCATGCAGCCATTTTAAAGGAAGTTTCCAATATAAGGTATTGGGCTTGATAGCCCAATACCTTATATCGTCCTGAGCTCACCCCTGCAAAAAGTTTAATTTTAAAGTTAATAATTTTAGCATGCGAAGGGATTGTAACTGGCACCAAACTCTCAGTCATCCGATCCCTTCCAGCTTCCTGGTGCACCCGCTATACCCCAACTCCACCCCTATGCTCTTTGAAACTGTGATTTGTGGCCACAGAGAGTGTGAGGGCCAGCCCCATAAAAGTCTATGGGGGCTATTTTAAAGTTGAGTTGTTAGTATTTTAATAGGTGTCTCTGAGAAAATTAGTAGTAGCTAACTAGTAGGACCCTACTAGTTAAGTGATGGCTTTAAGTTTCCTCTAGGACTGTTAAAAATTACTAAAACATGGCTTTAAAAATAGCCCCTATAGACTTGTATGGGGCTCGCCCACACCTTCTCCCTGGCCACAAGTCATAGTTTCAGAGAGCATGGGGCGGAGTTAGGGCAGAGCAGGGGCACAAGGAAGCTGGAAGGTATTGACTGGCCGAATGTTTGGTGCCAGTTATGATCCCTTTCCATGCTAAAACTATGAACTTCAAATTTAGATTTTTGGCAGGGGTGAGCTCATACTGCTATAAGGTATTGGGATATAAAGCCCAATACCTTATACCAACTAGTCAGAAATTCACATTAAGACCATGTGTGATGGTGGTGGTGGATGCAAATGATAGCTGTACTGAAATTTAGTTGCTGTTGCAGTGCACCATTCTCCTTACATTCATCACACTGTGTTGTGTAGCAACTGATGGGTGATCTTCTTCCACCAGCTGTGATGTAATTGTCCACCTTCTGCATTCCGTTGTTTTATGTGCAGTGAAGTAACTGATGGGCGATCTCTTTGTTTCTTTCTTGTTTCCGCTGTGAAGTAATTGTTCACTTTCTGTTCTGCCATTTCATCTGCTGTGAAGCAACTGATGGGCAATCTCTTTGTTACTTCCTTTCCCCTGTAATGAAGTAATTATCCACTTTATGTTCCACTGTTTCATCTGCTATGAAGCAACTGATGTATGATCTCTTTGTTTCATCCTTTCCTCTGCTATGAATTAATTTTCCACATTCTGTTCTGTTGCTTTATCTGCTGTAAAGTAAGTCATGGACAATCTCTTTGTTTCTTCCTTTCCTCCACTATGAAACAAATTAACACAGCCACACCAGTAGCAGTGCAATTAAATTTCAGTGATCCAGCTCCAGTCAGAGACACCTGATCAGATGCTGCCAACCAAAAGGCAATTCAAAGGACTCAAGCAGGACTGCCTAAGTCACCTGCATGATTTGCATCAACAATAAAGTGATAAGTGATAATATCAAGTTCACCTGCAAAGCAGACAGCAGTGTCAAGAAGAGGACTAAACATGAAACGATGTCACAATTTGGAGGCAAACATTATGGATGTCAAAAAGGAAAATGTGAAAAATAGACAAGAGGAACGGGAGCAGGTCAGAGCAGTTTTGGTGCTGAAAAAATACAAGATGCTATGTATGTAAGCACAACCCTTGGAATAAGCTGGTCAACACTCATGAATGCATCTCGTAGTGAATGGAAGATGTAAAAAACATACACAATTCTGTACTGCCTCAGGAAATTACAAAGTAAAAAGCTTTTTTGAACAGTCAGCAACCCCTCTGCCATACAAGAAGGCATTCTTAAAAAGAAGCCAATGTTCAAATTGTTCCTATCAAAACTCCTTCATTTACTACATGCAGAATTTCTGAAGCAACACCCAGAGTATCAAATTAGTGCCATCAAGTTCAACAGTTTGTGCCCCAAACATATAAAACTTGTCAGACCACAGAAACCTGACAAGTGCCTATGCGAGTACTGTGAAAATGCCACATTAAAACTGTGATCATTAAACCACATGGCAGATTTTTACAAACTGCTGGAGTGCAAAATCACCAATATTTACAAAACTTGAGCTGACAATGTATGCAAATGAAGATTCCATGTTTTTCAGAAAGACTGTCTGGAGAAGGTATGTGAGGCTTGTACAGTGAAGACAATTGTAAAACATACAGAGGATCTATTGAATCAACATAGATTAGAAATATTGAGATAGTACCAGTGGGAAACCATCACAGTGAAGAGGCAAATGATGGCATTAGCACAAAAACATCCCACAAAGTGTTGGGTCAGCAGGAAGACCACATTACAACAACTTATTGGAAGGCCTACAGTTTCTCAATCACCATCTACATGTGGCACTGTGGCAAATAATGCAAGTCGCATTACTCAAGACAAATCTACCATAAGGCTGGGTCGTCATGGTGCTGGACATTGCTGAAAACTATGCCTGCAAGTACCAGGATGAGATCCAGTCCTGCCACTGGCATAGAAAGCGGGCTACAGTGCACCAGATAGTTGGATATTGCAGGTGCTCACATTGTAATGACCTTGTCATGGAATACCTGGTATTCATCTCAGATGACCTCACATTACCACCATGCTGTTCGAAATTTTGCTAAGATGGCCAGTGAATACATCATGAACACTCACCATATAAACATTATGAAGAAGGTACATTTCACAGATGGCTGTGCCAGTCAATACAAATCAAAATGGTCCTTCTATAAAATTTCAAAGGCTTCATCTGAGTGTGGATTCCCTATTGAATGTGCCAATTTTTGGATCACAACATGGTAAGCACCCCTCTGATGGGGAGAGTGGTGTGGTAAAATAATCAGCAACCAGGGCTGTGAAATCACAAATCACTGTCATTTCAACAGCAAAAGAGGTGTTCATGTAATGCCATGATAATCTGACAAAAGAACTTCCAAGTGATGGGTGTGGGCATTCCAAGAGAAATTTTTTCTGGGTGCCTGACAAATCCATAAGAAGACCAAAATGAGTGGATGTTATAGCTTTTCCTGGGACAAGACATGCCCAGAGCCTAAGATTGGTGGAAGGTGGTGTGGTTGCCACCAGAGCACTGTCTTGTGTCTGCCACAAGTGCCAAAATGATGATGACCCATGTGCGAACATGGAGCATGTGGATCAATGGACTTCAAAGAGGCTCAGACTGAAACGCTGCAGCAACAGCACTTCTCAGACAACTCAAATGCTTGAACTCAGGAATGGCACTGTCCAGCAATGCCAGTGACATACTCGTCTACAACTCGATGCACAAAAAAGAGTGCCCATGAGCACAGCACTATAGATACGGACACTCTTTTTTTTCAGCACTCCAGTGACTGACCCCCTCCTCTGCTCTTGCCACTCTACTAACATACCCCCTCTGCTGTAACTAGTACTTCATCAACCAACCTGATTGCTGCTTCAGGCACTGAAGCAATGGAAAATTCTACTCATGAAACTTCAGCAATGGCCCTCCACTGCTTCTGTCCCTAGTGCTTGCTGACTGCCCACCTGCAAAAAAAAATTAAACCCAGACAAGATACAGCTGGAAAATTCTATGCAGTCTACTATTCCAAACAGTTTTGATCAGGTAAGTGCTTGCATTTAATGAACTGCAATGTACTTTCACTGTCAAATTCCAGGACCAGCATGCAAATCAGTGTCTCACAGGGCCACAACAGCAGGACACTGATATGGTGAGACAGCAGAGACTTTTCCATGGACCTGTACATCTGTCAGGAAATGGAAGCTTTACAATTGCACAGGATGAACTGTAAACTATCACCACAAAATATGAAAAGCTCAAGAATCACTGGAATTGACAGCATGTAAAGTGTTGGACAATATGATCATTTGCTATGCACAATCTTTTCTATGATGTTTTTATTTTTACATCTTATTGATTTTCTTTTTCTTTTTTCAGTGCACTTCAGTACACAAATATGTAATTCTTGACAACATGGATCACAACTGATAAACTTTTATGACCCTACATTGTTGTTTGCTGGTCTTTGCCACATTGACAATGCACGTTTGGTGTCTGCTATACATTCAGAACACAGGATTGGTGCCCACTGTACATTCAGAACACAAGATTGGTGTCCACTGGTACATTCAGAACAGAAGGCTGGTGTCCACTGGTACATTCAGAACATTGAAGCTTATTTTCTTGGTCATTTAAAAGTCAGTTATCTTGTAACACAGTGCATTTTTCACTGTTGGGTCATGGCATGTTAAAATGCTAGAAAAAATTATCTACTCTGCATTTGAAAATTAACCCCTCATGTCACAATTTGGTACAACATTTTCATGATCATACCCTTATACATTGTGCACACCCTGTGCTTATACTGTGCACACTATACTAGGGTCTTGCTTTACAGTAGGCTAGACATCTGAGCCAGCCAGATAAAGGCCTATCAGTGCTGTACATGTATCTGCCTTGTATATAAATGGCATATAGTTGTATTCTGTCCATCTTTGCAGTTTGCCTGTATCACATGCCTGTCATTATAGTGTCATACTATTTGCTTTGTATTAATTTTCCATTCCATGTCAATTGTACATACTTATATACTGCCTGTCAATGTACTTATACCTGTACCTAGTGATTTATGTGTATCTCCTCCAGGTCCATCTTGTAAATGAGTCATGCTCAATGGTGTTCTGCCTGGTTAAATAAAGATATTGATTGATTGCTAGATTGATTGATTGATTTGCATTAATTATTGAGCAATTAGCAGTAGTGATTATGGAATCCTCAAAATAACAGGGATAAAAGTAGCAAAACAAGAGCATCGCATAAGTCTATATGTTGATGATATCCTACTTTTCTTAACAAAACCCCAAAATCAATCAAATAAAGATTAACCATTATTAAAGAGTTTGGGGAGGCCTCGATACAAAATAAATGAAGAAAAATTAGAAATTATGCCATTAGGGAAGAACGAAACATACACTACCTAACTCCCTTCAAAATAAAATGGTAAAGCATTTCAAATGCTTAGGTGACCATATAACTATTACATGGGAATTCCAACAACTTTATGAAAATAATTTTTAACCCCTAATAATCACATTTAAAAAGATATGGAAAAATGGCAAACCATCCCTTTAACATTTATAGGATCATGCAACATTATTAAAATGAACATACTCCCATGACTATTATATTTTTTCAAAAACTTCCCATTCAGACTTCAAATACACATTGCAAAGAATTACAAAAATAAAATCATTATTTCTCTGAAAAATGAAAACCTAGTCTCTCTATGACAAAACCATGGCTTCCAAAAGATAAAGGAGCAATTGCTTACTAAATTTTAAATGGTACTACTTAGCAGCACACATAGCTCAAGTGCAGGACTGGTTTAAAGAATAAGGTACAATCAATAAAAAAAAGTAGAAAAAGAATTGTATCAGTATTACGATATCAAATGTTTACAATGAAACATAGAAACATAGACTTTGACTGCAGATAAGGACCACTTGGCCCACCTAGTCTTCCCATTTCCCTACGTGCAGGATAAGCTGCAGATCCTAGTTTACCGACAGCCTATTTCTTCCAACCACCCACAAGAATTGCTTTATGTCTGTCCCATGTATTCTTGAATTCTCCCACAGATTTAGACCCTACAATCTCCTCAGGAAGGCTGTTCCATGTGTCCACCACTCTCTCTGTGAAAAACTACTTCCTCATATTGCCCCTGAGCCATCCCCCTCTATCTTCAAATTGTGTCCCCTTGTTCTTGAACATCTCATTTTCTGAAAGATGCTACTCTCTTGGACTTTGTGATTCCACTCAGGTACTTAAAAGTTTCTATCATGTCCCCCTCCCTCCTTTCCTCAAGGGTATACATATTAAGCTTCTTTATTCTCTCCTCGTATGGCTTCTCTTGCAGAGCCTGCACCATTTTAATTGCCCTCCTCTGGACTGCCTCCATCCTGTCTATGTCCTTGAGGAGATGGGGTCTCCAGAACTGGATGCAGTACTCCAGATGGGATCTCACCAACTGTCTGTGCAGAGGGATAACAACCTCCTGTTTTCTGCTGGTGATGCCTCTCCCTATACATCCCAATATCCCCCCAGCCCTCCTTACTGCCTTCTCACATTGCTTGCCAACCTTAAGGTCATCTGATATGATTACCCCCAGGTCCCTTTCCATTTTTGTTGTTGCTACTACCTCCCCCACATTGTGTACTCTTCCCCAGGGTTTTTGTTTCCTAGGTGCATTATTTTGCACTTCTTTGCATTGAGTCCAAACTGCCATACTTCTGATCATTCCTTCAACCTTGCCAAGTCCCTTCTCATCCTTTTCACACCTCCTTGTGTATCAGCCCTGTTGCAGATCTTTGTGTCATCTGCAAAGAGGCACACTTTTCCTTCCAGTCTCTCTCTGCAATGTCATTTATAAAGACATTAAAAAGGACTGGGTCCAGTACTGAACCCTGCAGTATCCCACTAGTAACCCCACCTTTCTTCAGAGTGGATTCCATTTACAATTACCTTCTATGACCTGTTGTCCAGCCAATGTTTTACCCAGGCTACCACCCTGGAACCCAGTCCCTGGCAGGTTAATTTGTTTATTAATCTTTTGTGGGACTGTGTCAAATGCCTTGTTATACTCAGGTTATTACAATAAAGCATGTAAAGCCCATGCTAATAAGGAACAAGTAAATGCATCACAGACCACATGCAAAGCTTGGATAGAAACACACAAATTGATATTATGGCCCAAGCTCAGCTCTTCACATGTTCTCATTTATAAAAATCTAAATTTTACCTCCTCATGTATAGACAAAGGATTTGAAAAATGGGAACAGATAGGTATAAAAAATATTAATGATTTATTCCAACAATTAATGGTAAAATATGGACTGCAGAAATCTGACTTATTTAGATACCTTCAGATAAGGGATTTTATATAAAAAATGTATTACCTGAAACTACACCCATTGAAACACTTGTAATAAATACAGATTAAAAAAAATAATATCTGCCATTTATACATGCATTCAGATAGTGGAATCATCCCTTTAATTCAATTAAGAAATAAATGGGAGCAACAAACTTGGCTTTATGATTGCAGATAACATATGGGCTAATATAATTCAATTCCCAGAACAACAATTTTATTCAACCAAAATGCACAGATGCAGTTCAACATTCTATATAGAACCTACTTCACACCAACCCATTTACATAAAATGGATAATTAAATCAGTGAAAACTGTTTGAGATGTCATATCAGTCCAGGCTCCTTAATATACATGTTTGTAACATGTAAAAACTAACAATATTTTGGAAATCAAAAACAATTTCGGAACATGCAGCAATCATTATCATTAGTAAAGAGTCTATACATATTCTCCTGGGTGAAAACCCACAGGACAAAGAAAGAACTACTGATTAGTAAAAATTAATCTCCATGGTTTTTTTGGTAGCAAAAAATGTATTCTCACACAATGGAAATATACTGAACCTCCAAATGAAAACAGGGGGATAAATCTAATTATAGATTTATATAAATTACAACTAATCTATTATTTTCAAAGAGAAAGATCAGACACATTTGATCAAATTTGGCAACCATTTAAAACAACTGGTACATTATAATAAACATCATTCAAACTCATAACTACATCCAAAAACATTTGAAGAGTTGAGTATAGTTACCATAATTCATCCTAAGGCCAAGTACTGCTTTTATTTCTACATTGGAATAACAGAATATGTTAAATGAATGGAATTTACTTTTCTATATCTACTAATAACTATATAGAAATATCAAACATATTGTGATAATTCTATTTTGAGCTTTCCTTTTAAATGAATTGGTTGTTGATTTTATTTTATTTCTGTAATGTACCTTTGTTCATCAAAATAACATGCTTTGTAAAAACAAAAACAAAGAATTGAAAAAAAGGATACTACTATCTCAACAAGTAAGGAAATTCATTGCAAAAACTTTTTAATTCATCAGTTAAGGTTCCTATTACAGTGAAAAAAATATGGAAATTCAGTGTTAGGGTTCCCCACCATACCAAACCACCTCCAACTTCCACTCAACAACAGGTGTTGGAGTGTGCCTTTGGGTCATTGGACCTGACTCTCACCCCATTCTCCTGTACTGTACCATCTCAGCTTCCTTACACATGGAATGGGATGAGAGATAGTCCAAGTGACCCCAAGGCACACCCCAACACCTGTTGATATCGGGGGTGGTGGTGGGACTGGGAACCCTAACACCAAATTTCCATACTTTTGTCGCTGTAATATGAATGCTAACTGATGCAGTAACTGATTTTTTTGCAATAAATATATAAATATATTATACTGGCATGGTTGCACCAGTATAGTTAGGTGAAAATGCACTTCTATGTTAAAGTTCAAACTTCAATGGTTAATAACTTTGGAGCTGTTCAATGGATTTATATGAAATTTGGCATGCATCATGTCTAGGATAGGTCTCTTGACATGCCAGATTTGGTGAGAATCCATTGTGTGGTTTCTGAGATATACTGTAAAGTGTTTAAAAAACAGAAAATTCTGGATTTTTTGACATATATTTGTCATCATGGATCTCAGAAATGGCTTTATGTTGTGGGCTAAAATTTTCAGGGTAAAAAGGATTTGGGTCACAGATGTGCCTTTGAAGGGTTGGTGATAAAATATTAATCTGTTCAAAAGTTATTAAACCTTTCATTTTTCATTATTTCCTATAGGAAAAGTTAAGTGTTCAACACAAAAATGGAATTGTTTCATATATGGGTTTTGTTTCTGAAAATTGGGCATTTTTTTTAATTGGGCATTTTTGTTTGAAAATGTGAAATGTTTTGCAAAAATTGGGTATTTTTATTAAAAATGTGGGCATTCTTTGTGAAAATGGGGCATTTTTGTTCACAAATTGGGGATTTATTGTGAAAATTCGGTATTTGTGTTCATAAATAGGTCATTGTTTGCAAATTGGGGAATTGTGTTCAAAAATGGGGCATTTTTTTTGAAAATGAGGCATTTTTGTTCAGAAAGCGGGAATGTTTTGTGAAAATGGAGGCTTTTGTTCAAGAACTGGGCATTTTGGGGAAAAATGGGGCATTTTTTGTGAAAATTAGGCATTCTTTTCCAAAAATCAAGTACTGTTTCTGGAAATGGAAGCATCCCATTTTCAGAAGTGAGGGAGCGTTTTTGAACATTTTTGTGTTGTTTAGGGGAAAAAAGGTGCTTTTTCAACCATTTTCCTCAATTTTTGCAAGTTATGAAGTACTGTTTGTGGAAATGGAAGCATTCCATTTTTTGTAAGCCAGGGAGTGTTTTTGAACATTTCACAATTGTTTTTGCAAAAAGGTACTTTTCGACCATTTCTCCACTTTTCACATGTTATCTAGTACTGTCTATGGAAATGGAAATCTTCCATTTTCATAGTTTAGGAGCCGCTTAAACATTTTTGTGTTATTTTGGCAAAATCAGGTGCTTTTCCTACCATTTTCTTACATTTTCACATGTTTTCCAAAGATGGTGTTGCTTGTGAAAATTGTTCAGTCTGATTTCAAAACCATTCTGTTTATTTTGAACATTTTTCCGCTCCCACAGTGACAGATACTAATACATAGAAAAGTAGAAATCAATGACAGTGCTGCAGTGGTGTAGTGGAGCGATAGAGCTGCAGTTTGAAACATCCTGTGTTCGAATCTAATGAGTTACACTTTTCTTCCTAATTTAACACCTGCAAAATTCCTGTTTTTAGCTCATTTCTTCCAATATTTTTTATTGATGTGACTGTTACTGAGATTTCTTAATAACAAATGATGTTTATATAACAGAAAGAAGGTACAAAATTGTACTATCTTGATGGACAGATGGGAGTGCAGGGTCCTTTGGACCATGTGCTCCCACTGTGACATACGGATACTTTTCTACTATCTAATTGTATGGATGGGAGCGCAGGGTCCTGTTGTACTTGCTCCCACAATGAAATGAGAAAAGAATTATACTATCTGAAAATGAATGGAAATTCATTGCAACAACTTTGTTAATGCATCAGTTAGGGTCAATACCATAGCAATGAAAGCAGAGAAATGAGGCATTAGGGTTTCCAACCCTATTGCCCCACCCCCAGGGTTCTCACCTCTACCACCCACCACCCCACCGTCCACACACCAACAGGTGTTGGGGTGTGCCATGGGGTTGTCAGGCCTAACTCTCACCCCATTGTCCTATAAATGTAGTGTGAAAGCTTATTTACACATGGAATGGGGTGAGAGTTGGGCCTGATGACCTCAGGCACACCCCAACGTTTGTTGGTGTGGGAAGGGTTGGGGGTAAGAGTGGGAACTCTGGGGTGGGGCATTAGGTTGGAAACCCTAACACCTCATTTCCCCACGCATTAACAAAGTTTTTACAATGAACATATCTCTCTCTCTCTCTCTCTCTCTTCTCTCTCTCTCTCTATATATATATATATATATACACACACACACAGTGTCAACCCCTCAGTATGAAAACTCATTTTAGCATTCCCAGTATGTTGTAGCAGACCTACTGAATAAAGCAATGCAATTTCAATGGCAATTAGTCCCAGTTGTCATGCAGGAAACTGTGGCATTCACTTCATCCTTACAGTGTTACATTTTCCTAAATGACAAAAGGGAATAATTGGCATTGAAATTACATTACTTTACTCAGTAGGTCTACTGCAGCATTCTGCAGAGTGCTGCAAAATGTTGCAGAATTGGGTTTCATCCAAGGGAGATGTCACTGTACATATATATACATATATATCAAAAAAACTTTATTACTGCATCAGTTAGGGCTGATGTGACAAAAGTATGGAAATGAGATGTTAGGGGTTCAACCCTAACTGATGAATTCACAAAGTTTATTGCAATTTATTTCCTTACATTTTGAGATAGTATAATAGTAACTTTATTTTATAGTGGGAGTGCAGAGTCCTTCAGACCCTGCACTCCCATCCATCCACAGATGCAGATATGTATCTAGTTGCAAAACACAGGGTCTCAGTCCCTGTAAGCTTCCACAAATTATGTTATGAGCAGGCATAGTGAAATTGCAACAAATAGTCATAACTGTGCCATCTTAAATAATTTCCCCCCAAATGTTCAATATAACCTTCTTATCACCACATGTATCCAATGCAAAACATTTTCAAATCCCCATCAAAATTTAATTCTGCACAACTGTAACACCATTCAGTACCATAGGTGTGGAATAACATTTCTGGCAGGATTTGAAAAATGACAGCTGTACTGTTCATAAGGTAGAGTGAAAAAATGGCAATGTTGAAAATTTGGAGTGAAAATATGATAAATTGCCAAAGTTACATGCGTTTGTAGAAAAATTCAACAACCGCGCATAACTCAGGCATTTTAAGGTATTTTTGCACCATGTTTTAAACATGGAATTTTTGGGACCCCCTCCTCATGAATAGTGACACTGTCATTTCATTACTTTGTCCCAAAAGGTGCTTTCATGCAACAACTGTGCCATTCTGTGCCACTGCTGCATAAACACATTTCAGGCAGTATGTGAGAAATGACAGCTGTACTAGTTCATGAGGTGGTGTGAAAATGGCAATGTTAAAAATTTGGAGTGAAAATAATAAATGTGCCAAAATTACATGCGTGAGTAGCAAAATTTCAACAATCAGACATTACTCACCCATTCTGGGGTATTTTGCACAAAATTTTCAACATGGCTTTTTTGGGACCCACCTCATGAACAGTGGCACTGTTGTTTCATTAACTGGTCCCTAAAGTTGATTCTGTGCAATGACCGCAAAATCATCTTTTGGGACTGAGTAACAAAATGACAGTGTCAGTGCTCATGAGGTGAGGTTCCAAGAACCCCATGCTGAAAATCTGGGGCCAAAATTCTTAAAAATGGCTGAGATAACACCATAAGTTGAAAACCCCATTGACTGCCATTATACGGCACTTATCTTGATTCTTCAGCTGGTGGTTCAGCTTTGAAGAGTGCAGATGCATCCAGCTCCATAGAAGATGACTGGGCCTGACCTCCAGAGGGTATGGGGTAAAGGGGAACAAGGGAGGTGGGTGCTAATGAAGGGGAATTGGGAATGGGGAGATGATGAGGACTGTTTTCTTCTTACAGGTTTAAACTAAACGTCTGGGACAGTTTTCTTTATGACAGGTTTAAAAGAGCACCATTTTGCAACACCAGGAGTAGGCTCCCAGTATCCCTGAGTACTGGATGGGGAGGAGGTTTACTAACAAATGCCAACATGGGATTGGGCACCCCATCGGCAATGAAAATATATGGACTTTAGGGGCATCCAACACCAGGAATGGGCATCCCAGTGTCAGAAACAGAACAATAATAATTTTATTATTTTGGCAGACTGGGGTGGGTTCCAGTGTGCCACAGTAGTGGAAGGGATAAATACCAACACAGGGATTGGGCACCCTGATATTGATGAAAAATGGGCATAAAGGGGTGTTCAATGAAGGATTCTGCATTTAAAATTTTGATGCAGGATTCTGCATCAAAAAAAGATATTGGAGGACTGTTTTCTGTTTTTTCAGGTACATTAAAAAAACAAATTTTTGCCCACTGGGGGTGGTCTCCCCATGTCCAAAGCTACTGGAGGGGTTGAGGGGGTAAAAGTCGACACGGGGATTTGGCTCCCCAATGTTGTTACATTTCAAAAATAATGGGATGTGGGCAGGGGTTATCTGATACTGGGGGTGGGCATCCTGGTGTCAGAAAATATAAATATAACAAAAACAAACAGAGGAAGGGTATGGGGCCACTAGACACCAGGGTATTAATGTTTTAAGGGAGTCAGGGAGTCCACTAGACACCAACAAAAACAGCACAGTTACCTTTAACAATCCCTTTTAGCAATCCCTCTTCACCAGCCGATCTGGCAAAAAGGGATCAGCTGGTGAAAAGGGATTTTAAAGTTTAAACGTGCCTTTTTTTAAGTAAAAAAAAAAACAAAAGCATGGGTAGGTAGAGGAGGTCCCTTTCACCAAAACCAATTACTTAGTTTTTAGAAAAGACAACTGTGGTACAGGTTGTGAGGTTTGTTTTCTCCCTTAGCTAAGTGAGAAAAGAAGATGGTGGCTGATTAAGAGGTGTTTTTCTTGTGAAGAGGGATTTTCTGAGATTTCCCAATCCCCCTTCACAATCTTTCTTTGCCAGCCCTCCACAACCAGAAATCCTTGATCAAAACTGTGCATCTATCCTAATGACTGGCTTGAGCATGCTCAGAACCAAAAATTTAATAACTTTGGAATTAATTAATATTTTTTTCACCATACCAATGCTGGATTGTTCCTTAGGATAACCTCTTTCTACAAATGGTATGGGTGCAGCACAATGTCAAAAAATAATCTTGACATTTGCCAAAAAAGATGAAAAACTTGTTTTTTGGTGCTTCACTGCACAAAAATTGCAAATCTCATCGAAACGTAACTTGACAAATCAAGAGCTCTACCATCGGAGACCGTGTATTCCACATGTCGTGCAAATCCATTGAATGGCTATAAAGTTATTAGCATGCAAAATTTGGAGTTTAACATTAAACTGCCTACTCAACCCTAACTGTAGAGGTGCGACTGTGCCTCTAATAAATATATATATATATATATATATATATATATATATATATATATATAGAGAGAGAGAGAGAGAGAGAGATCTACATATATAGATATCTATATATATATATAGATATCTCTCTCTCTCTCTCTCTCTCTCTATATATATATATTTATATTTAGAGGTATATGTATATCTGTAATATATATATGTATATTCTTTGCAAAAACTTCATTAATGCATCAGTTAGGGTTACACCATCAAAGCAGAGAAATGTGGTGTTAGGGTCCCAACCTCCACACACCAACAGGTGTCAAGGGTGAGTCTTGGGATTGTCAGCACTAAAACTCACCCCATTCCTTGTGTAAGGAAGCTGAGATGCTACAGTATGGGAGAATGGGGTGAGTGTTAGGGTTGACAACCCCAAGGCACACCCCCCAATAACTGTTGGTGTGTGGAGGGTGGGGGTGGGTGTTAGGGTTGGAAACCCTAACACCACATTTCCCTACTTTTGATGGTAAAACCCTAACTGATGCATTAACAAAGTTTTTTGCAAAGAATTCCCTTATTTTTTGAGATAGTACAATCATATCCTTATTTGTCTGTGGGAGTGCAAGGCCCTCTGGTACCTACATTTCCATTTGTAGGACATCAGTGCCTAAGTTGTCAGCATAGCCATCTTATCGCCCCAACTCATGTACCCCATTCAGGACTTTTGGAATCCCTACCAAAACTTAATTCTGCTCAATTGCAATGCCATTCTGTGCCACAGGTGTAAAACATATTTTAGCCAGGATTTAAAAACTTTGAGCTGTGACATACATGAAGCGGGGTAATAAGAAGGCTATGTTGAAAATCTGGGGTCAAAATATTTAAAAGTTATGAGCGTGTATAGCAAAATTGCAATGAATAGTAATAACTTTGCCATTTTAACACATTTTGATCCCACATTTTTAACATAACCTTCTTATGATGCCACCTCATGAACAAGGGCAGGAAAGGTTTTCAAGTCCTGCCAGAAAGGTGGATTTGAAAGTGACTGTGAAATCACCTTTTGGGCAGGAGTTGTGTAATGATACTCATATTGTTTATGAGGTGGGGTCCCCAAAATGCCACGTTGAAACTTTGGGGTCAAAATCTCAAAAAAATGGCTAAGTCATGCATAAAAGTTGAAATTTCCATTGAAATACATTAAACCGCATTTACCTTGGTTTCTCACATTGAAGTCACCAGTTCCATCAGCAAGTTATGCTTCGATCAGAGAGTGGGTTTTGAACCTGGAACCAGTTCAGGAGAGTGAGGACGTGTGGGTGTCTACAGGGGGATATGGGGTGGTGGGTGCTGAGTGGGAGGTTGGAGTAGGGGGTCAGATCCCTGAGGGACATTGTAAAAAAAAAACACGCACAAAAAAATAGAGGACCATTTCTTTATTTTACAGGCAGGGAAGTGATCAGTGATTGGATGCCACTAGACAACAGGGCACAAGCGGCCAGTGATCAGAAGGTTGTGGGTACCTCTAGTCACCAGGAAATAACAGGCCATTGATCAGTGAGTGAGGGTGCCACTAGACAACATGGGAGAGTGGGCCAGCAATCAGATGTTGTGGGTGCCACTAGACTCCTTGCAACAATGGGGTCAGCAATAGGAGGTGGGGTGCCACTAGACACCAGAGAAGAATGGTGCCAGAAATCAGTGGGTTGGTGGGTGCCCCAAGACTCCAAGAATAAGTGAAAACCATGGAATGGCAATCAGAGGGAGGGGCTGCCACTAGATACCAGGGATCAGAATATAAACAATGTAGATGGTGATTGGAGGGGTGCCTCTAGACACCAGGGAAAGGATTGCTCAATGATTAAAAAGGATCTTTAGTCATCAGTCATAATAAAAGAAATTTTTTTTAATTTTGCAAATCACGAAAAAGATTTACAAAGTTAAAAAATTAAAGGAATTTCTACACCACCTAAGTACAGAATTCAGCTGAGGGGGTTCCGATAAGCAAACTACATCTGCTGATGTCCACAAAAGACATCATTTTGTTCACTTATTAATAATGTGTTTCTCCATCTAACTGGAAAAACAAAATGGCAGCAGCTTGAAAAAGGATTTCCCATCTGCAACACAGGATGACCGCTCTGTGAAAAAGGATTAAGCGTTTGCGACAAAGGATCCTTTTTTGAGCTGAATATCTATAATTTCCCATTTAAATTAATGGGAACTTCAAAATTTAATAACTTTGGAATGGATTAATATTTTTTCACTAAACCAGCAAAAGGCACATCCTTGAGTTTATGCCTACCTACCCTGAAAGTTTCAGTGCACAACTTGAAACAGTTTCTGAGATACAGGTAGTCAAAGAAGCAGCAAAAAACATGAAAATTAAACAATTCTTCACACTCTGTATCCCTGAAACTACAAAACTGATTGGAACAGAATTTGCCACATTAAGACAACTGTCCCATGAGATTATGCATGCAAACTTTCCTGCAAATCCATTAAACTTTAACAAAATTATGAAAGTATGAAAAGTAGGCTTTATCAATCAACTGAGCATGCAACTTTAACTATACTGGTGCTACAGTGTCAGTATGACAGCATATTCATTGAAAAAAAAACTATGTTAATGCTTAAGTTAGGGTTCAGCTTAATGCCACAAAAGCATAGAAATGTGTCTTTAGGGTTTCCAACCCAAACTTCCTACCCCCACTCCCCCAAGCAGCAAAAGGACAAGACCACACAAGCAAACACAGACAGCCATTCTCAGCTAAGACAAAAACATACAATGGTTGTCACTGCAGATAGAAATCCATGATACTAGTGGATGCCTTGTACATCCTCCAGCATAGATGGTGGGGCCAAAAATGATAACAGGATTCAATAATGCATGGGGTAGGCATAGCAAAACCTTAATGGTAAGGAAAGGTGTGGAGCCAGAAATCAAGTAGCCCATTGCCATTTTTGCCACTACCACCTATGCTGGAAGGATGTTCCAAGCATCTCACCAGTATCATGGATTTCTATCTGCAGTGGCAAGTGAGTGTGTATATTTACCAGTTTGCTTGCCGCAGATACAAATCCATGAAGGTAGCACATAAGTACTACTGCATTTGTGCCATCTTTAAACAATTGCATGTTGTTACATGAAGACGGTTGTCTGTGGTTGCTTGTGTGGTCTTGTCTTTTACTGCTTGGGGTGGTGGGTTGGGAGTTAGGTTAGAAACCCTAATGCCACATATCCATACTTTTGTGGTATTAAGTTGAACCCTAACCGATGCATTAATGTAGTTTTTACAATGAATTTCTTTACTTTTAAGATAGTGTAATTGTAGTCTTATTTACCTGTGGTAGTGTAGGGCCCGCTGGGCCCTGAACTTCCACCCATGTATAGTTTTTCAGATAGATTAATCATATCCTTATTTGCCTTCATAAATGCATATTTGTATGTAGCTGTGGAAGGCCCTGCATTTCCATTTATAAGACAATGCTGACCAAATTATCAGCATAGACAGCTTATTATCCCAACTTATTTACCCGGTACTGAAAATTTTTGAATCCCCACCAAAATGTAATTCCATACAACTGCAACACCATTCTGCACCACACGTGCAAAAGTACATTTTGACCAGGACTTGAAAAATGACAGCTGTGACATTCATGAAGTCAGGTAATAAGAAGTCTATGTTGAAAATTTAGGGTCAAAATATTTAAAATTCCTAAAGTTACGAGCATGAGAAGCAAAATTGCAATTAATGGTAATAACTCTGCCATTTGTAATAATTTTGACCCCAAATTTTCAACATAACCTTCTTATGACCTCACCTTATTAGGAGGCAGTATAGTGCAATGGGTTATGGCTCTGAGCTGCAGATCTGGAGACTGGTTTGAATCCCACAGCCGCCTAGGTGCATACTGTGTGATCCTGAGCAAGTCACTTAACTTCCTTGTGCTCCCAGGTCGCATCTGGAAACAAGTTTCAGCTTAGTGCTACTCCTGGTTAAACAATCTTCCCTTCCCTAATATTACTGTTGTTACACAAATCCTGCCGAAAAGGTAATTTCACCAATCAACAATGAAATCACGTTTCCAGCAGGAGTTGCATAACTAAAGTCATATTGTTCAATAGGTGGGGTCCCCAAAGGCTATGTTGAAAACATGGGGTTAAAATTTTAAAATTCCCAGAGCTATGAGCATGCATAGTGAAACTGCAATGAATGGTCTTAACTCTGCCCATTTTGTAATAAGTTTGGCCCCAGATTTTTCAACATGATCTCTAATCTACCCTGCCTCATGAACAATATGACTGTCATTACACAAATCCCACCGAAAGGTGATTTCACCATCCAACTGCAAAATCACCATTCTAGCAGGAGTAGCATACAAACAGTTGTATTGTTCAGGAGGTTGGTCCCCAAAAACCATGTTGAAAATTTGGGTCACAAATCCCAAACAATGCCAGGTTATGCATAAAAGTTGAAACCCCCTTTGAAATACACTGAACTTGAATTTACCTTAGTTTATCATATTGTATTTGTCAGTTCCAGCAGCAAGACATGTCTTCAGTTGGAGTGTGGGATTTGAACCTGGGACCTGTTCAGGTAACTCAGGGTGTGTGAGGGTGTACTGGGGGTGTGGGGTGGTGGGGTGTCAGTGGGAGTTAGGGGTGGGGAGGTGCTGAGCAGCGAAGGAAAGTTTTTCTTTTTTTTCAGGTAAAAAAGAAACAAAGCAAAGGATGTTTCTTTTTTTTCAGGTACTATGGCTGGATGGGGAGGGGGGGTTATCATTAGACAACAGGGACAAATGGCAGCACCAGGTCAGCAATCTGAGACATGCAGGTGGGGGGACCACTAGACTACCAGGGATAAACAGCAGCAATAGGATTTCGATCGAAGAACTGGGGGGTAGAGAACATTAGACTACCAGGGCACCAAATGGCAACACAGAGATGGCAATTGGAGAACAGTGGGTGAGGTCCAGACACACCAAGCTCCTCAGAAAGCTACCTACCAAAAAAAAACAGCTTTTCTCTTTTAAGTGTATCCCATGCATTTGGCTCTTCCTTTGTGTTGGACTTCTCTTGTCAGATGCTCCTCTCAACCTCAAAGCTCATTTTACCTGCAGTTGAATTTATAGTGTTCCTGCAGTTGAGTTTATAGTGTTCCTCTGACACCCTTTGCACTTCATTTGTATGAAATTTATCAGTAGCAAAAATGTCATGAAATTAACCAAATGGGGTAAATGAGTGAACATTGTTTTTGAATGAAGGAAAAACAGTCTTGCTTGGAAAGAAATTATTATTTATTACTGTATTATAGTTCGAATTTACAATGTACCTTTGAGCTAGCAGCTCATTTACAAAGGTTCCACATCGAGGCAGTGGAGAACATACAAACAAGAATTGGTACAGTTAAATACAGGACAGTATGAGATAAACCATGGTTCCATTACATACAAGAAACATGAGGTGTAACCCCTAGATGGCGCTATCCCAGGGGCTACTACCCCTGCCTGATTTGCCACTAACAGGTTGAGGGGCCTGGATCCAATGGCGGGTGCCTCCACCCAGAGGTCAGGGTTTGCAATAGTTAAACTAACTTGGTCACAGCCCTCTGGGACACTGCAACCCCTTTCTTCCCACTAGTGGCCCACACAATATATCAAATTACCTTCACAGTATACACTTACCCCCAGGACTGGTTCCGCACTGGGACCTCCTGTGAAATGAGATACAGTGCAACAATCACAGTACAGTACTTTAACATAGACAAATACCCAGGCAGTATAACTTTGCTGAAACAAGCAGCTCTGATTTATTTAGGGGATATAACAAGGACGGGGGAAATCAGGTTAATTAGATTATCACCCTAATAATCTCATCTATGGCTCTGTGCACAGGCCTATCCCTATCAGTTACTGTCCCTGGGTACCCAAGCCTAGTGGCTAGTCCAAACCGTAAGTAGCTGGTAGGGCCCTTTCACACAGAGAAAAGGAGAATTAAACAGTCAGCAGTACAGTAATTCCATTTGGATTTAATGTGGCAATTCAACAGGAGCGACCTCGAATTAGTACTCACGACCTCCAAATAAGATAGGGTCCTTCAATGTCAGCAGGGCTCACTTGAGGTACACAAACCTCTTCACACATCCATATAAAGAAAGCACTATACCAGGCAGGCTGCATCTGTATCCCGATCGCAATTACTGCACAATACCTGGGAGAACACACAGCAGATTCAGTTCCTGACAGACCGAAGTGCAATTTTCAGCAATTTCTCCAGTCTTCTACAGGGTGAGCCTGGTTTCTACCTTCAGAGATCCTTTGATTCTTTTCACAGGACGGATTCAGTCCAAGCTGCAGACGGACTCTGGGCCTTACACGTTTTTTGACTAAAACTGCACACTGAAAAAGCACAGGGCCCTTCCTTCTTCACTGCCAAAGCTCAACTCAAACTCCAACCGACAAAACTGGCACTTCCTTTGAGTTCCTCCCAGTTCTTGACTGGATTGGCTGTCACTACAATAGACTGCTGCTGTTGGTCCAAAAGGCACTGAAGTTTAAACACATCTCCCAGAGTCACTGCCCATACAATCCTCTTGTGGCTGGCTCAGATTATGAGTCCAAGTTCTGATTCGTCCAAGGCACCATTTTAGAGCTAGCTTACCCCACACTGATTGGTCCAGTTCAGCAGTTCAAAACTAGAATGGGAACTAGCAGACACAGTTCTGACTGCAAAGAAAGCAGGTTAGACAAACTGTAATTTCATTATTACTAAATAATTTCTGGCAAACAGTTACATCTTTCAGATAGGTTCCTTTGCACTCTAGTGACTGCAAAATGAAGTGAATTGGCAGCAGCTTGAGTGGTACTCAATGAAAGAAACACACAGTCCCCATACAACTAATTATGTCTGCAAGCAGACAGCTCTTAAAGAGACAGTACCAGAGGTTCTAAAACACTCACTGATAAATGGCTTAAATGCCAAACACCATTCAGGCTTGAGCATCAAGCAAGCTCCTGGAAGTCTTTTTGGAACCCCATTTGCAGGGGTTACACTTCTAGCCTGGGAAAGCTTTGGCGCATCAAGCAAGTACCCATAAGTTTCAACTGCAACCATATACATTTGCATTAGGCTCTCACATGTAATCATCAGTCAATATGTCATTTTACCAAGAACACATTTCTGAAACATTGCAGTACGTCACTCTTTACACAGTATTATATACACATTGTACCATAACTCAAGTTATTACCTTCTAACATGAAACCTGAAGAGAGGGGCCCTTCCCTATCAGTTACCTTTGGGGCTGGATGGGGCAAGGGCACCATACTTAGAGGGCAACACAAGTAACTTGAGTTAGCACTGATGCTCAGTTTGGGCAATGAGCTCAGGGACACATACACTCTTTATGGACAACATTGAGAGGCAAGTCCACAGGCCTCCCAAGTGAATCTATAACTGAGGTGCACCACAGGCTTTACAGCTCGACCAGTCTTTCTAGGGGAACTGTTATAGTCTCTGCACTCTGAGCCTCATTTTCAGCATTGTCCTCACTTGTCAGGGAGTCTCCATGGGGGTAGAGAGGCTAGAACTTGGGGCACTTTCAGCTCCAGGAGTTACAGTTTCTGAGTCCACAACATTTGGCTCACATGAGAGCTTGACACTGGCAGTGGACTGTCAGGGCACTCAAAATACTCTTCTTGTTCGGTGTATCACCAGTCTGCCCCAATCTATCATTTTCCTCCCTGAAAGCTCAAACAGTTCAACCATGCACAATGATTCCATTTCATCTGATCTGATGCTTTGCACTTCACTTTCTGGGAGCATTGGCTCCAGGGATGAAGCTGGGGCTTAGACAGTCCAGAAGGCCCAGCTTCATCTCCAGTATTGACTAGGGATTGCCCCAAACAATTGACTCAGTTCGTAAGAAGGATAGTATTCAAAGTCACCTCACTTTCTTCCGATATGGACTGACAGTCATGCTCAACTGGGACTTGTGGAGGGGAACACTTTAACTTTGCTTCTGTAGGTGCAGACTTTTGATCTTTTCTTAGCAGCAGCTCTAGTCACTGGTCCAGAGGGGGCATCTTCTAGGGGCTCAGACTCAATTAAGATTTGTCCAATGGGCAGTAAATGATTTCTATGCATTGTTTTACATCTTTTGAATTATTCTCAGGTCTTACTTTGTACACTGGCAGATCATCTAGTTTGCCCACTACAATGTGAGGGAGATGGTGCCATCTGTCAGCAATCTTGTGCTTGCCATGCAGTCCCAGATTTCTTAGCAATACCCGATCTCCCTCCTGGAGTTCCTGTGCTTTCACCTTTTTATCATACCTTTCTTTGTTGGCCAGATTTCTTTTGGCAGCCATGGTTTGAGCCAGTTGGTACGCATGAGTTAGCTGGGCCTTTAACTTTTGCACATACTGTAAATAGTTGTCAGCTTGAACCCCATCAGGAGAGACCCTAAACACACATCTACTGGTAGTCGAGCTTCTTCCAAAACATCAGCGGTAGGGGAGAATCCAGTGGCATCACTTTTGGTGCAGTTATAAGCATGTACCAGGGTGCTAATTTGTTGGCTCCATCTAGGCTCTTCTTTGGGTGCAGGGTGCCTAGCATATCTAGCAAAGTGCGGTTGAAAGCAGGCTGTGGGTCCCCCTGGGGGTGGTAAGGAGTGGTTCTGGACTTTCGCACCCCACAGAGAAAGATCATCTCGGATCTGACACTCAAAGTCTCTCCATTGATCAGAAATGGATTCTTTGTGGAGCCCCATAGTGAACAAAAAGTTTTCTACAAGTACTTTGGCCACAGTGGATGCTTTCTGGTCTTTGGTGGGAAAGCTTGGTATATCTCGTGAAATGGTCAGTGACCACCAGCACATTACTGATATTTCTTTGATCTGACTCCAAACTCAGAAAATCAATACAGACCAGCTCCATGGGTGCACTGGTGGTGATGTTAACAAGGGGGCAGCCCTCTGGGGCAAAGCTTTCTCTGTAAGCAGCGACTACAAGTTCGAATGTGTTGCTCCACATCAGCCCCCATCTTAGGCCAATAGAATCTGGATCTCACCAAGTCAAGTGTTCTGTCTATACCAAGGTGCCCATGTGGTTGTGCAAGGACCTCAGTACTGAGTCTCGAAAGGCAGTGGGCAGCACTAGTTGTTGTTTGTCTACTTGTCCCCTCTGTCTACTGTTTCTCTGTATAACAGTTTATTGATCAGTTTCAACTTAGGACCTTCTTTGTATAACAGTGCAGTTCTCAAATCAGTGGAGCGAATTTGACACATCTTTCCTGCATAGAGGGCTTCTAAAGCTGCTTTTGATCATGGGATCGCGGATTGAGCCCGCCGAATACTGTCATTGTCCAGCTGAGGCAGTGCACCAATGTCTATTGCAGAAAAGTGGCAATAAGCAGCAGGTATGCAATTCTCAGAGGCTCCCAAGCAATCCACCATGCAGTCCATCGTCCATGGACATTTGTTCCTCCCTGTCAAACTTCCGCAGAGTGCCCGAATGTCAGGTTCCAATCGGACCCAATCATTCTGGGGAACAGGCCTCCGGGAGAGAGCATCAGCATCTATGTGGTTCAGACCTGCTCGGTATTCGAGAGCATAGTCATATGTAGATAATGCAGAAAGCCACCTATGGCCAGTGGCATCCAACTTAGCTGAGGTCTGCACATAGGTCAAAGGATTATTGTCAGTTTTACTAGTATTTTAGCCCATACAAGTACTCATGGAATTGGTCAACAGCCCACTTCAAAGCTAGGAACTCAACTTATGTACAGGATAGTTCTTTTCGGATGGGGTCAAGCTTCTACTGGCAAAGGCCACTGGTCTCAGGCCATTCTCGTGCTTTGGTACAACATAGCCCCAACCCTTGCAAGCTAGCATCAGTGTGCAGGACGTGTTTTTCTTGGATCGGCATAGGCCAGCACTGGAGCATGGGTAAGTTGATATATGATCTCATGAAAAGCAGTCTCACAATCAGAGTCCAGCGGCCCCAAATACTTACTGGATGAAAATACACTCTTTCAGTCTTGAGGACGCTTGACTTTTGGTATTTTTGTGGGTTGGGGATACCCTTGAGTAAGGTTAAGTAAAGGGCGGATCACTTGAATAGTCCTTGATGAAGCGCCGATAATAACCACAGAATCCCAGGAATCTTTGCAGTTCTTTTAGATTTTTGGCCGTGGCCAGGTGGTCAAGGCCTCAACTTTACTTGGGTCGGTCTCTATTCCTCGGTGGATACTATGTGTCCCACATACTTTACTGATGTTTGAAAGAATTGACACTTATCAATGGAAAGTTTAAGGCCAAAGTCCTCCAGTCGGTCCAATACCTTAAATAATCTGCTCTCATGTTCCTCCAGTGAGCTGCCAAACACAATAACATCATCTAGGTATACCAGGCACTCTAGTAAGTTCATGTCCCCACTGCACGCCCATCAATCGTTGAAAAGTGGCTGGGGCACCTGAAATCCTTGAGGCATCCTCATGAATTCATAGAAGCCAAGCGGACAGATAAAGGCCGTCTTCTCACGGTCCTCTGGGGCCATCGGGATCTGTAGTACCCATGCGGAGATCCAGCACAGAGAACCACTTGCTCCGTTTAGGCAGTCCAAAGCATCCTGAATGCGGCATTGTGTACTGATCAGGATAGTCCACGGTTTAAGTGCGATAATCACACACATCCTTACTGTTCCATTCTTTTCCTCACTACCACAATGGGGAAGCATAAGGGCTTCTGGATTCTTGTATTACACCAGCAGCTAACATCTCTTGCAGATGCCGTCTCACATCATCTATGTCAGCAGGTGCCAGGCGTCGAGACCTCTCACGAAATGGTCTTTCGTCATGCAGCCGGATATTGTGCTCAGCTCCTTGCACGATCCTACATCCCATTCCTTTAAAGAAAACACCTGGTTCTCTCGGGCAAGCTTCACTGATCCTCACTTTCCATTCAGCTGACAGCGGGAGTCGCCGAAATCAAACAAGTCAGGCGTTACTCTGTCATTCTTCCTTGAACTCTTGCTGCTGGGTAGCACTGCAGTGTCTGCACAATGCACATTAGCCAGGATGCAACCTCTGTTTACTCGAATGTCTCTTTCAGACACATTATGAACTTGGACCATTACCCTTCTGGCATAAGCATGGGCTCTAGCGGCAAAATACTAGGCTTGACCAGCAGTCCCTCTGGCAATTTTCCATCGCCTGGTGCATCCAACATTAATATTTTATTCTTAACATCCTTTCTGATACGGACCTCTCCTGTAAGGTACACTGGGCATTTGGCGCCAGGATCAGAGACTCAGGATCCTTCTTCCATACAATTCCGACCGGTTCCTCTGGTTCTGTTTTTTCAGCATCTCTGTGCCTCATAGGCCTTCTTAATTAAAGCGGAACTCTTAAAGCTCTACTAGTCTTTGACCCTGTTTTCATAACACAACTGTGCCAGCCTTCGAACATATGAGCATTTGTTCCAATCAACAAAGGACACCATCATACAGTCCAGTGGGGGACACACTAAGGCTAGGGTCTCTACTTGTTCGGCCACTCCAGCCACGGAGGTGGGGAAAGACAGCCAAATTCGGATATACCCAGAATAGGGTAGGCCTTCTCACTTAACCCCATACATGCAGTCCTTCTAATGGTTGTAAGGGTATGTCTGACAAATGCTTCTGATACCAATCCTGGAACATAATTGTCACTTGGGAGCCACTGTCTAATACAGCTCTTGTAGACACTCCATTCACCTTTACAGTGGTCTCCATGGAGGACCCACTATTCTGGACCAGTCTGAGAGGCAGTAGTGGGGGCCTGGGCAACTGACCTTGCCACAAAAGGACGTGAATTAGCATTTTGGTGCCCTCACTGGGATCATGTCGTGCACCTCTTAACCACTGATTTCTTCTCCAGCTCTCCTTGTAGCCTATATGCAACTTTGTCAGTGTCTTTTGGGGACTGGCATTCCCTTTCATGTGCCCATCTTTCCCTCAATTATAGCAAAACATACTTTCTGGAGTTTGAGCTGGCCGAGGCGCCACACTGGGAGCCAGGGCGGGGTATTACTAACTGGAAACCTGGGTGCCATCTCTGTCTGCGTGATAAGCATTTGGAGACATCTCTCAGTTTCTCCACTTCCATGGTCAAGGATTTGAGTTTGGAGCTGTTATCAGCAGGAGATACATGGGTGGGTACCCCACCCCATAGCAGATGCAGTCAGATAGGTCAGGGCCCGTACTTGCAGGCGTGGCCTTCATAAAGGACTGTTTTTGAATTCCCGGATCTCTCAACAGTTCGCCCCCATTGTGGCATATCTTTTTCCTTGTCAGAGCACTCATTGACTGTCAACCTCTGCCCCTGAACTTCACTTGATGGGCCACCCTCAGTCACTCGGTCGTAGCTACAGCTGTTGGTGCAGGTACCTCCGAGGTCGCCTTTTTCTCAACTCCTAATTTCTCTCATTAACTCATCATAGGAGGGTGGGATTCCAGTCGATTTGCCAGGCGTAACTGAAGCAACAGCAGTTCTGAGAAGGGGCAGACTTAAGGATTCTGTCCAGTCTGGTTCGTCCAGTTCAATCGCTGGCAAACTACCCTTTCTGAGGCATTCTTGCAACAATTTTTCCAGCCAAGAGACATACACAGACAACAACTCCCCTTGGTACTGTTGTGCATTTCTTACTCTCCACCATAGGTCCTCATCAGAATCTGGGCTCCCATACACATTCTCCAAGGCCTCAAGATAGGCCTGTGCAGTCGCTTCAGGGTTACTGGCCCGTTTAGCACGGATGGTAGCCAGGGCAGGACCTCAGAGGCTCTCACTAACCCTCTTTCACTTTTCACCTTCCGAGCATTGCCATTCTAGCACTTGGGGGGCAACATAGTCTATCCAGGTCTCCCAGTCATCCTCCCCTTGGGGGGTGGGGAGGGTGCCAGAGAAGATCCTCAACCTTCGGTAAGAGTCGTGACTAATGGCAGGTGCAGAAATAGGAGTCTGCATTGGTTCAGCCACCATTACGGGCACTGGAGCAGGAGAGGGTGTTGGGGGAGGAACACCCCCAGGTGGCAAGAATAGTTTCTTCAAGTCCTCCACAGTTTTCCTCTCCCAGCAACCATTCAGCAAATTTCTCCTCAAAAGTTTCAGATAGTGGTGGGGCTGATTCCCCGGTCTTTACTGTCCTTAGTTATCACTCTCCAAGCAGTGAGGGCTCCTCTGGGGTAATGGTCTGTGGCACTTTGGAGCTATCTATGGGATCCTTAAACTCTACTAGGGCCAGGAAAGTGTGGGTGAGCAGATTAGCATGCCGACCCACCACCACAGGGTTTTGTAAACCTTCCACCTTGGAAAGTACTCCTGCACAGTGTCCGTATTGATACCCAGGGGATGTCCAGGATAAGCATAGCATTTGGGGGTCGATCTCCTCCCAGTACACCACCCACCAGCCGGTGCACAGCCACTTCTGTCGGGTACCCATTTTTCTTAACAGTGGTTCGTAAATATGGCCACTAGAGGACACACAATCCCAGCGGTGAGCCTCCAAGATGTAACCCCTAGATGGCGCTATCCCAGGGGCTACTACCCCTGCCTGATTTGCCACTAACAGGTTGAGGGGCCTGGATCCAATGGCGGGTGCCTCCACCCAGAGGTCAGGGTTTGCAATAGTTAAACTAACTTGGTCACAGCCCTCTGGGACACTGCAACCCCCCTTTCTTCCCACTAGTGGCCCACACAATATATCAGAATTACCTTCACAGTATACACTTACCCCAGGACTGGTTCCGCACTGGGACCTCCTGTGAAATGAGATACAGTGCAACAATCACAGTACAGTACTTTAACATAGACAAATACCTCAGGCAGTATAACTTTGCTGAAACAAGCAGCTCTGATTTATTTAGGGGATATAACAAGGACAGGGGAAATCAGGTTAATTAGATTATCATCTAATAATCTACCTATGGCTCTGTGCACAGGCCTATCCCTATCAGTTACTGTCCCTGGGTACCCAAGCCCTAGTGGCTAGTCCAAACCGTGGCAGCTGGTAGGGGCCCTTTCACACAGAGAAAAGGAGAATTAAACAGTCAGCAGTACAGTAATTCCATTTGGATTTAATGTGGCAATTCAACAGGAGCGACCTGAATTAGTACTCACGACCTCCAAATAAGATAGGGTCCTTCAATGTCAGCAGGGCTCACTTGAGGCACACAAACCTCTTCACACATCCATATAAAAGAAAGCACTATACCAGGCAGGCTGCATCTGTATCCCGATGCAATTACTGCACAATACCTGGGAGAACACACAGCAGATTCAGTTCCTGACAGACCGATTGCAATTTTCAGCAATTTCTCCAGTCTTCTACAGGGTGAGCCTGGTTTCTACTCTTCAGAGATCCTTTGATTCTTTTCACAGGACGGATTCAGTCCTAAAAGCTGCAGACCGGAACTCTGGGCCTTACACGTTTTTGACTAAAACTGCACACTGAAAAGCACAGGGCTCCTTCCTTCTTCACTGCCAAAGCTCAACTCAAACTCCAACCGACAAAACCGGGCACTTCCTTTGAGTTCCTCCCAGTTCTTGACTGGATTGGCTGTCACTCACAATAGACTGCTGCTGTTGGTCCAAAAGGCACTGAAGTCTAAACTACATCTCCCAGAGTCACTGCCCATACAATCCTCTTGTGGCTGGCTCAGATTATGAGTCCAAGTTCTGATTCGTCCAAGGCACCATTTTAGAGCTAGTTACCCCACACTGATTGGTCCAGTTCAGCAGTTCAAAACTAGAATGGGAACTAGCAGACACAGTTCTGACTGCAAAGAAAGCAGGTTAGACAAACTGTAATTTCATTATTACTCTAAATAATTTCTGGCAAACAGTTACATCTTTCAGATAGGTTCCTTTGCACTCCTAGTGACTGCAAAATGAAGTGAATTGGCAGCAGCTTGAGTGGTACTCAATGAAAGAAACACACAGTCCCCATACAAACTAATTATGTCTGCAAGCAGACAGCTCTTAAAGAGACAGTACCAGAGGTTCTAAAAACACTCACTGATAAATGGCTTAAATGCCAAACAC
This sequence comes from Neoceratodus forsteri, assembly GCA_016271365.2. Lineage (NCBI taxonomy): Eukaryota > Metazoa > Chordata > Ceratodontiformes > Ceratodontidae > Neoceratodus > Neoceratodus forsteri. Next base: position 562,137,781 of record CM028133.1, read on the forward strand.
CATTCAGGCTTGGAGCATTCAAGCAAGCTCCTGGAAGTCTTTTGGGAACCCCCATTTGCAGGGGGGTTACATGAGGTAAACATGAGCTCAAGTACCAAAAGTCACAATGGGTTGGAACTTGGCACAGGAATAGGATGTTTGGCATTGGATAGGCAAATTACACAAATTTCAAAGAAACAGCTGCATCAAACAAGTGGAGAACTACCAGGATTAAGACTGAGCAAGATGCAGGAAATAAGTGCTGAGAAGAAGACAGTTAGGCTAGGCTTTCTCAAAGGTGAGTCAAAGAGGGGGGATGGAAAGATGCGCTTAAACATACTGTAAATAAAACAATGGTCTGAATTACATTTTTGCATAATGCTTTGTGAGCCAGTTTTTTTTTAATATGAGCACTACTAAATAGGGCTATTTTATTACCTCGTTTATTTTGAACTATTTATATTGGTGCACTCTTGTACCTAATCCATTAAATACCAACTGTATTTAGTTATTACTTTTACTTGCTGCCGTATGTGAAATAACTGAGAAGGAAAGAATAGTTAGCTCTAGCATCATTATGTGATCAGTCTGTTTTGCAGAGCTAGTGCTTTGTATCACAGTTTGGAGTGTCTGGGGATCGACACAGACAGCCAAACTAACAACAGATAGAAACAATGGCAAAGGTTGTCCAAAAGAAGAGAAAAAGGACTTCAATGTAATGAATTCCTTATTTCTGGAAACAACTATTCCCATTTTCAATATACACAAAATGTATTTTGTCCTATGTTCAAACAGCCAAATAGGTTCAGAAGCTCATTTTGCCACACATGCTTTCTTCTCTGTCCCTAGTGCCATACCAAAGATTCCAGTAGACAACATTTTTTTAAACTACCTGCTATTCTGTTTCTAATTGTACCATGATCCAAAAAGTATATACTGTAATTCAGAAAAATCTTTACCTGTGTGTGGTGTCTTAATGGTTGTGGTAGGCCAGCAAACACTAACCACTCCTTAAATATGAAGCAGATATTAATGGTAGCCTCTGAAAATTGCACCAAAATGTCTGGGCATGCATGGTTTTAACTTTTTATACTTGCAAAATATTCTGATAGCCATCTCTTCAGTGCTTATGCATTTACTACAGGGTTCCAATTTAAAGACATCAATATGGGATCTTTTGATTTTTAATGGTGTGTCATGAAACCTTTCCACATTGCTAGATCAGGATCAAACAAAGAAGAACCCTTTATGAACTGAGCTACTTGTTTTTTCAACAATCTCTAATATTCAAAAATGTTTTTATAACTTTCTTTCACTTTATGTTTTTTCCTAACGTAAATTAATACAAAATAAAACAAATACATGGCCAGGAAACTGAACTGGGACAAACAGCAATGCCAAATAGTGGCACTGGGTCAGAATAGCACTAACAAGAATGCCGTCAGCATAAAAGGTGTGAAAAATAGCACCAATATTTCTTTTGTAGGGCCCACCCCGCTACATAAGGATTCTCACCCTGGGAGCGGATCACAGGACGAGAAGAAATATGTGGGGCTGTGGAATACTGTTTCCATGGCCCCTAGCACCAGTGTTAATGTCCCAATTGGCAAAATTTTGGGAGACCAGGGTCAGAACTCTGGTCTCCACTGTTGCCTGGCCGAGCTGCTCTATACCCCAGCCCTCCACGCCACAGGAACACCTCAGCCAGGCTCTTGAATTCTGCTGCCCTTTTCTATATAGCAGTACCATGGACAATGACCATTTGAGAGCATATGGCTAGTGCTGTAAATCCCTGCTCACATTCCCTAGTAGTGCTATATGGACTAGCGCTCTCTTGACTGGTGCTATAAATGTAGTGCTCATCTAACTGTGTACCCCAAAGGGCACAACCTGCTGTCCTGACCAACCCAGCTCCTCAGAAAGCTACCTTCCAAACAAAAAAAAAACAAACTTTGCTCTTTAACTGGGCATGCAGCCATTGACTGGGGGAAGGAAGGAATGGGTGCATACTGGGATGGGAGAAGGACTGTGTTTACATAGGTGATAGCAAAACACTGAAATAATTGAAACTTATCACTGTCCAAGCCAATGGTGGTTCTTTAGACAGCTTCTATGGCTGCAGTGGATGGGGGCCCTTGAGGGCACTTTGTATGACAATTTTCCTCAAGAGCAGGGAAGCTGGCACTCCCATGACATATGTAAGCTAAGGGGGTTTCCTGGGTGCCCAGAAACCCCTACATATTGGTTCCATTATGTTTTCATAATTTACTGTATTTGTTTGCACACCAGACTAAATAATGAGATTTCTTTTGTGGAAACCTCTCATTCCTAAATTCCAGCTACAGCCTTGCATTGAGATTACTAATACACAAACCAAGGGCTAATTCTGTGACTGTTCCCACTGCGAGAAGGGCAGGTAGCACTCCCATGGGAATTACTAATACACAAAAAAAGGGCAAATTTTATACCTGTTCCCACTGGGAGTAGGGCAGGTAGCACATCCCCAGGGATTAATAAAATACACAAGAGACACTGGCTGTGGATGACTTGGGGGAAGGAAGGACATTTACGTGTGCCATACGCATCAAACATGAAGGGGAAGGGGATGTTATTTACTTTATAGCACTAGTCCAGCCACTTAAAAATGGACTAAATGTTTAAAAAGATTGGTCATTACACGTTGATAGATTTTTCTATTTACATTTCATGCATTTTAATATTAGAACCATCCCAATAAAGATAATCAATGCATATGTTAAAACAATAATAAACATTAAACTAGCTGCAGAACTCAATTCAGATTAGGGTTGTCATTAGTGTGATTTCAGTTTGTAAAAATACAGTTTCCACACTAGTAAACTGCATTTTCTTTTAGTTGATTTCAGATGCATACTGGCGTTAAGAGTTGCCCTCCTCAATAAATGAGCATTTTGGTGTTTAATTGAGTTCAAAAGTTGTCTTTTGGAGTGCTTACGGCCTTGTACAGGATTTGATCTTTTTGGAGGCTAGCTAGGCTTTAGGAGCACCCCTGACCAACCTGGGTGGTAAATGAATTTCTTGGATTGTTTATTTAGCTTACAGCTGTGCGACTGGACTGGTGCAGCTGCACCTTTGTTCAGGACTTTCAAACTTCATTAAAAGCCACCCTATTACAAGCATGGATTTGGCTGCTGAACACATGAAGCAAAATAGCATTAACAAACTTGATTCATAAGCATGGTGACTTACCTTGCTGATGTTTTCTGTTAAAGTCTAAGGAATGACTGGCTGTTTTATCTGAAAAGACACAGTGGAGTGCGATGAATCAAATGACTCAAAGAAGCCCAAAGAACACATGCAGCTTCAGCCTGGTGACTTTGGCTATGCCACAAAACAGGTGTTCCAGGCAAGGGCCAAACTATGTGGAAATATGGAGGAGAAGAATCCTCAACATCATCTACTAACAGAGACTCAGGTGACATCTAAGCCACCATTTCAAAACTAGAAAAACTACTGATTAAGGAATTCAACCTGACTTAGAGCATTACTGCACTAGAAACATATATTGAAAAGGACCAAGCACCTAGAGGTCTGAGAGGTAATTAAAACTCTATCAAGTGGGATCGATACCTTCAAAAACAAAGATGCCTGGCTTAGATTAGCACACAACTGTTTCATCAAGTTTACAAAACTCATAATTAAGGAGGATATAGAAAAAGTCGAGGAACTCAGTGAAGAGATAACAGGCACCAGAGCTGAAGTAGTGAAGTTTGCCAGCCACAGTGATTTTGCTAAACTAAACAAAATCCTGCAGACAAAGATAAACACAGATAAGAATTGATTGCTAGGAAGCAGCACAAGCTTGAGTGGTACCAGAAGGATTATGACCAAGGTAAGGAATTTAGCTGGAACACTGAAAGGGGTTGATCAAGGAGTAGAGGGAGATCCCACAGCACAGCCCAATTCAAACTACAAACAGGTGGTGTGAATAAATCATCAACAAAAAAAGTCACAGTTGTCAATAACACTGCTACAGCTCACCAGCACAGCAAGGGTTCCAGTATTGGGGAACCTTTTTTAGAGAAGGAGAGAACTGGGGAAGCTACCAACACACAAGGAGCAAAAAACCGACAAGACCAAAAGGGTCCGAAAAGGATGAGGACAAGAAGGAACAGCGGGTGGGAGTAGGAGTACAACAGCAGAAGCACGACTTGAGGAACAAGAAGACGCATTGCAGATAATTAACATCATCAGCAGGATCTTATCAGATGAGGATAGGACATTGCTTAAAAAAGGTCTCAACTTTGTCCCAACTTCAAAACCAAATGACTTCAAACTACAAATTGATCTATCCAAATTATTTCAGGTCAAACTGAGACTTTACTTTGCTGGCTCTGGATTGGATCAATTTGAAAACACTGAACTGGGATTTGACAGGAATGAAATATTGAATGCTTCAGAGGCTATAGACACTCTCACAGAAACACAGACTGAAATGCATCAAACCAGTTACATGGGAACTGATGCAAATTATAGTTTTTCCTTGCAGGATAGAATTAATATGGATACCCTTCCTGAACTGTGGAATGATGGGAACACTCCAAAAAAGTTATGCCTCTGGTACTAATAATGCTGATATCTTACAGAGAGACAGGGAACTTTTATTTAAATAAAAGTCTGATTTTTGTGCTGTTGTTGTAAATGACAGAATAACTACCTTTGAGAAAGAGGCAGAAAGACAAGTAAATGAATTGTTAAATCAGAAGAAACATGTACCTGATAACCTTCCCTCCCCGAGACACAGGCTGTAAAAAGCTAGCAGAAGATTGCAATGCTGTGATCAAACCTGCTGACAAGGGGTAACGTAGTCATAATGGATACAGACCATCACAAACTTATAACACTTGATCTTCTGAGTAACACAGATAACTATGTAAAATTGCCTTCTTATTACACTAATGTGTATAAGCAACAGGTACTCAGGTTTTTGCAGGAAGGAAAAGATAGGGGCCACATTAGTGAAATGGAATATAAATATCTTTTCAATGAATTTCCAAAGGTCCCTTTTACATCCTCCCTAAGACACACAAGAACATAAACAATCCCCTGGTCACCCCATCATTCCAGGGATAGGATCGCTGACAAATAATATGGGTATATTTGTTGATTATTTCCTGCAAGATAGTGTTCTGGCTTTACCTTCACTTTTACAGGATACTGCAGATACCCTGTGCAAATTCCAGAACATGAAATGGAGAACTCCTTCCTGTGAATCAGTGTAGCTGTAGAATCACTATATACATCTATTAAACATCCAGATGGCATAGAGGCTTGCAGATACTTTTAAGGAAAAAACACATTGGCTGAACGATACATACAGAATTTATTTTGAAATTTTTGGAATTTATACTTGAACATAATGCATTTGGATTTGACAATGACTATTATTTGCAGCTGTGTGGAAAGGCAATGGGGCATGTATGGATCCCATCTATGCTAACTTGTTCATGGGGAAGTAGGAGGAAGACACCATCTATAGTTCTGATGCCAACCCATTTTTGGGCCACGTTCAGTGCTGGTATTCGTGCATAGATGATTGTATCTGTGTTTGGGATGGAAATGAGGAGATAGCCATGAAATTCATTGAATGGCTAAACAATAACAATACAAATCTAAGATTTACAGCCACTATTGACAGGAAGCAGGTTAACTTTTAGATAGTATTCTAAGGATGGACCTGACCTCTGAAAAGTTGTTAGTTAAGGCTATAGAAAATCCACTGTAACAAATTCATTGCTATGGTATGAATGTTCCCACCCCAAGGACTTATGGGACTCAATACCTTATGGACAGTTTCTAAGAATTCAAAAACTCTACTGAAACTGGTCATTTGAAGACCAAGCTAGTGAGCTTAAATCTAGATTTATTGAAAGGGCTGTTGTGAGACACTACTGGACAAAGTTATTCTATCAGTGAAAGGTAAGAATAGGGATGACCTCTTGACCACTGAAAAATCCATGGGCACTGAAAAAAAAGAGAGAAGTCAACCAGTTACTTTTTTTTTTTTTTTAGTCTTTGGTAACCGGGTAAGGCCCACTAGGTACAAGTGCCTGTTTTCAGGGGCAACCTGGGAGCACTGGGTGGTTAGGTTTTCCACAGAGTACACTCATTTGGCTAGGCAGATTGGTAATGTGATATGGAAAAACTGGCCCATTTTGCTGTCTGATGCCAAATTGAGTGAGGTGATTAGTAACTCTCCACGAATCTCTTTCAAAAAGGCTATGAGCCTAAGGGACATCTTAGTTAAATGTCATTTCCAACAGGAAACAGAGGAGGGTATGTCATGGCTGAGGAAGAAATAAAACAGGGATTCTTTAAATGCCATAACTGTAACGAGATGCCAATACACAACACAATCTAAAACAGTAGAGCACACAATTATTTATTTATTAATGGTACTGAATTGCAAATCTTTGAGTCAGAGACTCATTTATAAAGGCTCCATGTTGGAGTAAACATACAAATGTATAAAAAAGTACAGTCAAACAATTAGAATATCCTGTACAGGGTAGTATCTAAAGTAGAAGTGATAGTTTCCATCAGTTCAACACAGCATAACAGAACTAAAGAATTAATTCAGACTCTGACCAGCATAGTTGGAGCTATTGCCAGTCTTGGTAGGGGGGACAAGGCTACAGGACATATGAGCAGAGCCAGTGGCCCCTTGTCAAAGGAAGAGGGGGCAGAAGTTTGGAGCCACGTTGAGAGGCAGATGGCAAGGAATGGTGGGGTTAGAAAGGTTTACATAAGGGATTTCATCACATGCATGTCTAATTTTGTAGTCTATGCCTTATCGTACCCTGTAATCTCATTTACATTGGTAGAACAGTTAAAATGGCAAAGGAAAGACTCCTGGAACATGCACGTTCCATAATTAATGGCATGATTGATACCCCAGTTGGAAGGCATTCCCTGGAGTCTCATAACAGCAATCCCTCTTGTTTGAAGTTCACTGCTATTGAAACAGTCAAACCACCCGGTGTGGGGGGGGGGGCAGAACGAATCTATTGTTCAGAAGAGAGAACTTTTAGATTTTTAAATTGCAGACCATGAATCCATTGGGACTGAATTAATTCTGGGACTTGAAACCCTTTTTGAGAGATTGATAGCCTGCTCACTTATGTATTTGTGGTTTTTATTTACTCTAACCTCCCAGACCTGCTTTGACCTTCCCCTGTAACCTTCAGAACTAATTGATTGATTTTTTATGATCTGACACTATATGCTTCTTCTATACTCCTAATAAACATTAAAGATTTCCTTTTTTAACCCCCCCATTACCCTTTCTTTATGTCTATTGGTTGCTACAGTGTTGTTTTGTCATGTTGAAATGTACCTCATATTGTAAAGAGGTAAAAATGTATGAACTGCTAAGATGTTAAAATATAAAGGTGGTAAATGCTTCTTATAAGGGTTAGTAACAATAATTAATACTTTTTACCTTCTTTCTGTTCTCTTTTTAGGCCCATTGCAGTTGGTCCTTGCCTGGCACTATGCAGCTCTGGAGACTCTGTCACAGTTCAAAATGGTTGCTGATCCCCAAAGACTGCCTTTTTAACTTTAGGGTAATCCCATCTTTTGGCCTTTAGACAGCCTGTTGCATTTTTGACTTGCATTGTCTGCACTGCATTTGAATCTACTGTTCTGTTCATAGACTATTTTAATGTTACATTTTTTACTTTAGTTTTGCATCGTGTATGCTGTTAATACAACTGTATGCATTTTAATTTGAGCCTTAATGTAACCAGTCATAGTACCTGCTATTCAATGTTTAATTGTAAACTGGAATGTAGTTAACACTGCCATTTCTGATTGGACATTCACTAGTGTTATGCAGCACTCATTTTATAAAATTTGATAGTTTAATATTGGTCTCTAGCTCCTGACAAAGCCATTTTGGGGTGAAGCACTGAGGTATTGTTTGTCTGTGGGTGTATATCATGTTTGAACTCCTCAATAAATTAAGATATTGATGTTTAATTGAGTTCTGAAGTTGTCTTTTGGAGTGCTCACTGCCTTGTACAGGATTTGATCTTTTGGAGGCAATCCAGCCATTAGTGAGCAACCCCAACTTCCCTGGGTGCTAACCAAATTTCTTGTATCATGTCAGCAGGGGTTGGGAGCCCTACCAGATAAAGCCTGTGCTGCCTTGGAGCAGTTAACAAGCTCAACTTTCTCTACACCTGCATATCCCACTAGATAATAGAGACTCTAGCTCCTATCTGACATCTGTCACAGCACTATGGCAGAGTGTACTATCTGCCTTGGACATGGGGCTTTCTTTGTTGTTTAGCTGGCTCAGAGGGTTCAGTGGTGAACCAAGCAACTGTTCACATCAGTGAGGGGTGTGGCTGCACCAGATAAAAGCCCATGCCACCCCTCCAACACTTGTGTGATTGGCACCTGCATGAGTGGCTCATGCAGGAGCAGTCAGAGTTCTCAGCAAGAGTCAGAAGCAGGAGGCTCAGTGAGGGGTTGGATTAAATTCTTTTTATTTTTCTCCATTTTAAAGGGTAGAATGGAATGTATATGTTCAATACTAAATAGTGCCAATTGTGTAAAGGTGAGGGTGACTCATTTACAGGAAATAAGATAGTCTGCATTTTTAGCCTTTGCTAAAATAACCTTTGATTATTGCTTAGCATTTGAAGTGGGGATGGTAGACTGAGGACATTTGGTGTGTATATTAAGCGTGTTAATAATTTTGAGCATTTTATCTGTAAATGGGGACAGAGATAAAGAAGAATGTTTGAAGCTTATGTGTTTCTCAGAAACCCAAACAGATTACAAAGTGGGTCTTCTCACCTTTAAGGCCATATACAGGATGGGTTCTGGTTACCTGTCTGAGGTCCTGACACTGGTGTTCTCTGCTCACTCCCTCTACTCCTCCTCAAGGGGCCTCCTTGATGTTCCCAGGGTCTGGCTCAAGATCTTGGGAGATTGTGCTTTTAATGTCTCTGGGCCTACCCTGTGGAACTTGCTTCCATCTGCAGTCTGGGTGGCTCCCTTGGTAGAGGTATTTAAGGGGAGGTGAAAGGCCCACCTCTTCAGTCTGGCCTTTGACTGTTGATGTCATCCTTAGTTCCAGCCAATCCCTTGAAGTATGACCTCTGGGAATCTTTTATTGTGGCAGAATATTAATTTCATTATGGTTTTAATAAGGTTTTATTATATATTTTCATTTATTGCTGTATATTTTATTCATGTTCGGCACCCAGAGCCTCTGGGATTGGGTGCCTTATAAATAAAATTGCCTTGCCTTGCCTGTAACAGTGACACAAAATTGAACAGTGGAAATCAGGATTAAAATTAAAATACTGAGTGAGAAATGGGATTGCAGAAGGTTAATTAATTGTAAATTATCACTTTATATAGGTGAAAAAGTCAGCAGGATGTATCTCATACAGTATACAGTGAGAGGAGACTTCTGCTGGCTCTGCTACTTCAGTGGAGGTGAGAATATTTTGGCCTATCAAATCCTTAAATTTTAATCTTGTAAGGATTTGAAGGCATGTCTGTGAATGTTAGGAGTATTTTAGAATCCATGGACAGTTACAGCATGGCTGAAAATGGAAAATTATGATATTCTGTCCCTAAGTGAAACATGGTTGAAAAAGAATACATTAAATTAACAATATTTGTATTGATGGATGAAAGGCTTTTAGGTCAGATATTTTAAGGTTAGTGGTGAAGAATTGGTTTATAGTAAGAATCATTTTAACTGTGATTTGGTTGAAGCTAGGAATTTTAATGGAACTACTGAGATTTTAACTTTTAAAGTTAAATTAGGGGGTGATCTGGGTACTTTTCATTTTGTGTTCTATGTGTATCTGCCTCCTAAAACTGCAAACACAGATCTGAGTACATTACAAAGTCCAATGGCAGTTCACAAGGGAAGCAAAAAGCATATTATCATTCATGTTGCTTGTGAAAACAAGAAAAATTCTCATCAGCTAACACACATAAAAAATAAAAAATGAAATTGAAATAATATTAGGTGATTTTTAATTTAGATTGGTGGGAATTAGGGAAAAGTGATACACTCCATAGGATACTGTCTGAACATAACCTGGTGCAACTATTTGTTGACTATACTAGATCAAATTATATGATAAAAGGTGGGTCTTTAATAGTGTATACTAATAAATAGGCCTAACCTAATAACCTGCGATGGAGTATTATCAGACATTATATTGGACCACTGCCCTGTGTGTGTCATTAGTAAAAGGAGAAAGATAGTATGCCTAAAATGATAATTAATTAAAGTAGATATTTTAAAAATGTAAATGAACAAGATTTTATTAATCATCTAAACAATGTCAACTGGACTGAACTATACTCCTCAACATGTGTTTATGAGGCAGTCAAAATGTTTAAGATAAAATTTGGCAATATTGTAAACAAAAATGTCCCACTAAAAAAGTGAAGGCATAGAAATAACACTAGCCCCTGGATAAATTGTAACTTACTTAAAATGATGAGATTAAGAGATCAATTACAGAAACAATATTAAAAAATCAGATTTAGCCTTCAATAAATATATGCATTATTGAACTTTATGTAAAGTGGCCATTAAAAAGTGAAGCAAGATTACTGTAAAATAAGCTGTTAGAAAGTATGGCAAATCTGAAATATTTTTGGAAATCTGTTTATGATTTTTGTAAACTGAAAATGTGGTATGGGATTGATAGCATAAAAGGGGGATAAAACATTTAATGATGTAACAGATGTTGCCAAAGAATTGAATGACTTCTTCTCAAGTATGTCTAGTTATAAGGAATTAATTAATTAGCTTGCCCAAAGATGTATGATTCTTCTGCAGATATACAGATGGTTGTGCCTAAGTTTGTGTTGTTTTTTTTTTTTTGACAAATTGAAAAAGATGTGTTAAAACTCTGGAGAGACATAAATGCTAATAAGGGAACTGAGTTTGATGGATTACATCATAAACTATTAAAATTGGGAGAATATTAATTTTAAAGCCAATAACCATTATCATAAATCTATCGTTATGCTCTAGTAATGTTTCTTCATATTGGAAGACTGCGGTAGTTACCCCTATTTTTAAATTTGGTGACAGAAGTGCAATGACAAACTATAAACTTATATCAGTACTTTCTACTTCATCAAAACTACTAGAAAAGTAGTATTCAGACAGTTATCAAGTTATCTAGAAGCAAATAATCTATTAACCCCAGATCAATATGGTTTCATGAAGGGATGAAGCATGATAATGACCTTGGTCATGTTGATAGAAGATATCCGTGACAATGTGGAACAAGCTTTGATGACTGGGGCCTTCAGTCTGGTAGATCATATTGTGTTGATAAAAACTGAAAAATTTTTCAGTGATTAAACTACAGTTTAGGATTGGTATTATTTGTTAAACAGAGTACAAGTAACTAAAATAAGTACAGTCAAATCTGAACCACAAAGGATTGATCTGTGTGCCCCTCAGGGTTTCATTCTGGATCTGCTCTTTTTTTTTGTATATGTAAATGATTTACAAACTGTATGTAAAAATGTGTCTACTATAATGTACACAGATGATATAGTTCTGTATTGCGCTGTTAAAACAGGACAGGAACTGGAGGAATGCATGCAGGATGCTTACGACAAGTTGCAAAATTGGTTTTATAGAAATAGGCTCTTGTTAAATGAGAAAAAAAAAGGTAATGACATTTGGGACCTAGCAAAGACTAGACACATATTGACAACATTACTCATAATCGGGTCTGAAAACAAACCAGTTGAAGTAGAACAAAATTTTATTTTTCTAGTGTAAAGAATGATTTTTGGGTGTCTGTGAAGGTAAAGACACAAGACACAAATAGTTGGTATATACTTTCTTATATTATGCAGTTAGGATCTATAACCATACAGCAACAAAACTTTGTTGACCGATGGTACAGTGAAACCTTTATGTTGACTGCATTTGCGGTCAGCATAAAGGTAGTCATTGCCTACCATGTTGTCTTTGGGAGGCTTCGGACCCTGAACCCCCCAATAAATATAATCAACTCCGAGTTGGAGCTGATTAGGGGAAGGGGTGTAAGACCCTCAGAAAACAGTGCCAGGGTAGAGCGCTGACACTACAGTGACCTGGCACTGTTGTCGATGTAGTGTTGGTCGCTGTCAACATGTCACTGTCAGGGCAGTATATAATGCAATTACACACACAGATAACATTACAAAGTCTCAGCACAGCATCTCTATATGAAATATAATATGTCTAGTAAAGAACTACAGAAGATTAGCAATCTTTTCATATTTACCTCTCTTCTGTGTAGACACAGGCACAGTGAAGGACTTTTTCCAAATGGATTCCTGGCTCACCCTTCTGTTGTGTGGAAGGCATTATTATACCTAACTTTGTGAATAGTTACATGACACATGACTAAGGCATCTTACTTCTGAGAAATGTTATTCGGCCTTTCTTACATGTGAGGTGAGTTTCATATGCATCAGCTCAAGCCCTTATCACGTGTTCAGACATTGCGTCTTTTCCCAAAGACCGTTCTCATAACAATATCCGTGTGTGAGTGAGTATCTGTTTCAAGGTTGTCTCTGTTCTGTGGGTTCAGTAAATGGCAGTTCACCACTGTAACCTCTGTCTCCCAAAAGGGCCCCGGCTTGCAACTGGAATATTAGCTAATAAGCAGTAATACATTGGTTATACCTAATGGTAAATGCACAGCTAATACTGCATTGTAATACACTTACAGGTACAATAAGCTAGTAACTACATACATGGTATAGGCAGTAATAAGAATAATGACAAACATTTCTGCACAATCCCTCCTATGAGACTGTGGGAAAAAATGCTGAATAGCCTCACAGAAAAGAAAGAGTCTGTCATTTCAGTTGAAAAACAAAGTGTGGCAGCATGGGTGCTATATCCCCCTATACCTTGTGCTAAAGAGCAGAATATTTCTTAAAAGCAGAAGCACTAATAATATACTACAGCTAATAATGGCAATAAATGCATGAACTATATTTATACAGTTATAATACGCTGCATAAGCACAAACAATAACAGTAATAATCCATTCCGTGCCCTACACCCTGCTATTACACTATGAATGCAAAAATCAAAATAGTGTCATGAACAATAATAGCATGTAAACCAAGATGGCAACCTTTTTGTAGAGTAGCAACAGTTGTAAGGTTAGGGAGAATGAAGAAATATACACATTCAAATTTGGAATGTAATTGATGACAGAATTTTGAAACCCAGATTAACTAAGGATGTATTCCTCTCAGTGAACAGGAACAGGCAGGATAACTGTTTGTCCAAGGACAGTACATATAGCAGGCAAAAAACAGAAGTGAGAGTTGGCCACTGGGCATGTGAGGGTCCCATATGTGAAGAATTTATAGTTTGTAAAGAGACAGTACTGATCAGCCATATTGGATGCCACTATAGCCATAAGAAGGCACCATATTGTTGAACTTCACAGGGCATGTGCCATTCTGTGCAAAGCTGATGTAGTGCTGGGAGCCACCAATAAGGCCACATACATGTATAACCACATCAAATACATTGCAGCAGCAGACATAGCGATGTCCTCTTACTGAACAGTAGGCAGTATGTGGAACTTGCCAATGAGCCATGGTGGGATTATAGATGACCATGGAGGATATTTAGCCTGTTCCTTTTAGATGTTACCTTTTAAGTAACCCACAGAATGGACTGCAGCCAGTTTATCAAATAGATCCACATCAGGGTCAAATATAGGCAGAGAAACTGCCTCATTCGGATGCAGAGTCACATGACCCAGGTTCCTGTCTGTCATGAAGGAAATTTTCCAACAGGCCACAAGGCATCCTGTATTGATGTCCTGAGGTCAGATTACAAATACTGGGCAATACCACTTGGCCAAATAGTTATCAGAGATGAGAACTGGGAAGTACCCTTGGTTCTGCATCACTTGAGCAAATTATAAATTAGTGTGAGAACATAGTTCTCATAGGCAGTGTATGTTACTCATTTACCTATGAGTTTATGTTAGACCTTTAAAGATTGTAGGCCCAATTCTCAAAGCTCCCAGCTGGGCACAAGGGGTGTGCACCACTGAGAATGGTGCAAAGTGCCCCTTGACCCAAAAGATGTGCTGGGAGTGATTCACAAAGGCAGCCTGCATCACCAGCAGGCTGCCTGCCCTAAACTGGGCTTCTGCCCCCCCATGCACCACAAAATGGGCTATGACAAGGCACTGGGGGCATGTGGTAGATGCAGGCTGCCAAAAATTTACCATTGGAATTCACCAACCACGCCCAGAGGGTGAAATTATGAGTCCCATTAGACCAGCCCTGGCTGGTCAAAGGGGACTTAGAAAGTTACCCCCTGGGTGTGTTAAACACTCTTGTGGCAATGTTATACCACTCTTCTGAAGCCCCACTCACCCCTTGTAAGCATAAATCACTCCCTGGTAGTCTACTGCCCTTGCCCTCTGCCAATCCCAGATCACCCATTGTATTCATGAAAGACCCCCAGATAGTCTAGTGCTCCCCAGCCCCGATCACTGGTAATAGCACATTAGTACCTGGTGGTCTAGTGGAACCCCCACCCTGCAATGCCCTACCACCCCACTTCTCCCATCCCGTAACCACTCTGTGCATCCAGCGACTGGCACAGCCCACCGCTCACCACCATGGCCAGCCGCCGAATGAGCACTGCAGAAGCGCATGCTGTATATAGTAGGCACTCAGTGAATGACAACAGCTGTCATTCACTGAACATGAACTATATACAGTATGCACACCTTCAGTGCTCATTCGCAGCTGTAGAACATCCCTTACTCAAATAGACCTAACACAGAACTAACCACTCTGTCTAGTCCTAGTAGACACTTGGAGCCCGATTCCAAGACATGTTAGGCCTGATGAAGGGCAATTTATGCCAAACCCCACTGTGCAAATTGCACCTTATGCCAGGCATAATACAAGCTGCAATTCCAGAAGGTGCCCTATGCCATACCATATGCAGGTTGTGCAAAAGGTGGGCTACACCACCCACTACACCCACAAACTGCAGCGGCATGGTGCAAGGGCGGGTTAGGGCAGCAACTGTGCCCTATTCTGGAAGGGCGGCTGCCTTAACCCATGTATGCCATTCCAGGACCCAGTATGGCATAGCGGGGTAAGACCAGCTAGGAGGTGGTCTAAGGAACATCTGTTCTGGCACAGCAATGGATGCCACCCCTGCAGCACCACAGAAATTACATGGATGTTCTCCCCTTGTCCCCCCCCACTCTGTTATGCCCCCCACCCCTCCAAACTTCTTGGATCCCTGGGTCCATTTCAGCCATGCCCCCCCAATTGCCTGTGCCAGCCAGCCACCCCAATGCCCCCAGGTGCATGTGGGTGAGGTTTAGTGTGGGGGCAATGGGTGCATGCCATGACTTGTGGCACCCTGGTCTGGTACTCCATTCCTTTGGCGCTAGCCTGTGGCTGCTACAAGTCATGGGCATAGATGCTATGGACCCTGCTTGTCCTGGAATATGGCACAGGGTCCCCGGCATAATGTCACATGGTGCAACTCGTATACGCCTGCAAGTTGCACTATGCCTCTTGTAATTGGGCCTCTAGAGTAGAATAAGCCATGCTGTGGGTGAATCCAATTGCCTGGCTACAGGATCTTGTGCTATTGCCTGATTGGCAGCAATAATATTTATACATTTGTATCACACTATATTAAACATACATCAGCAGAGGCACAAGAATGACTATGTTTAGACATGTGCCATATGAGGCTGGCCTTCTGAAACCTTGGGTCCGTTCCCAAACCTGGGATATGAATGTCACAAGCAGAGGCCCTACTTCTGTGCTGTCAGGCAGGCCCTAGAGTATAATGCAGTTTTTGTGACATCCTAGAAAATGAATTGTCAAAATATGTTGCTATATTTAATAACATCTGTCAGTTTGTTACAAGATAATCCAAACTCATCATTGCGAACTGTAGTCGTGCACACATCTTAGCACAAATGAGGATTTATCAGAAAGTTGCAAGTTTTGCACAAAAGTTACTAACATTAAAATTTTGTGAAGTATGTTAAGTGAGAAAATTAGTTAGTGTACCAAATATGGCAAGGTTCAAAATTGGAGGCATTGGAATTTATTGATTTTCTGAATGAAAATGAATTGAACCTCAAATGTTCACATAAAATGAACAGAGTTACAATTGATTGCTTGGATTTAAAATTAACAGCAACAGATGGGGACAAAATAAACTCAACAAGCTTTAGAAAAGAAATGGCAGGTAACAGTATGCTATATGCCACAAGTGCACATCCACTGAAATTGGTCCAATCAGTACCTTATGGGTAATTTTACTTCTTAAAAGGAATTGCTCTGAACCAGTCTTTTGAAATACAAGCATCAGGAATGTTGAGAGGTTCCTAAATAGGGTCTATAGTAGGGAAACATTGGATAAGGCATACCAAAGGGCAAAAATTCAAGACTGAAGCACTTTACTGAAACCAAAGGCTAGGGAAATCGAGAGAGAAGAGAATATTACCTTTATTTTGGAGTTCAATTGTATAGCACTGAAGGTAAAAAATATTTTGTTAAAAAATGGAATTTGTTAGAACATTGTGATGCCCCAGATTTGTTCACACAAAAACCAAGGGTAACATATAGCAGAGCTAAAAACATGGGTGATACATTAAGTCATAGTCACTTCATGCCTGAAATGACACAGAGGACATCCTGGGTACCAGGTAAGCCTGTAGGTTGCTATAAATGTGAACATTGTCAGGCATGTATGCATATGACACAAGGAAAGATTTTTAAACATCCAACTGAAAATACTACAGTAGAAATTTGGGATTTTGTTAACTGCTCCACACAGTTTATAGTATATATTGCAGTGTGTCCATGTAAACTACTCTATGTAGATAAAACGGCTAGGCAAGCTAAAGAAAGGTTCCTTGAACATCTATGGAAAATCAAAAATGTAAAGCTGAATTCAGCTTTGTGTGCACAATTTGAAAATTCCATAATAGTGATCCAAAATATCTTCGCTTTTACTATTATAGACCACGTGAAACCACAGGCCAGAAGAGGTGATAGGAAATAGATGTTACTCCAAAACGAATGTAGATGGATTTTACCCTCAGAAGTCTTGTTCCTAATGGTTTGAACAAATATTTGGACTTATCTGTATATCTGTGATGTATTATATAACATTAAGTTATAAAAATGGATTATAGGATAGGAACATTATATATCCATACGTTTCTCACTATTTTTCTACTTTTCTCTCCCTTCCCCTTGCTGCCCCTTTCTTATGTTCTCTTCTGTCCCATTCAGCTCTATACTATATGAAGTTGAAACCCATTGTTGTTGCTTGTTATAAAATAGAAAATAAAATATTTGGCTCTTTTACTGTCTTCAAGCCTTTCTCCTTTCCACTTCAAATGTTAAACACTAACCTGCTTCTTCTACTTTCAAGTAAAAACATTGCAAGATGTACTTTATGAGTGATCGCTGGTAGCAGATCCTAAAAAGTAATAGAAGTAAGATTTGATAGGTCTCACACGTTGTATACCTAAGAAGGGTTTTGTTTATTTTGCCATTATTTATTTATCTTGAGACAGCAATTTTATAAAGTAATAATGCAGTTTGCACATAAAAATGAAATAAGGTTGAGAAATTAAGTTTAAAACTGTCTTTATGGGCAATAATTTGAAGTGCAAATGAAAAGGTCTTTTTAATATTTTCAAATTTTTTCTAGGTGATGGCAACTTCAATGTTTCTATATAAAGCATTTTTTGCTGTTCCTCATGCCATTAGTGTGTTGGGCAATGCTACAATTATTGATTACTTATTTAATTGTTTATATGTTGTATTTAAATAGTGTGTAATGTTTAGTGACTCCACCCCCCCCCCGATGAAGAGGGACTGTACCCTCGAAGCACCAGGGATAGTTTCATATGTCTAGATATAAAGCACTTTAATTTACATCTTTGACTCCAGCCTGAGTGCACCACTGTAAAATTTGCTTCTACCAAAGATGTGTCCCTACAAAGTGCATCTACAAAAAGGTTGAATAAAAAAGTTCATAAAAACTAAGGTAGTTGAAAGATCCTTCTCATACTATGGACTATTACATGAACTTGCGCAACAGACTATTGATGTGTTTGTAAAACACCCAGAGCCAGACATACAAAAGAGCCTGGACACTAAGGGGTGTTTGCCTGTGCTAACCAGGGTTTGTGCCTGATTTTCGGGTGGGGTCTAAATTCAGACATGCCTACAGCATAGACAAAACCCTTTAGTATCCGAGCACTAAGTTCCTGCTGTGCCCATGCAATTGAAGGGGTTATCCCCTATATACGGGCCCAGAGAGATATGGAGAGGTTTGCACAGACAGTAACTGCCACCTGAGTGGGTGCAAGTTACTGCCTTTGCAAACCCTGACTTAACAATGTACATGGCCCTGGTGGAGGCCAAAAATACTGCAGCTGCCCACCCCAGCCCATTTAAGCAATGACATCCCTTGTGTCTAGTGGCACCCCATGCCGATCCCCATCCTTGAATACAGTATGTATTCTCTGGTGTCTAGTGGCACCCCACCCTCAATTCCCATCCCCATACTCTGTTCTTGGTCCCTGGTGTATAGTGGAACCTACCAACCTCCAATCCCAATCCCCATACATGTACAAGCATTCCCTGGTGTCTAATGGCACTCCCCACACTGTCCAATCCCCATCCCAGTACTCCCTTATGTAGTCCTTGGCATTTGGTGGCACTCCCCACCATCCAATTGTCTGCCGCCATGTCAGGCAAGCTGTTCCTGGCATCTAGCAACCCCCCTACTGCCCTGCCATAATCAAGCAAATAACCCTGCCACCCCCTTACCACTGTCACTAGTGCCACATGGATCTGATACGGTGACCAGAACAGCCCTCCTGTCACCACTTCAGCTGACTGCCATATGGACTGACTGGGAGCACGTGACTTGTATACTGTAAAAGGAGTGCATGTACTGTCTACAGTAGACAGGATGCACATTCCCTATCAGTCCATATGGTGGTTAGCTGAGGTGGTAAGAGGAGGACTGTGTCAGTCACCATATCAGATCTGCACAGCACCACAGACAATAGTAGTGGGGTGGCATGGTGGTTTGCTTGGTGCTAACAGTCTCACAGGGGGGCACTAGATGCTAGGGACAGCTTGCCTGAGATGGTGGCAAGTGATTGGAGGGTGGGGTGCCACTAGACACAAAGGACTACAGAATGGAGTATGAGGAGGGGGATCAGAGTGTGAGGGTTGCCACTAGACACTAGGGAATACTTAAACATTTACAGGGAAGTGGATTAGAGGGCACGGGGTACTACTAGACAACAGGGAATACTTAAACATGTATGGGATGGGGATCAGAGGGTGGGGGCTACCACTAGACACAAATTAATACTTGTGCATGTACAAGGAATAGGGATTGGAGGGCACGGGTCCTACTAGTCACCAGGGAATGCTTAAACATGTATGTTGATGGGGACAGGAAGGCAGGGGGTACCACTGAACCCCGGAGAATACTTAAACATGTACAGGGACAGGAACTGGAGAGTGAGGGTGATACTAGACACCAAGGGAAAGCTACATATTTACAGGGATGGATGACAGGGGTGGGGGTGGTCACCACCATGCCTGACATAATGGCACAAACCTGCCACCATGTCCCATGCAAATGAATCTATAATTGGCATGCATGTGGCCCCTTAGTGCCTTGCATGTCCAATGGGTTTGTTTGCATGGTGTCAGCTGAATATCATTCTGGTGGCTCCCAGCACTAACAGGTCTAAGGGCATAGTTTGATGCACTTTGGTATGGGCTCATACAGCCCAGATCCATGTCAAGTGCTACTCAACTTTGTGCTGCCCTGACAAGGCCCTATATTTAGTAGGATAGTGCAGGTGTGCTATCCCAATGAATATAACATCATTGGGTTTTTGTAGGCAAGCAGTGTGCAAACCTTTGCACTCTGCCTTGCCCATTATTCAGTATCTGGCCCTAAGTGTTTAATCATAATTTGAAAGTAAGAGTCTATGATCAAATTCTGTGTAACTGTGGAAATGTTGCTTAAATTGTATGTTTATGTAAGGCTTATTTGACATTTGGCCAGTTCTCAAAGCTCCAGGGTGGCGCAAGGGGCCTGCATCCCAATGATTGCCACAAAGTGCCCCTTACACCAAGTGATGCCCCAGAGTGATCAGAAAGGGGGTTCACTGGACTTCCAGGGACTTATAGAACATCAGCAATTCATGGGGACACGTGGGGGTCCGCTAGTCCACCAGGGAGGGGGTTTAATTTACTATTACATATATGGGGTAATCGGGGATGGGGGGTCCACTAGACCACCAGGGATGTATGATAAATAAATAATTCATGGGGACTTTTGGGGGCTGCTAGTCCACCAGGAATGTCTGGGAACATTGCGCACTGCCCACAACTATGACACCCTGTCCAGGTGTGCCCTCTGTTCTGCACACTGCTATGGCTGCTGCAAGCCATGGGACTTTGCTGCCAGGACCCTACCCAATTGAGAATTGAGCACAGGGTCCCTGGCACTCCCAGGTTTGCTGCAGCCCTAGATTGCCGCACTTTGTGGTGATCTACAGGATTTTTGTGAATTGGGCCCATATAGTGTTTTATGTCAGATTTTATTCTGTTCTTAGATAATGTTTTTATTTCCTGTGTTTTACCCTTCCTGCAAGCGTGGGAGAAAACGGATCCAGTCCATCTTCCCAGTACAATTAAAATAAATAAAAAACAATAACATTTGACTCAGCGAGTACAATGTGTTACTAGTAAGTTTTTATTTGTCACTGACTGTAATCTTACCTACATAAGATGTTCCGTACTTAGCCATAATAGGTTCATTCTCCACTGCCCAGCATGTACCCAAAACTGCACAGTTTATGATCATCTGAATTGGTCTTCATTGAAAGATAGACATGTGCAGCACTTGCTCATAAAGGAACATTGTCTGCTTTTTCACCCATTTTTAGTGCCCCTGTAATATTAGTGCCTGTTAACAGAGCTGTAGTCAGTACAGTAATTGCTCTGATTCAGTTTTTACAGCATATGTGCCTTACTAAATTGATATTTTTAACAAAAAGACTTACAGTCATCCCAACTGAAAAGTGTGGTGTGCTTCTTCCTGCACATCCCTGACATAAGGCATGGCATTGCATGAAGCCAAACCCATGCACAAATGAGTTTGGCAATTTTGGAGGCATATGAATCACGTAGATTGTGAACATAAGCACACTTAACGCTGTTCAAGAATATATTTTGTTTATATGCCTCCAAAATCACTGAATTCATTTGTGCACAAGTTCGGCATCATGCAGTTCCATTTCTTATGTCAGGGATGCACAGGAAGGAGCAGACCGCACATTTCAGTCTGGATGACTGGAAGTCTTTTTTGGTTCTAAATATGCATTTAGTAAGGCACATATGCTGTACAAACTGAATCAGAGCAATTACTGACAGCTTTGTTAATAGGCACCAATATCACAGGTTCACTAAAAATGGGTGAAAAAGCCAACAGTGTCCCTGTAATTGCTTCACATTCTGAGTACACACATTTGTCAGCTACACATTTACCCTGCTCACCTCTGGTGTCCACTCCAGCCACAAAATCCACTCCTGCATAGGAACTAGGTTTCTAGTCCCCAGGTGTAAACAAAATTCCAGCCAGCTAGCTTTCAGTCACAAAACTCTACAAATTGGAACAACCTGGCCTTGAGAAATAATCCTCACACCAGCATTGCTTTAGCTATGCACTACCTCAGAAATGTAATTGTCATGCCACTTGGTCCTCTATGCCCAAGCGCCCACTTCCCAGTAGCAGGCATGACTTGGTCCATAGCTTCTATTAGGTATCTGGGAGTCTATATTTCAGTGTCTCCTGCTGAATGGCCTATATTAAACCTATGACCTCTATTGCTGAAGTTAAAGAAGATATTTTTACATGGAAACGTTTGCATCTGATATTGTGGGGAAGTTACAGGCCATTCTGCAGATGTTTCTGCCCCATGCGCTGTACTTTATAAGGTATCTTCCATTACCAATCTCCCCTCCTGGTAGCATCAGTTTCAGAAGGTGCTTTCTGACTTCTGCTAGGAAGGGAAAAGACCTTGCATATCTGTACCTCAGCTGATGGCCCTGTATGATAAAGGTGGCCCTGCTTCACCCTGGTTACAAGGATACTACATAGCGGCAGGACTCCACCATATATGGTTGTGGTTACATTCCCAACAGTGGGCTCAGTCAATTCGCTGGCTGGAGCTTGAGACAGAGTGATCCCTCCCTAGTTCTCCAGAATGTGTTTTATTTTATTTATTTATTTATTGAAATGTTTCACCAGAAAGGCAGACTGAAAAACAAGTTACTCATCTCATGGTGTGACCTGGGGAGTGGGGGTACAAGTGGATATAAAACAGATTATACATATAGTTTCAGTTACATACATGAGGATATTATTATGTACAGAGATTGATCTACACTAACTCCAACTGCTGTTGGAATGGTGTTACAATTTAGACAGGTTTACAGTACACTTAAGCCATTAAAGTGCTATAGGAAGAAAAGTAGGTGGAGCAGCAGAAACCAGCTGGGGGAAGGAGAAGCAGTGAGACAGGACATTACCAGTAAATACAAAAACAAGGCCTGGATGAGTGAGATATTTGACGCAGGACTAAGGTGAGCTCAGTATCATCTTTGGCAGTGCAGAGAGTATAGGAACAAATGGGGGAGTGTGTTTAATAGTGCATATAGGTAGGGGACTACCAATTAAGTGCTGGTAGAATAATGGAAGGAAGAGAAGAGGGGGAAGAAGAGGATTAGAATAGGGGAATAGGGAGTCATGACCAGAACTAACCCAATCCAGAATGCTGAGAACCCTGCCAGGTGAAGAACTGGGCAATGACAGTTGGGATGGGGAGGGTAATGGGTAGGGGGGCAGATCTAAGATGGGGGACAGGGGGTTGAGAAAATAGGTAGAAAGGTGGGGGAGTGGTAGGAAGAGGCATGCTTAGAATTACCAACTCCAAGATGCTGAGAACCCTGCAAGGGGCAGAGCCAAGCAAGGACTTTATTATAGAAGATAGATGGGGGTAGGAATGGGACAGAGACAAAGGGGGAAGGGTAGGAAGAGTAGGACTAGAACTACTCCCTCCAGGATGCTGAGAACCCTGCAAGGGGGAAGAATCAGGCAAGGACATTGAATATAGAAGATAAGGGGGGAGGTGAAGAACAGTGATAGAGATAAGGGGAGGGCTTGGCGGAAGGGGGGTAGGGTGGCATGTTGTGTAGTAGGTGCAAGGAAGTAGAGTAGTTAAGGAGGGTCAAAACAGGATCAGTTAGAAGAGAGAGATGGTTATGTAAGTCAGAGGCAAGGAAGTAGGTGGAGGAGGAGTAGTGCCTTATTTGGGGATCCAGAGCTTAGGGAAGCGATGAGTGAAGCCAAATTGGCCAAAAAGTGTCAATCAGCCTCCAGGCGAACCCCTACCTGCTATCTGCCACCACCTTATGGGGAAACAGCTCCATACGGGTAGATGGCAAACCTCTATCCTGGCCAAGGTAGCAAGAAAAGGGATTCATGTACTTGCTGACATCCTTGAGAAGGATAGGGTTATGATCAAATCCTTCCTGGAACTGGGTCAGGTGCTCCATCTGGGGAAATCTGCCTTTTGGCAGTACCTACAACTCCACAGCTTGGTTAAAAATTACATAACAAACTCATCATCTCTTAAATTTTACACTGGCAAAATGGCTTTCCCTCAAAACTGGCAGAGCCAGTCTCATCTACTCCACCCTCAGAGATCAACTCCCATCCCAATTGATATGAGCTAAAGATAAATGAGAAGCAGCCCTTCAGCAGTCCATCTCAGAGTCCCAATGGGCACAGTGTTGGAAGCTGGCTCACTTCTCCTATCCAGATGTGAGGAGTAGGCTTATTCAAAACAAAATACTCTCCCACTGGTATCGCACTCCCTTAACACTCTTTAAGCTGCACCTGATAGAAAATGATCTGTGCTGGAGAGGCTGTTCTGCAGTAGGGAGTCTTCTACATATCCTGTGGTCCTGCTCTCTCTTACAGAAATTCTGGGTGGTTGTTCAAGGCCTTGTGGCACAGGTCCTAGGCTTGGAGCTAGAATTAGACCCCCTGGTCTGGATCCTAGGCCCCCCCCCCGCCTCAGTGAAACTGAACAGGCTTCAGATGAGATGGCTGGCCCTGCTCCACCTTCAGGCCAAGTGGCTGATTCTGTGCCATTGGAGAATGGCAGACGTTCTCACCTTCTCTGAGCTACTAAACTAATTTTCTAAAGTTGTGGCCTTAGATAAGCTCTCCCATGTGCCATCCAATAATCTACCACAGTACCACCTCTGCTGGGCCCCTTATCTGGCTTATCTGTCCCCCCATGTGGAGATAGGATGACCCCCCATCTCTTTCACTTGGTCTGACTTCTTTAGAGTGAATCCATAGGGTTTAATGGAGTGGTTTTGGCCTGCTTCCCCTCCTACAGCTACCTATAATGGTATCCGTCATTCCTCTGGTTACCCCCTTTTGATTGTATGGTTAGGAGGCATGTTAATGTTTGTTTGTCAGGTATTGTTGTTGTTTGCTCCACAGGCAGAGACGCAGCGTAACAACTTTCTTTTGGAGTCAGATTGAAATTTGATGTCTTATCCTCCAATTATCCATGCTCATTTAACAACTCTGGATTTCAGCACTAGCTCTTAATTACTCTTGCTCATTTACTACTCCTAGTATCAGACCACATCTGAATGCTTAAGAGCTATGTGTCCTCCCTTTCCACTATCTGTTCCACTCTCTAGTCCTAGGAGCTCATATTTCACCTTCATGCAATCTTGCTATGTGATGTACCCCAGTGATGCAAATCTGTATTTGTACTTGCTTTAAAACAAATAATAAAAGCATTAACTAAAAAAAAATAAGTGTGGATCAGCAGGGGACCAGCAAGGTGTGAGTATCCATGGGTCTGAGGGAGTCGGAAGGAGGGTGAGGATAAGAGAGGGATCTGGAGAGGTAGGGGGGAGCTCATCAAGCCAAAATTTAGAAGTGAGTTTTGCACAGTGAGCGAGGTGCCTGTTGACAAGCTGGGGAATGGACAGGGCATGGTAGAGGTCACAGTGATGAGTTCGGCAGGGAGCACCAAGTACGAAGTGGCAGAAGGAGTTAAAGAGAGTGTCCAGTCTGTTCAGGGAGGATTTGGGAGTGGCACCATAGGCTACATCCCAGTAGTCAAAGCTTGGGAAAATCATCTTCTGGACAAGTTCATGCCATGTCATAGGAGGGATGCAACTACAGTTCTTGCATAAGGCACCAAACTTGGGATGCAGTATTTTCAAGATGGCGTCAATGTGGTCAGAGAAGTTGAGGTGCTGGCTAGCCAGACCCCAAGGTATCTGGATGAGGAGGTGTCCTCTAGAATTGTCCTATCTAGGGTGTGGAAGGAGGGCAGGAGATATAGCCTAGAGAGTCTATGCCTAGTTCCAAAGGTCATGGAGACAGCCTTCTTTGCATTCAAGAATAGTTGATGTGAGGCAAACCAGAGCTGAACTTCATGGAAGTCATGCTGTAAGGTGGGCTACATCAGTGGGGATTTGCCAGAGGTAAACAAGATGGTGTTGTCCGTACATGTGGATAGAGGAAGAGGGGAACAGACTGAGGGCAAGTCTTCTAGGAAGATGGAGAAGAGAATGGGACCAAGCACAGAGCCCTGAGGGACTCCTCTGGAGATGGGGGTGGGGAGATGACATCTTGGATCTTGACTGATTGTGTTCTGCTGGTGAGGTAGGCAGGCTCTGAACCAGTTTGTGAGGGGTGAGACAGTCCAGATGTTGTAAGGGAATCAAGAAACAGGGCATGAGAGACAGTGTTGAAAGGCTTACCGAGGTTGACAAAGATAGAAGAGGTAATGAGGCTGTTGTCCATCCCAGTGAGGATAGAATCAGTTAGCCTGAGAAGGGAGGTAGTGAAGTGGTTCTTCTGAAAACCAGAATGGAATGGGCTGAAAAGGAGGAGTCGGAGAGGAAGGAGGTAAGCTGGGAGAGGACCAGGTGTTCTTGGAGCTTGGTGAGGGTGGAGAGGAGAGAGAGATTGGGTGATAGTTGCCAGGAGAGGAGGAGGGGTCTCCACTCTTTAGAAGAAGGAGGATCACTGCATGTTTCCAGGAAGAAAGGACTGATGAGGGCAAGAAAGAGAGGTTTAGGATTAAGGAGAGGGTATATGTAATAGCTACTGCTGAGAGATAAGATGTTTAGGGTCCAGGTCATCAGTTGAAGATCCTTTAGATGGGTTGTGAGAGAGGAGAGCGGTAAGTGTTTCATAAGGGGAGACAGTTGAGAAGAAGAAGGAAGGGTGAGCATGAGGGAGTAGAGTGCAAGAAGAAGGTGGAGAAGGAGGGGCAAGGTTTGAAGGGAGAGATATTAGGAGAGCCAAGGCACGAGAACTGTAATAGGTGTTAAACTCTTTGGCCACTAGGCATGGTTCAGTCTTTCGGATGAGACGTTAAACCGAGGTCCCATCTGCCTGGATTGGTGGTAGTTCAGGTGGATGTTAAAGATCCCATGGCACCTATCGAAAAGTGTAGGGGGAAGTTTATTGAAAAACAAAACATAACATCACCATACAATCATAATATACAGTGTACAAAAAGATTTCAATACAACAAGGCTTTTAGACAAAAAAATGATTCCAAAAAGACAAAAACTGAACCTCAGAAAATTGTTTCTTATCCTTGATTTTTACACTTGCTAAATCAGTTTCTATCTGAGAAATAATTGAAAGAGAAGACACAGAAATTTGCTGGAAAATCAATTGACATCTTGCTTGCCATAAGTGAAACTGAATAAGTGAAAAAAAAACGTTCAATGTACTAAAATGAAAGGATTGCCAAAACCCTGTATAATCCCCTAAAACTAAAGTATTATAAGTCATATGTACCAAAGCAGGCAGTTTCCAATAAACAGATGCATCTGTCCAAAACTGTTTAGCGAAAGGACAATCTAAAAAAAAAATGGGAAAGCGTTTCCTCTATGGAAATACAATTTGCTCTCAAACAATATCTTTCAGTCAATGGCTTATATTTAAGATTACCACAGACACCTAGCCTGCCATGGGCAGATATCCAAACAATATCCCATGCAAAGGCCGGGATTCTAAAGTCACTCAGTTTGTGCAAGGCAAAATTCATCTTCAGAGAACACATTCTGGGAAGACTAAGATCTTACCTTGCACAGTGAAAACAATATAATTGTAAAAGGATTTCCTAGAATGGATACCAGGATAGGAATGATACATTCCACTGCTTGCATTTCTTAAAAGTCGGCACCCATAAGATGGCAATTGATCATATTTAAGAGATTTTTGAGGAACAATTTTCCATGTCTGCAAGAAAGGGTCCCAGATAAAGCGAGACCAAACCTGCCATATCTGTTGTTGTAAATCCCAAAGAAAATTAAAGGAATTAAATAAAATATTGAGTGAAAAAGATGAGTGGATTAATCATATCCAAACCTCCCTTTTAACTGGCAAGTAAGTAAAGTCCCTCATGGACCGATTCAATCTGTTCCTCTCAACCATTTGGAAAACACACTAAAAGTCTGGTTTCCAATGAAAACGGAGGTGGAAAAATATAACTCAAGTATAAAAAGACCGAATCAAAAACTTTTAACAATGGAAACCCTTTTTTTCCCAAATTTCATTGCTTCCAAACATTAACTTTAGCTTCACCTATGCTGAGTCGTTGTTCCCAGTTAAAGGTTGCTATATCACCACATGCCCAAACCACAGACCCAGAATTTTACGCGTGTGGAAGCAAAGGGTATGCCATTGGTATCAAAAAATCCTGCACAGGGTTTAAAGAGAAAATAAAACTTTTAGATATATTGAGGTCAGACCCTGAAGACAGACCCCATGTCTTAAAACTAGTCAAAGCATTCTGCAGGAAAGCTCATTTTGCATAAACAGAGTGACATCATCTGCATATGCTAAGACTTTTACCTTTGTAGGAAATGTCTGGAGCAAGTCCTAAATGTCATTACTGCTATGGATATACCGAATAATGGGATCCAAAGCATAGGCATATAATAGGGGCTTAAGGGCATCCCTGCCTGACACCTCTAGTGACTGGGATTGCAGACCCCATAAGACTGTTCACTAATGGGTGAACTTCCGCATCTAAGTATAATAAAGAAATCCATTGTACAAAGGGTTTCGGGATCTGATAGGCCAATAAAAGAGTAAATAAATATGAATGGTAAA
The DNA here is from genome assembly GCA_016271365.2 of Neoceratodus forsteri. Lineage (NCBI taxonomy): Eukaryota > Metazoa > Chordata > Ceratodontiformes > Ceratodontidae > Neoceratodus > Neoceratodus forsteri. The sequence goes on from CM028133.1 coordinate 562,166,102, forward strand.
TACTATCAAATGCCTTAACCTGATCTAAGGCCACTATAAATCCTGATCCTTGTCCATTTTTACTAGACTCAAACAATTCTCTTAAAATATATAAGTTCTGTTGAATCCGTCTTTGAGGAATCGCACAAGACTGTGCCGGATGAATAAGAGTATTCGAAACCAGAGATAATCTATTTGTAAGAATTTTGGCAAGAATTTTATAATCGCTATTAGCAAACTAATGGGCCTCAATTGGATAGTAACCTAGGATCCCTTTTATATAAAAACTTTAAGAGAGAAATATTAAAACTGGAAAGCTTAAACCCGAGGTCAACATGTAATTGAAGACCATCGGAGAAAAAGACACATTATGGAAGAAAATTTTTATAAAATTCATTTGGAATGCCATCTAAGCCGGTGATGTTTTTGTTTTAGTGATTTTATCACCGTTTCCACTTCTAAAGAGGAAATAGGCTGTAATAAGGAGGTATGATAAGAAGTATCCAGGATAGGCAAACCAGACAAAATTTAGCTGGGAAACTGTCCTGTTTTCCCAACTGTCCTTCAAAGGAATTTAAAAGAAAGGATTGTACTATTTTCATCATATCCATATCGGAAGTAACTGCAGTTCCATCCGAAGATAATAAGCTTCCCATTAATGTCTTATCTAAGCGCTGTTTACAGGCTGCATAGGGTCCAAGCTGGATGTGATTTCATCCCAAATCGAAACTCCATATCTAAGGATTTAGCTCTATTATATTGGTAAAGTAACATTTGCTTTTTAATTTCAGCAATTTGGGACTGAAAAAGAGACCTGTCCTTTGGAGGAAAGGACATCAATTTGTAAAGCTGATTCCGGTATTGTAGATATGTGAGGTATTGTAAATTCACTTTAGTTTTTCCTTTAGCTATCAAAAAGGACTTAATCTCTTGCTTAGTATCCAACCACCAAGAAAAAGGATCATCATAAAGACAAATGACCGAGTTTCTTGCAAGTAAAGTCTGTAACTCAGTAACATTATCATTATTTTCTAAAAAGGAAACATTAAGATGCCACCTAGGGCTTGCTGCTGGAATTTTTGGCGGAATACTTTCTAGATTTAAAAAACCAATTAGAATTTGGTGATCTGAAAATTCAGATGGTTGAACTTGTGAAAAAGAAGGCTTCAAATATTTGGAAACAAAAATGAAATCTATGTGAGAAGAGAAGGTATGCCTATGATAGGAAAAACCCCCAGTAGCATGTAAAGATCTATATACATCAGTTAAATCTGCAGAAGTGACCATCTGACGTAAGGCAAGAGAGTCACAATATAGTTTTTTTTTCATTTGAGAATCTCCTTTAAATTTAACATCAATATCAGAGTTAAAATCTCCTCCCCAAATCACATGCCTTCTGGTATATAAAAAAGGCCTAATGTCCTCCAATAATTTTATTCTTGCAGCCTTCGACTGAGGGGCATAAATATTTATAAGCGAATTCAAAATCCCGACAGGCACAGTCTAAGAGCAAAGCACGCCCAGGACAAATATCTACTAGCTTAGAGATCCGGAAATGTGTGGAGGTAAACAGTATTCCTATACCATCTGCCACGTCTGTGCCAAATGTCCAATAAGACGGTCCCCATACCCACTTTTTTTGTGTTTGGGAAATCTCAGCCAATGAGGAAAGTCTGGTTTCTTGTAAAAAATAACATCTACCTGTAATGTGCTAAGGGCAGTTAGAAGAGATAATCGTTCTTAAAATTTTAATGCTGCACACATTAAGAGATGCTATTTTAAGAGAGGCCATGATGTGAGGTAAAGTTTAAGACCCAGATTTCTGAGAAAAAGTAGCTTCTTTTCTTTCCTTTTCCCTTTCTTCTCCTTTGCTAGCTCAGTTGTTTTACTAACCTCTTCTGAAATAAATTCGACAAGTGTGATGTATCAGACTCCAGATCTGAATCCTCCTCTTTCTGCAAGGGAGAAAAAATTGTCGACAAATCGAATTTACTGATAAAGGTTTACTAGAAGCTCTAGTAAACTGTCTGGGCTTAACTATTTCAAAGGGGAGGCATAGAAGGAGATGCCTGTGGAGAGTCAGACTTAGTCAAAGGAATTCCTAGCTGAATAGCGCATCAGAACTGGAAGGGCCTGCTGTTTCATCAGGAATGATGGGCCTATCCTCAGGCTTCTGTAAGCTGTGTGAATATCGTCCTCAGCAACTAACACTGATGATACAGTCCCATCTCCTTTTTTAACCTGTGCTTTATGTACCAAATCCTCTGGGTCCCACCCCCCGGCTTTATTGTGTGAGGCCCATGGACATTGATGGAAGGCGTGACCCTTTTCATCACATAAATTGCATTGAAAAATATTCTGGCACCTATCCACAGAATGTCCAAAACTTCCACACAGTGGACATTTCAAAAGATCGCATGTGCTACTAAGATGTGTTTTAGCTCCACATTTGTAGCATGCACAGGGCTGCCCACTATAAAAGCACACACCTCTGTCCTTTCCTAAAAAAAAACTGTTAGGCAAATGGACTACCTCCCCATTCACTTGTGGCAATTTCACCTTAAATCTCCAACTGCCAGTCCAGATACCTTCCAAGTCCAAAATAGCTTCAGGAGGTCCCAAAACCTCACACTTCTTTTGTAACCAGTGGTAAATGTTACTAACATTAACCCCTTCATTACGAAACATTACAGTAACATAACGAATCAGGGGTTTTGTAAGGGGTAAGGCGAAAAAGGGTACCCAAAGTGGAGATGACTTCAAAGTGGAATATTTATCCCAGAATCTCTCCATACCTTTAGCTGTCTTAAAACTTACATCAAAAGTGTCTTCACCTGAAATGTGAATGAGTGCAAATATCTTCGAAAAAATTCATTGAACCTTTTAGCAATGAATTGGCAACATAATACCTATCAGGATGGGTTGGTAGGCCACCCTGTAGCATAGCGCACAGCATTTCTTCTAGGAGCTTGCTCCAACTGATTCTTAAACAGCTCCGACATAGGTATTTTGTGTTGCTTTGTATTAGACTTTTCCTCAGTAACATTAACTCCAATTTCAGTAACATCATCTTCCCCAACGAGCTTGGCTTCAAGGAGGCCAAAGGACGTTGACTAGCAGGCTGTACAGCATTATTTTTTCCTTTCCAAGTCCCTACCTGAGCTCAGGGTTTCTGCAGCGTTGGCATGCGTGAGGTGTAGTGGTGATATAGCAGTCCAATCTGGATCAGGAATCCAGTGTCCGTGTCCGTTTTCATCCAGCCCAATCTCCTAACGCCTCCGATGACCAGTCCATTGAAGGAAAAGAAGATTTTCGGTGTGAAAGTCCAAATTGTTCACGTAAAACTTGCGTGGCCCTTTTTGGTGAGAAATCTTCCACATCCACGTCTCCGGTGGTTAGCGTGTCCTGCATCTGGTGCACCCACGAAAGGCTCTCTCCCGTGACTTCCTGCAGAGCAGTCCTCCCAATCGGTCGTCCAACAACCGAATCTCGCACTGTCTCGTTCCCTTCCTCATTCCGAGAAGACGGCTGCAGCGAATCCAGGTCAGTCACTCCTAAGTCGGACTGTAATGTAGCCCGAGTATTCTCCAATTCACAGGGTATTACTCTAGAAATGTCCTCCATTCCATCCGAACTCTCTCATTTCTGCCACAACGCCAACTGCTACAGAGTCCTCCACCTCCATCGTGAAGGAGGAGAACACTGCGCAGCCTCACAGTGCTGCAATCAGCACTCGCTCTGCCACCAGCGCGATCTATCACAGTAGGGGAATTTCCCCGGTGTCCTGGCCAAATTTCCCTCATTCACTAAAAAAAAAAAATACCACCAACAGCTTAATCTGGTTCAAGGTCAGTTGGCATTCATCTGTATCCCCTTCCCCCGGGTCGTGCCTGAAAATAGGCAGGATTTGTCTAGTGCACTTACCTGGTCAACAAAAACTAAACTGAAACTAATGAGTTATTTATTTTAAGCACTGGGGGGAGGGGGGAGAAGAGAGTATGGACCACTTTCCAGAATTTGTAGGGGGTGTTGGTATTATTCAGGAAGGCAGATTTAAAGTATTTAGATTTTGCTAGTCTGGTAGCTTTAGTATAGACATTTCTTAGCATGCCCTACTTTGTTAAATCTTTTTTAAGCTGAGTGGCCTTGTGTTTCCTCCAAGCTTTGTCTCTCTCCCTGAGGCAGGTCAATAGTTCTGGAATGATCCATGGATCATGGTTTCCTCATACACTGGATCATTTGAGAGGGGAAAATGAGTTCCAGATAGCTAGAAATTTATCTTTGAAATAGGCGAGGGCTTGGTCAACTGAGGGAGCAGAGGCTATCAGGGCCCAGTCAGAGATGGCAAGATCATGAAGAAGGGAGCTGAGGTCTAGGGAGTTAAAGGAGAAGAGCTGCAGGATTTTAAGTGGCAATTTTGGTCTGTGGATCTTCCTTACTAGTAAGATAGGGTGATGGTCACTGAGGGCATCTGGAAGGATGCCTGACTGAATGACTCTGTGAAGATGGGTAGTGAGGGCCCAGTCTATCAGGGAGTGGTTGTGGGTTTTATGATTTAGGCAGGTAAGAGGCTCAAGGATGAGTTTATGGGGAGGTTTACCTTCTGCCAGATGTCTCCTCACTCAAGAGTACGCAGTGACTGTTTGGAAACTAGCTAGGCAGTGTCTGGGAACCGGTTGGAGGGTTCCACTGTTTTTGTGACCCTATGGTATCAACCCTGCTTAAGGTCAGAAGACTGCCCTCTAAGTGGCAATCCTGAGCTGATTGGGGGGGTCATGAGGGTAGGTGATCTGCTTTCATCACCACAGGGATACCTTAAAACTTTTCAAGAGTTACAACAGCAGTGCTCCCTCCTGGTCTCTCACCATTGGCGCTATTTACAATTATGCCACATGTTGCAGTCAATGATGGGTGGAACATTAACTCTACCCACTCAGCTGGTATTGGATGAAGTTTCTGGTCACTGTGATGGGATGCTGAGCTCTTCTGACCCCCCCAAATTGGGTTCAGTGTGCAAGGTGCTTTTGAGATTTCAGGCACCAGATCCAAGTAAGCTCCAACAGAAATGGGAGTGTATTGTAGTACACTATCTGGGTGATGGAGCGTGGAAAACAGTGTGATGCAATGGATACACAAAAGGCAAGGATATGGCTTGTGGTTCTGGTACTGCATCCTAATGGTGTTATATCAAAGGAAGCAGCTCCGTCACTTAAGGTGTTGGTGGTTTGACCGGAGGAGGGTATAATATTACATATTTTATGGGATTGCCCTAAAATAATTTTGTTGTGGAAAGATATCCTTAAGGTAATGGGAAATGTTTTGCAGGTTAGTATAGAACCCAATGCATCTTTACCGATACTGGGTAATATCCTCCTTTTGCCTCACCTGTATAATTCCCAAAGATTGTGGTTTATAATGGCTATAACTGAGGACAAACACCTTCTATTACATCGTTGGTGCTCAACTGGGGTTCCCACTTCCGAGTAGTGGATAGAGGTGATGCTAAAGGTGGCTAGATTTGAACATCTTCTTTTTATAGCATCAGGGAAATATGAGCTTTTTAAGCAGGCCTGGTTGCCTTTCATAAAGCACAGGGTCCAGAGACCCCCAACAAGAATAAAGTAGGCGTGGTGCGTGTGGTAAAAAGGACACCATTTTTTTAAGGATTCTCACTCCAGGGGGAGCAGACCATGGGGAAAGTTTAAATTTGTGGGGCCATGGAATAGTATTTCCATGGCCCCTTGTAAAAAAACATAAATCCCAATGTGGCAAAAGTTGAAAGACCTGGATTAGAACCATGGTCTCCATGCCCTAAGTCCATGCCATGGGAGCAGCTTGGCCATCCTCTTGTTTCTATCTGCTCTTGTCCTTTTCAGGACCATGGACAGTGACCAGGGGAGCACTTACAGCAAGTGCTGTAAAACCCACTCACTGTCCATGTGAGCACTTACCCGACTAACGCTAGTATAGTGAGGCGCTATTCTGGTAGGCACACTTGATGGGGTACCCTTCATAAACTACCTGGGGATCTCTCTTTTGTTGGGGCAGTTGTGGATTCCTCCTTGCACAGTTCTAGGATGATTTGTGCAGACCTCTGAGGTTCCCCCACAGTCTTGCGGTGTTATACTATGATAGTTGTTATAGGGGTCTTTTATTACCCCCTACTTCTGTGCTCAGCCCCCCCTCTTACCACATAATTTTATTCCCCTCTCTTCTTCTGTTTTCTATTTTCTTGTGCTTTTAACCTCCTGAAAGGGCTGTTTTGCATTGCTGATATTGTATGTTTTACTTTCAATTTACAATGTATTTCTCAGCTTACTATCCTGCCTTTTTTGGGTTGCTCTCCACCTTAGGCTATGGTATTTACCCCTCTTTAGTATCCCTTTTATTTAGAGATATTCTTTGGTGCAGCATAGGGGAAAATTGTATATTTTGGTGGAATATTCTGTCTGAATATACCTAGACACCTGTTAGATAATTTTCAGAATGGTGTTTTCTTTCAATAGTAGTTTAGTTTTTTCATATTGTTGTGAATAGATGGTTATGTCCATTTTATGTGTTGTTTTGTACACATACTCCTTTCTATTTAGGTACTCTTAGATTGTATCTCCAAGGAGACTATTCTCTGGCTAGGCATCATTTGGCATCGTTTTTATATTATATATTGTTGTATATTGTTGTTTTATGTTGTAAAATTGTTGAATAAAATCTAAATTAAAAAAATGTAATTGTCTCATTTTGCAACTGTACGTAATATTGGTCTACATTACTCTGTGGACCCCATTTGCAAACATTTCACACTACATGTACCTGGTTTGCACTGGTGCAAATGGACAATTGCACATGAATACAATATTCAGCAGTTTGCACTCCCAGGCAGTTGCGATAGTGTATGAGTGCAAACATAATGTATTCAGCAATGAAAGAGGGCAGTGACATGAATATTCTGCACAACATGATAGTCAATGATTTAACACTATACTAATGGCATTTAGTGTGACTTAGCACTGAGCAAATTAAGACCTTTAAAGAGCAGATCTTTTTTTGTAGATTCTGTTTACACCTGACTTTAGAGCATCTCTGGAATCCACGTGGCTCTGGGATCCTAACGCCCACCTGAACCACCGTTACCCAAGCTACTGTGTCACGGTCAGGACTCCAGTCTCTCCAGGCCCTCTATGGAGATTCCAGAGTCCCCAAATTCATGTTGGGCAGTGCTACAGCTCTGGACATGTGGACCCAGGCCCTGGGTGGTTCCATCACCTCCCAGGAGTCAGGAGTTTTCTAATTTTCCTGCAGCCACCCCCCCCCCGGAGCTCGGATGTGCAATGACATCTGAGATGTCTGCCGCAGCTCCCTTCCTCCAAATGTGATGCCCGACATACACACATCCTCCAGCTTCAACTGGGGGCTGCTGTTGCACCGAGCAGTCCCTGGATCTCCTCCCCAGAGAGAGGAGAGCAATCCACAGATGCTCAATACTCTTTCTCCCCAGTTGAACCCCAGCAGCTTGGGCCCATTCCAGAACCTAGGTTGCCGGCATGGCATGAGGTGTGGCATCCAGTGCCTCAATCCTCAGCACCACCAGGCTTACTAAAGAGCAGGTCTTAACTGATGCAAACCAAGAGGGGGATATCAGAACTGCAGCAGACAAATTGGCACATATTGTGTACCTGATGGAGGCTGACCTGGAGGATGAAGAGCAGGAAACTTCTCCCTGCAGCACAGTCCCCAAAGATGCTATACTACAGTTAGACAGTACCACCCATGAGTCAAAGTACTGCCCATAAGTCACATTCAAAGTCCTCAGTGATGAACAAATCATGGGTTGGTTCAGGCTCAACAAGGCCATGCTCATGAAGCTGTGTGGGCTGCTGATGCATGAGTAGCTGCAGACAAACACATACTGCAGGCATGCAATGTCCATAGAGCTCAAGATGACAACAACACAGTGCTTCCAGGCCACAGGAAACTTTTATATACTGGTAGGTGACACCACCAGTGTCACAAAGTCTGCCACCTCACAACCGTATGGCCAGTTTCTAGATGCTTTGCTGGCACATGTTGGGTAGTTCATCAAAGTACCCACCTCACCAGCAGAGCAAGTAGCAACTGAGCAACAATTCTGTGGGCACCTGCAGGCTATACTGGGCATGACTAATTGCATCCAAGTTGCCATCCATGCATCCTCAGGGATGGGGAGAATGCCTACATGAATGAAAAGGGCTTCCACCCATAAATTGACAGGTGGTGTGTGATGCAACTGGTGCATCACCAGTGTCCTGGTACTGTACCTTTCAGTGTCCATGACATCTTCATCTGGCACAATTTGTTTCTGTGCCAGAGGTTCAAAGGTGGGAATATATCTAGTGGCTTCATCACTGGTGAGTACTGTATGTGCCCAAGGCCCCTCTGACAGTAGCTAGCCAATAGGGAGCAGAACAGGGGTAAATCCAGAAAAGGCAAAGTCAGTAAGGACAGGGATGGGCCTAATAGAGAATGAGCCATCAAAATGGAGGGCGATAGTACCAATGCCCGTAATCTTGGTAACAAGCTCCATGAACTAATGGCCTTGATGGAAGAGGGGTGCTTGGAAATCATGGCAATCACAGAAACCTGGTACACAGAGAACAATGACTGGGATGTCAACATACCAGGGTACACAATCTATAGGAGGGGCAGGAAGGGTAAAACAGGAGGAGGAGTAGCTCTCTACATAAAGAAAGTAATCAAAGCAACAGAACTAAAGGGTAAACAAGGAGGGGAGAAGGCACTGTGGGTCACCCTGTAGACAGGAAAGGGCACCTCAATCTGCACAGGGGCTGTTTACAGACCCCTATCTCAGGGGGAGGCAATGGACAAAGAAATGATAGAAGGAATCCTTAGAATGGCAGAAAAAGGAGAGATATTGTTGATGGGGGACCTGAAAATGCCAGAAGTTAACTGGAGCACTTTTACTGCAGCCACAACCAAGAGCAGGGTCATTCTCAATACCCTACAGGGGTCATGCCTCATACAGCTAGTGTTGGAACTCACTCATAAGGGAATAATCTTAGACCTGGTACGTTTAAATGGGGATGGAGGGAGGATCTTAGATTTAGAAGTGGGTAGCCATCTAGGAACAAGCGACCACCAAACAGTGCAGTTCACAATAAACACAGCTGTAGAGTCAAGCCATACAAAAGCAAGGGTGTTGGACTTTAGGAGGGTTGACTTTGGCAAAATGGGAGAGTGCCTCAGAAAAGTACTAGCAAACAGTCAAGAAGGAGGGTTGGGAGAACAATGGAGAAAAATCTAAACTGCCATTACAGAGGCAACAAGCCTTTGTGTAAAGCAAATCAACAAAACAAAATGAAGGAAAAAGCCACTTTGGTTCTCAAAAGAGGTGGCAGGGAAGGTTAAGGAGAAAAGGATAGCATTCAGGAAATATAAGGAAACACAGAAGGAGCAGGACAGAGAGCTATATCAGTTAAAGAAGAAGGAGGAGGGGAGGCAGGCAGACTAGCAAAGGCCCAAACTGAGGAAAAGATAGCCAACTCTGTTAAGAAGGGGGATAAAACCTTTTATAGGTACATTAGGGAGTGAATAAAGACCAAGGGAAGGATACTGAAGCTTAATAAAGGGAAGGGAATGTGCATAGGAGACAGTGAAAAGCAGGGATATTTAATGAATGCTTCTGCTCAGTATTCACAAAAGAAGAGGAGGGGAGGTACCTAAACCAAACAATAGAGACACTCTGTATAGGGGGGTCACTTCCAGTCTATTCACAGAAGAAAGGGTTCTGAAAGAACTCTTAAAATTGAAGGTGGACAAAGCAATGGGGCCTGACGGGTTCACCCAAGAATTCTGAAAGAACTAAGGGAAGAACTAGTGACACCACTGACTACCCTCTTTCACAAATCATGGAAGGATGGGTTGGTACCTGAGGACTGGAGGAGGGTGGATGTGATTCCACTTCACAAAGGTAGGAGCAAGGCAGAGGCAGGAAACTACAGACCTGTTAGTTTGAACTCAGTGGTAGGGAAAATGACAGAATCACTTCTAAAGGAAAGAATTGTTGAGTACCTAGAGGCCAGAGGGGCATAGGACCCAAGGCAGCATGGATTCACAGCAGGAATGTTGTGTCAGATGAATCTAAATTATTTCTTTGACTGGGTAATCAAAGTAGTAGACCAGGGAGGGGCTGTGGACATGGCCTACCTAGACTTTAGCAAGGCATTTGACACAGTCCCATACAAAAGATTAATATACAAGTTAGCTGACCTTGGAGTGGGTCTCAAGGTGGTAGTCTTGGAAAAAACTGGCTGGACAACATGACACAGAGGGTAATAGTAAATGGAGTCCACTCTGAAGAAAGTGCTCTACTAGTGGAGTACCGCAGGTTCAGTACTGAGACCGATCCTCTTTAATGTCTTTATAAGTGACTTTGTGGAGGGACTGAAAGGAAAAGTATGTCTCTTTGCAGAGGACACAAAAATTTGCAACAAGGACAATACAGATGGTGGGGTGGAAAGGATGAGAAGGGACTTGGCAAGGTTGGAGGTATGGTCAAATGTATGGCAGCTTAGATTCAATGCAAAGAAGTGCAAAGTAATGTACCTGGGAAACAAAAAGCCAAGGGAAGAGTACACAATGAGGAGTGAGATACTAACAACAACAACAAAAATGGAAAGGGACCTGGGGGTAGTCATATCAGATGACCTAAAGGTGGGCTAGCAATGTGAGAAGGCAGTAAGGAGAGCTGGCCGGATACTAGGATGCTTAGGGAGAGGCATTACCAGCAGAAAACAGGAAGTTATTATCCCTCTGTACAGACAGTTGGTGAGACCCCATCTGGAGTACTGCATGTAGTTCTGGAGACCTCATCTCCACAAGGACATAGACAGGATGGAGGCTGTCCAGAAGAGGGTAACTAAATGGTGCAGGGTCTGCACCAGAAGACAGATGAAGAGAGATTAAAGGAGCTTAATATGTTTACCCTCAAGGAAAGGAGGGAGAGGGAGACATAATAGAAACTTTCAAGTAGGAGTCACGTTATGGGCCTGTAGTGGAGATAGCATTGCTGATCGTCTCCCTCCCTGAACGCCAATTTTATATTAAAAACTAGAGATACCTCTCTAAAAATAAGTTAAAATCAGAGTTCATACTCGTTCTACAGCCCTACTTTTATTTCGTTGGGGGAATCTCTTGAAATCGGTAGTATTTAAACCAACACCCGAAGAGTGGAATCCGGGCCTATTGATGACATGGAGGCTGAAATGAGACAGGCGCCCCCAACCCATACCCCGCCGCTAACACCGGAAAAAGGGCCAAAAAGACTGAAAGCCCAATCCGGTGCTTCAGCCAAGTCCTCTGCATCTACAACTACAGCTCAATTAAATGCTCCGCTTTCTGAAAAAAGATTTATGGAAGAGCTTCTACCATTCAAATCCGCTTTACAAGAGCTGACTTCTGAATTAAAATCTCTTAGAGGAGACCTGGCTGAAATGAATAGAGCTATCTCTGATACTTCTGCAAGAGTTACTTCGTTGGAAAACTGGAAGCAATCTACAGATGCTGAGATGACAGCCCTAAGACACAGACAGCATAAGACGGAGTCCAAACTAAAAGATTTAGAGGGCCGAAGTAGATGAAATAATTTACTTATATTCGGTCTCCTTGAAGATGCTGAAGGCTTGATGCCAATTACTTTTCTGCAAATGTATTTGTTAAAGTAGCCAGTCCATTGCCTAATAATACTACATACATCATTGAAAGGGCGCACTGCTCTCTACGCCCGAAGCCTGGATTTGGGAAGTTACCTTGCCCTCTTATTGTGAAATTCCTGAATTATCAGGACAAAATCCATGTGCTGGGTCAAGTAAGAGATGCACGCCAGGTTTTATGGGAGGGCCAGCAGCTCCGTTTTACTCAAGATTTGCCTGCCTCTATCAGACAGCGATGTGCTGAATACCATCCTATGGTGACGAAGTTAATAGCTGCTGGGATCAGATACAGGGTTCAATACCCTTCGCACCTCACGGTTCTTATCGCTGGATCTTGGCATAATTTTGAGACAGCTCAGCAAGCGCTCTCTGCTCTTCAATCTTTACTGCCAGATTTGTTTGCAGCTCGTTGAGGGCTCATCATGGTTAAGAAGGCTTTTCTGATTTCTCCTTTTTGGAAAGTACAGCACGAATGTGTGCTAGATGGCTTACGGTGCTTGGACAATACCCTGAGGGGTCACAAGAGGGTGACAAAGCCCGATGGAAAGCTATTTTTTTTTAGTTGGACAATTATAGTTGAAGGGATGCTGTCAAATTTCTTATATACAGAGCATTGCCAGTCTTTTAGTTCAATAGCTTCCAATATTCTGTTGGGTTAACTACGTTTCAAGTAAAAGGGGAGCTATTCATGTGGGTTTAAGAGATATCTAGCTGACTAAGCAGGAAACTACTCTGCTTTCTTTTGAGGAATTGTTTTTTCCTTTTTTCTTCCTTTGGGTTTGGCAATTCTGTAACTTATAATTTTTTAAGATGAAAGAGTTGGTTGTTCGGGAGGGGGGGATTCAGCAGTGAGAATATCTAACAGGGTGTTATGTGCCATAGAGTTGGATGGGGGTAACCACAGTTGCACACAGCCATTACTTGCTGATAGTCTTGATAGCAACACTAGTGGTTATATGTTGGTGTTTTGTATTTACTACATTCAATAGGTTTAGAATTACAAGGGCTGTGGTAGGTGGGGATAGGTACTTATTTAGAGGGAAATGTATGTATAATTACATCTTAAGGGTTACTAAGTTTTTTCTAGGGTTAATTTATATAGGGTTGGGATATTATGGTTACTGGGAGTTTGTGGGTAATGGGGGGGGATCAGGGGTATAGGGTTGTCTGACACCAAAAAAATAAGAATTAAACTGTATATGGACATCTGTTCACGGTTGCACATCTACAGTGGTTATATCTTTCTATTACATTTCATTAGTGTCCATGATGGGGCTTAAATATTGTTCCTGGAACATAAAAGGGGCACAAACCCCTGCTAAACAGACCAAAATTTTAATTCACCTCAAAACTCTGCAAACTGATGTAGCCTTTTTACAGGAGACACATCTTAAGTCTACGTGTACTCATTATCTCTGCAGAAATTGGGTGGGTCAGGTATATGGGGCTGGTAAGGATTCTAAGAGACGAGGAGTAGCTATCTTAATTGCTCGCAAAGTTCCTTTCCGGCTTTCACAAATAATGGCAGATTCGGAAGGTAGATTTATCATTATAAGAGGTCTGTTGGTTCATACAGAGGTCATTTTGGGGTCAATTTACAGACCTAACTCAGATGACCCTGAATTCTTTGCCTCTCTAATGTCAACACTTGCTCCCTGGTCTAAGTTGCCAATATTGCTTGGTGGAGACTGGAATCTTGTGCTTTCAAATGCATTGGATAGATCTGGCAGAGCCAGATTAATGTCCTCCCCTGGCCAAAAAGCCATACATGAACTAATGTCCTCCTTGGGTCTGGTGGATCCTTGGAGGCTTACACATCCTGAAGACAGGGAATATTCATTTCATTCTCTCCCGCATAATAGTTTTTCCCGCATAGATTTTTTTCTTTTGTCAGTAGATCATATTCCAGGGATCTCCATAGTTCATTACTCATCTAAGGCCATCTCGGATCATCGATCTCCAATTAAATCTTTTTACTAAATGTGCACAGAGATAGAGTTTGGAAGCTCAATAATCAGCTTCTAAACTCAGAGGAGTATGTTCGTTTAATGCAAGATTTCATTAAGATATACATGGAGCATAATGCCTCATCGATGCCCAAAAAAGACTTCCTATGGGGATCCCTGAAATGTGCACTAAGGGGAGAACTAATTCGTCTGGTGACCATACGTAAGAAACAAAAAAACACTGATCTCTCCTTAAAATTAAATCAAATAGCAGAGTTAGAGAAATCCCTCTCCCCGTCCTCCTCAGTGGAGGACTGGACTAAATTGGAATCTCTCCGGGCTCAGTATAATAAATTACTAGCTGAAAAAGCAGAATTTATGTTACTTCATTCCAAAATTTTCTATTTCGACCAAGGTGAGAGGGCTGGAAAGTTATTAGCCTTGCAACTGCGTACTCAATTAGCTGAGAGAACAATTCCGTCTGTTTATTCTTCCTCAGGGGAACTTCTTAGCTCCCCCCCAGATATTGCGAATGCCTTTCGTGAGTATTATCAACAATTATACTCGGCCCCAGCAAATTATCAGCTTACTCAACAGATGGAGCTATTTGTCCAAGACATAAAGCTCCCAGTATTGGCTGAACACCAGATTGACAAACTAAAATGCCCCATCACTTTATCAGAGATTCTCGAAGCTATTGACTCTCTCTCTGCAGATAAGTCCCCCGGGCCTGATGGTTTCACAACTAATTTTTACAAGGTGCTAAAGGAAACCATAGTCCCTATACTACTGGAAACATTTCATTATCTATTTGAGAATGATCTATTGGACATTTCCCTGTCTTTTGCCACCATTGTGGTACTCCCAAAGCCTAATTAGGACCCTCTGCGAATAAGCAATTACAGGCCCATCTCTCTCATTAATGTGGATCTTAAAATCCTTGCCAAAGTTCTTTCCTCCAGACTTAGTCAGGTATGGGAGCATCTTATTAGTACAGAACAAGTTGGATTCATTAAAAACAGACTTTCTTCGGACCACCTCAGAAAACTAGCCTATCTTTTTTCTGCATCCAGGGACTCAGACTTACCTGCTGCTCTTGTGTCCCTGGATGCAGAAAAAGCTTTTGATAGGGTGTCTTGGGAATATCTTTTTCTATTACTTTCTAAATATCACATACCCCAGGAATTTATACAATGGGTCAAAATATTATACACAGCACCGTCTGCCCAAATTCAATGTAATGGCGTTTTATCTACTCCTTTTACCCTGTCACAAGGTACGCATCAGGGATGTCCTCTTTCTTCTTATCTTTTTAATCTTTATCTAGAACCCCTTATTAGGAAAATTAATCTCTCTCCACTCGTAAAATGCATACAAATAGGACACTGGGAATATAAGATATCTGCGTATGCAGATGATTTACTGCTACACATTGCTAATCCTGCTCAATCCCTTCCAATGGTATTCCAAATTATAGCACAATTTGAGTCCTTTTCAAATTATAAGTTAAATCTGTCAAAAACAGAAATTCTTCCCCTTAATAAATATACTATGAAAGCGGATGTTGCTCATATGGGTATACAATGGAATTCTGAGAAATTGAAGTATCTTGGGATTTATCTCCACCCTTCTTTGAGAGTCATGAGACAACTCAATCTAGAAGATTTTCTCAATACCCTAATAGAAGATTTTAAGCGTTGGTCAAAACTACCTCTAACTTTATGGGGGCGTATGAGTATCATCAAAATGAATGTGCTGCCACGCTTGCTATACCCACTACAAATGCTCAATCAGGCTCTTCCACACTCATGGTTTTCTCGAGTACATGGCATTCTCAGTAAATTTATATGGCAAAGCAAAAAAGTCAGAAGAAGTTATTTAAAATTAACTAGACGGAAATTAGATGGTGGTCTCCAAGCTCCAAACTTTTATATATATTACTTGGCAATCCACCTGACTAGAATTCGATATTGGTTACAGCCTAAACAAGGTTCTGGTTATCTGCCTCCTTGGGTTAGGATTGAGCAGGATCTCTGTGATGAATTCAGCATAGACCCGAAGGCTTTACCTTTTATCCCACTAAAAAAGCTTCCAAAACCCCTACACATTACTCCTTTAAATTCTTTAATTCAGGCTCAACAGCAGTTAAGTGCTCTTCTCAAGAAAGATCGGTTTAGGGACATAGCACAACCTTTGTTTTGTAATCCTAATTTATTAATTGCTGGCAAGCCATTAAATCTCAGCTCTTCTGGCCTCAAGAAGGTATAGAGAGGGTGGAGCAATTAGTGAGGGATCAAAAAATGATTTCTTTCAAGGAAGGTTGCTCCCTTTTTAAATGGGTAAAATCTTCAATCTTTAAATATTTTCAGCTATCTCACATGCTGATGCAGCATTTTGGGACAGGAACTTGGCTTAGTCCTTGTTTCAGTGTGCTACTCCCATACCTGGAGGCTATACCGTCTTCCCATTTAATATCTTATTCTTATAATTTTATTCTTATGACAGTGACCCTTTCAGATAATCAAAGATTCTATCAATGGGATAGGGTCACTCAGGCTCTTTCTAATTCTAGAGACTGGTCCCCAGTTTGGGCACATCTATATAAATACATTAAATGGGACAAATATAGGTACATGCAGTTTTGTATAATACACAATTTATATTATATTCCCTCCAAATTACATCGATTAGGTTTCCTATCAACTAGCCAATGTTCTAAATGTCATCAAACTGCTGCAGATCTAACTCATATGTTATGGTACTGTGAAAAGATTGCTCCCTTCTGGCATAGTATTGAAAATAGGTTAAATCCATTATTAGCCTTGTCAGGTAGTTTTAATATAGAAACTTGTCTTATAAGTGACTACACTTCAATACCGGGGGCAATCAGAGAGCTCACGTGGCACTAAGTTCAGCATGTGCAAAAAAAGTCATACTAAGACATTGGTTGGACTTAACTGCTCCAAACTACCTGGAATGATTTAATGAAATGCTGTTTGCTTTGCAGGCTGAATTCACAATAGCAAAGCTGTCAAATGGTATGAAGAAATACAGTAAAAGATGGGAACCTCTTTATACTCTTCTCACAACCAATTAATCATGGTCTTTTCATCTAACTTATTTTTCTATCCTTTATTTCTTGTGAGGCGTTTTCTGGGTTATTGACTCTATAAGGAAATCAAACTTATTTGTTACCATTGTTCTACTCTGTAACCTGTCCATTTGTGTTTCCATCAGGTAGTGATTGTATGTAAACAACCATAGCTTGGGTTAAATGTGATTGGTGGCAGACATGGGTGGAGTGGGGCTGGGGGGTGATGGGTGGGGAGGGATTAAGTAAGCAACAAATTGTTGCAGTTTCTCTCCTTGTTGTAAATGTCTTTTACATTTTTCACCTTGATGTCCTGGTTGTTACTGCCTGCTTACTAAAAACTAATAAAGTATATTAAATGAAAAAAAAAGAAACTTTCAAGTACCTCAGGGGAATCATCAAAGTCCAAGAGGGTAGTGTCTTTCAGAAAAAGAGATTTGCAAGAACAAGGGGGCACAATTTGACGATAGAAGGGGATGGCTCAGAGGTAATGTGAGGAAACACTTTTTCATGGAGAGGGCTGTGGATACATGAAACAGTCTTCCTGAGGAGGTAGTGGAGTCAAAAACATTGAGGGAATTCAAGAATGTGTGGGACAGACATAAGGCAATTCTAGTGGGGGGTAGGAGGAAGTAGGCTGTTGGTTAACTAGGATCTGCAGCTTATTCATTAGGTAAGGAAATGGGCAGACTAGGTGGGCCAAGCTGTCCTTATCTGCCATCAAATTCTATGTTTCTATAGCTGCCACTGATGTCACTAAACAATGCCCTCTACCTATGCAGGAGACCGTGCAATCCCCTTGCCTCCCTGTCTGCTAACACCTGTCCTACAACCCACACTCATAGCAGTGGACAGGTGCTACATGACACGTTGCTACATGCAGTGTCATCGAGTGGGTATTTGGCTTACTTAAGATGCAGTTCAGATACCTTGACTTTTCCAGTGGACCTTGCAATGCAGCCCTCAGAAAGCCTGTGCTACATTGCTTGCCTGTTGCATATTACACAACATGTTGCTGAATCAGGGCATATACCTGCTGGTCACAGAGGGAAACACTGCAGCTGAGTCTGTGGACCGGGGGATGGAGGAGCAGCTTAATAGTGATCCCAGGATGGCCAGGAGGTCAAGGGAATTCAGACAGTAACTCATTGCAGACCTCTTTGGACCCAGATGGTGAGTACAGAGCACACAGAATACAGTAATGGTGCAATAAAATGCATTAGAAACATAACAGAAAAGAATTTGCCAATGCTGAATGTTCACAGCTAGTATTACTGTTGTATGGTACTATTAAGTGGGCTCCCAAATTTTGACCCCAAATGCCCAACAGTCTTTTATGATCGGATGCAATGATCAAGACAGGTGGAATTTTAAAATCCTTTCAAAGGTGAGTTCACTGTGTGACTCTGGAAACAAGTTTCAAGGGATTTGAAAAATGACACCTGCCATGTTCAGAAGGTGAGGGTAAAACAAGGATATGTTGAAAATTAGGGCCAAAAGCTGCAAAAATAAAAGTATGAGTAAATATTGGAACAATTTGTTTCTTCATAACTTATTTGGTTTTTCAGACTTTTCCCCCGACTTTTCAACATAATCTTTTTATGACAACTCCCTCTGTGCATGACCGGTGTTATTTATAAAACAATGGCAGAAATGTCATTTTGCACCACAAGTGTTAAAACACATTTTTGGTAGGATCTGTGAAATGACAGCTGTCACATTCATGAGGTGGTGTGAAAAAATGGCTATGTTGAAAAGTTGGGGTCAAAATAATGAAAGTTACTACAGGTATAAGCGTTTGTTTGAAAAATTGTAACACAGATTCATGACTTTGTTGTTTTCTCATATTTTTACCCCAAATTTTCAACATAGTCTTCATATGACTCCACATACCCTTCTTATGAGCCCACCACATGAACAAGGGTGAAGAAAATTTTTAAATCCTGCCCAGAAGGTGATTATGCACCACAAGTGCAAAAACACATTTTGGCCAGGATTTGAAAAATGACAGCTGTCACATTCATTATGTGCTGTGAAGAAATGGCTATGTTGCGAATTTAGGGTCAGCATATTGAAAATGACCAAAGTTGCAAGCCTGCATTCATAAATTTCAATGTAGGCTCATAACATTGTTGTTTTTAAATATTTTTACTCCAAATTTCCAACATAGCCTTCTTATGACCCCACCTCATGAACAAGGATGGAGAAAATGTTCAGTTCCTGTCCGAAAGATGATTTTGCACAATGACCATAAAATCACCTTTCAGGACAGATTTGCCTAATTTCACTGCCATTGTTCATGAGGATGGGTCCCAAAAAAAGCATGTTGAATATTTGAGACAAAATGTTCAAAATGATCAAGTTATGCCAGTAAGCTCAAACCCCTTTGAAATACATTGAACTGCATACCTGATTTCTCAGTTTGTGGTCCAGCGTTGAAGAGTAAAAACGTATCTGTGGTCCAGACAGGATTATGGCATTCAACCCCCAGTAGGTAAGTAAGGGCTTGGGGGTATGGGGTGGTGGGTGCTGAGTGGGAGGTTGGATGGAGGACAGTAATGGTGGTGGCAATAACAGACATCGATGGATGTTTTTCTTTCTTACAGGGTAAACTTAAAAAAACTACAAGGGGCAGTTTTCTTAACTTCAGGTGGCAACACTGGGGATTGGGCACCCCCAGTATCAGTGTTATGTTTGGGTGGAGTGGGGTGGGGTGGGTTGGTGGGTGCTGAGTGGGAGGGTCAGGTGGGGAGTCAGTAATGGTGATGGCAGCAACAGACATCTATGGACTATTTTCTTTTTACAGGATCTATATTAAAAAAACATAGGTATGGTTTCTTTATTTCATGTGGTGACACTGGATTGGGCACCCCACTGTTGATGTTATGTCTGTGGGGTGGTGGGTGTTGAAGTGGGAGGTTGGGTGGGGACAGTATCAGCGATGGAAGCAACAGACATCGATGGATGGATTTTTTGTCACAGGTATTGGTTAAAAAATATGAGGATGATTTTCTTTATTTCAGGTATGACACTGGGGATTGGGCACCCCAGTGTTGTTGTTATCTTTGGGGAATGCTGAGTGAAAGGGTCTGGTGGAGTGACAGCAAGGGTGGCGGCCCCAACAGACATTGATGGACAGTTTTCTTTTGCAGGGATGGTTCAGCAGGCTGATCATGACAGATCAGATGTGCTTACTTGGGAGCATTATGTAGATCAAAGGAAAGAGCCACCCTATGATTGAGTCAGCTCTCTCCTTTGAATTACACAAAGTTTCCCCCCAGCAAGCAAGAACAGTGTCATGATTAGCTGGTCTGATGATTGGTGTGACACTGATGAACCCATTGCAGACCACTTTGCATTGGACTGACAGTGACACACCCCTCAAAAGCCACTCTCCTAACAAAATGTTCACTATGCATGTGCATACAGCGAACATAAGTAATTATGTTGAAACAATACAGAGAGTACAAAAATAGCCTTCCAGCAGGGTTGGGGGGATGCAAACAAAATAATAGCCATCCGGACTGTGGCAGAGGGGGATGCAAACTAATTAATAGCCATTCAGGCCAGGAGTGGAGTGGGAAATGTGGTTTATGACAAGGAGGAGGAATGAGGTGGAAAAGCTGTGGTATGGCACATGTGTGAGAAGCACCTCTATGTAGGGCTTATACTCCCATCATGGACTTGGGGCTCACATGTACGATCTATTCTAGTGGACAGCTGGGGGACAGCATCCATTCAATGAGGGATGGGAGGTGGGCATGAGGCTGGCATGAGCTGCCAGTAACCATGGCCCTGTGGGGTATTGATCCCTATGAGGATCAGGCCATGACCAGGGGTACACAACACATGTGAGGTGTGCTAGGAGTTCTTGGCATACATGTGCCTGTACTGTGAGGGGTGGCCAGACACCAAGGTGTATTCCATGGATTGACACTCCTCCCACTGAAATGGCTGGCAGTGTGGCCAGCACCTGCGTGCCCAAAGACCATGGCTGTGGCCCCCAGCATGGCAGTGTCCCCATTCAAAGGCTGCCCAATGTGACTGTTCCATTCTTATGAAGCCAACTTCCAAGGCCACCAAGTGCTCAGCATGGTGAATCTCTGCACACTGTTTATGGTCCTGCAGCATTACTCACATGCAGCCCATCTTGGCTTCCATGATCTCTTGAGCCCCATGGCAGCCTTCAGTGGCTGTCTGTTGGCTGCTGTCTGCTGTCATCAGAGACTGTCCTGAGGAACAGGGTCAACTTGGACCCCACCCATTGTGTGAACTGGGGTGACACCATGGTTGGTGATGCACCTTGAACATTGAGCTGAGGTGGCTGGGGCAGGGGGATTGGCCTGGGGGAGCACAGCAGTGACTAGTCTGGGGACATTAGCTGGAGGCAGCACAGTGGTGGCTAGTCCAGGGAGGGGAATGGCTGGGCTGCATTGGCATGGGTGCCAGCAGGGACTGTGTCCTCAATGAGGTCAGAGCTGGAACCAGAGTCATCTTGCCACCTCTACTCCTCTACATACATCTCCACATTGTTGTCTGATTTCTTATTTGTTCTAGTAGGGATTGGTGCAGGGGCTGCATCTTACTGGCTGGTTTTCCTCGACCACGTCCACCAGCAAGGACTGGGGTGTTGAGAGAAGAGAGGATATTGCTGAGTAATGCAAATACATGTGAATGGACCATACCAACATGCAGGCCCATTGTACTGTGTATAGACACAAACACAGTGGAGTATCCATATGCCCCAGTGCTGTACACATCACACAAATGTCCCATCACCAGTGGTCACAGAGTATATTACACCAATGTTGCAGAGCAAGGGATTCCCCCCATAGACAACCAAACATAAAAAATGGCTATGTTGAATAGTTGGGGTCAAAATAGTGAAAGTTACCACAGGTATAAGCATTTGTTTGAAAAATTGCAACACAGATTCATGACTTTGTTGTTTTCTCATATTTTTACCCCAAATTTTCAACATAGTCTTCATATGACTCCACATACCCTTCTTATGAGCCCACCACATGAACAAGGGTGAAGAAAATTTTTAAATCCTGCCCAGAAGGTGATTATGCACCACAAGTGCAAAAACACATTTTGGGCCAGGATTTGAAAAATGACAGCTGTCACATTCATTATGTGCTGTGAAGAAATGGCTATGTTGCGAATTTAGGGTCAGCATATTGAAAATGACCAAAGTTGCAAGCCTGCATTCATAAATTTCAATGTAGGCTCATAACATTGTTGTTTTTAAATATTTTTACTCCAAATTTCCAACATAGACTTCTTATGACCCCACCTCATGAACAAGGATGGAGAAAATGTTCAGTTCCTGTCTGAAAGATGATTTTGCACAAGATACTTGGATACCTGGATAACACCATGTGGCCTACACCCATTTTGTAATCCATCCAACAGGCACGCCATTACTAACAGTGCATGCAGCAGTGATGGCCCACAAGCATGGTGTATAGAGGCCCATGTGGGATGCATGAATAAGGCTATGGTAGGAAGTGTCCACAGACCACAGATCTGTGCAGTACATCCTGTGCTTGCCTTCTGTGCTTGGCTTGCTGTGGCAGATGTAACCATGGCATATGCCCCTGATAAGAATGTCAACCCCCATCACCACTGTGTATGTGCACACCCACCTCAGTGTAATGGGGTTACTGCAGTCACTCACATGGTTGGGTCAGCCCCACTTGGCTTTCATAGTCATCTCCACAGACACTTGTTATTGATAATGGTTGTAGAGTGCCAGCTATTGTCACCTCTGCAGGAGTCAGGACCTCTGTTGCACAAGGTCCATCACCTGTGGCCTGGAAGTTGGACCAGACCCAGGCCATGATGTCCTTCATCCTTCTCTTCAGGTCTGCAGCCCTCTTTCGGACATCTACCACCATCATGCATCTGCCTCCCATTACATTTACCAACTCGATGATCTCCAGCCAAGCCATGGATATTTTATCCCTTACCCCTCCCCCCGCAATGGCCCACCAGGTCCTCCCTGGCCAAGTATGTGTAGTTGTGAGCCAGGTCCATTACCTCTGCCAAAAAACTCCTCTTCCTAATGAGTTTCTCCTCCATCATGATACCTGTTGAAAAGGAGAGGATGGACAGCACTGAGTATGGTATACACACAGCAGAGCACAGAACACAGAACACAGGTACAGTGATGTGCAGGCCTAGTGCCCCTTGACTGGGATATGTATGTGTCCTTACAAGACTGGGTCAAGCACACAGTGAGCTGCCTGAATATCACAGACGTGGGAGTATGTGCAGATACAGCAACAGTCAATTCCTGACATGGCATAAACCTATTGCTATTACTACTCATGTCCCTATTGTAGATCACTGCAAACTACACTTAGCATTACCTCAGTGGAAGCTGTGTGGTGCTATGTGCATCTTTTATATGGTCCAGGTGCAATTAAGTATACAAATGGCTGAATACATTCTAGTAATGACATGCAAATGTGTATTTAGGGCACAGACTGCTAAATTAGGTAATTTGCATGCATTGTTTGAAAATTTCAGCTTTGTGCTTAGCACCATTGCAAAAGCGCAGCACTTGTACTAGCACTATGATCAGCATGGCATGGACATGATGTCCCATGACATCTGATGGTATCATAGTGCTGCTTGGTGTGTGTGCTACAACATTGCACTATGGCATTGCGATTGTGCAGTGTAGTGCTGCACATGCACACCATGCTCCTGGGAATCATATTGCCATCTGCTTGTAGACAGAAATCCCTCATCCAGAAACATGCATAGCACTATGCAAATTGACATCAGTGCAATGTAGCCACCAAATGTACAGCACTAATGTCCAGCCTGCTCCGTAGTGCCAAGGCAGGCAAGAACACGGCTGGAGGTGTGAGAGGGTGTTGCCAGAAACTGCTAATTTTAGCCAAAAAGAATGTCAAACAAGCATACCAGAGTCAGGGGATGTCACAACCTGTCCAAACTCAGGACTCAGTCTGCAACAGGTTGCATGTTTTCTCAGCCCTCCACACCTGTGTTGGCACTTCAGTAGCTGCTACCAATCAGAAGTGGTTCTCTAACCTGGAGATTTTCTTGGTCGGAATCCCACCAGTGCTACTGCTCACACAGTACAGTGCTCCTTTAGCTGCAGGTAAATGGCCTTCCCTGGTCACTGACTCTTGAAGCAACACCTCACTTCACTTCACTTCTTAGAATGTGGTAACTGTAGCTGTCTGCTGCCCCTTCAGAGACAGATTCTGGATTTGTCAGTATTGACAGTTAACTATTCCTCTGAAAGATTCAGTCACAAAGTATTTAAAAATAGTATTTGCTACATCACAATATTTGCACAATCTACAGGATATTACAATACACAAAGGCTATGGAAATTATAGGGATACTACAGAAATTAAAAAGAAAATGGTTTGCACACAGCAGAAGAAACAAATAGAAAATCTCTTTCTGCAGCTTCTTAAAACTAAAGGAGTAGAGAGGTTTCTTACTACATAGGATCTTAGTGAATCAGGGCAGACTCAATCCTTAGATGGTAATTGCTCCAAGTCCCAAACCAAACTACTTGCTAGGGTTTGGCATGTCCACAAAAACCTTTGGCTGTCAGCCTCCCACATTGCATCATCAAATAGGTCACACGGACATCATAGATTCAACATATCATTTGTCTCCTGGAAAACTTCCTATCTGTAAAACTGGTCCAAACAGGATTTGTACTCCCGTTCCTGGTTGCATGACTTGCACTATCCATCCTTTTGTCTTCTCATCTGGTAAAGTCCATGGGGGTTCCTTCTCCCCTGCTTGCACTTTTTTTATTAATTCAAAACAGAACCTGTGATTATGAAAGCAATTCACCTCTTTGGTGCAAGTACCCTTTAGCTGACAGGAACTCTTTTGTTTGCCTAAATACCCCCTAGTTGACTGCCTCAGGCCTGGGCTCCAGTAGCATGCAACCTTTAGATTTATCAGACAGTTTTATCTCAGTTGAAATACTTACAAGAGGTCTAGCTGATAATATAAATTAAACACAAAAAAATGCACAAAAGCTGTTACGGGAGACCCCAAAAATGCACAAAAGCTGTTACAGGGAGGCATGCTAGATGGACACCAGGTAGTCAGTCATGGAGCTTGCCAACCTGATTGATCTTGTGGTTGACAATAAAAATTTGATGCTGTTGGGGGGGTGCATTTGATTAGCCCAGATGCAAGGTCTGGGCATCTGTGGGGTGGGACCTGGCCAACAGGACAGGCATTGCCTGCATAGGTGACCAGTGCTACCTCAGGAACAGTGACCTCAGTAAGAAGAAGCCACATCACCTGCAGCAGTTGTGGATGATGGTCAGCAGTGGCACTGTGTTAAGGCCAGGTAAGTACAGTCAGCTGTATGTATGGTTGCTGTGGTATGTGGTGTGTAGTACTATCTGAGTGTTCCTAGATTATTTTATCATTTTTTCTGAGACTCCAGGGCAATGTACAGTACCTGTGTTTACTCGTTGAGTACACTATTTCCTATGGAATCTGATTTGCTGTATTGTCCTATACAGCCAATACAGGTCTCTGGGACCACTGTTCCTGTATAGACTCCCATCACCCAGTACAATACAGGAACCACTGTAGATCTGGGAGCCATGCTGATTGCCATAACACCAAAGGTGTGCGATATCACATGGTCATGTGATCACTGTATGTTCCTAGGTGCTATATCAGGTAGACAAATGTCATGTGCCTTGGTGTATACTTCCAGCAGGATGTTAGGAGTACCAAACAACATGTTTCTGCAGCCAATGTCTATTCCATGTACACTATCCATGATACTGTATATAGCATGGGTACAGATATACACAGAAATCTCAGAACAAGTCAGCACTACCCACCACTAAAAAAGGCAATGACAAAAAATGAAATGTCCAAACATTTGCAGTTTAATAATTCCTGAAGAGGCTACTGTCAAACCAGTAGAAGTCAGTTGGGCCCTGCCCTGCTCTCCCATCCTGTGCTAACAGCATGCATAAGGTTTGTGGATTTTGCACCTTTTGTGTTTGAGGCCGTATTATTAAACTGCAAATGTTTGGACATTTCATTTTTTGTCATTGCCTTTTTTAGTGGTGGGTAGTGCTGGCTTGTTCTGAGATTTATATGTACTGCTGTTTGATAAGCACATCCTGGTGTGGGGTGGCTGGATACAGAGTATTGATACAGGTATACATGGGCCACATAATGCATGACTTTTAGCTGTAATGGATGGGATGTGCCATCTAAGATCTGCAGTTGTGTTTGGTTACACCTACCGTATGACATCAGTCCCTACTGTTGTAATAGTCTGATTAATGTGCTCTGTTTTCATGAGACCTTATGCTACATTCATCTGACTAAGTAATACGAAATATACAAGGCATGTTGCTGACATGTATGGGTATGTTGGACATGGGTGGTAAGGAGAGCAGCTCAGGGGCAACACCCAGGTCTTTCATACACAGGCTAGGTCTTTGCTACAACACTGGCATGTAGTGTGGAGGCTGTGCTCAGTCCTTGGTCTCACCTGTCTGTGTGCCAATCATGGCTATGTATTCTGGTCAGACAGGTCCATGCATGGTTCTGTCTATCACACATGTGGCTGCAGTGGCACATTACTGTTCTATGGGTGTGTGTACTCTTTAGGGTGCTTGGTAATGTGCCATTTGTTCTGCTGCATGCCATTGATTGCATACCACCCATGTCCTCTTCCACAGCAACAGGACACAGCCAGAGCCACCAAGGACTAGACAGGCAGAATGGAGCCAGCAAGCTGCCAGATGCTGTGAGGAGGTGATCAGCCACAAAGGACGAAGTTTTGAGTCAAGGGCGGCTGATCAGTCTTCAGCTATGCATCCAGTTAAGTACCCCACACTCTGTGTTTTCCAAACAAAACACAAGAGACAGGTACGTTTCAAGACCCGGGCCATTGGTGCAACACAGGTAGCAAGCAAAAGCTCATAGACAAAGAAATATGTTTGCACTCAAGTAAGCCTCAGAAAATTTGTTATTAAACAGTGATTATTCCAGAGTCATACATAAGAAAATGATGACTGGCAGCCCCAGCACTTTGACTATTATGTCTTCCACAGGGGGTGTGTCAGAACAGTGTACCAGACCCACTTTTAAATCACCTTGTTAAAGTGAAACACACTCATAAAACATCAATGTACAAATTGTGAAATAATAATAGTAATAGGTCTGTGGGAGAAAGGCATCATTATTCAAATTATCCAGATCTACACCAGATGCCGATATATCCCTGCCCGGCTATACCCTGCACTGCCTAGACAGAGTCAGGAAATGTGGAGGGGGGGACCTGTGCTATCTACCTCCGTGACCACCTGCAGGCCCATGCCCCCCTCCAATCTGGCCAGTGGTGCCCAAGCCCTGTCCATTAGCATCACATCGGTCCCCTCAAGAGCACCTGTGATCATCACTGCAGTCTACATCCCACCCCATGGACAAATACCTGCTTTTCAATCCCTTTTTGACTACCTCACCACCCTCCTCCAAAAAACTGAACACATCACACTTGCCGATCTCAACCTGAACTTGCTCTCCCCCACCACCTCCCACCTCAAAGATGCACTCACTGCCTTTGACATCATCAAGCTAGTCTTCACCCTGACGTGCATTAATCACAACACCAGGACAGCCACCTTTCTCTACTTAGTCCTCTCAAATCTCAAATTGCCCCCATAAAATCTCTGACCTCTCCATCTTCTCAAACACCCTCAGTGACCACTCTCCTATCCTTTTCAAGTGGTCCTGTCATGCACCCAAACCACCCCCAAGACAATATCCTCTAGACCACTCAAACCCAGCAATCTAAGGAGTCTTAGAACCCACCTAGAGTACTATGACTGGTCCCCACTTTACTCCAGTCAGAATATAGACGCAGCCCTCAGCTACTTTATTGACACTTTCAGTGGTGCCTGTAACAAATTTGCACCACTGAAAAATGACACCCCATGGATCACATATCACCTACTAGACCTTATGAGGCGCCTGATGAATTGTGGAAAAAGCTCTGACTCTGGCAATGCCCGAGACAGACAACTCTACCACACTGCCCGAAACAGCTGTAAATGAGCCATTAGAAAAGCTAAAGCTGACCACTTTAAAGCAGCACTAACTGTCACCAGGGGGAATGGGCAGAAATTATGGGAAAATCTGAAGTCTCTTGGTGGAAAGTCAAACTCCCCCCCAAATCAACTCAACATAAATGGCTCCATCTCAAACAACCCCCACCTATTGGCGGAAGCATTGAACTCCACCTTCTTGGACCTCAGCACTACTCTCCCCCCAACTTCTTCAATCAAACCCTCCTGCTGCAATCACCCCCACCAACTTCTCCTCCTTTTCGCTTCTGGACCCTCATCCCTCGGGAAGCTAAACCCTACCTTATCAAAGCCCTTAAAAGGCCAGTTTCAGTAGTGACACGATTGACCTTAGAATCTTGTGACTGACCTTCAGCGAGGTCCTCTCCCCACTAACCTCATTTCTCAACCTCTCCCTTTGCCTAGGTAAGTTTCCCTCACTGTGGAAGATGGCTCTTACAACCCCCATCCACAAATCTGGTGACCATCTTTTCCCTAACAGCTACCATCCCATATCTATCCTTCCCCCACTCTCCAAGGCTCTCGAACATATAGTTGCAGATCAGCTCACAAAGTACCTATCCAAATACAAACTTCTGACTCCTGAACAACATGGTTTCAGACGTGGGCACAGTACAACTACTGCCTTCCTTGATTTCACTAGTTTCATACACTCAGCCTTGGATAATGGCCAGCTGGCTGGTGTGGTCTTCCTTGACCTCTCAAAGGCCTTCGACACCATTAATTACCCGCTTCTTCTCTCCATCTTGTCTCAACTTGGCCTCTCCCATGGTCCCTTGAATTGGTTCACTGACTACCTATCAAACCGGACCCAAAAGGTAAAAATCAACTCTACCACCTCAGACCCACTCCCTGTCCACTCTGGAGTTCCACAAGGCTCCATTTTAGGTCCTCTTTTTTCAGCCTGTTCCTTAATTCCTTCCCCAAAGCCTGCTCTGGAATGATCCAGCTGTATGCTGATAATGCTGTCCTCTATGCATCTCACCCTAACCCCACCCAACTTGAACTCTCCCTGCAAATCTCCTTTACAGAGGCAGAGACCTGGTTCACTAAACACAAACTTGTGCTTAACCAAAAAAATCTAAGACCATGCTTTTCACCCACCACCAGAACAAACTCAAGCACGCCCCACTAAACATCAACACGTCCACTGCACTTCCCCTTGAACAGGTCCACTCCTTTAAATATCTAGGCATTACCCTCGACCTTGCACTTACCTTCCACGACCATGTACAACAACTCTGCTCAAATCTCAAGTCCCGTATCGGTCTCCTCTACCGTCATCAGTAATGCCTTCCCCCGGAAGCCCTACAGCTTGCCATCTCCTTCTCGGTACTATCTGTGATTGACTATGGCATTCTTATCCATGGGGTGGCAGACAGCACCACCCTAAACAGGGTCAAAATATCACTCAACAAAGCCTGCCACCTCTCTCTGGGCAGCCCCAGTAACACCCATACCTGCTCCCTGTATAACCAAACAAACTGGCTGGATTTTGATGGCAGGAGGCTACAATACCACACCTGCTTATTAGCCAAAATAATCACCACTGGGCTCATGGCCCCTTGCCTCTCTGCTCTCCTGCAACCAACTACACATGCAAGGCTCACCAGTAGCTCACTCAAACCTTCTCACCAGGTGCCAAGACAAAAAAAACTCACTGGGCCAATGCTTCTTTCACTATCGTGCCCCAACCTGGCTAAACTCCCTCCCTCCACACATTATGGAAGAACCTAAACTTGGCCACTTTAAATTCCTTTTGTGCTCCCACCTTTTATCCTCATAGTCCTGTGACTGTTCCTAACTCCTATAATCCTGGCAATGAATGTTGTCCTACTCTCTGGTCTTATTCCTTCTGGCCATAACCTGGACATGTTTAGCCCTCTCTTTTCCCTTCCCCATCTCTCTCCTGTCCACCTTCATGGACAATGGACCACGTCCAATTTTTGACCTTCCTGCTTCTCCCTATCTACTACTCCCTACTACCTCCACCCCGTAGTCTCCGCCTAGCCACCTTAATATCATGGATCTTGGCTCTTACCCATAGCCTTACCCTGTGCCTGACCATCCCTCCCCTCACAACTTCTATATCTAAACTGAATTTTTTTGTAAATAGAAATTGCCTCTATGCTCTATTCCTATTTTTGTACATAGAATTTGCCTCTATGCTCTGTTCCTATTTCTGCCCATTATGTTGTATATAATTGGTCTACAGTATGCTCAACTTGTATATGAATTGTACTTACCTTAAAGTGTTTTAATGTCTGTACTGTTATTGTCTCTGTAATTGATGTGGAGCCTTTGTAAAGGAGTCTCTGACTCAAAGGATTGCAATTCCAAATAAACTAATAAATAAATATCTAAAGTAATTCAATTCTAATCATACTGTCTAGGACCTTTTAATGTTACTTAATGAAATATTTAATCACTAGTACATATAGTATTATACCTGTAAGTACCAGTAGTGAGAAAATATATAGGGTGCTAGAAAGGCAAATCAGACTGATGCATACCTAATTTACACTCCTAAGAGAAGCACAGGAATGGGTTAAATTTCATATAAGCAGGAGTAACTTAATCATTGTATTATTTTAGTTGCATGCCCAGTGTTAAATCGCATTGGGGGAGAGGGCAAAAATGCTTCATAGGAGGCTGATAGTAAGCAAAGTCAAAAGATAATATACAAATGCTGTATAAAATTAAATTAGTTGAGAAACACTGAAAGCCAGACGCTATGCATGCACTAAACTAGAGAACAAGAAGAGCAAGAAAATGTTAGCTAGAAAAATTCTAAGTAATCAAATACATTACATCTGACTAAATTTCTAGTATAGATTAGACTTCACCAATGTGAAAATATCAGTCTGCAATACAGCAATTTTTGACTGTAATTCAAGGCTAGTGATGGTCCAATCATTTTGTGGCTAAAAAGAAAGAAGAAGAAAAGTAAATGAATTTAACATTTTTAGAAGGATGAACAAAACATTATTATATACAATATTAATCCAGATAATTGAATTCAAGTACTAAACAATACAATACATTCTTGTAACGAAACACCGATTAAGATTCTTTGAGAAAAGGTCAAGTCTGTGTCCTGCCAATAGGACTTAGGGCACCTAAGGTTGTGATCCAGTGGCTTTTTTTTTAAGTAACAACTTCAATCTGTCACTTCCATGAAATGGTTGAGGGACAGATTCAAGAGTTATAATTTTATGTCCTGCTGAATTGGACCCATGTGCCACTTCATAATGGGCCCCTATGGCATTTGCAAGATTTTTATTAATAATTACTCTGATATGCTCTTGGGTTCTTATTTTTAACATTCTAGTTGTCATCCCTGCATATTGGAGACCACAGAGGCACCAAACTATATAAATAATGCATGTGCTTCTATATGTCAAAAGGTTTTGATTTTTATCTCTTTATTATGTTCATGTGGATGTACATACGTGTCCCTGACAAAGGCATACTTGCAAAACATTGCATAGTCCACATCTATGAAACCCCCTGGGTCATTATGGTAGCCAGTTTAGTCCTGTCTGCACTTGAGACTGTGACATGGTGAAACAGCTGAAGGTCAATTGGTCACCCAGATTTCTTCCTTTTCTAAATGTTGCTCTAAGTTTTTGTCCCACACATCGCTTTAGTGCCAGATCTTTCAACAGCAGTGGCCAAAATTTATGAATTAAACCACCTATTTCTTTAACAACTGGGCTATAATCCAAAACAAATCTGCAAAAGGGATCCTTTGTTTCTTGCCTAACTTTGGGGATAAGTAAATATTTTCTCTCCTAGTTTCTGACTCTATCCAAAGCCTCTTGCAACCCCTGTAGCCTATAGCCTCTGTCCAATAGCCTATTAACAAACTCCTGTGCTTGTTCAAATACTGTATCATCAGTACAATTTCTGAGGATTTTCAAGTACTATGCACAGGGAATTTAGTTAATGTGTCTTTTTTTTTTGGTGAGCGCTGTTGTGATGTAAAATATTATTGGCTGCTTTTCTTGTGGACGACTCTGGAATAAGCACTGTCTAACAACAACTCATCTGAGGCTTACTTGAGTTCAAACCTATGTCTTTGTGTGTTTAGCAGTCTGTATTGCACGTCTACAGTATGCTCCATGTTTCCACTGCAGGAAGGGGGTGTCCATGTGTGTATCTTGCCAGAATGCATGCAAGCTTATGGGGGCAGCACCTAGATGGTTGTGGTTCTGGACACTCACGCTGGCTCTTGGAGCTCTATCATCTCCTGTTTTGATCATTATTGCAATGGGCATGCAGCCCAGTGTGCGTACTGTGACTTGGGATACATTACACCATGCGGTGTCATGTCCCCTGTGTAGCAGCCTTGGAACACTAGGGCAGTGACAGTAATGCTCACTTCCCTAGGTGGTGTGCCTGTCATTTTTTTGTCATGTATGTTGTGCCACATGGTTGGGTCTAGCTATGCATATCTGTCAGCTAGTGGTAGGCACTGGCCAGTCTTGTACTGGTACACCCCTTTGACATGTCATGTGTGGCACACACCACGTATGGCAACCTGCCTGCATGGCCATCTCCAGTGCCATCTGCACTGGGTGCCACGCTATTGCAACTCACCAGAGCTGGCCTTATGTGGTATGTGTTCCACATCAGGGTAGTTATTAGGTCCTTGAATGTACCTTAGCATGCATTTGTTTGAGCCAGCCTGGTGGTGCTGAGGGTTGAGGCGCTGGACGAAACACCTCGTGCCACACCAGTGACCTGGGTTCGGGAATGAGCCCAGGGGGCTGGGAGTCAGCAGGGGAGGAAGGGAAGGGACTGAGCATCCATAGAACAGCTCTCTCTTCCCTGGTGTGGGTTCTGAGGAAGCACCATGCCGTAGCGGCACCTGGCGGTGGCTGAGACAGCACATGCATAGTGGTGCTAAGCATAGCTTGGGATTGGAGTTCAGCAGGTGGCGGCACATTGTGCCCAGCTGCCATTGCACATCTGAATCTCCACGGGGTGAAATAAGAGAAAATTTCCCTCTCTTTGGGGATAAGCGATGGTGCTTCCTCCCAGGGCCATACTCCCAAAGCTGGTGGATCTCCTCGCTCCTGCCGCAGCTCCCCGACCTGGTACTCTATACTTAGAGTGCCCTGGGTGGGTAGGGTGGCCCTTCCCCATGAGGGTTCAGATCCGGGCGGGGGGGTCACCATGTTCAGGGAGTGTAGCTACAGGAGTAAGCTTCATAGTGGGAGGTAGAGACCTGGGGAAGGAAGACACCAGAAAGAGTTCCCCTCAGTGGAGGTGCAAGAAACAAAGTTGACAAAAAAAAAAGCATGCATTTGTATGCAATTCTAATACATAATTGTCACTGTCTACCCAGCACAGTGATCTTCATGTGTAATCATTCAACAGTACACATGCAGTGCCATGCATACTTTACAACACCACTGGGACATCACTGAACGTATTACCTACACAGCATCTGTATGGAGGGATTCTATCATTAAGGTGGGACTGTTAGCAGCTGGAATGGAAAGTGCCTACAGGAACCTCTGCATCTTACACTGATGTTATGGTGATTGCAGTATAGTGTGAAAGGTGCTCACTCACCTACCACACCACTGCACTCAAGTGTTACTCTATCTGCGGCACATGATGCTGCATGATGGTCCCAATCATATAAAACTGTGCTGTATAGGTACTAATGGGGTGTGTGTGTGTGTGTGTGTGTGTGTGTGTGTGTCTAGGCCCCAACCCTGCTACTGGCCAAGATAGCACCTGCATGTTCAATGTCCTGAACACATGTGTTGGCCTGTGTGCTGGATTCCTGATCTGCAGGGCTCTGGGTGCATGGGTGTAACTCATAGCCAGTTGGGCCATTGCACTACCTAATACGCTGTGCCTTGGTCCTGCTGTGGCATGTGTTGCGTTGTCACATCTGGCTCCTATGATGGTTTCACATGACTCTTGCACAGCTTGTTCCAGCTCTGTTGCTGCACAACACACTCACTGTATGCGCAGTCCTTTACTATTTGGTTACACAGTGCTGTCTATGGTATGCCACACATATTCAGTTGTGGCTGTATTACTCTGTCCATCTTTGTGTTGCAATTTACCCTATATGTCATCTGGTTGTACATCTGTTATGTGCGTTCTGCCACTCCTGTGTCCCTCTTTCTGTTTGCACAACTGGCTGAGTTCGCTGTATTTCTTTCCATAGGTGCCTGCAGGGATGCAGGATGGTGCTGGGATGCTATGATGACAGAGGGCCAGGATGGCATTCTTCATAGATCTGCTGCAGCAGATTCTCATAACATGTCAAAGACAACATAAAGGTCATAGAGAACCCTTCCACATCAGCCACCACTATCACCACCACGTGCAGCTTCTTAAGGACGTGTAGGTATACCGTTATGTCAGTGAACAAAATTGAGTGAATCAAAAATGAGAGAATCAATTTGTGCACCCGTAATGGTAGAGACAGTGAAAATGTAGTGAGAGGGTTGGGATAGCTAAGGATGAGGGTCAGAATGCGAGACTGAATCACGGGGCTTTGTGTGGAGGAAGAGGTTTAAATAGATGAGTGCAGTCTGGTGCTGCCAAGCTGGTCACCTGGCATAACGGCTACAGATGCCACCTATAGTGTTGATGGTCCTGGGTTCGGGACTACCTGCGGGTAGTATTTTAAAACCATGTTGGTCTTTATTTTTTTTTTTCTGTCTGTTGCCCAAGCTTTGGTCTTCCCCCAGTTCAGGGTCCCCCCCCCCAAGAGTTGATTATATTTAGACAGTGGGTGTGGGAGGCTCATCCCCCACAAGGGGGGGCATGGGGCATAGCCCTCCATATTAAACATTTATTTACTTGTCAGCACCATTTTGGTAAGTGCCAAGGTAAACATCTTGCTCAGTGTGGATTCAATGATATGTACTCTGTCTTGCGAGAGTCACCAAAGTATTTTTGATATTATGACATGGAACCGGGCATGTATAGTTTCTCTAATGGGCGGTTGCTCTTTTTGTTTGTTTTTATACATCTTGTACAGGCAGGTGCCAATTTTTTTGTTTTTCCTCCTTTTATGGGCAGTTGTCCTTTTTGCTTTGTTTACCCACTCTTTATGAGTGGTTTCCATTTTTGCTTTGTTTTCCAACTTTTATGGGCGGTTGCCATTTTTGTTTTGTTTTTTATACCCCTTGTACAGGTGGGTGCCCATTTTCTTCCCCTCTTTTACAGGTGGCTGCCATTTTTGTTTTGTTTTTCCAGCTTTTATGGGCAGTTGCCCTTTTTGTCTTGTTTCCCTCTATTATAAGTAGTTCCCCTTTTTGCTTTAATTTTCTACTCCCTGTACTGGTAGGAGCCCTTTTTCCCCCTCTTTTTTAACTGTTTATTTATCTCCTTGCTTTCTCCTGCAGCCCCCTTCATACTGACCCCCCTCAGCTCAGTCACCCAGCTCCCCCAGGACTTGCCTTCACCATGGTCCTCTGACACAGGACCTGTGGTTGTGCCCAAGGAGTCAGTCACTCATCCTGCTGCAAAGAGGGTTTTTTCCTCCATTTTTTCTCCCTGGGCCCATGGAAATGCAATGGGCACAACGTCCATGCTCCACCTCAGTGGAGATGTCTCCAGTGCCCTCTACGTGGGATCTCCCAATCTTTGTGGCATGCAACTGCTACCACCCAGCCATCGCTGGATGACAGTCAAGCAGCGTACCACAGCATCCCTCCCCTCGAGGAAGGATAACTGTCCTGGGATGCGCCATCCTTCCTCTCTCTGCCATCCCCTGAGCAACCTGAGTCATTTCCAGACCCTGGGTCACTGGTATAGCATGGGGTGTGGTGTCCAGTGCCTCAGCTCTCAGCACCACTGGGCCTGCTTTTTCTCCTCTTTTGCAGATAGTTGCCCTTCATGTTTTGTCTGTTACCCTTGTATAGGTGGGTGCCCATTTTCTTTATGTTTTTTTTTTTCCTATTGAGGGGTGGTTGCCCTTTTTCTATTTTTTTTGATTCCCCATATACAGGTGAGTGTCCATTTTCTATGTTTCCCCCCTTTTCTGGGCAGTTACCCTTTTGTTTTCCTTGTTCTCCTTAAACATGCAGGTGTCCTTTGTTTTTTTACTGTTGTTTTTGTTATTATTGTTGTTTTTGTTTTTGTTTACTGGCCGTTGCTCATTTATGTTGTGTAAAATCTGTTTCATACCTTTGCCACTGTGTTGTTTGTCTTTCATTGATCCCTGCCACTCCCACCCTGATACCCACCTGCTGCACTGTTCTTTGTGCTACTTGCATTGCCCCTGTATACAACGCCATATTCAGTGTTATATCCATTTCTGCACTGTGCTGTTGCACTGCACTGCACTGTGTCATTGCACTGCATGTGTGTACTGCACTGTTGCCAACATAGTAAATAATCAGGGTGTTACATATGTAACTATGAGAGGGACACATATTTAATATTCACTTTTATTGTAACATTATGTTATAAAGATACAGCTCGGACATGTTTGACTTACAGTCCTTTTCTCAAAGGTTAAATCAGCAACACTCTTACATACATATTAAGAGGAGTGTTACTTTGAATTTTTAGCCTTTGAGAAAGGACTGTAGCAAGTCCAAAACATGTCAGGCCATGTCTTTTATGGCATAATGGTACAATAAAAGTGAATATTTTCAATTGTATGCATCCCTCTCATAAGTTTGCGTGTGCCAGAACCTTTTTGTTGTTTACTGGATCTAGCTGGTTCTTCAAGCACCAAGTCCCAGTGTGCACTCATTTGGGAGAAATTGTTGCCAAATATGCAGAGGTGTTAGTGTGGGTGCACTACTTCCTAATAACTCTGTTGGTATGTGCAGAAAGTAGCTCTAGTGCAAGCACAGTACTAGCACAACAGGCTGAATGTGGGGACTGTGTATCTAACCGTGTGATTATCCTGTTCATCTGTTGCTGTGATTCACAGTATAAATTATTATCATCATATAAATGTATTATATGGACTCATTGTGTATAGTTTTCACATGTACATATTATGTTCATGCTTTACTTTCCCTCCATGTACTCCCATCACCCAGCTCACATGGGTACTTGAGGTTATATTTCTATCTTTTTATGTTTGCCTGGTGAAACAATTTCAAATAAATAGTATGGAACCATTTATAATGTCTGGGTAAACCACTCACCCACAGAACAGTAAGTTACCAAAGAAACAGCCAGAGTGTGCTTCAGTACAATCATTGAATACTCTGTTTTGAACCTTGTGAGTAAAAACCATGGGGTTACCAGAGCTACAACTCAGTGGTACAAGATACACTACCTGTTTGCTACCTATTTAATTAAAAGGCTATGCCTGTTGGTCCATTGGCAGTGGGTAATACACTTGGTCCCTTGCTGAATGTCATATAAGGTACCAGCAACTATTAATTCCTGCTCACATTTCTCACTGCCCTGTACAGTACCTGTACACTGCATCTCATGGTTGTCTGATGGGATGTGATTTTGGGTAGGGGGTTTACACTCTTCTTTTTCTGCCATTAAGTCCCTCCATACTCATCTGCCTATTTCTCCTTGCTGCTGAACTTCAGGCCTCCTGGGCATCTTGCCCTCCTTCCAGCTCTTGGTGCACCTAATATGGGGAATTGTTGCTCTCATGGCAGGAACCACTTTCCTTAGACTATGTTCTGCTGTTGCAACCAATTTACCAAAGGCCTGTGTAGTGAGAATGGACAACTTAAGCCTTGGAACCTAACATCTTTTTATGTCCTCAGTGAGTGTAGTACCAGCCAGTGGTTGCCAGCCAACAGCAGAAGCCTTACTTAGCTTGATGCTCTACTTGTCTTTCCAACCACTAAATAGGGCTACATGACATTCAATATTTTTGGTCAGACACAAACCATGCCCCTATGGACCTTGTGGGGAAGATGTCATCTGCTCTGCCTCCTTGTTGGCACAAGATGCCACCAATAATTTATGACATCCCTGTCTCACCTATTCAGCGCCAACAGGTATCTGTCAACTCAGGTAGGCTTTCATTTTCCAAAACAACTGTCTCAGTGCTGTTACTGAGTGGATATTTCAACTGTTTGGCAAAGTTGTAATAAAGGGGATTCTAGGTCAAACTTCCACCCCTGTCTTACCACCCAAAGTGCACCTAAATAGTATTGAAATCACTGACAAGCAAGAAATCTTAAATGCCTTCAACGATCATTTCACTACAGCTGGCCTAGCTTTCGACTCCTCACCTGCAAATCTAATGAGATCATCACTAAACATACAATCTACTGAGGGAAAAAAGGTTGCTTCCACATTCTCCTTCAAATCAATACTCTTAAAAGAAGTAGAAGACCTTCTATTCCAACTAGATACAACTAAAAGTGCAGGTGCAGACTCCCTGGATCCCTACTTTCTAAAAGTAGCACTGCACGCCTTAGCTGCCCCCCTCACCCACCTCTTCAATCTGTCCCTAGCCACTGGTTCTAGCCCCTCAATATGGAAGACAGCTCAAGTGTTTCCACTACTTAAGGCAGGTGATCCCATGGACCTCAACAACTATAGGCCCATTTCCATCTTACCAGTACTGTCCAAGATGCTTGAAAAGTTAGTAAACTCTCAGTTAAGTGCCTACCTTGATACCAACACTCTTCTTAACCCAGCTCAATCTGGGTTTAGATCTATGCACAGCACCATCTCTGCCTTAGCAAAGTTACAAATGACTGGCAGACTGCCTTAGACAAAAAGAATAACACCTGTGCTGTGTTTCTGGATCTAAGCAAAGCCTTTGACACTGTGGACCATGAACTACTAATCTCTCTCTGAACTCCATAGGCCTTGACTCACTCTCTCTTAAATGGTTCAGATGCTATCTCTCCGAAGATTACAACTGGTAAAAATGAAGGTGACCTATCTACCTCTAAACCACTCCTAAGAGGTGTACCGCAAGGCTCCATCCTGGGCCCCATCCTCTTTGCCATTTACATCAACAATATTGACTCCAATCTCTCACAATTTAATATTCACCTTTTGCAGATGATACTGTACTATATGTCAGTAATCCTCACCATCAAAAGCCTGTGAGCTTTACAGTCTGAGTTCTCCCTCCTACAGCATAACCTATTAGAAAAGAAATTACTACTAAATGCCAAGAAAACGAAAGCTATGTTCTTTGCCACCAGGAACTGCTCTTCCACTGTCCCATCACTCACCCTCCCACAATTATCTACCATCCTTGGTGAAAACCTGGAATATGTGGACAAATTCAAATATCTTGGAGTCTGGATTGACAATAAACTTGATTACACTAGCCACATTGAAGAGCTACTGAAAAAGCTTAGACAAAGACTTGGCCTATTTTATAGGATCAAACACTACCTGACCAGAGATTCCAAACAAAGGCTAATCCTGACATCATTCCTATCCCTTATTGACTATGCTGACTTCCTCTATGGCCACTGCTCCCTCTCCCATTTAAATAAATTAGACACCTTGTATCATAGAGCTATTAGATTCATTACAGATCTTCCCTCCAGCACCCATCATTGCTCTCTCTACAATGCAGTCAGTTGGACATCCCTGCAACACAGAAGAAACAAAAATGCTGCTGTCTGGATCTACAAAGCTCTGACAAACAAACTCCCCTTCCTACATCTCAGACTGTTTCAACCAGATCACATCCAGGCCTTACACCCTAAGGATCAATAAACTCATCATGCTGAAGATTCCTATCACCTGCACCCGGTATTGAAGGGCTGCAATCAGCTATTCCCTAGCACTTATCTGGAATTCTCTTCAAAAGACCTTGAAATTGGATACCCTTATTCCTTTAACGTCCTTCAAAAAACTGTACATTAGTCTATTCCCAGAATCATGCAACTGCTTCCATAAGGCCTAGTCCTCCCACACCCCCTCCTTCCCCCACCCCCCTTTTTAATGCTACCCCCCTATTTCTCTATCGTTCTTCTAGCTTGTTCTCCAACCAACTTCATACAAAAATGCCCACCCAAGTCCAACTATCCGAGCTTTATCCCTACTATACTGTTTGTTTCTTTCCTTTTAATATGATTTAGGTTTACTGTCATTTTGCCTTGTATATATGTAAATATTTGTATATCTGTCTCATTCATAAATCATTGTATCTGTGTTTATTCAGTACCATGTTTTTTGTGTAAAACTTGTAACCTTATATTGTTATGACCACTCAGGTCCATCTTGTAAATGAGCTATGCTCAATGATGTTCGCCTGAATAAATAAAGATTTTGATTGATTGATTGATTGAAGTTGTTTTTTACCCATTAGCTTAATATTTGCCTGCTCTTCAAGCTGTGTTAAAAGTGTGGCCCTCCTTCTTAAGCATCACGCCTTCTCTCAGTCTCTTGTCACAGCATTTAAAGAGCTCCATGCTCATCACTAACAAGCTATACTGTTCTGTTCAATCCCTGTTGTCATCAATGTCAATGGATTATATTTTCTTCCATTCTTAATGGTTACAACTAAGGGTGCTGTTTCCAGAATCAATTCAAAGCTGCAACTAACCTACTCTAATTACTCATCAGAACCATTGAGCTAAACTACTCATCCGAGTCATCAAATTAACCAGCTTAACAGACCTGTAGATGCTTTTCATGCAGATGTCAGAGACTATGTCAGAGGAGCAATAAACAAGTAGTGCAGATCCAGGGTGGAAATCCACTGATGAAATCATTGGATTGGACATTAGCTTAGTGTGTGGGTGCATATACAATAAATTAGAAATACATTGTATTTACTCATATCAATAAATACTATATCTATGTGTATCGACACTTGACAACTGAATTAAGAGGACTTATCATGTCTGAAGTTATCCTTTTATAAAGATAAGGGGTCCATAATCAACAATTGTGGGGGATAATCTTGGAGGAACTCCAGAATCATTACATCAAGAGTTGTGTTCCCCTGAAAGGTTGCTGATGCATGTGTGACTTCAAAGAAATCCAGCCCATCTTCACCTGGAACCCGTTCAGACTGGCTCTGCTTTGAATGTGCTTCTGACCAGGATGCTGCTCCTCAACTCAGCTCCTGATTCCAACAGGAATTGTGGACCAGATTACAACTCCAGCCAGAAAAAATCTTGCAATAAGATAGGTGGAACTGGTGGTTTGTGATCCTACAAGCTTTGAGAGGCTTTCTAACTTCTTTATACCTGCGCTAACTACCTCCTGCTATAGGGCTACCCACTAACATTGGATATCAGCAGCATGAGGTAACATCCCATGGGTCTCCTGCTAATAAAAATCTACAAAGCAAATAGCACTAGCTAATGTAATTCTGAATGCAGGCTGCATATGCTTTCCCCTTGATGCATAGTGCCTCCTTCCTGAGTTAGTGTAATCCCAAGGCTGGTTAAATTAAACTCTGTGGTGCTCGAGACAATTATGTTAGACAGGCCACCACACATCTGTGACCCCTCACGCAGCGATCACTCAGTGTATGTTCATATGGAGGGATGCAGCAATCCATGAACTGTATTGGTGACTTGGATTTTTGACAAACTGGGTGCATCCCCTGTTGTGAGAATGAGAGAGAGAGCGCGGTTGCACGCTGTGGTGCTGGTTGAAATGGCAGCAGCAGGAGCTTTATGAAAAGCACTTTTTACTTTCAAACAGGTATACCACTGTTGTCTGTTTAGAAAGCATATCTGAGCTCTTTCCAGGCTAACTTGCAATGCTCAGTCTTATTTCTTCAAAACCATTACTGTTCTGTGAACTGACGCAGCAACTTAGAGTCTGTTGGTGGATGAACCCATTCCTGATGTTGACCCAACAGGCAAACCCTGTAGAGGGTGTCACAGTGAATGCTTAGCAGAATTTGGAAAGTTTGACAGAATAAATGTCCTGTTTTTATCTCACTCTGATTGAAGTTGTTTTTATATATAGTAAGAAGGAATTGCTGTCTTTGGGGAGGGAATACCTCCACGTACAAATCACTGCAGTGCAACAACTGATCAGCATGTTGTTATGTTCAATATAAATTAATACAACAAAATGCAAATAGAAGGACCCGGGGGTCCATTTCACTCATTGAACCTCTTTTAGACCTATTTTGTAATTTTAAAAAGGCAGTAGATTTTAATCTGGTAATTTTGAACTGAGTATTTAATATTTAAATACTATTTCATTTTCTTTTCTTTATTTTGAATTTTGCATTTCCAAACTAGTAAGTTCATGTGACCATCACCTTACAAAACACATGCATGACATCCTTATTTAGATTCTCCATTTTACCCTGGACCAGCAGCTAATAGGTCTGAAATGAGAGGGGAACTCTGACCAGGGTTGTTTCTGCACAGCAGCATTTTCTGAGACTTTTTTGTCAGCTAGCATTAAACAATGTAAAGTACACAAAAATAAATTAAGTGTATAAGCCTTGCCAAACTTATTTGAATGGGCTAATGCTTTTAATAATAAACAGCTGGAAAGTCTAAGTATGTACTGAGATTAGTTAGGGATATTAAGATTTTTAAGGGATTCCATATGCCTGTACTTGTTGCCTATTGAGAGTGATGGTATTCAAATATCCTTATATCCTACTTTATCCCATCTATAAATACTTATAAGTATGTTAGCTATTTTTTGACCCTCATAGTGTTCATCCCAATACTACAAGGGAATCCTATCCTGGGAAGAGGTGCCCATGTCACTGTCCTGGGGAGGGTTATAAAGCAGTGGAAGAAAAGTTGACATTACATTTACAAGCATCAGAGCAAAAAAGGTTCATTGGTATATAAGAAAGAAAGATAATTGGAGTCTGGGAAAGAATTTAAGAGACAGCAGATTAAATCAAAATGAAGACCAGAAGGGACTTGGAGATACACCTGCAATTGGAGATCCCTTGAGGGAAATAACTTGGACATTCTAAGATTCTTCCTAAACTATAAGTATTATACTTCAATTTTAAAACTGTATTTTGGCTAGCATTTTGTTGTATTAATTTATATTAAACATAACAACATGCTGATCAGTTGTTGGTTTACATTCCTGCCCAGCTTTGAATTCCAGAAGATTTTAATATTAGTTGGATGGGCTCTAAGGTACCTATTTAATACTGCTTTAAAGCACTTTTAGTGTACAGGCTTTTGCTTAGTAAACATATGGTACACTATAGTACCTCTTTGTATTTATTGCATTAAGTACCTCAGTATATAGGCCCTGGGATAATAATTAAAGTATTAAAGTTGTGTTAAAGTATTATAGATAATTTAATTTGACAGCATTCAATTTGTATCATCCAGAATTTTAAGGACTAAGGAACTTCTATTTTAAAGATTAGGAGCATTTTCTCATAATTTTGTTTCACTGTTAAATATAGCCAATTTATTGATTTCTCTGCATATATAACACTCATAAGATATTAATGGTAAGCACTCACTTAGAGAGGAAGATGAATAATGACTGTGAACCATTACAGGTTGCCTAAAAAAAATAAATAAAAAATCTAGTACTAGGACAATTCAGACTAAAATGACAGATCACATATTGATTTCTAGCTTATCAAACGAGGGAAGAATGTCTGCACCCAAATTAAAAATGAGTATCTTGCTACCTAATGTGCATAAATTTGATATAGGAATGGACACAGGAATGGACAATGATTTAGAAAAATCTCATGAATTAGTATATTGTTCAAATGATCTTGTGGAGAATAAAGAAGGGAAAGAAACCTTTATTGACAATGTAACTGAAGAAGTAAATTGCTCAGGTCATAGCCACATCTTCATACTTGGGGAAATTAACCTCAAAGACGAGGGAACTATTCTAAATAATAATGAAAACAAAGAGAAGTGTATTATTCAATAATACAAGAGGTGATAAAAGTATAAAATTCACCACTAACAAAGGAGTTAAGCAAGGGTGTGTTATATGGCCTACTTTATTTAATTTATTTTTAAATTGGAATCTGCTTAAGATG
The DNA here is from genome assembly GCA_016271365.2 of Neoceratodus forsteri. Taxonomy (NCBI): domain Eukaryota; kingdom Metazoa; phylum Chordata; order Ceratodontiformes; family Ceratodontidae; genus Neoceratodus; species Neoceratodus forsteri. The sequence goes on from CM028133.1 coordinate 562,209,862, forward strand.
TATAACCCAGAATTTCACATGCCCTGCATTGGGAAGTGATACTGCCCCTACCTCGCTTTTGCTGATGACAGAGTATTATTGTCAGCTAGCTTTTTAGGGATCAAAAGAATTCTTCAAAAAAATTTACCTGGAGTGTACAAAAGTTGATTTTCAGATAAACTATAATAAAACAAAGGTGATAGTCTGCAGAAATAATAATAAGAAAAAAATATAAGATTTTTTTTTTGTTTTGTTTTGTTTTTTGACCGGGTAAGTGCACTAGACACATTCTGCCTATTTTCAGGCACAACCCAGGGAAGGGGGATACAATGGAATGCCAACTGACTGTGAACCAGATTAAGCTGTTGGTGGTATTTTTAGTGAAAATATAAGATCCAAGTAGATAATTCTGAAATAGAGACAGTTAGAAGTTTTTGTTGTTTTGGAATTATGATGACACATGATTTATCATGGAGTAAGCATATGAAAGAACTAGAAATAAAAATAAAAAGGCATACATATTCCAGCAATGATAGTGGTGACTCCATGAAATAATGTCTTAGAGTAATACATGTCAAAATCAAAAGTAAAATCCTCTTTGGAGCTGAAGTTTGGGGTATAGTGGCAAAAATAACTATAGAGAGACTACTAAACATGTACTATAAGAAATTATTAGGTCTTCAACAAGGTGCTCCATCAGCTCTTGTGAAAGCAGAACTTGGCCAGTTGCCCTCAGAGTGCCTTATTCAAGAAAGATTGGCCCTATATTGACTAAATGCCTATACTAAGAATGAGAATAGATTCCCACATATGCGTATTAAGGAAGCTATAAATTATTTATATTCGCAAATAATTTTTCCAAGTGTTTTAGTTATTAAAAAAATTTAAACCTTGTGGTTTATTCCAATACCTCATAAATATATTTGTTAAACCTGCTGAGGAAATTCACATATTGATAAAAGATAGAGTGAGGTAAATTTTTAGGCAAAATGATCCAAGTATTTCGTCACAATTCAAGATAAGCAAATGGTTAACATCAAACAAGATACACTGGTTTCAAAGTATATTTAGAAATATTAAAAAACCCACAACAAAAGAAATTATATATAAAATATAAATGTGAATATTTCAATGGTCAAAGACTTAAAAATTGGTTTAAAAAGAAAAAATCTGAGGGCATTTGTAAATGCCAAAAAGGGGAGGATGATTTCAGACACCTTTTGATTTTATGCCCACTATATAATAAATACAGAAAAAAATTCCTGGGATACATTCTTTTCTCCTTGGAACTAGAGCCACAAAATTTGGTTACATATTTATTCATGTCAAACTTAATGAAGGTGTTGGAGTCAGTGGTCTCTGTCCTTAAAATTATCGAAGGAAAGAAATTTCACATTATTAAGGAATTTTTAAAAATATAAATAAACTAGCCTGGATATTTCACTTAAGAACTTCCCATCATTAATATTTATACTTGTGGATTTTAGCATGTGTATATTTTGTAATTTGAAATACATACTTATGAATGAATAGTCTCATGCTGTAAAGACAAAAATTGTCAATCAATAAAGAAATGATGATGATGATGATGATGATATAAAGGAGTGAGGGTCCCCAAGCTAGCAGGACTCTCTTAGTTCCAGGTAGCATGGTGGAGTCCTGGATTTCTTGTGAGCAGTTCCAGGAACAACCACCAAGTGAGTTGCACCACATTTACTTGAATCTGAGGTAAAATTCATGCAAGACTCCCATTCTATCCAATGGCTTGCTTCACCCAGAAAATGTGAGGAGGCTCCCTCCATACTGGCCTCAGACCAAAATGGCAACTTCAGCCCTCCACTTACCTGCCATCTCACCCATAGCCATTTGTCTACCCCTGATAGCCTTCTGGTGTATTCCAATCCTCTGGCTTCTCCTGTGTTTGAACGCTCACCTCTGTCAGCACCAGGATTGTCATCATTCATGCATACACTTCTCTACCAATTCCTCACACATGTGAAATACAGCCAGTGGCCATCTTGCACATGGCATCTTGCACATGGCTCAATAGGAAGCAAAATGGTGGCAGAGCTGTGCCTGTGTCTTGCAGCTCTCTCTGTTTGAGAGTAATCTGCCTGTTTTCCCCCTTTTTTGTTGTTTTATTGTAATTCAGATGCTATTTCCCTATAGAAGAGCAATCTGATGTGTTGAACTCTTGGTCTATGTCTTTGACCAGAGATCTAAAATGTTTATTTTATTTTGCTTTTAGCGTTAGGAGGTAGCTAGGGTTCTTAAGTGCAGAAAGGGTGGGAAAGTGAGGAAGTGGTAGGAGCTAGCTTTTTTGTTTTGATTGATAGGTACCCTCGATCCCTACCTCATTTAGACTGAAGTGTCATTTGAGAGGAGCCTGGTTGTTGACTGGTTCAACTCTCAATGTTCTGAGTGCTGTGGCTACTGTGGTTGGTGGTAACCCTTTTGGTACTGTGCATTGTTGGAATGGAAGGAGATGCTCTTTAACACAAAAGGGCCAACCTTGTTGAGCTGCCCTGGTGGGTCCGCTTGTTTTATGACTGACCTAATGCCATGTTTTGAGTGCTGCCTGTTTGGTGGCTGGACTGTGGATTCTGGAGGTGTTTTACTAAACACCATATGGGAGGGCAGACCGGATTGGTTCTTGGCCATGTTGCTGTTTGGACTCCCCCAGGAGAACGTGGTCATAGTGGATGCTGCTGCACTCATATCCTGTGGAAACAGTTGTGGACTCAGCTGAGGTCTAGCCAAACGCTCCGTTGGTACAGTTCCATTCCTCAAGCTGGCATTTTTTGATCATCCACTCGCTGCACACTGTCATCTTTTCATTGTCTACAACCTTCCCCCATGGCTGGATTATCATTGGAGGGGCTGGACTGATCAGTGACTGTCTTGGACCCTACATCATCTGGTAACTCCTTTTTTCTTGGACCTCATTAGGCTGGTGTGAGCAGCTAAGGAGGTATTTTCCAGGAATTATTTTCTCATTCAACACTCCAACTGCAACTACAATATTTACAATAACTTTGGTTCCTCACTTAAGGACTTGGCCCTGAGGTGGTGGGCGTGAGAGGACCCTCTATCTAGTCCTCACTGGGTTGTGAAGAGCTGTTGGTTTTATGACTTTCTGACAATATTCTCTTGCCCAGTTGAGTTGGGCTCCACTAGTATACTGGGATCGTGTGGTAATGCTCTTGTAGGCTGAATTGTTTGCATCTTCATCTCCTGTCTTTCCTGGGGTGGTTGGGTGTGAGTGGATGGTGGGTGAGGGATTGTGGTGTTAATGTGTGTCTGTATAGAGTGATTGGTTAGGATTGCTTTTTCTGTATTAGTAGTATACTTGTGTCACACAGCTGTTTATTTATAAATTAGTCACAGAGGCTCCCTGGTTGGACAATAAGAGTCTGTGGAAGTCGGGGGTCTGAGGTGGGCTAGGATAGTATATGGGGCATCTCAGCTTCTCAATCTGTGGCCTTTCACTGACCTCCCAGTTTCTTCCACCACAGCACATCACTGCTGGGAGGTTGGGATTGGGAGATGCCTCAATGACTGATTATGGCAGGGCTCCCCATGCACCTCAGGGGGGATAGGATTGAGGTGGTCAGGTGCAGAAGGCACCATGGGTGTTGATGGGCCTTAGAGAGAGGCCAGATGTATTTGGTCCCCATCCCCAGGGTACCCATCAGACCGAGTGGGCTAATAACCAGAAGGGCTACACTGTCCACCAATGCCCTGAGGACAATGCTTTGCAACACCAGATCGATTAGGAACAAGGCCACAATTGTAGTGGACTTGATTTCCTTGTTCAATCTGGCTTGCATCACTTAGACTTGGGTGGGTGATGATGCCAGCAGGGTGTTAGAGGCTGCTGTTCCCCTTGGGTGCTCGGTAGTGCACTGCACCAGAGTGGAGCACAGGGGCGGGGAGTGGCCATCTGTTTTAGATCCGAACTTAGCTACACTGTGCACCCAGTGAGAAGGCCAGGTTCCTTTGGATGTGTGGCCATGCATGGGGGTCTGGGCACAAGTTGCAGGATTCTTCTGGTTTACTGCCCCCTGGGGCAGCGGGTGAATTCCGACAGAAGGTAGCTGACTTCATTGTCGGCAAAACATTGGAGCCTCTCAAATATTTAGTACTGGGTGACATCAGTGTTTGGGTTGATGATGAATCCTCCAGGCTAGGTGATATCCTCCTCCAGAAGATGTCATTTCTGGGCCTGTCACAAGAAGTTTCTTCCATGACCCACCAGGGTGGCCACATGCTGGACCTAGTTTTCTCACTGGGGCTTGAGGTTAGTAACCTCAAGACTGATCGGGTCATTTGGTTTGATCATTGCACAGTGGAGTTCTGATTTGGGGCCCCCCCTTAGAGCACTCCCCTGCAGAGATGGTTAGCTACCGCCCTTTGAGGGATCTGACCCCAGAAGGATTTTTGGTGGTGGCTGATCTAGCTAGTGTGGCCAGTGCATGCATATTGGGTATGGATGAGGCTGTCACCACCTACAATAGGGCGATGTTGGAAGCACTCAACTCTTCCTTTTACCAGTCCATGTATGACCCAAATCTTCTCACTTGAGGTCCCCATGGTTTGATAGGGAGCTCAAAGTGATGAAGATTATGGGTCAGAGGTTGGAGCACTGCTGGTAGAAGTCCAGGCTGGAGGCAGACAGACTGGCCCTGTGCTGGTGAGTATCAGGGGGCAATCACCCATAAGAAGCCAGTGTTCCTGTCCAGAGAGATTGCTGCTGGGAAGAATTGACCAACAATGCTCTTTTGGACTGTGGACAGGTTGCTAAACCCAGCCTATCTACAGCTGAAAAAAAGCTTTTTCTGATGCATTATGCAAAGAGTTTGCTCGATTCTTCTCAGACTGGGTGTCCGCTATTCGGCACGGAGTTCCACTAGTGAGCCACAGTGTGGCTGACAGTGGTTGCCTTGAGTGTCCAGAGAGCACCCTGCCTAGTTGGGGGAAGTTTAAACCAGTGGAGGTGTCTGAGGTCATTGAGGTTGCTTCCAAGCTGATGCACACATATTGCAAACTGGACTTGGTGCCAACTCATTTCTTGATCAGATGTGTTGACACCATTGACCCGGTGTTCACCTTGATTGTCCGGTGCTGTATGCCAGAGGGGCTCTTCCCAGATGCCTTGAAGGAGCCACTAGTCAGACCCCTTCTGAAGAAACCATCAATGGACCCTGACAGCAGGGTGAATTACCATACAATCTCCATTCTCTCATTTGTGGGGAAGGTTCTCGAGAAGGTTGTGATGCAGCAGCTTGAGGAGCACCTCATGGCCTTTGATCTCTACCAGCTTTTCCAGTTTGGATTTCATTCTAGGCATAGCATGGAAACTGCATTAGTTCCGGTGCACAATGACTTCCTTAGGGTGAGAGATCGAGGGAAGGGGACAATTCTCATTCTCCTCGATCTCTTCTCAGCTTTTGACATGGTAGACCATTGTGTGTTACTCAAATGCTTGAGGGAATTTTGTGGACTCGCTGGCACTGTTATCTGCTTGTTTGAGTCCTACCTCACAAATAGGAGGCGATGACTGGTGATGGGGAATTTCTCCTTCTCCCATAGCCTCCTGTCATGTGGAGTACCTCAGGGATCTATCTTGTCACCAATGTTGTTTGCAGTGTATATGCTGCCCCTGGGGGAGCTCATTAGGAAATACAGTTTGGGTTTTCATTGCTATGCAGATGATACCCAACTGTATTTTCCCTTCACCCCTGGAACATCCAGTGCAGTGGATGTGTTAAACAACTGCCTTGCTGAGATCCATGATTGGATGGACTCCATCTGGTTGTGACCGAACCCTTATAAGATGGAGGTACTGGTGGTGGAGTCAAACAGAGGGTGCAATAGGATGGCCTCTGGCACAGCCATGGGATTGTTACTGGGAACTGTGCTATTGAAGGACTCCTCTATGGTGCTTGATCTTGGTGTGAACTTTGACAGCGGCTTGATCTTTGAATGTCCAGTATCATCCATTGTTTGGACCAGCTTTTACCATCTCAGGAATATCACCAGGATCAGGCCCCTTATTACAACTCTGGACCTCCCCACCTTAGTGCATGCCTTAGTGATGTCAAGGTTTGACTACTGTAATGTGCTCTACCTTGGGTTCTCAGGAGGTACCCTCTGCCAGCTGCAGCTAGTGCAGAACGCAGCCACCAGGTTGTTGATGGGGCAGTTGAAATACTGCCAGATCACCCCAGTGCTGAGCAAACTGCACTGGCTGCCAGTCAGGTGGAGGATCCTCTTCAAGGTGGGCTTGCTCACCCTTAAGACCCTACATGGGCTGGGCCCTGGATACTTGATTGACCTTTTTACACCTGCTACCTATGCTCAGTCCCTCTGTTCTTCCTCTAGGGGCCTCCTCACGGTTCGCAGAACAAGGTTAAAAACTGACAGCAACAGAGCTTTTAGTGTAGTATAGTTGTTTTTATTTTGACTTTAATTGTGTGATGTTGATATTTATTTATATTTGCTTGTAAGTTTTCTTGCATTTGTACTGTGCTGTGGTCTTTTAGAAAAGCATTTTTAAATAAAGTTGATATTAATATATATTGATACCTGGTCACAGAGGAAGGGACATGGGGATTACATAACATTACATCTAAAATACTGTATCATTATATATACACTGCACCCTACAATAAGAGCTTGAGTTCAGCAAATATAGAAGAGACAACATTCTGCCACAACCACTTCAGTTCAACCCCTACTGCAGTGACTACACTGTTCAGATAGTCCTGTTTTACCAATGACTACTGTTCAGACTACACTATCTCGTTATACAGAGGCACCACTCTACCATAACAACTTCAGTTCAGCCCCTATTGCAGTGGCTGCACTGTTCGGACAGTTGTCTTTTCAGTGGCTACAGTTAAGGTTGCATTATATCATTATATGGAGACAGCACTCCACTTCAACCACTTCAGTTCAGCCCCTATTGCAGTTGCTGCACTGTTAATACAGTCCTGTCTCGCAAGTGGCTACAGTTAAATAGACCTGAGTAATTCAGTCCCATCTTGTCAAACTATACTTTGCCTTTATATACAGACAAAACTCTACTGTAAGCACCACAGTTCAGCCCCTATTGCAGTAGCAACACTGTTCACTCAGTCATATCTCTCAACAGTAACTGCAGATCAATAGACTTATACGGACATCAAGAATATAGCCCTACAATCAACTCATCTCTCAGTGGCTGCATGGTACATACACCTCTGTTGCAGCAGGTCCTGCTATGCTGCCTTCACAGAAGTCACACCATTACAGTACTGCTAAGGTTTTTCAGGAATCAGTGAGATGCAAGCAGTGTCACTACTTCACTACAGGTGACAGCTGAGAGCCTCTTACAAGTCACACCAACATGGAGCAGGTGACACTAAGAACAATTCCCTCCTTTGTCTCGACAGTGGCCTCCTCATTTCACATTAATCAGACTATTGACCTCCCAACCCAGATGCCAGTCTCAGAAGTTAAGCATGACCCAACTCTCCATACACTGGGAATAAGGAGGGTTTATTGCAACCTATGTCAACAGAACATGCAAGGTACACAAGGTTGACTGGCTTTTCATTATCATCCAAGGACACAGCAAGGGTCACCCAGCATCATGCTCCATGATAGCAGCCTGGCTCAATACAGCTATCTTAGAGGCACACAAGGCAACAACATAGTGCCCCCAAACAGACATTAAAGCACACTATACCAGAGCAGTGGCCACCTCCTCAGCTGAAAGAAACCTTGCCACTACCAAGGAGATCTCGGCAGCTGCCACATGGACATCTATTCATACTTTCACCAGACATTACAGGCTTGACATACTGGATCACAAGACGCAAAAACCATGTCCGGCCACTTGGTCCTCCAAGCAGCCAAGTCGAATCTGTCAGAATGCAACATGTCTACTGCACCCATGGAAGAGGGTACTGCTTTTTAGAACCCTTGATGTAATGATTGTGTAGTGCTTCAGAGATTATCCCCCACAATGGTAGTTTGCTCACCTGGTAAAGGTGATTGTGAGGGTATACATCTCTACATCCCACCCAGTAGACACTCACATTCAGACAGCACAGAACAGCTGCAGGAATGCCATATGGGCCAATTATAGCTTAGACTGTCTGATTAGGGAATCAAGTGATTCTGTTTGATCAAACCATGGCCTGCAGTGTGTAGTATGGGATCACAAGCCAACAGATAACCAGTTTAATTCTAGGTACAGCTTTGGAAGACATCAAACTTTATCCAGTCTGAGCAGGTTCCAGGTGAAGAGGGGCCAGACTTCTTTGATGTCACATGTGCATCAGCAACCTATCAGGTGAACACAACCCTTGAGGTAATGAATGTGGAGTGCCTCAGAGATGTATACCTCCACAATCACATTTACCAAGTGAGTAAACTACTGTTAGTGCAGTGCTAACAGACTTAGTGCTACACAAATTGAATATACCATTGGTGACAGCTTGTTAACATGGCTGCCGCTGTATTCCAAGATACACTCAGGAAGTCGCTTAGTGGATAGTGAGATCATGTAAAATAAACCACTGCACCTATGCAAATGAGGTGGCTCCCTTACATACAGGGCATAGTAACTCCCTGAACTGGTTTTAAATGCACTAAAATGCTGTTTTGGCTGCACTATTTAATGTTTCCAAAGCCCTGCTTTTGACAACATGCACAGTGGGGCATGGACCCCCTAGAGTAGCACTAACACCTGTGTGGAACAAAAATCAATAATTCTTCCTTTTTGCCCTGAACTTCACACCAGCCATGGTAAAAGTAAAGGACAAACCCTGGTAGTCTAGTGACTCCCTGTCTCTCACACAGTCACAGTCTGTATTACATGGTAGTCCAGTGGTAACCTGCTCCATCACCCAATCCCTGCTTGCATCCCTTGTAGTCCAGTGGTACCCCCTCTCTCACCTGATCCCTCTTCCCAGTCCCTCGTAGTTGCTGCCAGTGTTCTGCCCCCATCTGTTGATGGGTTTTGAAGGGTGAGTCAGGTTTTGTATGAGGTGTTGGATGCTGAGTTAGTGGGCTAGAGCAGATCATCTTTCTATGACTGGGATCAGGGCAGGAACAGGGTACCATAGGACTACTAGTGAATTGTTCCTTTACAATGAGGATGAGGGCAGGGTGGGAGTACCACTGTACTACCTGGGTGTGTGCACTTTAACAGTGGATATTTGGTAGGAGAGGGTATCACTAGACTACCAGGAATGTACTTCTGTCTACAACAGGGATTTTGTGAGGGAGGGGCAATAGCTGAAGCACTGCACATTGCCTTTGCATATACAAAGGTACAGAGACATTGTACAGAGTTCTTAATGGATTCCTATCCTTGGCAGATACCAAGAAAGCAAATATCCAGTTTGCATAATGTCATATAAATGTCTCAACAGTGCCTTGCATGCCATGTGGGGTCATTAGTATACAGGCCTTTGAAAATAATATGTAGGAGCAAAGGTGCTATCAAATTTGAGATGCACAATCCCATTTTGCTTCTGGATCTCTGTTACCAACAGGAGTCTGTGCTGCACCACACATATGTACTTTGTGTGGTTCTACCATAGCCCTATGTTTGTACAGGTAGTGAATGCCATACAGGGTGTGCTACCAGTATGAATATGCCTCCATGATGGCTGTGGGCTATTTCATGTGTGGTGCTATGATTTGCACAGTGCAAATGTCCACTTCTGAATATCAGAGTATGAGCATATAACTAGCTATTTCATGTGTATATATAATCCATCTCCAGTACACATAGGGCCCCATTTTCAAAAGGTTAGAGCAGCACAAACTGGATGTTTGCCATGCTAACCAGGAATAGCACCAGCTGTCAGGGACATGCCCATATTCAAATGACACATATACAGTATTCAGCACACCCCCAACAGCGCCGTCATGCACAATATTGTCTCATGCCTATGAAAATGAGGGATTACTCATGCATATCTGGCATAACACAATATTGAATGATTTCAGAAGTGCTACATGGCTGCCAGCACTGCTGCATGTTAAAGCTTCTTAAACTCAGCCTTTAACAGTATGATGGGGGGGTGCCCACACCCTGTCCAAGCACTGTCAAGGGCTGCCAGCCCTGATTCCCATTCACACAAGAAAACAGCAACCCTTGTAGTCCAGTGTCTCTCCCCAGCCCTGATCCCCTTTCCCGTAAATAAAATTAACATCCCTGGTAGACCAGTGACCCTCCCCAGCCCTGATCTCCTGATATGAGAAAAATACATAACACCTGGTGGTCGAGTCAACCAATGAGAGCACACTGTCTACAATATACACTCATTGACAGTTCAGTTGGTGGCTGTCCATGGCAGTGTGAGGTGGGCTGTGCCAGCTGCCAGCTCAGGTTTGGTTGGGAGGGGAGTGTAATGGTGGGTCACTACCTGCCAGGGTGGGGGAGTGGGAGGCCACTAGACTACCAGGGATATTTATGTCTAGTCTGTCTGGTGATTGGAAACCAGGAAGGGGGAGGGACTACTAGACCAGCAAGTGTTATATATTTTTTCTCATACTAGGGGATTGGGGCTGGTGAGGGACACTGGACCACCAGGGATGTTGATTTTACTGATGAGAATGTGGATCAGGGCTGAGGAGGGACACTGGACTAGCAGAGATGTTGACTTTTTTAACAGGAACAGGGATTGGGGTTTGGGAAGGACACTAGACCTCCAGGGCTGCTGTTTATTTAAATGAACGGGGATCCAGGCTGGGGTGGGATCTGGACTGGGGGGGGGGGACCTGGCCCGGTGCAATTGGCCACGGTACTAGTATGCAAAAATAAACATAATCAGCATGTGAATGGCCCCATAGTGCCACACATGCCCAATGGGTTCATTTGCATGTTTTGGATGAATATCGCTCATGAGTGCCATGGCACTAACCAGTGTGCGCTGACCCCTATGGGTGGTCTTAAGCCTAGCACTCTGGTAGCACTGTGCGAAACATAGCTGCTGTTTGCAGTGTGCTGTGCTACCATAGTCTGATATTCAAACAGATAGCGTGGTCAGTTCAGATTGTGCTATCTGTTTGAATATGGTGCCAGAGCCAGCTGGCCCTATTTTTTTACATGGCACACCTGTTTGCTTATGCAGCCATCCGGATCTGAAAATTGGGCCCACAATATTGTTTGTAGAGTGAACTAAGATGGTTTTATTTATTTTTACAAGTCATAATAGTCACTTTTTTCTATTTTTCTCAAGTATCTGAATCAGAGAAGATGTTTGTAGTCAGCACCCCAAACTGCTGCTTGGAAGTTGAATACTTTTTTGAGGTTTTTAAAAATGTAACTTAAAATGAAAACAATAATTAGATGCTGTAGACAGAAGCCTGCCAAAATTCATTCCTTGGCAGATACCAGAAAAGCAAATATCCAATCTTCGTTTTCATTGCTTTTTTTACTTGCAAGGGACTTGCCAAAATTAAAAGCACATTTAGATAATTACATAATTTTTCTTTTAGGAATGCCACATAATGCAAATGTAATTATATTATCTTCATACAATAATTTAATTAAATGGGTTTATGTGCAATTGTAATATAGCAAAAATATAATTTGAGTTTGGTAGTTATTTACAAAGTATTTGCCCATTTAACTTTTACAAATAAAGCAGCTGAATGGGCCAATGCATTTCTAAATTCTCTGGGTGTGATTCTAAAAGATGTGCAAATGGCTGAGTGTCTCAGTAGTTCTTTACACTCTGCACCTTGCCATAAAATTACACTCATCCATAATCTAGTAAGGGACCTATGTTTGTGGGGGGTGGACATGTAAGACTGCATGTAAGCACATTTAATGGCTGCATTATATTTGGATCTCATGTCCGCTGGTTCACTCATTTATTTGATCTCCACCATAGAAGAAAACATCTGGCTGACTATGTATCCATGTTATGCCCATGGAAAACATGATAGCCATATAAATAGTCACTAACTTGCACCCAACAAATGACCCATACAAACACACCAAAGGAACAGAGCACAGTAAAAACGTGGCAGTGAATAAGACAACATTGATTACATACATCACTGGACATGTACACTTCATATTCCACACTGTGTCCTGTTTCAGATGCATCCATTGGACAGGCAAGAGGTTAAATATCCTTAATGAAACCTCAACGTATTTCATTTTTTTTCTGCACCATGCGCTGTCTTTTTCATTATTTTGCCCAAGATGCATTGTTTTACTACACCTCCAGAAGCAAACACCAAGCAACCCCCAGAGACCAGTCCTCCCCACAGCATGTTAGGCAGGCAGAGGCTGATGACTGATACACTGAATAAGTACATATAGAGCTGTACACTGTGATGGCATGTTAAAGGAACAGGAACATGGTGATGATAACATCAGGCAGCACCTGCCATGGCCACCCCAGAGAAGGATCTATTTGAGTTGAATCGACTGGACAACTGGACTGCTACTGGGATTTGGGAGTAAGCAATGTTATTTTTCCATTATTGAGTTAACTGGATCAACATCATTAAGGAACTGGATTCTCTCCATTATGTCAAGCTTAAACTTAGTAGGTTATGGATTATGGGCTTGGGCCCTGGAGGAATGAATGTTCTCACTGTGGGAGTCAAATAGAAATTTCTGACAGTCTTTATGTTCCTGATGTCCTGGCAGTATGTTTTGTATAGTGCCACCCTGCTTCAGCTTCGGTGACAGGAGATACTCCATCTACATTTCATAGAGGACTTCTGATGATTTTCTCAGTACTGTTTAAACAGCTTCTGGTTAAATGTGAACACTGGTCCTTTGCTTTCAGTACTCAATCCTCCTCAACTTCAAGTCATCCAAACAAATGATAGTGTATGGAGAGGGACTCTCACAATAGCTGCACACAATAAAGAATGAGTTAACATCACATCCACTTATTCTGAGCTCCCTCACAGCATAATAGTATTAGGCTGACTGCCTTGTAATAAGGGAGGAGTGTTGATTGCACAGGATCTGGGCTCACATTAAACCAGCCAAAGCAGTTAGAGGGTTACATTGCTTTGGCCCCTGATACTTTGGGCCACATTTCAGTTTCTTCAAAGTACAACTGGATGATGCTGGCAATGCTATAAATGCTCCCCACACACCTGAAATGGGGGTGATCATGAAGGCACATATTGCTATGCATCTGAAGATGGTAGATAAGGAAAGTGGAAAGGATAAAAACAGGGTTGTCCAGTAAGGAGGGGTTTACACTTTAAGTGTCTATTAACTACACTGTAATTGCAATGTAGTTGCATGCAAAAAAAAATGTAACTACACTGTAATAACCCTATTGCATGTAATTAATAATTAATCATTGGTGAGACCCATCATGGAGTACTGTGTCCATTTCTGGAGATCACATCTCAGGAAGGACAGTAGTTGTATCAAAAGCCCTATAAGGAGAGATCCTGAGGGATCTCAATATGCACACCTTGGAAAAAGAGGAGGGACATGATAGAGACCTATGCAGTATGTATCTCACAGGGGTGAACAAGCACAGGAGGGGAGTATTTTTCAGAAGAGAAAGTAAACCAGGACAAGAGGCTATGCAATGAAGCTGGAAGGGTTGAAGTTTAGGAAGGGATGTGAAAAAGCACTTCTTCACTGAAAGAGTGGCGGACACCTGAAACAGTCTGCTGGTGGAAGAGGTGGGAGTGTCAACAGTGGAGGGTTACAAGTATGCATGGGATAGCCACAAAGGAATATTAGTAGAAAAGCAGAGGGGGGGGACCCCAAGATCAGGTATGATCAGCAGTGACATTATAGGCAGGGACAAATTGGGCAGACTTGATGGGCCAAGTAGTCCTTATCTGCTGATGAATTCTATGTGATAACCTGCATATCCTGAAATAGAGCACAGGTTTATGAATCACATCATAGCCTCATGGCATACACCTACAGTCCCCACAGAGGGTGATCCAAGCATCAGCAACAGAATACAACACTTGAAAAATGAAGCACAGTGGAGAAGTAGTAAATGACAACCCACGTATCACTTAGACAAATCACAGAAAGCTGCTTCTTTGGAGCTGGTGTCAACTCCAAAGACATTTTGTTCATGCAAGGGCCCCTACATAGTGTGCTGAACTGCAACAATCATCATAGTAAATAATCTGCCCCATGCTCTGACCGCCATGCCCTTGAAGATGTCACCAACCTGCCCACTTGGGTCATTCTGCTATATCATATTGGGGCAAAGGACTTCTCAGGATAGTGGACTCCACACTGTTCTAAGTGTCCACGCCCTCATAATATATGATGACCTCATAGTAGTGGGGCAGTGTAAAAAGGCAGTAGGCAGGGCCAGTGGGATGCTGGGGTACATAAGGCGTTGTATCACCAACAGGAGGATGAAGACAGTGCTAACACTGTATAGGTCACTGGTGAGACCACACCTAGAGTGCTGCATCCAGTTCTGGAGACTGCATCTCAGAAAGGACACAGACAGGGTGCAGGCAGTTCAGAGATGGTCAACTAAAATGGTGCAGGGGTTGCAAGAGAAGAATATGAGGAGAGACTTAGGGATCTCAACATGTATTCCCTAGAGGAGAGGAGGGAGACAGGAGACATGACAGAGACCTAGAGATACCTCATGAGGGTGAACAAGGTACAGGAAGGGAGTCTATTACAAATGAGGAAGTTCACCAGGACAAGAGAGCAAGTGATGAAGCTGGAAAGGGAGAAGTTGAAGAGGGATGTAAGGAAATACTACTTTACTGGAAGAGTGGAGGACACCTGGTATAGTCTGCCAACAGAGCTACTGGGGGTGAAAAAAGTGGGGGGTTTCAAGCATGCATGGACAATCATAAGGGAATACTGATAAATAGGTTGGGGGGAAGTCACTAAAGACCAAGTAGGGTCTGCAGAAACAGGATAGGCAGAGAACATCTAGGCAGACTGGTTAGGCCAAGAGGAAAGTTTCTGCCGACAATGTCTATATTTCTATGTTTCTCACAGGGTTCAACCTATCTTTCCAGTTGTTTCACAATCTCTGCATTTGTTATGGAATATGTCACACATGATGGAGGCCCTGCGCAACCTCAAAGGTGGAAGCAGCATCTGTAATTTACCTTGGTTCAGGCGCCAATATCCAGACATGAAGGCATGCACAGTTACTGACATAGTTCAGCTTCACTCAGTGTCACACTAAGGCTCATACTAAGGAGTATGGAACAAAAAAGGCTAGTACAAGCCCATAGACTGCTCCTGTCCATTCACCCATAATACACCAATTTGTGCTCTACTAAAATGTAGGAATCAAGTCTTTATTTAGACTGGGCCTTATTTTTGGAACAGATAATATGTTCAGGTAGTTTATTCCATGGGGCCACCACTCTCTGTGTAAAAAAAAATGCCTTACTTCTGTTGGTATTGAACTTAATGTGTCTCAGCTGAAGTGGGTGGCCCCTAGTGCATATTACATAGTTTTTGAATTAAAGGTTTAATTCACTTAATAGATAATCATCTTGCATTATGTCAAAGTATAAGAGTAGATCCCCCTAACTCTTCTTGTCTCCAGGAACATCAGTGGCAATTTATTTAACCGTTGTCCGTAAGTATAATTTTTTAGTTTATGAATTAGTTTGGTTGCTTGTCTCTGTACCTTTTCAATTTTTTCCACCACCACCCTTTCTAATGGGTCCCCAAACCTGGGCTCCATAATCCAACAATGGTCTGACATATGCCCTAAAGAGTGGCATAATAGGAAGTACCAGGAAACTATAGACCCATCAGTTTAACCTTGGTGGTGGGAAAATTAATGGAGAGTATACTAAAGGAACGATTGGGGGTTTACTTGGGGGAGGTGGGAGGTCTGGATAGTCGGCAGCATGGGTTTGTGCCAGGTAGATCATGTCAAACCAACCTTGTGGAGTTCTATGAATGGGTAACATCAGAACTGGACAGGGGAAAGCCTGTGGATGTATTATTCTTGGACTTCAGCAAGGCGTTTGACTCTGTCCCCACAATGGTCTGGTGGAGAAACTGATGGGGTTAGGGTAGGCCTTTGATGGTCAGATGGATTGAACACTGGATAGCTGGACGCACTCAGAGAGTAGTGGTCTGTGGGGAGCTCTCAACCCTACAGAAGTTAGTAGTGGGCACCACAGGGCTCGGTCCTGGGTCCAATCCTGTTTAATGCATCATATCGGACATCAGGGATGGTATAGGTGTGAAATGAGTCTCTCGGGATGACTCCAAGATGGGAGCAGTAGTTGAGGGAGAAGAGGGGAGGTTGGCCCTGCAAGGGACCTGGACACCCTGGAAAGCTGGGCTCACACATGGAAATTAAATTTCAATATCACCAAGTGCAAGGTGTTGCATCTTGGTCGGGGAAACCCTAAACACAGGTACACCCTGGGAGGGGAGGTGCTGGAAGCCTCAACAGGGGAAAAAGACCTAGGGTCATGGTGGATACATGTATGAATAACTCTGAGCAGTGCAGGAGAGCAGCTAGCAAGGCAAACAGGATGTTGGGATGCATCGCAAGGAGGATCACCTCTAGGAGCAAGGAAGTGATTCTGCCGCTGTACAATGGACTGGTTAGACCACACCTTGAGTACTGTGTACAGTACTGGAGACCACACTTGAAGAGGGACATACAGCTCCTGGAGAGGGTACAGAGGAGGGCAACAAAGATGATACGAGGGCTAGGGGATTTGACTTACGAGGACAGACTTGAGGAGCTCTGCCTGTTTTCATTGGAGGAGAGGAGAGACAGGGGGGACATGATTGAGGTCTTCAAGTACCTCAAGGGAATAAATAGGGTAAACATGGAGGGGATCTTTAGACTAAGCAGGGAGGCATCACCAGAGGGCATGGTTTGAAGTTGGAAGGTGGAAGGGTGAGGGGGGAAAAGAGGAGGAGGTTTTTCACTGAGAGGGTGGTGGACCCTTGGAATGCTCTGCCTGGTGAGCTGGTTCAGAGATCCACAGTGGAGGGCTTTAAGAGAGGGTGGGACAGACACAGAAAGTGGATGTATCAGATGATGGCCTGTCCCGGGGGGGTGGGAATGGATGATAGGGGTTTCTGGAGCACAAGGGATGGGATGGTCTCGGCACCCAACTAAGGATCTAGGTTCGAGCAGACTTGATAGACCATAAGGCCTAATCTGCTGGCAAATAGTATGTTAGTATGTTAGTATAATTACCTTTTGACTCCAACTCCTAAAGGTTCTCTTTATATTCCACAATACCATTTTTGCTTTTAAAAGTTGTTTGTTACAGTGAGTTTTATATGTACGTTTATGATCTATGAGTATACCTAAGTCTTTCTCCTCCTCGGATTTCTGTAAGTGGGTACCATTCATATAACAAATAGTTTCACCATTTTGGCTGCCCAGGTGAATCATACAGCACTTGTCTATGTTGAATCTCATACTTCTTGTGGTAACCCACTTATAGATGCAATCCAAGTTTGCCTACACCTTAGCAACACCACCAATGTCGAAAAATATGCCAACTACTTTTGTGTTGTCCGCATATTTACTTATGCAGTTCTGTGTCTAATGGCTGACAACCTAAATAACCATACTACTATCCTTATTCTTATTATATGTTCCTCAAACTATGTCTAAACCATCCATTATGATTATATGCCCTCAAAGTCCAGGTATCAAAACCATCAATACAAAACTTGCCCTGTAGTACTCCAACATCACACTTACAGCCTCTCCTGCTTGTGTAGCAACCATGCAAATGCAGTTCTCTAGCCCCCTGGCCAGCTGACTGCTCTTTGCCCATGATTTCTACTCAACTCACAATCTATGTTTTGCAAACTCTAGATTTCACAGGCTTACTATGTTACTAGATTGCACGTTTCTTCCACTGCTTTAATTCATACATATCACCACTAGTCTGCTCAATGGTCATTCATCGCCTCTTCCTTGTGGCTCACCATCATTCCATCATTCCAGTGATCTAATCATAGGCATTCCCCTATTTGCCAATCATGTCATGTCCGCGCATACAACTTGGTACTTAATTACATTCTTCTGTTCCTGCCCTAATGTGGGCTCCACTTCTATACCCAACACTATCCAAGAGTTGACTACCTTTAGAGCAAAAGCTCATCAACTCTCTTGGATTTCATTGGTCACTCCCTGGTCTTCTGAGCCAAGCCCCTCAAGGGCTCAACTACAATAGATGTATCTGTGAGCATTGTACTCAGATGAGAGAACTAGGCAAGCAAACCTGAAGTAGCTGTTCTGTTCATGCCTTTTGCTCCTCAACTGGGTTTTCATTACTCTGGCATTCCTTCAGCATTCAGGCTTTCCAAGTCTCCTTAAATGGGACACCTCATGAATGGGAATGCCTGTGTAATCAGGATGTGCCATGTGACTCATTACAGGTCAATGAAGTTAGTGCTAACACACTTAAAAAGAGGGAGTACTTGAGAGTGGAGGCTTCTCATCACCATCCATGGTTCCTTTCTAGGTCGGAAGTCTGTTGCACAAGACAGAAGGAAAAAACTCATAATAAACTCCTTCCAAGTCAAAGAGGTGGATGCTAAGTGCTATTTGGAGCAATTTTCTAATGAAGTACCTGCAGCACATAATGATCCTCATGTTTAATTTAATAAAACAGCAATCAATAGGAAAAATGGCCTTCTCAAGCACAGATATTTTAAGTAGTTTTATGTAATTTTTGTTAGTTGTGTCTGGTCTGCTAAGCTCTGTCAGTGTTTTGCTGGAAGAACCAGCTTCTTCAAAGCAGCAGGGTCTAAATTAACACAAATTAAACACATTTTACATTGATTTATAATACTATCTTCTTAAAGTATGATGAGTCAATATGGAAAATCCACAGTTCAGTAACACTAAGACTATGCCTCATACCTGGACACTGAAGGATGACCCCATTAGCTTTTTAATGCCATTACAGCTTGTATATTTTCTATAAATAGAAATGATAAACCAATACTTATTTTAAAGTATGCTGTTATTTAAATGATAACATTCAGTTAGCTGGAGAATACAAAGGAATAACTGGCTGAAGAGGATGTTTAACACTGAGGCCAAAGGCTGAGGCATTTAATCAACCACTGCAGCCGGTTATTCCATCAGGGGTGATGCTGTGGGAATGTGACCATGTTCGAGCAGGCATCTGCAGCTCACTGAACGTGCCTGCGCCTGGCGTGCTCGGTATGCCCACAGCCAAACCCAGTGTCGACATGGAAGGTGTCACATGATGCTGGAAATGGGGGGTGGACGTGAAACTGCGCGGTGTCTGTGGTGCATGGGCAACAAACTGGGTGCCCAATGTGGCCATAGCAGCTGTGAATGCATGTGTCTGTCTTCAATGGCAGCGATCACATCCTCCTGCTGCCGGGCCATCTCTGCCAGGAGCAGACCGTGGTCTCTGCTGTGCTGCTCCTCTGCCTGGCGCAGAACTGCACTGAGTGCATCCACCGCCCTCACAAGCAACAGTCCCACCAGCCTGGATGCACACCAGTGCTGCCCCACTGGTGCATACAGGCACAGGCTGGGACTGTGATGTCATGCAGGCCTCCATTGTAGCACCACCCATGGCTACGCCCATGCTGTTTCCTGCTGTGGGACCATCCTGCAGCCCACACGTATCACTGTACAGGATGTTTGATCCATCATCATTGGTGCCAGATCCGGCACCAGTCCGTGTCACAGCACACTGGCATCCATGGCTGCTGTCATGCTGGGACACAGGCAGGGCCTCCTCCATACCAGCACAACCATCTTCAGTCTGGACAGACAGGTGGGTATGCTGTGGTCCTGACCCTCAGACACCTGTGGAGGTGGATGGGCACTCCTCCATGTCCAGGGTATCACCCTCAGTGGACACACCCACCACCGCTGACCCATGTAGATGCTCAGGAGCTGTAAGGGAACACAGTAGCGTTAATGTCTCTGCCCTACCTTGTGGCATTGCCCCCACCCCCCCACACAGTGACAGCACAGGACCTACCATGCAGTGATGGGTTGCCACCTATCTGGAAGCTACAACCTGGAACGCCCTCTAGGGCACAACGCCACATGCTGCCAGCCACCCGCTCCTCCTGTGGTGTCAGGCGTGGCACATCTGGCTGTCCAACACCGGTTGCAGCATGTGCTGCCCTGATGGCACCCACCTTATCCTTAATCCTCCTCTTGTCCGTGCCGACCTTCTTTTTGCACTCTTGCACAGACCACTGGTTGCTGCTATGCTGGTTGGTGGCACGTTCTACCTCATCCCATGCCACAGCACAGGTCTGTGGTGTTTCCCGCTGTCCACTGAGCAGCAGTTACCTGTCGAGGTAGGCCTCAAACAGGGCATCTGATTCTGCCCGGGTGAAGTTGGGCCTCCTCCGTCTCCCACATCTCTGTTCCTCCTCCTCACATTCGGTTATTATAGAGCCTGTGAGAATGACAGGTGTTACCTTTGAATGTGCATTCCCATGCATCTCTCACACACCACAGTCCACACTTCCAAACAGCATGCAACCCACCACAATAGACCGCAATACTAAACAATGTCCTCTGCAGCTCCATGTCGCAGTTTTATAGTGCAAGGCATGCAAATGAGGTGGGGTGCAACTTTAAGTGTATGCTAATGCAGTGGCTGCGCCATGGAATTGCTGATGAGCTGATTTGCATATTCTGGCTGAATATTGCGCTGTTGTGCCCTGTGCAATTGTGTTGGCATGCTCAGGCAAAGGAGCAGCTGTGTGACGTGCGCAGTAGGCACTGCACAGTGCATGCCTGGGGTGCTGATGCTGATGCCTGCCGTGCTGATGATGTGCTGAGCACAGGAGGCAGTGCAGGGCATGGCCACCACTGTGCCAGTGGTGCTAGTGTGCTGTACATGCATGTGGCACTTGTGTCCTGGAGTGCCATAGGTGTCATGGTGCTACAGCGTGGTAGGCCACTGCAGGGCATCACACACTGACACCCTACTGCACTACACACAGGGAGTCCCAATAGTGCTGTGGTGGTCTGTGCATGACAGACCCTTGACCCTGCAGTCACCCTTTGCCCCCTAGGTGCCATGCATCTGCATGGGTGCACCCCATCATGCTGTTTGGTGACACCGTGATGGGCAGTGGCAATGCTGTACTGCGCAGCATCTGCACGTGGGGGACGTGTGCTACAGAGCACCATTTTGTGATCCGGCATGCACAGAATGATGGCACACAGGAGAGCAGCAATGTGGAGCCTGCTAGAACTGGCCAATCTTGGGGCCATTGTTGAGCCCCATGCTGGGGCCCTGTTTGGGGAGGACCCTTTAGAAAGGCCCAGAAGCGCTGTGTGGGAGGAGGTGGCAGAGGCATTGGAGGAGGCCACTGGGATTGCCTGCAGTGCAGAGCAGTATCGCCACCACTATGGGGACCTCCAGCGGTGGACCCAGACAGGCTGGCCCAACTACGGGCACATGCCAGGTGAGCCGCAGTGCCACGGCCAGGTAGGTGCTCCATCCATACACTGGTAGCGTCTGTCCATCTGGGTATCATGGTGTGCATGTGTCCACCATGCAGTGGGGTGGGAGCCATCCAGTGTAGGCAGTGGTGGTGGTGGTGGTGGTGGGGTTGCAGAATGGCTGGGCTGTGCAGGATGGCACACACTGGGGGGGCTTTGCTACTGGTTTGTACTAATGTTCCCCTCTCTGTGTTTGCACCCTAGGCCCTGAGGAGAGACACCATGCTTGGGAGTCATGGGCACAGCATGACCGTGATGCTGCCCAGCATCAGGGATGAGGTGGAGAGCCCATAGTGCAGCAGTGCCCAGCTGTTGCAGATGCAGGTGAGTGCCTTTTTTCCAAGAACATCTGTGCATGCTGTGTTGAGGGGTAGGCTGTGAGGCATGGCCACCAGCCCTTGACACCTCCGACGTGCATGCCACACGGTACACTCAGCATGGTCCTGTGGCACTGCATGTGTGGGTGTGTGTCACTGGTGGTCCATGCATGTACTGGGTACATGGCTGTGCCACTGCCTTCGCACCACAAAGCCATATCACTGTATGGCCATAGTGGTGCTGTGTGGGACCTGGGTGGTGGGTGTGTGCAGCGGTCCACATGGCTGTGTGTGCCTGGGTAGGCAGGTCTTGAGGACATGGTCACTGTGGGTGGTCACACATCATCACAGGGGCATGGCCCATGGCTGTATGCCATGCACAATGGGTGGGCTGCAGGAGGATGGACAGTTACATGTATTGACTCTGCTCCCTTGTCCTAGGTGGACATTACTGTGCGGCCTTGGAAAGAGTCATGCAGGAGCTGCTGCAGCTGGCGCAGGCATCCCTTGCCATACTGGAACAATTGGAGTGGAACCGGGTCAGGAGAAGACACAACCGGAGGCGCAACAAGAGTGGAGAGCGGGACAGGCATTAGGCCCTCCATGTCTGCTGACTCACCTAACCTCCCTGGACCCACCCTCACACCCCTTCTTCCCTCTCCCATTTGTTCACCCCTGCCCCATTCCTGCCCCCACCTAGTTTGTGCCCCATTCCCCCACCATTGTAAATACCTGTTAATAGTTTTTTGTTACCTCTTTTCAATACATGCGTTTTGATATGACAACTGTGGTGGTCTCTGATTTGCAGCGGGCTACAGGTGCTTGGCTGCAGTGGTGTGCATGGCATCAGGGGTGGTGCAGGCATGGGCATGTGTGTGTGTGTCTGGCAGGGAACCACCTATGGTGTGGGTGGGGGACTCAGTCACTGTCTGTGGTTTGAGTGTTGTTCTCTGTGCACTGGACACCTGTGTGCAGTGGTCTATGGTGCATGCACTGTGCCCATGATGCCCCTGTCAGACTGTCCATGGCCTGTGCAGCTGAGGCCCTTGCATGTCTGTGCTGTGCATGGTCTGCTGGCATGTCAGTGGTGGCTGTCCATGCTGGACACCCCCTGTACCCGGCACAGTGCCGGATTGCCTCCTGTCACAGGTATGGTGCACATCTGCCTCAGGTGGCACTGTGGCCTCCACTGTTGTTGTCCCCCCCTCCATGCTGTCACTTGTGCCTGTTGCAGGGGATGTGCTCCAATGTCTGTCACTTGTGCTCCGGTCACATGCTGGTGGCGTACAGATTCATGGTGCATGCACAGGGTGGCTGGTACACCTGTGCCATGGAGGGGTGCTAGCCATGGCTACACAGCTACTGTGGCTGCATGCCAGTGGGTTTGTTGCCCCACTACTGTGTCCCTGTGTTGGTGTGCCCTTGGGTATGGGTGGGTGTTTGTTCATACACTGTGTTGCATCCTGTGTGGCGCATGCTTCCATGCACCACTGTGGGCATCTGAGCTGGCTGTTGGGGCCAGTGCTGGGATGGGGTGTGTCCTTGGGAGGGTGTGCAGGGTGCTGTACTGCTGGTGTTGGGGTCCGGGGCAGGCCCTGTCACATGTGGGGTACCTCATGTGCCGATGCAGGGTCGGTCTCTCAGCTGTACATCGGGGGCCATTCAGGGTGGCACTGTGTCTGCAGTTGTTGCATCAGTAGCTGCTGCCACCCTCTGCAGGGTGCTCATGGTGGTGCTGCCTTGCATTGCTCCGTGGTGCACAGGGTTGCATTGTCACAGTGGTGGTGGTTGCATGCATGGGGTGACATGCACTGTTCGGCGTTGCTCCTGGGCAGGGTGTCTGGGGATCACTGTGCAGGGTGTGCTCTGCATTGGTGGGATGTGTAGCACTGGGTGGCTGGACCTCCTTGTGTTCCAGTCACAGCTTGTTAGGGGGTGTGCTTGGGCACCATGCCCCGGCTGTGTGATTGTTGCTGGTGTCCATGGGCTGGTGGTTCTTCCAGCTCTCCTCAGGTTGTGCAGTTCATGGGGTATGGGGGGCGATGTTTGTTCTGCTGCATGCTCTTCTCCCATATCTTCCATGGGTGGTGAACCCCTGCATCCTGTCCCTGCGCATCCCTGGTTGTGCTGATGCACTGCTACCCTGCTCCACTGTGCATCCCTGGTTGTGGTGCTGTGCATCAGACCTGCACCACTGCACATCCCTGGTTGCACCATGGTGCAGTTGGTGCAATATTCAGTTGTGTTGCGCAAGCTCATCTTGGCCTGCACAGTGTTTGAATATCGCACTTGTTGTGCATAGGCGAACTCAACTTGCACCTGCTCCTGCTATTGCACTACATTTTTTGGCACAGTTTGAATATCCAGGGCACCATGTTGCTTCTGTGCTATACAATTGAAAATGTTCCCTAAACATTATACATAGTTTTCAACATTATGCTAATTTCTTTTAAGTGTTACACATTCATTTGGTTGACAGCGTTGCTTGCGGAGGTGGTCTAGAGCAACTCCCCCCCTCCTGATTTTGCTACTTAGCTGAACATTTAAATTACTCTGGGGGATGTTGTAAAACCAAAGGCGTCAATAATTGACCCCATGATGATGAAGCAGTAGGGAGGGAGAGCCCATGGGGTCTAATCTCCCCCTGGGCAGAGGTGCAAGAAGACATGGGTGGGGACAAGGCAAAGGACAAGAAGGGTACAAATCAAGAAAACAAGAGGAAAAGAGTAAAGGAGACAGGTAACAGAAAAAAGTAACAAATAAAGTGGATGGGGTTTGTAGAGCTTAAGGGAACAACACTAGAAGTAAGGGAAAGCAGAGATGCAGGTAGGGCAGAAGTAAGGTACGGACAGCCGTGTGTACCAATGCAAAGAGTCTGGAAAACAAAATTCCAGACCTGGAGGCCATCATAGTGAGACTAGTCTGGATCTAGAGGCCATAATGGAGTTGGGGTGCACTGACAGGCACAACTGGGACATTGTTATGCTGGGCTACTCTCTGTTCCGGAGTGATAGGGAAGTGATGAGGAAGGAAGGATTGTACTATATGTGATGGAGGGAATAAAGGCCATGAAAGTACAGGGGCACCTGAAGGAAAAAGAATGGCTGAAGACAGGTACTGGGGCCACAATCGATACAGGTATATAAACTTACAGCACATGGAGAGGAGTTGTAAGGGGAGGAACCAGTAGTTTGGGACTTCATTCTACTAGATGTGGATTGTAACTTTCCAACTGCAGCTTTGGCAAGGAGCAGGACCATTCCTGACTCCCTGCAAGGGTCTTTTTTAAAGTAGCTAGTCAAGGAACCTACTAGAGATTGGATGGTGCTGATCTTGGTACTTACAAATTGGGATGGCATTAGAGATACTGTATTACTGTGAGCAGTCCCCCATGTAGCATTGATCCAGATACAGTGTTATTTAGCATTAAGACAGGAACAGAGGCAAACCCCATGAGAACAATGGTCCTGGACTTTAGAAGTGTGGATTTTAAGGAAAGAGTAGAAAGTCTCAGAAATTATCTCATGGAAGGAGGATTGCTAGGGAGGGTAGAGCACATTGGGGAACAATAAAGGATGACATAATTAAGGCAACCAAACACTGCATGAAGGAAGTGAGTAAAAGTAGAAAGATAAAAAGAGACTGTTATGGTTCTCTAGGGATGTGACCAAGCTGGTCAGGGAAAAAAACAGTGGCATTCAGGAGGCATAATAAACACAGCGGGAGCAAGACAGGGAAGTATACCAAGTAAAACAGAGGGAAGCAGGAAAGACAGTGAGGAGATCAAGAGTGCAGACACAAGAAAGAATATCCAAAGAGGTGGCTAAAGGGGTTAAGGCTTTTTTCAGATACATTAGTGAGAAGAGGAAAGTAAAGGGAGTGATACTGAGGATGTGGAGGGCGGCAGTGAGAGACTCACAAAAGAAGATCAAGAAAAAGAAGACATCCTAAAGAGGTACTTCTGCTCAATCTTTACAGTGTGTGTGTGTGTGTGTGTGTGTGTGTGTGGCAGAGGGGTTTGGCCACCAGAGAGCAACAGGAACAAATGTGTGCTGGGGGGGTAAAGTGGATAGAAGTCCATTTTCAGAGGACAGAGTCCTGAAGGGGCTTGAACAAGCTATGGGACTGGACGGCATAACATAATGGTACTAAAGGAACTCAGAGAGGTGCTAGCTGCCCCACTGATGGCCTTAGTCAACAGGTCACTGGAAATAGGCATGGTTTTGGCAAATTGTAGGAGAGCAGAAGTTGTCCTTTTCAATAGGGACAACAGCAGGGAGGAGGTTAGCAATTATACACCTGTCAGTCTCACATCAATGGTGGGGAAATTAATGGAAACCCTGTTAAAGGAAAGGTTGGAAGAGTATCTTGAATTCAATGGGCTACAAGACCAAAGGCAGCATGGATTTATGGGGAGAGATCAAGCCAAATTAATCTGATTAATTTCTTGTACTGAGTGACTAAGGAAATAGGTCAGGGAGGGCAGTGAATATTGCTTAGCTGGACATTAGCAAGGACTTCAGCACTGTGCCATATAGGAGACTGATAAATAAATTGAGCAGCCTAGGGGTGGTACCCAAAGTGGTGAACTGGATAATAAACAGGTTGATGGATAGGTGACAGAGGGTAGTGATTAACAACACTCATTCTAATGAGGGGAGAGTGACCAGGAGGGTGCTATAGGTCTCAGTACTGGTACTAGACCACTTCAGTGTCTTCATATGTGATATAACAGAAGAACTGGAAAGGAAGTTATGCTTTTTTGAAGATGTCACCAAAATCTGTAATAGTGTGTACCTTCAGGAGGAAGTGGA
Organism: Neoceratodus forsteri; assembly: GCA_016271365.2. Lineage (NCBI taxonomy): Eukaryota > Metazoa > Chordata > Ceratodontiformes > Ceratodontidae > Neoceratodus > Neoceratodus forsteri. Next base: position 562,236,427 of record CM028133.1, read on the forward strand.
GAGAATGTGTAAGGACTTTGGGAAACTCGAGGAGTGATCAAGAGCATGGCAGTTGGTGTTCAGTGCCAAAGAGTTCAAAATCATGCACCTAGGGTATTGGAGCCCAGAAACTGAGTACAGGATGGGGGAGAGGTACCAACAGTGACTAAATAAGAAAAAAACAATGGGTTTATCATATCTGATTACCTCAAAGCAGCAACACAGTGTGACAAAGAGTGGGTAGGACCAGTGGGGTGCTGGGATGCAGAGGGAGAGGTATCTCCAATGGGAGAAGGGAGGCGGTTTTGGCACTGTACTGCTCTCTAGTGAGACCTCACTTGGAGTATTGTATCCAGTTCTGGAGGCCATTCCTCAGAATGGACATAGACAGGGTGGAGTTAGCCCAGAGGAGGGCTACTAAAATTGTGCAGGGCAGGTCTCAAGGTAAGAGGCGCTGCCAAAAATAACTCAACAGCTGACAGTGCTGCAAAAAGTGAGGAGTTTATTTGTGGCTAAAAACTGGACAGCACAACCAGCTAACCCAGTAAAATGGTACAAAAGCTGCATCAACAGCTCTATAAAGAGAGTCTGAGAAATCTCAGATGGCACATTCTGGAAGAGAGGAGAGTGAGAGGGGACATAATAGAGACCTACAATTTTCTCATAGGAGTAAACATGGTGCAGAAGAGGCATCTCTTTCCAATCAGAAAGAGCAGCAGTACCAGAGGTAATGCAATGAAGCTGGGTGGTGGCTTTAAGTGGGATGTGAGGATCTACTTCTCACTGAAAGAGTGGTGGACGACTGGAAAAGAATGCCAGCAGAAGTGATGAAGGCAAAAACAATGGGGGACTTCAAGCATGCATGGGATAGACATAGATGAATAATAATAAACCAGCAGGGAGATGGGAGTGTCACTGGTAACCAGCTGGGCTATGTGGAGACAGACCAGACAGAAATCATCTGGGCAGACTGGGTGGACCAAGTGGTCATTTTCTTCAGACAAATTCTATGTTTCTTTGGTTAAAATGCTCACAACTTAGCAATTGTACAGCCTACTACATCATACAAAGCTGTGGTTCTAATGCCCATAGTTCAGGAGTTATAGAGTCTGCTACACAGTCCAAAGACATAACTCTTATAACCACAGATGTAGCAGTTATAAAACACCACAAATAAATCCAAGCAGTAATCCACCACCCTCAACTTACAATGTCCAAGAGCTGGTCCATTTTTTAATCTGGCTGTTTTGGTCAGCCCAGTTTCCTTTAGCCAACATTTGTAATCATGAGAATCTTGCACAGGGTGGAAACATGCAAGCAAAACACTAAGTAGTACATTGCACAGGCATATATATACCTTCATGGGCTGCCCTGTTAAACTATGATTTCCTATGTTCCTATATAGAGTGAATATGGAACTCCTTAAGTGAAGTGACACCCAGTATAGTCTGTTGGAAGAACAACAGAGTGATGTTTGACTTTTACATTAATATCTGCTTGCTGCTGACTACAACGGAGCATAACAGCTCATCATGCTTCATCACCTTACCGCCCAGACATTGATGCCATCTTTCTGTCATCAAGTTGATGAGATTTTCACATTACACTGCAGTGCTATGCCCCTAGAGCGCCATACCACAGGCTTATTCTTGTTGCTGGCTTTGCTCACTACTGGCCTATTTTGACACGAGACAATAGAATTCTTTCGAATTTTATAATTTTGTATGGTTCCATTTTCTGAAATTTAAAGGAAAAAGACTGGAAAGGGTCAATTCCAACAGCAGATAATGAATCAATATGGAAAAAGTTGGAAATGGGGCTCACGCACCATACTTCTGATATTTTTATATATATTTTATTATGACAGTTAGACTTCAATAAATGTTACAATATTTTATGCACTATGTCCTTCGTCAGGGAATCTGTACTCTATATTAATAAAATATGTATGTATGTTCATATTACTAAACATAAACCATTTGTAAATTATATACAGTAAAGGTTATTATTTATTACTTCATACAAACTGCAGTGCTTACTTCCACTTAACCTTATTCTCTTCATGTTATCATGTTATACTAATTATGTTAACACACAACCAAATGACACAATATTCCCATACAAAAATGCTTAAACATTTTCTTATTTATATAACTTACATTTTTCATGAGCTTTGAAAGAGTTAAAAAAAATGATTTATAAGTCTATGCTGCTTCTCTTATTCAAGGTTCCTCAGTATTTCTTTGATTAAATACTGTAAATGAACACTGTGCCTTGCTAATATCCTCAGGTGCTTAAAATAATATACATTATGTGGCGGAGATGCATTTTGATTTTGATTTTTGGAATATTTGAAACAGTAGACTAATATCAGGCCAACATTTATATGCACTCATCCCTCACAATATAATCTCTGTTCTCCTCCCAGTACTGATCTGTTTGTGAGTGACTGATTGTGTCTCTCTAATGAATGAAAAAGGAAAAAAAGTAAAGTTAGACTTCCATATAGATTCAATATTCAAAGAAGAGTAATTACAAAAGCACTTCATTAACTCTTAATTGTAATTGATTTTAACTGACTATAGCATTTAAGTAAAAACAATTACTATCTATAGTTGTTATAAACTGCAGTTGTGATATTTACTAGCGCTATCTAGAGAACAGTGCTGATTAAATATAGAAATTAGCTAATGACTGCAGACATTCTAGCTGGGTCCACAAACACTCACCAGTGTGAATAATTTTAACTTATTACACTATGTGGTTGTGCTTATCTTTGGCACTGTAAGACAGACGAGTGCACAACTATTTTAGTTTCCTTTTCATTATTAGGTTAGCTGTGGTCTCAAGTTTGAAAGTTCTCAAAACATACCTCTTTTACAGCATTCTGCTGCACAGGTTTCTATTCCTTAAGGAGGCAAAGGAGTGAGCAACTGAAATCTGAGCACTTTTATACACAGACATCATTAGCTGGCAGTCCCACATAACATTATGACATCAGATGTTCCATGACATAACAAACATTATTATGTCAGACATTCTGCAGTGCACTCCAGCTTACAACTGCAACACTATTAAGACAAAATTGGTTTTAGAGGACTACAGTAGATGTCCCAATAGTGCTAGCTAAGGGTCACCATGTGCTACATTAGAAACTCTAAAATAAATGGGCAAATGTGTTTACTCTCAGACCCAAGACCCTGCTCAAATATTCACAACATTTACATCCTCTTTCCCATTCTGTATTCTAACCAACTGAAACACATGATGCTGTGGATTGAAATCCCACTACTACACTATGAAACATGAGGAAACATGGACTGAGGGAAACAATGCTCAAGCCATTCTTCCAGATCTCTATATGCCCTTTATATTCTTATTACAGAAATATTCATAATAAAGACATTGAACTATACTAGCAGGAGGTACACAGTGACTCAATATGCTGTTAAACAGACACTAGATTTATGAAAAATTATTTTCCAAGTAGTGCTTTGAAAGAAACATATTTGTACAGTATAAATATTTACAAAGCTGAGTGAGGAATATAATTTATGCATAATTAGTATAACATAATAGCATGAAAAGAATAGGGTTAAGTGAACCTAAACACAGCATGTTTTATGAAATTATAAATAATAGTTGGTATTATATATAATATGCAAATGGTATATGTTTAGTAATTTGAACATATATAAATAGTTTTTGATATAATTTGCAAATAGTATATGTTTAGTAATATGAACATATATGAAAATATCAGAAATGTAGTGAATGAGCCCCATTACCAACTTTTTCTAAATTGATTAATTGTCTGCAGTTGGAACAGGCTCCTCCCAGCCTTTTTTTCTTTAAATTTCAGGCAATGGGACTATACTGGCTGAACAGTGTCTTGCAGTAGGACAGAGTGGTGTGTCCTTTTTCAGGAGGTTCCAGACTACAGATACAACCCTGAACAGAAGAAGTAGATTAATAAGGGAAAATACAGTGGGAGATTTAACCGCAGAACACAGAGGAGATGCCACAAAACACCTATTGTGGATATTGGATCTTACACTTTTGAGAACTAAACACAAGCAACTTTATATGCTTTTGGTTTGGGCTTGCTTGGAGGGTCCCCTGTCTTAGGAGTCCAGGGATAGATTTACTGGGCCTCTATATTGTTAATAGTTTATATGCTGTAAGAAGAAACTGGTAGAGCAGTAAGGGTTATAAATTAGGTGTGGTCAAATATGGAAATTCTTGGTGATCTGGGTAACACATCTCCTATAACAATAAGTTTCACAGCATTCACTCAGGCAGATGAAGGCAGAATAATTAAAAATTTGAAAAATGAAAGACAGTTTGCATGTACAAATCCTACAAAAAGTATATTGAATAGACTGGAACAGTTAAAGAGAAAAAAATGTAAAATGGAGTGGCACTCAGTCACACTTGCTGAATACATAAAGCAAAAGAGGGACCCTAGAGGTTTGTGGATCACCTTAGAACCTATTTTAAGCTATAAAGATAATATATTGGACAGACAATGGGATGGGATATCCAATAAGGCATCACATTATTGCATAATTAACTAGAGAAGGGGACAAAGTAACCTTGGAGATCAAAGACGTAGAAAGCCAATTAGCAGGTAATTCTGACATTCTGGATATTAAATCAACACTTGAGAAGATAACAGAGGGGCTAGATGATTTGTAGGAAACATTAAGACCCAGAAAATTGAGACATTCCATCAAGACCTTACTAATTATCAAGAAGAGAAGGTCTACACATGGATAAAATGTAGAACCTATACACAGGGGGCCCAGTTCCATAGAAAGTACAACCCAGATTCAGACAGCACTTTATATTGATCAGACAGTAATGACATAGAGTATAATCCACAGTTGAAATGATTTTCTTTTTTTATCAGGCAGAGAGAGCAGAGGGATATACCAGAAAAGAGGGTTGAGAACACAAACAGGACAAAGAGAAGATAAAGGACAGGAGATATATGCAATAGCAGATATGGTGGATACCAACCAGGAACATCGGCATCAGGAGAAAAAAACAACAACAGTCTGTATTAGAGGAGTGTTGTACTGTTGGGGTGTACCGTCATCAGGTGAGACATTAAACTGAGGTCCCGTCTACCTGTCCTGGTACTGTCCAGGTGGGTGTCCAGGTGGAAGTAAAAGAACCCAAAGCACTCTTCATAAAGAGTAGGGGATATTCCTGGTGTCCTGGCCAATATTCCCCTTCCCTTAAAACTGGTTTGTGCATCTGTCCAAGGCTGTGTGTGGGTGCTGATGTGTACTATGGCTGCCACTACACATTCAGTGACTTCACTGCCAATCTAGCACTGCTTGTAAAGCACTTTGGGATACAATGTGTATGAAAAGTGATATATAAATTGGATTCTTCTTCTTCTAGAAAAAAGAGAGTAGAAAAAAGAAAAGACAAAATCTACCATTACCAGCTCAAATGAATCTCAGGAGCACAAACAAATAATATACAACCTATCATAAATAATACTCACTGATCTTGAAGAAGTACGCAATCCCAGGGTACTTAAAGAACTGGCAAGCATTTTGGCAGGTCCAGTGAACAGGATTTTTCAGGATTCAATAAATACTGGCATTGTGGTTAAATCCTGGAGAGAGGCATTAGTTACCCCAATCTTTAGAAAATGAGCAAAAAAGGAATGCAAGCATTATAGACCAGTAATTCTAACATCAATACTGGAAATGGTTCTTGTGGGAATTTTAAATGGTAAGATTGAGGATTATTTGAAAAGTATTGGTTTTATGGATGCTACTCAGCATGGGTTTACCAAGGAAAGAACTTGCCAGTCAAATGTGATGGAATTCTACAATAAGATCAGTATGGCACTTGATATTGGTACAGTAAACTAGCTGATGTGATTTATCTGGATTTCACAAAAGCATTTGACAAGGTCCCACATAAGAATCTAGTCCAGACTTTAATCAAAATAGGGATAGACACCTGGATAGTCAAATAGATAGCCTCATGGCTTACTAACAGGAAGCAGGCTGTAAATATTCAGGGAGATGTATCATAATGGGTCAATATTACTAGTGGTGTTCCACAGGGATCAACATTGGGTCCCTGTCTCTTCAATATTTATGTCCCATATATAACTGGAAATACAGTAGTAATGTTTGGTTCTCTAAATTTGTTGATGATGCTAAACTAGGGTTAATTTTCACACTCAGTCAGATAGGGATATGTTACAAATGGAGCTAATTAACCTTGAAGGTTGGGCTACAACATAAAAAAATTAGAACTGAACATTGAGAAGCGTGAAATCATTCATTTAGGGAAAAACAATCCAAAGGCTACCTATTACCTACAGGGGTTCACCCTTACATCTGTAGAGGAGCAAAAAGATCTTGGAATTTGCATAACAAATTCATTTGATTTCAAAAAGCACTGCAATCTAATGGAAGCATGTGCAAATTCAGTATTAAATAGTATTAGAAGGAATATTCAAAGTAAGGATAAAAAAAAAGTTGTACTTCCCCATTTCATCATTGGTTAAGCACACTTGGAGTTCTGCACCCAGTTTTGGTCCCTTAGTAGCAAAACAGAAAATTAAGACCCTGGAAAGAGTTCAGAACCAGGCAACTAGGATGATCACATCTATTAAAGACCTCAGTTATGAGGACAGATTAAATGATTTAGGCTTATTTTCCCTACAGTACAGCAGATTTCAGGCAGACCTCTGTTTAGTTTTTGGTGCATTTACAAACCATGATTTATGGGACTGATTAGGTTTGAGGATGATGGATTCAAACTATGATACTAGATTGCATACTTTACAGTTAAGGGGTGAAAATCATCATAGTAAGAAGATAACTACTTGGTTTAATCAAAGGGTAGTATCACTTTTGAACACTCTCCCACTTGACATCATAGGAAGTACAAATATGACTGATTTTAAAAGGAAACTGATGAATTTTTGTTTAGTCAATGATATACAGGGATAAAGGACTTAAACTTTGGTGAGCTGTAATGGGTAATGCTTTGCACAGCATGTAATCACCTATGATACCTATCATAAGGGTCTTTCGTTTAGCCCCCCTAATCAATTGAATACTTTTTAAATTGAACTAGACCTGCAAAACTGTTACTGGAAAATCAGATGATGTTATTTTTTGATAGTTAAAAGAAATCTAATGAAAATTTGGCTGATAGGCAGATACAAAAAGATTTAAAATGAGCTTTCAAAAGGAAGTTGCAGTTTTTCCCCCAGGCGCAGTACCTGGTGGTATTAAATCATGCATTAAGTTAATAGAGAAAGGCATATACAAATTATCGAAGAGAATAGGCTCCTGTTATAATAAAGAAATATAATCTCAATTTACAACAATTTGGGTAATTGAAATCTCTTGAATGACAATTCATTAATAAAAAAAAAGAAGCACAGATAAGGGTGGAGCTGTGGCTATTTTTGGATTATGTAATATATAAGCAGGAATGTCTGAGACAGCTAGGCAACACACAAACCTAGAAAAAACTGCAGGAAAACCTAACTGAGGGTATTTCTTAAAATATCTGTGGAGTATTAGAGGAATTTTATGAGATAGGTGAAATTACAGAATGGGGAAAAGATGCCCTATTGAGTAAGAATAAGAATCCTGTTATGCCAATATTTTACACTGCCTAAAATTCACAAAAAAATGATAAAACACTTCCTGGGAGGCCAATCATTACAGGAATAGAGTCCCTTATGAACACTATTTCTGCATGCCTGTATGTACAATTTTATACACACTTCCTGGTTCTGATGACAGACAGTTATGTTTGTGACTCAATGCATATCATAAAAATGTTTGAAGATTGACATGCTGAAGATAGAGACTTTAGAAACTCTGCAAGCCACCTTTGATTTGAATGATCTTTAATCCTGTATTTCCTAACAGTTTTGATTTAATGCATTGGATATATATTTTACATATTTAAAAAAAACTGAAGCTGAACCATGAGATGCATTATTAGTGGAACTGGCACAAATGGTCCTTGAAAATATCAATATTTTTTTTCTTTTGAAAACACCCATTATCTTTAACCCACTTGTTCAGTGATGGGGTCAAGCATGGTGCCAAAGTATGGTAACCTGACTATGGCTGCCTCTGAGGACAGTATGCTTAGCTGTTTACATAATCAATACAACATGACGATTATGAAATTAGCTCATTTTATAGATAATATATAGTTGACATGGATAGGGACAATAGAAGAACTACAGGAATTTCATAAGTATGTGAATGAGGATAGATTTTTTTAAACATTTGTATTGACTTTCAGTTGGGATAAGATAGCTTTTTTGGACCTAGAAGTGTACTGTGAAAACAGCAAACAATTTACAGGTTTACACAGTTAAAGGCATGGACTACAACAATGTTCTACATTTTCAAAATTTTCATCCCAGAAAACTCAAGGAGGGGAATACCTATTGGGCAATATCTGAAAGTCAAGAGGAATTGCTCTACAGAAGGTGATTTTGTTAAAGAAGAGAACTGGGTTGTAGGTTTTTAGAGAGGGGGTTACCATAAAGAATGCCTTGCAGAGGCCAGGACTAGAGTTGCAGAGACTCCAGGGGTGACCTAACTATGAAAACCAAACAGAACAGATGGACAAATGTATCTTTCCTACAGCCTTTTCAGAAAATCAGTGGAATTTTTGCAATGTGCTTCATAGACATTGGGATGTACTGCAGGCATAAAATGCTGGGAGGATTTTTAAAGACAAAGCTTTGGTGGTAGTAAGAATAGTTACAAATATGAGAACAAAGTTATTGAAATTAGACCATAAACACCTGACCCACATGGCTTCTGTACAGTATTTTATAAAACATTAGCAAACACTCTTATGCCAATTCTAGCCAAGGTGTTTAATGAATGTGTTACAGAAAATAGAATACCAGCTACCTGTCAGGAAGCCCTCATAGCGGTCATCCTGAAACCAGGTAAATCCAGAGAGGCTTGTGAAGCCTACTACCCAATCTCCTTGTTAAACCAAGGCATTAAGATTTTCACCAAAATCCTCTCCGTGAGATTACAAAAATGTATAGAGAATATCATTCACCCAGATCAGACGGTGTTTATACCCGATGGACATCTTTTAAACAATATCAGAAAACTGTTAAATGTTCTAAAATACAAATCCCCCACAAAGACAGCATTGACTATTTTTTTAGATGCAGCATTGGCTATTTTTTAGATGCAGAAAAGGCCTTTGGTCGCCTTAATTGGGAATATCTATTTGTTACATTAGAACATATGGGGATAGAGGATTGTTTCTTGAAATAGGTGAAATTATGCTACAACAATACCACGGCAAAAATCAAAGTCAATGGCACCATTTACAAGACTTTAACCATAGAAGTGGGGAACAAGACAGGGATGCCCCTATCCCAGCTATTGTTCACTATTAGTTTAGAACCACTGGTGGTGGCACTGAGGCAACATAAAAACATCCAGGGACTTAGTGTTGAGCAACATAAATGTAAGGTCAATCAATCAGTCACTTTATTTAACCAGGCATAAACACCATTGAGCAAGCTCATTTTCAGGGTGGTCCTGTATGTGGATGACACATTGATTTATTTAGAAAACCCTGAGAGGTCTATGCCCCCTACTGGACCTACTAACCCAATATGAGAAGTTGTCTGGGTTCAAAGTCAACATGAACAAGTCTGAGGTACTGCTGGTGGGTGGATCAGTTTCCCCAGAGTTTAAAACCAGTATCCCCTTTCAATTGGTCAAAAATAGGGTTAAGTACCTGGGTATCTGGGTTCCCACCCAACTGTCAAAATTATACCATTGTAATTATGGCACATTACTACACCAGATATATGAAGACCTGAATACATGGCAGTTGCTTCCGTTGTGCTTCTCCAATTGGTTAGACGCTATTAAAATGAATATCTGTCCCAGATTACTGTTTTTATTTTCTACCATCTCAATTCCAGTTCCTCGAATGGACTGAAAACAACTTAACAACAAAATTATTTTTTACATCTGGGCAGGGAGATGACCACATATTAAAAAAGTACTTTTGGTTGCCCCAAAAGAAAAAGGTGGATGGGGCCTTCCAGATTTTCAATCTTACTATCTGGCTGCTCAAGTCACTCCATCGGTTAAAATACTCCATCACTCCAGTTTGGGAACATGGTGTGCACTGAAGGAAAGGGCCCACCACACAAGACCCTTGCACTATCTACTTTGGTTGATTTTAAATAAGGACATTAAGCACATTAAGAGCAGCTAGTCTTGACACACCCTGTCCATGTGGCTAAAGGCCAGCTTTAAATGGGAAATACCATTGTATAGTTGGCACTTCATCCCAGTCAGTTACCTTCCTAGCTTCCCTGTTCAAGATAGGGAGGACTTCTTTGAAAGGTGGTCACCTCAAGGTTTAAAATTCCTACACCAATTTATACAGGGAGGAGTGATTTTAGACTACCTAATGCTACAAAACAATTACAGTCTACCAAAGAAAGATTTTTTAGGTATCTACAGTGCCACCATTATATAAACAAAGTGCCTGGGGTAATGGCTCTGGGCTCCCCTTTGTCAGAAGTAGTTTCACTAGTTCATGCTAGGGCCCTATAGTCCTGCACCAAACATCTTATCCCCTGCCTCTATAGTATTATTCAAGAGGAAGTGGTCAGCTTAGCCCTCCAGGCAGTTCAGGACAGATGGGAGGTGGAATGTGGGTCAAACATTACAAACCCAGAATGAGATAAAATATGGAGGGACACTCATAGGACCACATCCTTGGCCATATGGAGGGAGTTTTGATGGAAGGTAACTGGTCAGTATTTTATAACATCAACTATATCTAAACACCTCTCCACACATCCATTGGACCTATGTTGGTGAGAATGTGGCCTAAAGGGTATGCATTACCATATCTTTTGGAATTGCCCCAACATTCAGGTGTATTGGGAGGAAATAGCTGGCACCATTAGATCTATCATGGGATTAAATTTGTACCTAAGCTTTAAAGATTTGGTGTTAGGTTGCCCCTCAGAGGAGCTTCACTCTGCCACTCAGGATACCTATTTAGGATTCTGGTGGTATCCGCTTTAAAGGTTATCTCCCAAAACTGGCTAATGCTAAAGCCACTAACACATCACCAATGGTAATGTAACCTCAAAGCCATCAAAAACATGGAAGCGTAACAGCAAAGCTAAGACTTTCTGTTGCAAAGTATAATTTGAGATGGCTTCCCTATTTCAATTATTTGGAGGGGGCTGAAGGTATTCCTGTCCTGAAACAACTGCTAATGGATTAGGGGGATCTGGGGGCCTGGGAAGGGCAAGATATATTGGGAAGATGGGAGTCTCTGGAACCTTAGGTTATATCATAAATTTAAGGGAGGAATGCTAGCTTGTTCCAGAAATCACGTTTTTATTTTCCCTTTTCTTAGGTAAGCACCAATGGTGTTGCATATCCCCCCCATTCTTACAGATGGGAGATGGTTTGAAGAAAGTAGAGACAATGAGTGTACAGGTTTTGAATTTTATTCAGGTTAATTTACAGGATATTGAATATAGAGAATATGAGAGCAGGCACTTTTTGTGAAGGTAGTAGCAACCTTGAGTAAAAGATCTCTAATGATACATGGGTTTTGCAGGTCATACAACTGTTAAATAAGGCATAAAGTCTTGTGGTGTATATTTTCCTCATAAGTATTTCCTCTGTGGATATAGATAACCTTATGTGACACAGGACAATCATTAACAACTCCAGCTGGAAAAGAAACATACAAAATATTTCTTATCAAGTCTAGGTGTTACGCTGACTCTTATCTCTTTTTAAGATTCAGATGTGTTGTATTATGGATTCAGGTGGCTGAATGGAATGTAATTGGTATGAACTGTAATACCTATATAAATGTATGTATAGACTTGCAATTGATGCTGCTCTCAATAAAAAGATAAGTTAAAAAAGAAAATGAAATCAGACTATAAAATCCCAAATAGCACACCAGACAATTTTTTAACAACATTAAAACCACAAGGTAATTATCCCTGTGATAATTGTGTACATTGTTAGAACACATTCATGATAAACATATTGCGAAACATTGCTCTGGACAAACACATTGAAACACAAGAACTTATTACATGCCAAATGTAGCATGATTTTATTTGTTGAAATGTTCATGTGACCTTCTCCATGTGGGCAAAACCTCCAGACAACTAAAAACTAGGATAGGAGGGCATAAAAATGTTAAAAGTAGGAATGATTCAAACTCTCAGTAGCTGAGCATTTCAACCAGCTTAAACATAATGTTTCAACATTGTTTGTTTGTTTGTTTGTTACATTTTTTGGCATAGAGAGATAGTCATGTTTCCAAAAAAAAAGGGGGGAGGTGACTGGGAGAAGTTGCTCTTAACAAGAGAAGCCCATTGGATTCTAAAGTTTAAAGCTTTATATAGAAAGTATGGTATGAATGAGCAAATAAACTGGCAGGCAATAATGTGAATTATTTTCCTCAGCTTTCTAGTTATATAAATATGTTTGCTTCAAGACACTATTTGGAAAAAAAATCTTGGTAATTCTAGTGCCCACATAACAGCACATTAAGTCACAGTGCATTTCCCCTTAATATAATTCAATGTCTTTATTATGAATATTCTTGTAATGAGAATTAAAATGGCATGTAGAGATCTGAAATGATGTCTTGAGCATTGTTTCCCTCAGTACGTTTCCTCATGTTGCACAGGCTAAATGTGGGATTTATATTTATTTATTGATTGATTGATAGATTGATGTATTTATTTATTTGAAAATTGGTAACAGGGAGAGGCACACTGAGCCAGGGCTCATTTCCAGGTGTGACCTGAGGAGGGGGATTGGAGAAAAACAGCAATACAATACACAACAACAAGTCAATTAGGCAAAATTTGGTATATACATTGGTACGAAAACAGATATAAAAAATGTTGGTGCAGAGAATATAGTGCAGTCATAGCTTTATATGAGGCATCTGTTCCAGTGTAAAAGTAAAAGCAACAGCAATGCACAACATGAAACTACTATAATGGCAACAGACTAGAGACCAATAGGCCAAGCTTATGCCTGGCCTTGTAGTGGAGGGAAGAACGGAGGTGATGAGGAAGTGAAACCAGTAGGCAGGTAATGGAAACCAGCCAGATGCTCTACCAAGGACAGTTGAGGGTCCAGCCAGGGAGGTGTGAGGAGGAATGATAACAAGAACAGATGAGGTAAAGCTGAAGTTTCAACTGGAGTCTGAGGGAGCCAGTGGAGAATGAGAGGCAGAGGGAGGAGGTGAGATGGTTCCAGAGAGAGAAATTAATAGGAGAAGGCTAACTGTCCAGTGGGGGGAGTGAGGAGTGATGAAAATAAGTTTCTCCCTAGAATGGAGAGAAGAGAAAACAGGGCAGAGTTGGGAGAGGTAAGAAGGAAGGGAATCAAACCAATATTCTGATATGAGGGATATACAGTGAGTCTGGCAACATGAGGAAGTGAGAAGATGGGTAGGGAAAAACAGTTCCAGGTGGTCAGGGTGCCAGCAAAAGGGCACCAGTAAGTAGAGCACCAGAGGGAGCATGCCATCCACAGGTGCGCACCCACAAGCAGAGTGACAGTGGGAGAAGGTGGCCAGCATCCAGGGCACAACACTGCACTGGTGAAAAGAGCACCAGGCCACTGCGGTGCCCACACTGTGGGTGCACGCATGGCAGTGGATGGAGCCATGGTGACCAAACAACACCCGCTGGCAAGTAAGGGGCAGCCCCAGGACCGAGCAGCAAAATGGCACAGGCACAGTGCTGACAGTGGCCAGCATCGCAGGAGGTATTACAACACAAGCCAGCACCCAATGGAGCCATGTAGGTGCACCCAGTCAATATGTTTACATCACCACAGCAACCACACACAGGTAGGGAAGCTCAGAGGAGGCCAGATAATAGTGTGAATAGCCTGGAATGTGCATCTCCAAGGCAACACAAACACACCCTGCTCAGAGAGAGCTCTGAAGCTGAACGAAACTGTATGGGATGACAGGGCAGGTATGCCACTGGGCTGCAGACAAGGTGTGCAGATGTGCACAACATAGTGCAGGCAAGGGCTGTGGGGACAGCGTGGGTATCACCTATAGATTGGTCAGTGGGGAGGCCAGGCAGCCACACACAGGCACATGGGGTACTACACACACAGGGAGAATGCACACACCCAGCACTAGGATCAAGCAATGTGCACACCCCAATCAGGGCATCACACAGGTATGCAGACCAGCAGGGTGGCCAGGTGCACTGCTTCCCAGGTGGCCAATGGCCTGCAAACAGAGGAGTACTTGAACAGCACTACTGCAGAGGTTCCGCAGTCACAGGGGGAGTAACCACCATGCCGCTGGACAATGTGGACAACCAGAGGGGCAACAAACTCCTGCTGCACAATGACTACCTGTTTAGGAAGGAGTGCACTCAGGGCCAGATGATGTACTGGAAGCGTGTGGAGTACTGTGGTAGACACTGAAAGGTGCGAGCACACACCAGCCAGGAGAACATCGTATCCACCATGGGGATGCACAACCACATCCCTGACTGTGCAGACATCACTGTGCAGCATGTCAGGGCAGACATCAAGGGGAGGGATCCCAAAGACACCGCAGCAGTTGGTGGCAGCATGCTGCAGCTAAATGCCAGAGACTGTGGGGGGATTGCTGCCAAGCCTGGAGAACCTACAAATGTCTGTGCAGTGCACTAGGTGGGAAGCAAGCACTGCACCACAGCTGCCAGCATCCCTCTCCAACTTGATAGTAGGGGAATCTTATGACTGCACACAGAAGGGGGAGCTATTCCTCCTATGGGACTCAGGATCTGGGCCGGACAGGGTCCTGTTATTCACCACCACCAGGAACCTCCTATACATGGAGTGCAGTGGTACACTGATGGAACCTTCAAATGATGCTCACCCCAGTTCTTGCAGCTGTACACAATACGTGGGCTAGAGTACAGCAATGTGATCCCCATGGTGTATGTGCTGATATCCCAGTGCACCATTGCCGCCTACACCACTGTGTCCAAGAAGCTGACAGAACTGCATCCCGGTCTGGGGCCACAGACCTTCATGGTGTACTTCAAACTGGCTGTGCAAAAGGCATTCCATGCCATATTCCCTGAGGCCACCCTGCGGGGGTGCTTCTTTCACCTCAGCCAGGCAGTGTGGTGGAAGGTACAGCAGCTGCCCGATGTCTTGCAGGCATACACAATGGATCCAGACTTTGCCATGTACATCCATCTCCTCCTGGCCCTGGCATATGTGCCAGCTGGTGAGGTCATGGCAACCTTTGAGGAGCTGGGGACATGGGTGTTCTTCACAAAGCATGAGGACATGCTGGCTCCCCTCTTGGATATTTTGAGGACTGTTGGCTGGGGTGGCCCATTTGCAGAGGCCACAGGTGCAAGCCTACCTTCCTGGTGGATGTCTGGGACTGCTACACTGCCACACAGTACGGTCTCCCATGCACCATCAATGCAGTTGAGGGCTGGCACCAGGGTTTCAACTCCTTGCTTGGAGCTGCCCATCCCTCCATCTGGACCTTTATAGACTGTCTGCAGGCTGAACAACAGTTAAACAAGATCAAGATACAGCAGTATATGGCAGGGGAATCTGTTACACAGCCCCAGTGGAGGCTCAGGGACAGGGGTCAGAGGATCATGGATCTCATGGAGCAGCACGGGGAGCACAGCATCCAGGACTACCTCAAGGGCATTGCGATGCATTTCCAGCTGCAGGTGTAGTCCCATTGGCTGGACCACCGTTAAGTCCCGTGTATGACCCCCAACCCCACTGGATGTGTGATGTCTAACACATTGTGCAGTCCCCAGTAAAGTATGTGAGCAGCATTACAGCCTTGTGCCTCCTTATTCCATGTGACTCTGCATGTGTGGGCATGGTTGTGTGAGTGCAGGTGTGGTGGTGGGTGTGTGGGTGTGTGGTGATGTGTGTGTCTTGTCTGGCATGTGGCGATTTCGCAGGGTGCACTGTGCGGTGGTGGCATGTCGGCCATGTGCCGCCACTCACTATCCACTCGCACATGCACCTGTGTCCCCTGGTAGCATGGTTTTACTAGGATTACTAGGAATTTGATGGCATGTGGGAGCCAAATAGGCCCATTCGACATGCCTCCCACATATGTGGGACAATTACACCAATATATTGCAGTTATAATATGTATAATCTAAATAGTTTTTAAAAGATTCTAAAGATTGACTATTTATTCTATCCTGAGAGAGTTTATTCCATGCTAAAGCTGTTCTAATTGTAAAATATTGATCCCTTTTAAAGGTTTTACTTTTCTCCACCAATATTTTCTGGTCATGAGAATGTAGATTCCCCCTTGTAATACTATATTGCATATTAAACTCTTGTAGACCAAAATCACTATGGACTAATTTATACAGTAAAAGAAGATCCCCTCTTTGTCTATGTGCCTCAAGTGTGTGTAATCCAGTCTCTTTCAATCTGTCATAGTATTGTTTTGATTTCAATTTAGGAATAAATCTAGTCATTTTTCTCTTGATTCCCTCTAATATCACAATGTCCTTTTTTAAATATGGAGACCAAAACTGTGATCCATAGTCCATAATGGATCGTACATAGGTTTTATAAAGGGGTACAATGAGGCGCTTAGATCTTCCCACAAAGGTTCGTCTTATTTTGGTTAACAAGGAATGGGCAGATCTTGCTAGTTTTTTACACTGGCTCTCTGCTGAAAGAGTTTCGTTAACTATTATACCCAAATCCCCGACACATGAAGCTGTTTTAATTATAGTCTAGTTGAGAATATAGGAATATCTAGGATTGTTTTTGCCAACATATAGAACCACACACTTGTCTGTGTTAAATTTCATATCATTTTCATATGCCCATTTTTCAGTCTTGGCCAAATCTGAGATTAACTGAAAATGTTTATAAATAGTGCTAATATCGCCACACAGCTTAGTGTCATCTGCAAATGTACTTATATGAGAATGAATGTTACTGTTCATGTCTTGGACATAGATATTAAATAATAAAGGTCCAAGCACCGAACCCTGTGGCACCCCACTACCCACCTCACCCTCCTCAGAAAGCACTCCATTGACACGTACTCTCTGACTCCTGTTGAGCAACCAATTGTGTATCCATTTAATCAAGTGACTATTGAATTTTAGAGAAATAAGTTTAGTAATTAATTCATCGTGAGCTACTCTGTCAAAGGCTTTGGAAAAATTTAGTAGGATTATATCACAAGGATTCCCATCATCCAGATTTTTACTGACAGTGTCATAGAATGTAACCAGATTTGTAGTACAGGATCTTCCCTTGATAAATCCATGCTGTGAAACATCAGTTTGACCTGTTTTTTCTAGATGTTGTTCTAGCCTATTTTTAATAAGCCTCTCAAGTAATTTACAACAGTGAGAAGTAAGACTAATTGGCCTATATTTGTCTATTCTACTCCTATCACCTGATTTATGTATAGGTACAACTAAAGCACCTCTCCAATCATCAGGTATAAAACCTCCACTTAAACACTTATTAAAAGTAAAGACATAGGATATGCCAATGTACATCCTGCCTTTTTAAGTAAGATGGTGTTAATGCCATCACGTCCTGGACTGGAATTAATATTAAGCTATTCTATGAGGTTTATAATCTTCTTGGAAATATATTTCCCTAGATTTGACACGTTCTGGTATAGTTTTATTTATTGGTCTAGAAAATACTGAACAAAATTAGGAATTAAATGTATTAGCAACTAGTTTATTGTCAGTTATTACATGTTGATTCTCTCTAATCAGACCCACGGTTTTGAACTTATTCTAACAATTGCTATTCATGTAGGAATATAGTAACTTTTTGTTATTAGTAGTTGCTTTAGACAGCTCCAACTGAACTTTCCTCATTCTAATTGTTTTTTTTACTAATTTCTGTGCACCCAAATATCTTTCCCATCTTTCTTTAGAGGAATTTAATTTAAATTTATGAAATAATCTCTGTTTGTGCTTAATTAGTTTCTTAATCTTTTCAATTATCCAGACTGGGATTTTACTCTTGGTATTATATTTAGCCCTTGTTGGAACATGTAGGTCTTCTATCTCCCATAGTATTTCTTTAAATTCAGTCCAGGCCTTTTCTATTGGTGTTGATTTTGAGCGTAAAATCATCTCCCAATCTATATACAGTATCATGGAATTAATTTTTCCAAAATCAGCTTTATGATAGTCTTTCACCATACTTTTGGTTCCTAGGTAACGATGTCCTATATTTAAATGATATCTGATAGTAAAATGGTCACTGTTACCCAATGCTGGTCCTATGGTCAAATGTTCTATCTCTTCCTCTATATTAGTCAATAATAGATCTAATATACAGTATTCCCATCCTTTATTGGAGAATCAATAATTTGATCAAGTCCATTATTGATACAAAGATCAATAAATTCTCGTTCATTGACTACAGAACCAATAAGGTCAGGCCAGTTAATTCCAGGATAGTTATAATCTCCCATCAATAACACATCTCCTAATGTTGTCATTATGTATATTTCCTCATTAGAAGCTTGGTTGTATTCATTATTTGCCACAGGTGGTATATAACAATTTTCTGTAATTATAGGTGATCTGCCTAGTGATGAGATTTAAACCCAAACTGATTCTAGATTAATATCACAATTCATTGCTGGTTCAATGATAACAGATTGAAATGACTCATGTACATATATACAAACACCGCCGCCTTTCATATTTCCACCCCTATTCTTTTTATATAGCCTGTAACATGGTATATTCGTAATACCCTCAGAATCCTGGTCCCACCAGGTTTTGGTGATTGCCACCACATGTAATTTATGTAGAGTCATTAATGCCTCCAATTCCAATTTTTCTAACACATTTAAGCTGCTTGTGTTTGTAAAGAAGACATTACAACCCTCAGTCCCTTTTACTTTTTCACATATTTTTCCCTCCCCCCACTTATTTAGTTTAAAGACTTAGAAATCGTTGTCAGAAACTTCTTAGCCAGTATGTTACTTCCTCTTTTATTTAGGTGGAGACCATCCCATGCAAATAAACGTTGTCTGTTATCAAACTCCTCCCAATGAGTGATATAGTTATAATCATTGTTAAGACACCATTGTCTCAACCAATTGTTAACTATCTTAATTTTGTAAATCATGTCATTTGTTGCTCGTGGGATGGGCAGAATCTCAAAAAAGGAGATATCACAATTTCTGGCTTTCAAAATATCACTTAATATAATAAAGTCTTCCTTAATGTCTTCTATACTATTTTTATTAATATTGTTTGTACCAGCATGTATGATAACTATTGGTTTATTCCCACCATTCTTCAGAATATCTGTGGCCATTAATGTAACATCTGATATAGTGGCTCCTTTAAAGATACTCACTGTTCTGTTATGTTTGTCAGGGTTACATATGATCCTATCTATCCGTTTAATAATGGAATCACCAGGCACAAACACTTGTTGCACTATCTCATTTTCTAGGGACTCTGATTGAGGGTTGCCAACTGAAACAATTCCCATATCGGAAGGGCAGACTGTATTATACTTTTGTTTATCCAGGGACACGGAGGATGTATGACTCTGGGTAAATGATATTTGCTTTGTGCTTTTATCACATGTTTTGGTGTTAACATCTGGGTTGTTTTTGACACAATTCACATGGACTACTTCATTAATCATGCCTGAGACATCTTCCATACTTACACTATCTTCCCAATCACTTAATGTAGACTATTGATTCCTAAGTGGTAAAGAGAAATCCATTTCTTGTCTACCTCTTTTTGATTTATTTCCAGTAACTGTTGAACATTCAAAGCTATCATCATCTGTCCATTCTACTTCTATCTCCTTTCTCTTAACACCCCCATCTCCTATAGTACTTTGTGCTATAGGCTCATTTGGTACAGGTGGTTTTAATCTGTATGTTGTTCCCATGAATCATCTCAGCATTATCTCTACACTGGGCAGTTAAGGCTGGATCAATAATATTTCTCATCAGTAGCTGAATAGTTTTTTGTTGCTTATAACATCATTGATTTTTATATGTAATTCAGCTAACTCTTTTTGTAGAGTGGCTATGTGGACACAGTTATTACAAATAGGGCCTAGAACAGGGCCCTCTTTTTCCAATAGTGTAAACATGCCACATCTTTGGCAATTAGAGGCTCTATCTCCCTCAGGAGTAATAATTTTAAACTCCATGTGATGTACCTAGGTTTTACTGCCTAAATTAATCTGGTTGAATCCTTTGAAACTCCTATGTCTCCTTAACCCCTGCTGTCACTGCTGACACTGCAGACATGTGCTAGATATGTGTCATGTGTCTTAGCACGTGTCTTCGCTTTCACCATACAAGACTGTGGAGCCTGTGGAGCTTGCCCTTAAGTGCCTCGCACCTGGAAGTGCATTGGGTGACACACTGACGAAGCCTTACTCGGTTTCAACACTAAATAAATTTTAAAATGAACAGAAGAGTACCTGCCTACTTCACTGAGTGCTAGTTATGTTACTAAAAACACCTACAGTGCTACGTTTTGCAAGTTATTTAATCACCCTTAGCATTTAGATATCAGACTAGACCCAGGAACATGTAGTCCTCAAGACTTCACAGAACTACAAGCTCCAGACTACTTCCTGCACTAGTATATCTAAATCGGTGGTCCTATTATACTTCTTAAGGATTGCCCTCTCAAAAGATATAAGACTGGTATCAGCAGTGCTCATTCTCACTGCCCATACTCTCTCACTACACAGGTAGTCTCACAACATAAGTACAGTGAAGACCAGCCAGCCCCATGTGGCACCCCACTGCCTGCAGTGGGGGCCTTCAGGTGCATGGTCGGTGTGTGTCTCTGTGCCATGGTGGTTGGGGTAGGGGTGCTTCTGGCCATGTGGGTGGGGCACTGGGTGTCAAGTCCACCTGTGAGCACACTGCGTATCTGTTGGTGCTGTAAGGGACTGTTGTCATGTGTCAGTCACCCTGCTGCACTGGTCCTCCCTGTCCCATGTGGACCTGGCTCTGTGACTGCCACTTCTGGCTGCATTCCATGACTCCTGCTATGGTGCCATGCTATGGGGCTGTGGTCTGCATCGTGGCCCCTGTGAACCCCTGTCCAAGTGTCCACACCACTGCCCTGCACCATGCACAGTGCTTGTGCATTGGTCAGCCTGTTCTGTCCGTCAGCCTACACAGCTGGCCTGAGGGGGCCTATGGCAGCTGTCTGAGTTGTCGCCACTACCATCAGCAGCCGGTGCTGTTGGGTGCAGCATCGCTTTGGCACTGGTCATGTGGGACGGTGGCTTTGCCATTGGGTCAGCTGCATGGCACCCCATTCCTCAGCACATTGTGTCTATGGGGCATTGTTTTCTGACACATTGGGTGCCATGGTGCTCACTGGGGTTGCTGTACCTGCTACCACCACATTGGCTTTTGGTGGGTGGGTCCGTGGGTGTGTTGTGTGTGACACTGCCCTGCTGCACTGTGTTGCATGGTGCCCCGGGCCCCTGTGGCTTTGTGGTGTGACACTCTGCCTGCCAGCAAGCTCCCACTGGTGCTTTACTTGCCGGAGCCCTTCTGCTAGTGCCCTGGTCACCTGGAGCTGGGAAAAACAGATGGTGCAGTGGTGAGTATGGGGTGGGGGGTTAGAATAACTCAAGAGTATCATGAGTCTCCACTGGTTAGACTATAGAATGGGAAAGAGGACCTAAATATCATAAACAATCAAACAGGGTCTTTATTCTGTAAGTAAATTAATGTACTCATTTATTTAAAAGTTTCCAATGTAGCATGTCATGCCCACCAGTTGGCACTGTTGAGGCATCTAGCCCTTCAAAGCAGGTTTCTGTTTCAATTATGTTGCAATTGCAAAACATAGAGCACTACGGGACATCTGATATAATGATGCTCATGGCATCACGAACTGTCTGACAACATGATGTATATGTGGCCCTCCAGCCCAATGATATATGTGTATAAAAGGGGTCAGGATTCAGGGTCTCACTCCTTTGCCACCTCAAGGAGTAGGAACCTGTGCAGTAGAACACTATAAAGGAAGTATGTTTTTAGGACTTTTTAACTTAAGTGAGAGCACAGCTAGCGTAAATAATGAAAAAGAAACTAAAATAATTTTGCATTCTTTTCTCTTACAGTGCCAAAGTTAAGCACAACAATATAGTGGAAGAAGTTAAAATTATTCACACTGGTGAGGGTTTGTCCACACTAAAATGTCTGAAGTCATTGGCTAATTTTTACATTTAGCCAGTCTCTTTCTCTTGGTAGCGTTAATGAAAAGTGCAACTACAGTTTATAACAATAACTATAGATAGTAATTGTTTCTATTTAAAGGCTAAAGTCGGTTAAAATCAATTATAATTAAGAGTCAATGCAGAGCTTTAATAATGGCTCTTCTCTGAATATTGAATTTAATTGGAAGTGGAAGTGAAACTTTGCTTTTTTACCCTTTTCACTCACTAGAGACAACAAAATTGGCCACTCACAAACAGGGCAGTACTGAGAGAAGTACTGACATTCTATTGTAAGGGGTGAGTTCATATTAGTTGTGGTCTAATACTGGTCTAGTTTCATATGTTCAGAAAATGAAAATGAAAATACATATCTCCCACATAATGTATATCATTTCAGGTTTATAAGGATACTGTCAAGATGAAAAGTTAATTTATTTAGTCAAAGGAATACTGCAGAATCTTGAATAAGAGGTATAGACATATATGCAATGTGTTTTGTTTTTTTAAGTTTTTAAAAGTTCATGAAAAATTTAAGCTACAACATTATGACATAATGTCTAAGCTTTTTTGTATGGGTACATTAAGGACCCCATTTTCAGATCCAGCTGGCTGCGCACGCATACAGGTGAGCAGTGTGCAAAAATAGGGCCAGCCAGCTCTGGCACCATATTCAAACAGACAGCATGATCCAAACTGACCACACCATCTGTTTGAATATGGGACTGTGGTAGCATGGCCCACAGCAAGCAGCTGCCATGTTTGGCGCAGTGCTACCAGAGGGCAGGACTGAGAACCACCCATGGGGTAAAGCGCGGTGCACACTGGTGAGTGCCACAGCCCCCCATGGGCAATATTCAGCCCAAACATGCAAATGAGCCCATTTGGCATGCATGGCACTAAGGGGCCATATGCATGCCCATCATGGGATCATTTGCATGCTAATGCCTTGCCCAGTGTGCCCCCCCAAGACCCGGCTCCTTCCCTGGTAATATTAGTTGAACCCCTGGTGGTCTACTGATCCCTCACAAGCCCCAAGCCCTTTCCTGGTAATATTAATTAAACACCTGGTAGTCTAGTGGTCCCTCCTAAGCTCCAGTCCCTCCCCTGATAATTATTTTCCAAGCCCTGATGGCCTAGAGGTCCCTTCCTGGTCCTAGCCCTGTTCCTGGTAATTATTTTTCAAGCTCTGGTGGTCTAGTGGTCCCTCCCTAGCCCTTATCCCTGTCCCCATATATAAATATAATGTCATTGGTGGTCCAGTCATCCCTGCCCCATGCACCAATTGCCATACCGACCTACAGAAGTATTTTTCTGGTAGTCTAGTGGTCCTTCCCCCCTTCCCCATTCCCTGATCACTGTCCTGACCCACAGAAATAATTTTCCTGGTAGTCTAGTGGCCCCCCAACCCCCACCCTGGCAGATAGTGGTGCAACAACCTGCTCCCCCCAACCCGACCTTTGCTGGTGACTGGAACAGCCCTCCTCATACTACCATGGCCAGCTGCTGATTGAACTGTCAATGAGCATGTACAGCACACAGGCGCAGCACAATATTGTGCTAGTCAGCACTGTCAGGGTGCATATTTGAATATGGGCAGGCCCCTGACAGCTGGCATTCTTCCAGGTTAGCGTGGCACAAACTCAGTTTGTGCCACGCTAACCTTTTGAAAATGGGGCCCTATGTCTTTTGTTGATATCTGTGTTAATTAGTATGACATAATAACATGATAAGAATAGGGTTAAGGGGCAGTAAGTACAAGCAATTATATAAAATAACCAGTTTGTATAGAACATACGAATGATATATGCTCAGTATTATGAAAATAAATACATATTTTTAATATATATTATAGATTCCCTGATGAAGTGCATTTGTACGTATAACTTTTGAACATTTATTGAAATCTGGCTGTCAGAATAAAATATACATGAAAATACCAGAAATGTGGTGAGTGAGCCCCACTTCCAGCTTTTTCTAGAATCCTTTTTTAGCCTAGAAAGGGACACTGAGCCAATACTTGTTCCCAGGTGTGATCCAGGAGCATGGTGAGGATAGGTGACATGCTGAGAGTTACACAGTGTGTACATAGCAGTTGTGGACTCACACCCAGATATGGTATAGGAGTGAGCTGATGTCAAATCTGCATAGAGTTAACATGCCAAAATCTGACATTTTGGACACGAATAAAGCTTGTCCAATGGAACTTGGTTTCTCTATGGCATCTTGCACTTCAACATCATGACACATCAGTTTGACAACAAAACATACTGAGCATGCTGAAGCAATTTTACAGGTGGAACACACTGAGAATGTTTAGGTTGTTGTCAAGCTATGTAACTTGCAGCAGTTAATCATTATAAAATGGATCTTGAAAATCATGTAGCCTCATTGGTCAAACCATGTCACATGATTGTGTGTAAATCCTGCAACAGACAACTGGCAATGAACCTGCTGATTGGCTGTTCACTTTCTTTATTAGACCTGATTCATAACAGATTAATTTTATAATCACAATAATGCACTTCAGGGCATGTGAAGTAGTGGGATTTATACACTTCTTTTGTGGTTAAAGTCATTCGGCTGTGCATCAAGACACACCACACATGGTGTGTATAAATCCCACAACAACACATTCACACTGTCATGCATTATTGCTTAAATGATGGAGACTGAGAATTCCATGAGCTGCACATATTTCAATGCCACTTACAGTGCCCAAAGGAGAGGACCTGTGGCAGGAAGGTAACTCTTTTTATGTGAAAGAGTGACTTTTGATCAGAAAACTTTTAAAATCATAACAGAATCATGCGTAATCAAGTCAGCTACTTTTCTCTAAATGTAACTGTAGTTTCAGGCTGGCAGGCTTGATATATTATTTTGCAGAACAGAGAGGAGAGAAGCACAGTGTAAGCCTGCCCTGGCAGCTGCAAACTCTGCAGCAAGAGCAGGCCGAGTGAATTTAGCAAATGGGAAAAGGTACAGGGGATTTTTAAAAGATTTACTTACAGGTAGTTTTAGTGAGTGCTGAAGGTGTAGTAGAGGGCAAAGAAATTATTATTTTTCCTCTGAAGCAGAAGCAAGCCAAGCTGAATGTAGCAGACTGGGAAAGATGCATGGGGATTTTGAAGGATTTACACAGAAACATAGAAACATAGACATTGGCAGACAAAAAAACATCAATTGTCCATCCAGTCTGCTCGAGTTCCCTATTCAGTCCTGAGATGAAGTGTCCTTCCAGAGTCCTAGCCCCCTCCATCCCCCCCATTATCCACCTTGGTTATGCCACCCCAAGCAACCACTATACCCTTCATTCTGTCCGAACAGTGTTTGAAACCACTAATGGTTTTGCACCCATCACCTTGGATGGCAGACTGTTCCATGTCTCCACCACCCTCTCTGTAAAATAATACTTCCTCACTAATGTCCCTCGTGATATACCCTCCTGTTAGTTTCCACTCATATCGGTCTTTAAATCTTTATCTTCTGGAGGTGAGGAGACATAGAGGTGACCTTTTATTAATGTTCGAAATTATAAGGGACCCTTTATTATTTGCAGAACTAGGTTTCATTCAAATTCAAAGGTATTTCTTATTAAGAAGTCACAGCTTTCAACTAAGACTCACTAATCGCAAAAGTCAGTTAAGAAGGAATTTTTTTACTCAACGTATTATTCCTATGTGGAATACCCTCCCAAGGGATATTGTAGAAGTCGATTCTTTTAATTGTTTTAAGACCAAACTCGATAGCTTTCAACTGAACTTGGGTGAAGGGGACTAATACCTGCTTTGGCAGGAGATGTATATATATATATATATGGGCTACCCAGCCTTCTGTATGTCTGTTTTTCCTAGTATGATTCTGAGTATGACCATGAGCTAGTATTTAAGCTAAAAAGGTTCCTCGCAGTTCACTTTGTTAATTCTGTTTAGGAACTCGAAGGTCTCTATCATATCCCCCAATCTTTTCTGGTCTCCAGTGATTACATGTTCAGTGCCTTGAGGTACTCCTTGTAAGATCTGCCCTGTTAACCATGCATCTTGTTAGTCACTATTTGCTGCACTGTCTCCAGCCTGTTCTTATCTTTCCTGAGGTGAAGACTCCAGAACTGGGCACAGTACTCCAGATGAGGCCTCACCAAAGATCTATAAAGGTGTAGAATTACCTCTTTCCTTCTGCTGTAAACACCCCTCCTGATACACTCCAGCATCTTGTTTGCCTTACTATATGCCTTGCTGCACTGGCTTGATTGTTTGAGGATGTCACTGATGATAACTCCTAGGTCCTGTTCCTCAGGCATAACACTGAGCCTTACCCCTCCATCCAGTACTCCGTCCTGGGTTCATGTTCCCTGCGTGCATCACCTTGCATGTTTTGGTGTTAAATTTTAACTGACAAATCTTAGACCACATTTCTAACCTTCACAGGTTACTCTGCATTTCCCTGATTCACTTGTCACTAGCTACACTGCCACAGAGCTTAGTGCCATCTGTGAAGAGACACATAACGTACCTCAGACTCCCTCACCAGTGTCGCTGATGAACATGTTGAAGAGAACCAGGCATAAGACAGATCCATTTGGTACTCCACTTATGACCTTCCTCTCTTCTGATTTAACCCCACTGATCACAACCCTCTGATGCCTCCCCTTCAGCCAATTACCAACCCCATTTACTATGTCCTTAGCCACACCTAGATCTTCCATGTTCTTCAACAAGCATCTATGAGGTATCAAGTCGAAAGCCTAGCTGAAGTTGAAGTACAGCATATCCACAGCAAGGCCCCAATCTAATTCAATCAACACACAGTCAAATAAAACTATCAGGTTAGTCTGAAAAGACCTCCATGCCACAAATACATGCTGTTTACTATCATGGACTCCATTGCTCTCCAAATAGTCTATGAGGTCTTCTTTGACCAGTGACTCAATCAGCTTCCCCACGATAGAGGTAAAACTGAGAGGTCTGTAGTTCCCTGCTTCTTCCTTGTCCCCCTCCCTTATGGAGCAGAACTAGGTCTTCAACCCTCTAATCCATTGGAACTACCCACATCCTTAGTGAGCTGTTGAACAGACCTACTGGACTTCAGACAGTTTCATTGCCAATTTCCTGACTACCCATCTGGTTCTGGGGTCTTATCTATCTTTAAAACTGCCAGTCTTTTCAGGACACTTTTGCTAGTAAATATTGGTTGCCTCATCCTGCGACTTCCTTAGTAGCTGCTCTGATGCCACTCTCGGACAAGGGCTCACTGTCCTCCCTAGTGAAAACTGAGCAGAAGTACTCGTTGAGGATTGCAGGCTTTTGTCCATCTTACTGTCTCACCCTACCACCCTCAGCTAGCCCTATGATTTCCCCTCCTTTCTTCCTTTTTTCCCCTAATATATCTGAAGAATGATTTTACTTTGTTCTTGTTTCCTTCCACAATATGTAATTCTGTGTCTGCTTTTGCATCACTAACTACCCTCTTTGCCTTCATATTTTTCAGTAAGTATTCTCCCCATTTTTTCACACCCAGCTTTTCTTCATATTTGCAGAAGGACTTTTTCCTTGGCCCTTACCACTTCCCTGACCTTTGCCGAGGACCATAATGGACTCTTGAACCTGTTTTTTTTTTGTTACCATTCATATGCATACCTTAACTGCCTTGAAAATTGCCTCCTTAATTGCCCCATCTCTCTACACCCCATCTATGTAATCCACCTCACCTTCTGGTGCTCCTGGCCATTGGAACATCCCAATTTACAGGTTCAGATCACCCACCACCATTACTTCCCCACTTTGTTACCCCTCTTTCAAGTTCTTCTCTGAGCTCTCTGTCCCTCCTTGACCCAGAGGTCTATAGTGCACTCTCAAGTGCAATCTCTTGCCTGAGGTTGCCATGAGTTGCACTCACAGCAACTCAGTCTCCTTGTTACTACCCCTGATGCACCCATCTTCTTTCACCTCTATGCCCTCCTTGGCAAAAAATGGCTACTCTTCCCTTCTACCTGTTTCTCTATCCCTCCTGAACACTGAGTACCAAGGGACCATCTGTTCCCAGTTGTTATTTCTGAAACCCCCATTTCCACAGCAACCACAAGGTCCACCTGAGTGCCTGCCATCAGCACCTGGAAAATACTGATTTTGTAACCTAGGTTTCTGGCATTAAGGCATACTCCCTTCCATTTGACCCCTTATCCTACTTTGCTACTGCCCTTCGGTTTCCCTTGTCCTCTCATCCCCTTGTTTTACTTGATGCCTACACACTGTATGTTCCCCCTCTCTAATGTCCCTTCACCTAGTCCATTAAGGGACACAGCTCTCTTCATACCTGATGTAGTACTACAAGCCCCCCAGATTTGGGGCAGTACTAGCTCGGAGACCCTTCCTCTCACCTGCCACCATGGTTCCCCTAGACCTAGACTCCATGCAGTCAGTTTAAACATCTGATACAGACATCAAACTTCAGCCCCAGTGCACAGGCTCCTTTCTATTCGGGTGAAGTTCATCACCCATGAAGAGTCTCTTGATGTAGATGTCCCCCAATACCCCACAAAGTGGTACCCCTTTTCCTGACACCATCCCTTAAGCCATCTGTTAAATTCATGTATTACATCACCACTTATCCTATCCTGCTTCCCTTCCCTGCCCCACACAGGAAGGACTTTGTAAAAGACCAGGGAGGCTGAGTGTGCCACCAGTCTGTCCCCCAGCCTATGGAAAATTCTGCCTCACCATCTCCACCATCTGGTTTACCATATCATTGGTACCCAGATATACCAGCATCCCTAGCTCCCCTTATTACCTATCTGCCATCCTCCCTATCCTGTCTAAATCCTGAATAGTCAATTCTCCAGAAAGGCACCAGACCATCTCCCTCTCATTCAACCCCATCCATCAATCTTTCTATCCACCTAATCAGTGAGTCCCTGACCACTAAGACTCTCCTAGTAGACTTACTCCCATGCCACCAACTGATCATGGAGCCAAGGTCCTGCAGATGGGGCAGTCTCCCCCTTCCAGGGCATATCCCTAGAGAAGAGTGTCCCACAGCCACCACGACTGACTGACTCCCCTCTGAACTCCATCCTCTTGAAGGCCTGCACTAAATGGATGATGAATTATGCCATCACAGTCTCCTGCCCTTTCCAATTCATTGACTCTGAGTCCCCACAGCAGAGTCAAGTGCCTGAACCTCCTCCAGGAGTGCAATGTGATTCACTGTCTGGATAATGATGGGCCAGACAACCTCTTTATGGCTACCCTTGTCTTCTTTTTTCCCTCCTCACCACTCTCCACCCCCTTCCTGGATGAGTGGATCTCTGGGGGAGTAGAGGTGTGAGTGTTGGGCTCCATCTGAGCTGATGATGCAGCAGAGATATTTCTACTGTTGCTGCCATCCACTATGTATGGAGCTCTGCCAAGGTCTTACAGATGGGACATTGGCCGTCCTCCAGAGCATATCACTAGAGAAGAGCATCCAACAGCCACCACAACTGACTTTCTCCCTTCTGAATGTCATCCCCTTAAACACCAGTACTAAACAGATGACTAATTTGACTCATAGGGCCCAATTCTCAGAAAATCAGAGCAAGCCAAGAGCCAGTGTGCCAGGGACCCTGCATCCAGTTCTCTATTGGGTAGGGTTCTGGCATCAACGTCCTATGACTTGTGGCAAACTAGGTCCTGCACCAAATAGAGGCTGCATCAAGAAGGTTTGCCACCAGCCATGGGTTGGCTGTGCAGTAACAGCACCATAGACAGGTGCCTGGTTGCTAGGGTGCACCCCCCAGCACCTGAGCCCCAATCCCCAATGGTACATAACCCAATTGTCCCTGGAAGTCTATGGCACCCCACCCCTATTTCCATATCACCCCATTAAAGGTTAATAATTTACCTCAGCAGTCTAGTGGTCCTCGCAGTCCTGATCACTGATCCCCCAGAAAAAAATGTAAATCCTTCCTGGTAGTCTAGTGGTCCTCAACCTCCCTCCACAGTTGGTGCCCGTGCCCCTCGCTATCCCCATTTCTGAGCCAGCGAACAGTCTAGTCTCTGCACCTCCATGACTGGCCACTGAATAGGCTATCAATGAGTTTTGTACTATATACAATATGCACTCATTAATAGCTCAGTCCAGCAGCCAGCTGTGGAGGTGCAGAGGGCTGTGCTTGTCACTGGCTCAGGATGGGGGAGAGGGGTGCTGTGCACTGCCAACTGGGGTGGGGTGGGGACTGCTAGACTACCAGGGAGGGATTGTTTCATATTTTTGGGGGGATCAGGGCTGGGGGACCACTAGACTACAGGGGAAAATTATTAAAATTTACCAGGGTGATTGGGGATCGGGGCAGGGGAAACCACTAGACTGACAGGATAAATTATTAACATTTAACAGGGAAACTGAGGATTGAGGATTGGGTGGGGTGCCCTAGACTGCCAGGGACATGCTTAGATTACAGAATGGAGGATCGTGGCTGGGGGGGCATTAAATATACAAGGATCGGGACCGTGGGACATTGGTGCAACCTCTAGAGGAGAATTAAGTACACTTAGACCAGCCCCTGCTGGGGGAGCTTTTAGAATACTGATTCAGGGGATGTGGCAGCTTGCATCTCTCGCAAGACCTGAACGAAGCCCAATGCCACAGCTCAGTTTGTGGGGCAAGGATGGTGCAAGCCCCCTTTGATGCAGACAGCCTGCATTTAATGCAGGCTGCTTTTTAGAATACCAATAAGTGCATCCTTTGACACAAGGTGCTACTTGCATCAGAAATGTTTTTAGCAAGCACCTTGCATTCCTCTAAGGGCTTTGAGAATCAGGCCCATAGTATTCACTAAGATAGTGTGTAGCTGCAATGCTCGGCTATAGCACAGAAAACAGTGGTAAAACTATCCTGTAGTGTTCATCCAGATATGATGTAGCTGTAGGGTTAGCTATAGAACACTAACAGGCAGAAAAGCTACCTTGTAGTGCTCACCCATGTAGGGTGAAGCTGCAAGATTTAACTACTTTACAGCACAAAACAACCCTTCAAATTAAAGATACACTCACTGTAGCACACAGCACAGGTATGAAATTAAACTTTACATAAGCAATGAGTATTAACTGTAGCTGACACAGATATATCACAGTTAGGAACTGGTAGTAGCATGTTCCCAAAACAATACTCCCATAAACAATGCCGTTAACTGTACCAATACAATTTCACCAAATATTTTACAGAGGACCACAGCGTGGAAGGATCACTTGGATGGTTGTCAATTTTCAGGACAGATTCCAGTCCCAGGCACAAAAGCAGGCAACACTGGTGGATGACTAGCTGAGGATGTGCAGCCTCACAGACCCTGACCAATGGTTGGGTGCAGCTTAGGAGCTAGAGGAGGTGGCTAGCTTCACTTATGAAGCTCTTTCAGTGATCTGATGGTGAGCTGCAGAGCAGCAGGAGGGCGATAGTTCATGGCCGGTGCCCCTCTTAACCCCTCAGGAGCAGCAGCAGTGGTGGTGTTACCTGAATGTATAGCTGTGAGGAAAAGGCTATCAGTGTCTGACTTTTAAAGTGCACATGGATTTCAGTTCAGTTCAATCATAAGAGCATGCAGCACCCAATTGATGGACAATAGCTGAGCAGGTGTAACTACACAGACTCTGGCCACTGATTTGGTGCAGCTAAGGAGCTGGAGAAAACAGTTAGCTTCACTTGTGAAACTCTTTCAGTGACCTGGTGGTGATTTGTAGAGTGGGAGGGGAGGCTGATCATTGACAGCTGGTGCTCCACTTGACCTCTCAGGAGCAGTAGCAGTGGCATCGAGTGAATGTACAGCTGCAGGGAAAAGACCATTTGGCATCTGGCTTTTAAAGAACTTACAACTTTTACTTCAGTTCTGGGCACAAAATGAGGCAGCACCTGACTGGAGGATGAGTAGCTCAGGAGTTGTGGTTTCACAGACCCTGTCTCCTGACTGGGTGCAGCTTAGGAGATGGAAGAAGTGGCTAGCTTTGCTTGGGAAGCTCTTTCAGTTACCCAGTGGTAAGTTGCAAAGTGGGTGGAGGGCAGTCCTTCATGGCTGGTGTCCCATTTGACCTCTCAGGAGCAGCAGTGTTGAGTGAATGTACAACTGCAAGGCTTGCAGTATACGACAAATATTTATTTACTGACTATTCATTGTGCAGTAGGGTACAACAATTCATCTTTATGTTTTTGCCTGTGTGTGAGCCTACCAGCCACTGAGTGAAATATAAAGTAGACAGATGTGTGAGACCAAAGGTCATACAGTCTGTCAGTGCTGTGAGGTCTCATCTGTCATTGGAGGTAGCCTGGTGGTGTTACTCTTCACTATTACCTCAAGAGTTACACAGCACTGCAGGTTGTCCATGCACCATGTGTGTATTAGGAATGTCATTTGGGAGTTCTATGTGATATGGGCTACTCCATAAGAGTGAGCCAAATAACAGTGATGGCATTTCAGTGAGAACTCAAACAGTGAGAGTACATATCAACAATCACTGAACAGTGACAAATGCTTTTCTGTGGGGGGCTTTGCCCTCACACCCCTTCTTACTTAAATATCCAACTCTGAGGTCATAGCAACTGGGGGAGAAGGAAAAGCATTTGTTACCATTTTGGTGATTGCTGATATGTACCCTCACCATTTGTGTCTTCGCTGAAATGCTGTCATTTTTTGGGGGCTTGCTTTTCTTCAGTCACCCAAATCATGGGATACCTCATTTAGGTATATTTAAGAATCGCTAGCTATTGTGAGTTATCATTGTTAGTATCCAGCAGTGACTGTGTCATGTTATTATCTGTCTTGCATGAAATGTTGATGCATGTAGAAAACATGAAAAGAAGAACAGGGGAAAAGGGATGCAGGGGGAAGGTACAGATAAATGTCCCACCATACCAGTTCCACTACTACAAGTTATGCAGGTAGTGGTGGTGGTGATGACTGGAGCTGGCCATGGTTAAATAGGAATTGGAAGTCATGGTAGGGGGGCTGAGAGGAAAAGGGATACTGGGCATCTGCTAGTATGGCCAAAGAAACCATGATTCATTGGTCCCCAGAAATTAACAAGTTCCAGTCCTACAGCAGTTCAAGCAGCCTTCCCAGTGCATCTGATGATGAAACCATCCTGAGCAATTCAGAAGCACACAGGTCCTCCTTCTTTCTTCAATTGCTTCCATTTACCCTACTCAGAGTAGAAGTGTTACATTTAGAAATTTACATTCTAGTTCCCCCCAAAAAGAAATCTTGCATTTGCCACTTGATTCCTCAATGCCACCCCCACCATCATCACTAGTGGCTTCTGAAAACAGCATGAGGGAAGGGAGTCAAGCAACAAGCCCAAACTGCAAGTTCAGTTTCAATTCATGTTTTCTTGGCACATAAATAAAAATTATGAATATTAACCTTGGCACACAAATAATAATTATAAATAATATTATATGCAAAACAGTAAATATAAACATATATTAAAGAACTAGGGTATTGAAAACCCCTTTTGTGACTGTTACTGGGTTTCTGATATCCTAACCTCCTTTAAGACAATAGAAGAAATGTTTTTGTCGAGAAAGTATAGCTGATTTATCTGTTTTTCTGATTTTTCAGAAATATGCATTCTCTTATGGTGAGGGTTACCATCAGCCATGAGTGAACTGGAAGTTACGTGGTGCATGGAAGCAAAGCTTTTCTTTCTGTGTACACTGTTACACCCCCATGAAACTATGTTCATATTCTGACTTAACTTATTAATGCTAGGAAAGATCTAAACTTTGTTAATCTTTCCATTGTTGCTGTGCTGTTTTTTTTTTACCTTGCATAGTTCTTCTGTAATATTTAATTTGTTTTTTTTCTCTTTCAAAATGCCAAAAAGATGTGTTATGTTCAGCTGTAAACCATTCTTTTTTATTAGATGAAAAGAAAAATGAGGCTAAAAATGGATTTGTTTGGAAAAGGAGCAGTTGTAATTAACAGAAATGGGCCAACAAAGGTAGAAAAAGGCTTTTTTGTTGGCCAAGGAGAAAAATCAAATTTCAGTGGCACTCCACACAGCTTGTTGCAAGTTCAAGAATGTGAGGAAAACTCATTGCAGGATAGCCCATTCAAGTGTCAGATAGTGAAGTGGAAGCGGCTGGGGTATGATATATGGAATCAGATTTTCTTTTACTGAACAAATAAGATATATATATATATATATATATATATATATATATGTATACACCTGTCTGTCACTGTATGGGGGAGGGTATCGTTGTCAAAATTTACAGTATTCCCCACTGGATACAGTACAGTGCTGTTGTTTCATACCAAGCTGCATTATTAACTCTGCATGGGTGGGATTTTTTCAGTTGGAATTCAGCAACACATAGAATACATTATTGCAAGCATACATATATAAAAAAAAGTTCGGAAGTCCTGCTGTGGCTACTTTGGGGGGTTACATGTCTTTGCCTGCATCTCTCCCTCTCTTGCTGCCTCCATTCTATCCGTGTGCTGTTCTCCTCCCCTCCTGTCTCTGCAGATCCTGGTGAACTGAAGCCACTGGTCTTTGTGTCTCTCTCACCCCCGCCATTTGTTTGTGTGCCTCTTTTATTCTTTTGCTATCAGTTTCCAGTCCTGCTCTGTCTGCAGGTATCATTTCTCAGTCTCATTGCTGGTTCTCCTGCTTTCTTCTCCCTTTAAAGCTGGACATTGGTGTTGCTAAGTGTTTGAACTGGGGAAATAAGTGTGGCTGATGCAACCAAATCTGCCAACAGAACCTGAGAAGCAACTGATACAAAAAATGCATTGAGTTGTACTTATACTATGAAGCCAATCTCAATGATAGCATTTTTTTGTAAGGAAACTTTATTAGATAGTATTATAGCACACTTACAGCACGAATATAACTCAGACATTAACAAAAAAAAAGAAAAACATAAGTACTTTGCAGATTTCTCTTTAACATTCATTTTGAAATGCTATTGAAAATAGATACAATAAAATCATGGTGTTACTGTTTCACTCGGTAGTACAGTGCTTTGCGTCATTTCACTATAACAATATTTTCATGGGATTGCTCTGGTCCATGAATATAGCGAAAATATTTTTATAGTGAAATAAATTAGTTCTATGGTATTCTGGTGGCATTATAAGTCACATCTTTCTGCTCGATCAATACGGGGGCTTTCCCCATGTGTATCCAGTTGCAGTGGAATTTGCACTCCCTGGGATACAGAACATTCCCTTAGTTCAGCAAGCACTTCAAATATAAAATATGATAGTGTTAAAAGCTGTCTAAATCTATGGAAACATCTTAGTATAAAGTACTATACACAAAATCGCTCTGTGTCATTGCAACATTTTTTTGGAAAGCTCATCTGTGGTTAAGAAGAGTTAGCACAATGCATTGGTATCGATTTGGTTTTAAACAGCTCTCATTCTAACATATATCATATCTCTATGCCAACTCTGCATGAACTCTTTTTCTAAACAGTTATTTAGTTGTCTGAGTGATTATTGGTTATTATTTTTTCACTGTGAGGTGCTAGCTTTACCATTATTAATGACTGACATTATACAAAACCAGTTCAGTTTTACTCCATGATGCATAAATGAGAAGTGTCTTATTTTATTTTGATTTCACAACAATGATTTCCATAGTTCACATCTTGACAAACAGTCAATATTTGTTAAAAACATCTATATCTTACCAAATGAATACTGATCTATAAATGAATGTTCTGCTTCCATTAGCTAACCCCTCACACACAGACACACAACTCGATCAGAACCTAGTCCCTATGAAAAACATTGAATTTCCAGCCGATTCCTTTGAAATGTTTCTCAATTCCCAATGCTGACAAAATAAGGAAAAAAAAGAAAGGCTCAAGAATGAGATGTCTAGGCACAAATTAGAAAGTACAAAGTGCTACATGACATACATTAGCTAACACACAGGTCTGTGTTCTCCCAGGGTGTTCACTCTCTTCTGAACTGCGGTTGTCATCTCATCCTGTGGTCTCGTTCTGCAATGAAAAAATAAAATATAAATCTTCAGACTGCAATATATTCATGTGAATAAAACAGTTCACAACTTTGGTTATAAGATACAGGGTGAAAACTGATATAAGCCATCACGCCTTAAAACCCACCTTTTGAAATATAAATAAATCTTGTTAGATCTTTTGTATTGCTCAGCACACTGCCCCTTCCCCCCACAGCATCACGTCTATCTTCAGCCAGACAAGCACATGGATGACAGACATCGACTGTTTTGGGCAGCTGCATACCAAACATCACATTTATAAATGACAGATCCAAAAATATGAACAAAGTAAGAAAGTGCTGTATAATGTTTAAAGTGTAAAATTAGGTATTCCAAACAGCAGTAGACTACAAAAACATTTCAGTACACTAGCCCTTCAAATAATATTATATTGTGTCTCTTACATCATATATATTATCATGTATCATGTATTATATTAGCTAATAATAGATGATGTATCATGTATTATATTAGCTAATAATAGATGATGTTATTGTCCAATATATTATATCAGATTATACTATTTTATCATAGATTATGTGATATATTATCTGCTCAAATGTCATATATCAGATTATGTTAGAGATTATATTATGTTGTTATGGTCAGTACCTGTGTGGAGCGTCATTCTGACGTCATCCGAGACAGCCAGGTGGATGCAACTCTGAGCCGACTTTGGGCTGGGCGGACCGGAGCATGAGCTATGGATGGTTGGAGGAGATGTGAAATATGAAAGCACTCAATGCAACGGTCAAGAAACATGCCAATTAATAGATGCTAATGTGCCTATAAATAATCTTTTTCCCCCTCGAACACACAAAAGAACTACAAGTGCTTTCGTATGTCTAAAAGAGTCTGTCAAACTTGTGAGCTCTCTAATAGCTATTTACTTGAAAAAAGAATTCCTCAGAGTAAGAAGCAAAAGCCCAAACTGCCACAATTGCCCATATCTACAATACAGCATGACGACCTTCTACCGAAAATAGATGAGAATCCAACATTACAAGAACCCCTGATTTCCCCACTGCCAGAAACACTGACTGGTAAGGTAAAGGCTAAGTCCATACATACCAGTAAGATTTTACCTTTCTTGAAGAAAATGATACTGCCTGAACTGCATAAAAATTCAGTGGAGATGCCTGAGAGGCAAGCAGTCCTTACACAGAACGCTGAAGGAGTTTCAATAAAGCAAAATGGGGGTGGGGAGGTGTGCTCAGGAAATAATGTGTTTACTGACCAGATTGAAGCTACAGAAGAATTGACTTCGACATTGAATAACACCTCTGTAGAAATGCCAGCAGATCACATATTTAAAGATACAGTTACAGATATCAAAAATGAGATACTAGAAGCAATGTCACTCTTTAAAACAGAGGTCTTGGGTTCACTGGCTGAAATTAAAACTTTGCTAACCACAGTAGCTGCTTCTGTTACAGATTTGAGCACCAAATTGGAATCATTAACTTTATGTACTGAGACGGTGAAAAATCGGGTGTCTCAGGCAGAGGACTTGGTAAATTCTTGGGTTCAGAAGAACAATAGCCTTGCAAAGCAATTAGAACTGCTACAGGACAGGGTCATGGAACAAGAAGACAGGGCTCATAGGGGGAACTTACGCTGGCTAAAAATACCTGAAGTCACTGAAGGCAATGGTGATCCCTTACCTTTTTTTGAAAAAATGTTAACCCAGGCTTTAAATCATAAATATCCTGAGGAAAAGATCCACTTGGATCAAGCACATTGGGTGGGCAGTCTTGTGGGGAATAATGTTTATCCCAGGCCAGTCTTAATTAAGCCTCTTAAATATTTAGACAAAGAAGCAATTCTGGCCAAAGCGTGAAATGAAAAGGGTCTAACATATGAATCAATTAAATTCAATGCTTTCCCAGATATGTCCTCTGAAACAAATGCAAAGTGGAAGTTGTTTAATCCAGTCAAGGAAAAGCTATATCATAAAGGACTTTGCTTTTCAATGAACTACCCGG
Organism: Neoceratodus forsteri; assembly: GCA_016271365.2. Lineage (NCBI taxonomy): Eukaryota > Metazoa > Chordata > Ceratodontiformes > Ceratodontidae > Neoceratodus > Neoceratodus forsteri. The sequence goes on from CM028133.1 coordinate 562,274,692, forward strand.
CTACATTGCGCTTTGTGGTTAAGGGAAAACTGTAAACTTCTGATGACTCAGAAGAAGCAATGACAGCTTTTAATGAAAATTACAGCTGAAACTTAAGCTTTAAATAGACAGAGCTTTAAATAATAGAAAGCCAGTATGGGGGTTACATAAATATATAAAGTAAAAGTCATATAGTAAAGGGCTAGGGCTAGGAAGAATGTGTGTGTTGGTGGGGTATACAGGAAGTGTAAAATGTGTGAAAAGAGGGGGAAATCAGTCTTATAGGGATAAATTTGCTGATGTTTGTTGGGTAAGGAAGGGTGTGAAAAGCAAGTAGAATAATACCTCCCCGTCCTCTTTTGTCATTTTTAGTTATTTTGAATACCATTATTTCTTACTGGTATTTATATTGATAGGAAAACCTGTAAGATACAAAGTTTTGTAAGAATACAGAAGTTACTTAAGAAATGTTCTGGTTCTGTCCAATCTTCTTGCTCAGAGCACAATGATGACCATATATGGTCATCATGCATTGGGGGGGGGGATCTGGAACCTGTAGGATTCCAGTGCTATTGAATTTTAGGTTGGGGGAGTGGGGGGGTTGGATGTAGTTTCCATAATAAGAGGGTGAATAATTTATTGTCCAACAATATTTATATAGTAAAATACCTTAATGGGCTTAATTGGTATAATTGGCATGAGTGGTGGAGGGGATGGGGGAAGGGAACCCAGCCTATATATAAAATAGATTATGAGTAATCTTATTCAGTTGTTGTCCTGGAATGTAAAAGGTCTAAAAAATAAAATGAAAACAGTAACTAGATATAGCGATGCTACAGGAGACCCATTTTTTGGGACAAAGAATTGTTGTGGTTTATGAATAGATGGGGGGAATGGTATATTATCAAATTATGCTAATAATTTGAGGGATACCACTATATTATTTAATAATTCAAGCCCATATCCCAAGATAGATAAATTGGACATAAATATACAGGGAAGGTGGGTTATAGTAGATTTAAACCCCCCTAATTTAAAAGTAACGATGACAACCATTTATGCACCAAATGAAAATAGTCCTAACTTTTACACACAATTTTTTTTGACACTCTCTACTTTTCCACCTCCATATATTATAGCAGGAGACTTTAATGTAGTACTTTATGCACAGGATAAAACATCTAAACTTGATAAAGCTCATAGATCTACACGATTGATTATTAAAATATTAGCGAACTGGGGCTTGTGGACCCTTGGAATGTTAAATATCCAAAGGAAAAGGTTTTTTCCTATTACTCATCAGCTCAGCATTCATATTCTAAAATCGATTATTATCTAATATCAGAAACCATTTTGTTTATGGTCTCTGAAGTAAAATACACGGGTATATTAATTTCGGACCATTCTCCCTGTTTGCTAAATATAAAATATACTAAACTGCAGATATATTTTAGGCATTTGAAACTAAATTACTCACTTAAATGGATTCTTAGTATTTCTTAGAATCTGTATGATGAAATTCAGGCGTTATTTAATTATAATTTGGAATCTGATACTTCAAGTAATATAATATGGGACACATTCAAGGTTTGGTTAAGAGGTTGTGTAATTAAGATAGAACATATTAAGAAGAAAAAATCTGAATTAATAGTTAATTAGTTACAAAAAGAGATACAATCTCTTCAATATATACCTACCCAGACTCTGGATGATAGAACCTTTAACAAACTGATTCAAAAGAAAGATCAGTTAAATACTATTCAATTAGACCAAATTTCTCAACAAATATTGCAAACAAAATTGAACTATTTGTATTTAACAGATAAGCCTCAGAAACTACTGGCTTGGCAAACAAGAAGAGAACAACAAAGATATTATATATCAGCAATAAAAGATTAACAGGATAGGCTAATTGAGGATCCGGATATGATTAATGGCTGCTTCTTTGCTTACTATCAGGATTTATATAAATCTGATTGCTCCAATCTTACAATAGAACAAATTAAACAATATCTGCAGGTATTACCTCCACCACATATACCAATCAAATTTTCAAAATCAATTAGCAGCAGATATCACGTATGAAGAAATTGAAGTAGCCATTAAACAACTACCCCTAAATAAGTCCCCTGGTCCAGATAGGATATTAAATGAACTATATAGACAATTCAAAGACTTATTGATTCCTATAATGCTTAAACTTTTTAATTCATTTAATGAATCTAAGGCACTACCTAACTCTTTCTGTGAAGCCATTATTCATGTCTTCTTAAAGAAAGATAAGAACCCACTGAGCTGCTCCTCGTACCGTCCCATCTCCCTATTAAATGTGGATTACAAAATCTTTACAAAAATTATTGCAAAAAGACTAGAAATTAGTCTTCCAACTATAATAAACATGGCTCAAAATGGATTTATAAAGGGTAGGACAGTATGAGAAAATATTAGACAATCTATTAATATACTGTCACTAGCTAAGGATGAAGAGGCAATATTTTTGGCACTAGACGTGGAAAAAGCTTTTGATCATGTAGGGTGGAACAGCTTAATCTGGTTCATGGTCAGTTGGCAATCATCTGTATCTCCCCTCCCCCGGGTCGTGCCTGAAAATAGGCAGGATTTGTCTAGTGCACTTACCCGGTCAACAAAAACTAAATAAAAAATAAATAAATGTTAAATGTGATAGAGGAGATGAGGTTCGGGAGCAGCTCAGTGGGTGGCTTCAGTTACTATACAAAAGTCCAATGTCTATGGTTAAAACTAATAATTACTCACAACTTTTTAAGCTTTTTCATCACACAAGACAAGGCTGACCACTTTCTCCATTATTATTTACAATGGTAATAGAGATGTTAGCTGATATAATAAGGGCTAACCCAGGCATTCAAGGTATCTATATTAATAATACTACATATAAACTAAGTCCTTATGTGGACAATATATTATATATCTTCCCCGGAAACATCTATCCCAGAGATCATTGAAACATCTAAATAATTTTGTTTATTATCTAGATATAAGATTAATTGGGATAAAACTGTAGTGATGTCATTGAACCCAAATAATAAAATAAATGATCCGGTAGCCTATCACATGCAAACTGATACAGAAATTAAATATCTAGGTATTAGACTCACTCATGATCACAAACAAACAATAGCATTTAATTATGAGCCTCTTATATTGCAAATAACTGAAGAAATAAATCATTGGAAATGTCTGCCTTTAACGTTGATTGGCCAGATTAATATAATAAAAATGAAGATTCTTCCCAAATATATTTTTCTTTTTCAATCTTTACCACTAATGCCACCTCAAACATATTTTCATCGGTTAAAGAAAATAATTATAAAATTTATATAGAATAATAAGCCTTCTAGAATAGCTTATTCTCATCTAATATGAGACAGAGCTAGTGGTGGGCTAGTCTTACCAGATATGTTTAAGTATTTTTTTGGCAGCACAAATGGTTCCGGTAAGGAAATAGTTACATGAGAATAAAAATCCATAAAAAAACTACATTATTAGAACTTAAAATACATCCATATACAGATATGATGCAATGATTATATTCAGAGTATTATAAAAAAAGGAAAAATATAGTATTGAGTCATGCCACTGAAACTACAATAGTGGCCTGGGACAAAGCTCACTATTTGCTTAAAGAAAATAATATAATCTCTCCTTACTCCCCTGTTGCGTTAAATTACACATTTGAACCTTACGTTAAGGACCAAACTTTTCAAAGCTGGTATGCGAGAGGCACCAAGCAATTGAAATATGTTATAGATAAAGAACAGCTGAAGACAATTGTAACTCTTCAACAAGAAATACATTTACCTAACATGCATTATTTTTAATATTTGCAATTACGAAATTTTATACAGGTTTCTTATAAAACAAAATAAAAAACGGACATCATCGTTACTTAATGCTTTAAAGGATAGAAAGCAAAAAGCAAAATGAATTACAACTATATGTAAAGCACTTGACGAGACATCTTTTAAAGAACAACAGAGATTAATTAAAAAATGGGAAAGGTATTTAGGTATAAATATAACACACCCATTATGGCAAAATGCATTAAAAATATATACATATTGGCCCAGATATTCAAAAGGGTTGCATATGGTGCAACAGTGTTGCACCATGCACAACCTACTGATGTGCCCAGGCATGATATTCAAACAGGAATTGTGCCTGGCACAAATCCTGATGCGCTGGAGCACATCAGTAATGTATGCAGTCCATGTACGGGGGACGTGCCCATGCATACTCTGCACATCCCGATATTCAGCCCGAGATGTGCTGAGTCCACGCATGTGCAACCCCTATTTGCGCCGCACAAAGTTGATCCGAAAAAATAAGGAACAAGGGCTGGCCACCCACAGGTGAGTTGCCATATTGCAGGGCACAACATGGTAGCTGCCACCTGTGGGTGGCCACCCGAGCTCCAGCTGCACCTCCGTGGTGGTGCCCCACCATGCCCGATTGCGGACATCTGTTCAAAAGAATCACGTCCTATCTCTCTGGTAGTCCAGTGGACCGCTGTCAGCCCGATCGCGGGCTTAAGTATAAATAAAATGAACTTTTATATCCCTGGTGGTCCAGTGGACTGTCTCGATCGCGGGCTTAAGTAAAAATATATCAAATCCAATATCCCTGGTGGTGCAGCGGACCCCTCTCCCCACCTTCCCACTGAGCCCCACCACCACGCTCCCCCCCAGTCAGAGGCGGGCGGCAGCACCCCACCCGCCTGCCACCCCACCGCCCACTGACTGACACCGTAGATAGGGCTGTACGCCATTGGTCCAGGGCGAGCTAATGGGTATGTAGCCTGTACCTTACTACACATTCTAGATATGTGAATGGATTGCAGTACAGCCTGCCACTGACCGGGGGGACCGGGGTGGTGGGGCTCAGTGGGTGGTTGGGGAGGGAGGTCTGCTGGACCACCAGGGATACTGGATTCGATATATTTTTACTTAAGCCCATGATCAGGCTGACAGCAGTCCACTGGACCACCTGGAATATAGAAGTTCATTTTATTTATACTTAAGCCCGTGATCGTGCTGACAGCGGTCCACTGGACCACCAGGGATATAGAAGTTCATTTTATTTATACTTAAGCCCCCGATTGGGCTGACAGCGGTCCACTGGACCACCAGGGATATAGAAGTTCATTTTATTTATACTTAAGCCCATGATTGGGCTGACAACGGTTCACTGGACCACCAGGGATATAGAAGTTCATTTTATTTATACTTAAGCCCATGATCGGGCTGACAGCGGTCCACTGGACCACCAGGGATATAGGACACTATTTTTATTTACTGAAGCCCACAATTGGGCTGTGGGGCACATTGCTGCACTGTGCAGGGGGCGTTGGTCCATGACGGCTGCTGGCTGGTAGGGCACCAGGCGCAAGTCGCCGGGGATCGGTGCACCTGCATGCAAATGGGGCCATAATGACATGCAAATGGCCCCATTTGCACCTTGCATACATTATGGCCCCATTTGCATGAGCACCTTTGAATATCACGGTTGCTGCGCATAGCGCAATGGAACTTGCACTAGCACATCCCCCTGCTCCACTCTGGCCACTTGCGCTGGCGCAGTGCCACTGCGCCATGCACACTGCAGGTGGCCAGGGTGCGATATTCAACGATGCTGTGCCATGGCACAGCTCCATTGACTATCGTCCAGTCAATGCCCCAGCGCAGCTAAGTTGCGCTGAGCCCAGGCTTGTGCCACAGCCTGGTGCAGTTTGAATATCTGGACCATTATGTAAAACCTAGCAAGCTTTAACAGATTCAAATAAATACTTCTTTAGAACCTATTACACCCCCTCTCAACTAAATCATTTCAATATAGCCATTACGGAAAAATGCCTCAGATGCACTACAACTACTGGAACTCTGAGTCACATGCTCTACGCCTGTCCATACCTTTCTAATTTTTGGCATAGAATTATAAGGAACATTCAAATAATGTTAAACAAGAACATAGACAATACAGCTCAATTGGCATTGTTAATGGTTCCATCCATGTCACTTCATGCTGAACAGATGATTTTCACTTCAATATCAACAATAATTGCAAAGAAATTAATACTACTTAAGTGGAAAGATAGACATTCTCCAATAATTCAAACTTGGCTTGACTTTATGATAGAGATTATGAATTTAGAAAAAAATTACTACATTAAAGAGGGACAGGCACACAGATACGAGAACATTTGAGCCTCATTCTGAGACAACATAAGATTGGGTAATATTGGTTAATCTGAGATTAAACTCAAGTAGTTTTTGATGGCTGGCTTCCCCCACACACACACCACCCCTTTTCCCTTCAATAATGATGATTAATTATGCCTGGCATATGATGATCTATATAATTGGTTATGAAGGGCTTAAGATCTAAATTGATGAGGAGAAAATAAACAAATAAAAATGTATATTAAGTTGTTATACCCATATCAGATTATAATACATGGATGGGATATTTTCCTCATAGAAAAGGCACTCTTTTATTTTCCTGTGGACCTGTGACTTATCTATTACTTAAAAGCATATACCTGCACTAATCAAGCATTTACAGCTATATACTTGCACTAATCAAACAATTACAGCTATATACCTACCCTAATTAAAGCTATACAGCTACATTAATCAAACAATAAATGAGACAATACTGTTAACACAAATAACATATTATTAGAAAGCTAGCAAAACCAATTAAAAAGATGCAAAATAACCTGGAAAAAAGGACACACAAAATCCTCCCAAACCCAGTAATCTCCCAATCTCTACAACATACCATTCCCTCCTTGCTGCAAGAGGCCTTCAGGTGCCATAACATGATTGCAAAGGCAATCTCCATAACAATAACCATCCTAATGTATTATATTTAACAAACAAAGGGTAAGGGTGGAACACTCAGAAGTGTACTCATCTCGGTAGCTAATTAGGGCAATAAAGTCACTTACCTAAGGGCATGTGGCCTTATGGCCCAAATTAGCCCCCTATGGATATACATCCTTGCATTCCATCCTTACCCATTGTTTATTTTATATACATTATCTTCTCATATGTCACATATTATATCACATTACTGTATATTATCTGCTCATACATCACATGTGCTGCCCTGTTCAATACCATCTGAAAGCATTTTCTTTTACAGTGGTCAAACAAAAGAAATCATTTTGCAATCACCAGAAGTACCTGCCTCCCACCCACTACCACCACTAGTCCACTGTATGTAAGTGAACAAATGATTCCTCTGCAGTGCAGGAATATTTTGCAGACCACACGACTAATACACTGAAAATCACATTTTTGTGGCATACAAATAAAGCCACATTTCATAATAATAATAATAATAATAATAATAGATTAATAACAATCAATAGGACAAAAATCATAGGACTCTGTCTTTAAAAAATATCACATATACTCTTCATCATCATCATTTAACTCCTCCCCTCCATTTAAATCACATTTTCCTTTCTATGCATCACTACGCTGTCTGTGAGGCACCACATTCTCTGCCTTCACACTACATTTGGCCAGTACATTCACAGCCCCCTCTGCAATGTGGGCATCGACAATTGTCTGTCTGCCTTGAGACAGTACAAGGCAGCTCACATTAAACTTATTGTGCAACCAATTTACAACCCATTATTTTTATGTGACTGCAATGAGCTGCCAGCTATAGTACTTGGATTGTTATTTTCTCTTCAGCTGTAGAATGTGGTATTCAACTTACAGTATATTGAAGCAACTCATTCAGAGCTCAGCAGAAACCAGCTAACAACCAGGTATCAGTGATGAAGAGATTTTCTGTGCAGAGCAATAACAGCTCAAATGCTAATTGTCTGTTCACTTGTTGCACAATAAGCTTATTGGGAACTGTACTGTATAGATAGTGCTATTTATTATCATCTTCATTACTCATCAAGTGTTCATTCAGAAAGTATGTTTTCTTGTTATCATTCTCCTATTCCCTCTATCATGAATCACGTTTTCCTCATCGTGCATCACTGAGGTATGTGGGTGACACTACCTCCATCCCTGATTGCAAACTGCAGAGCAAATAGTTTATTACAATTGACCAATGCTACCACAGTCACATTTGCACCATGGGCATCAACAATTGCTTGTCTGCCCTGTGGTCCTATAGATTGTTTTTTCTATTATTGTCTCCATGACTCATAAAGTATAAATTCTGAAATCATGTTTCATTATCTTCATTCTCCTCCCTCCATCATGAATCATATTTTCCTTATTCTTCATCACTGTGGCATATGGGAGACAGTAACATTTTCTTCTTCTCTGCCTACACACTGCACAGCAAAGTGTGCAATACAACTGGTCTGGGCCACCATAGCCACCTGTGTGTGGTGGGTTGGGTATGGACAATTGCCTGTCTACCTTGAGGCACTATGCAGAGTGCTGTTAAAGGGATACTGTCAACCCCCTTAGGCTTCAAAGTGTCCCTAGTTTAAAAAATGCATATTAGGCCCTATTTTCCAAGGTGCTGAGTGGCTACGTCCTGCTTAACTGAGGTGCATAGGCACTCCGCAGCAGCCGCATTCCCTGTGCCCCATTCTCCACAGAGGCACAGGGCTATAACATGCTGGATCCCCTGGCCAGTTGGTGAACTCCATGCATGGGCGGTTTGGGGGGGGCAGTGCAGTGGGTGTGGCCGTACTCTGTGCTATTCTTGAATGTGCAGAGTGGTGGGCGAGGAAGGGCACAGGCTATACATTGCAGGGGCAGTCATAGCTGCTGTGGGCCCCCTGATGGTATGCCACCAATAGTGGCATCCACCGCAAGGCCACTCAGATATGTCGCTCTAGCCCACCTGGACCACGGTGAGGGCTGGGGATGGCCACCTGGGCACAGGCCCAGTGTTTGTCTTTGTGGCCACACTGACCATCCCTGCAGTCATGGCACTGCATATCAGAAGAGATCCAGTGGTGAGCTGGGTCCAGGCCTCCCATTGGATGCCAGCCATGTTTTCTGGATGCCCCCATGCACCAGCACACTGGAAGGGCAGGGCCGTGGATGGGATCCGTGCAGTGGCTGGTGGTCATGAATACAGCCACAATGCATCTTCCCATGGGTGCGGACTTCTGCAGTGAGATACATGTCATTGGCGAGCAATTCCAGCCCCTTGGAGAATCCCCCCCCCCATTATGCTTGTTCACATTCTGTAGAGAATACTGATGTAGCTGCTACATTGGCTCTGATTGCTTTTTTCTTTAAAAGAGTGAAAAACAAACTGCCCACCATACTGGTGTTACCACACGAAAACATGTTAATGGCATCCCTTATGTCGCCTCCTTTTCCTCCATCCACCCCCCCACCAGCCTCTCCCCCCAGCTCTATGTTTACTGTTTCATCTTTACCCCCTCCCACTGTCTACCTCCCTCATCCTCATTGATATTTATGACTCTTAATTTTTATTTAAATTTGTTGCAATTATGGTTATTTCTGCTCTTATATTTTTCTTTCACTGTGTATGTTGTGACACTCTGTAACTTGGACGACTGTGAAAATGGGCATGTTTGCTCACACTCTTTCTAGTATACAATAAACTTGATTGATTGATTATTTACATTCCTAAATCAATTCATACTGTATCTTTCCTGGAATTGGGAAGTCCTCCAACACAGTCTAGCCACTTGATATGCAATAGGAGGAGAGTAGACAATTATATCATGAGTGTCTGTACTCTTTGGGGGGTGTTCATAGTGTTCTGGTACCATTCAGTAATAGTAACATACTAACCTACTAGATGTCAGCAGGGTAGGACTATTGGTCTATCAAGTCTGCTTGTGCTTCAGCACCCTGATTGGGTAAAGTAGCCCTCTATCTGTCTCCTTCCACTGTTACTTCATCCCCCAGTCCTGCCCCACCAGGAAACCCAGCCTCTGCTTCACCCCTTGCCATTACTGATCCCACCCTCTCTTGAATCCCTCCACCATAGATGCCTGTACCAGCTCCCTGGGAAGCGCATTCCACGGTTCCACCACTTTCTTGGTGAAGTACCCCCTCCTCCTTCTTTCCCCCCTAATCCTACCACCCTCAATCTTCCAGGTATGTCCTCTGGTGATTCCATCCTACTTCAATGGAAAGATCCTATCTTGGCTTACTTTATTTACTCCCCTGAGGTACTTGAACACCTCAATCATGTCCCCCTGGTCCCTCCTCTCCTCCAGCGAGAACAGGTTGAGCTTCCCTAGTCATTCCTCATATGTCATATCCCCCAGGCCCTGGATCATTCTGGTTGCTCTCCTCTGAACCCTCTTCAGGAGCTGGATGTCCTTCCTTAGGTGTGACCTCCAGAACTGCACACAGTATTCAAGATGTGGTCTAATCAGGCCATTGTACAGTGGCAAAATCACCTCCCTGTTCCTTGAGGTAATGCCCCTAGTGATGCATCCCAGCATCCTGTTTGCCCTGACCGCAGCCCTCATGCACTGCTCTGAATTATTCATGTTAACATCCACCAAGACTCCTAGATCTCTTTCCCATGCTGTGGGCTGCAACTCATCCCCCCAGGGTGTACTCATAGTTGGGGTTTTCCCACCCTAGGTATAGCACCTTGTACTTGGAAGAGTTAAATTTCAATTTCCAGGTGCAGGACCACCTATCCAGAGTATCCAGGTCCTCCTGCAGGGCCAATTTCCCCTCCTCCCCCTCAACTACCACCCCCAGCCTAGAGTCATCCAAAAAGAGACACATTTCACACCCGATACCTTCCCTGATATTGGAGATGCAGGCGTTAAACAGGAGTGACCCCAGGACTGACCCATGTGGGATCCCACTTATGACCTCCCTAGGAGACAAGACCTCCCCTCCGACCACTACCCTCTGAGTGTGACCTGAAAGCCAATTTCCAATCCGCCTAACCATCAATGGGCCTACCCCCATCCCCACGGCTTCTCCTTTAGGCCAATGTGAGGGACCGAATCAAATGCCTTGCTGAAGTCCAGGAACAGTACATCCACTGGTCTCCCCTCATCGAGTGCTGATGTCACTTACTCATAGAACTCCACAAGGTTTGTTTGACACAATCTTCCTGGCACAAACCCATGCTGTCGGTCACCCAGGTAACCCATCTTCTCCAAGAAACCTCCCAGCCTTTCCTTAAGTATGCTCACCATTACCTTCCCCACCACCAATGTCAAACTGATGGTTTATAGTTTCCTGGCTCTTCTCTCGATCCCCCTTTATGGATGGGCACAACATGTGCCTGCTTCCAATCCCTTGGCACCCTCCCTGTCTGGAGCAACAAGTTAAAGAGATCCGCCAATGGCGCAGCCAAAACATCCAACAACTCCCTCAGTACTCTGGGATGAATAGCATCAGGCCCCAGAGATTTACTTTTTTTTAGGGACCAGAGGGCTACCCACGGCTGACCAATAGGAATATCAGCATCTGTTCCCCCCCCCATTCAGCAGAACAAGCCTGATATCTCACCCCTGGCCTACCTCCCCCAGCGGCTTGTTCTTCAGCAGGTATCCCAATAGTCAGGTCTGCTGCACATCCTGTGTCCTTCAACCCCTTTTTTGAAAGTTTCCCAGCCTCCTCCCTAGTGCACACTGAGGCAAAGTACTCATTCAGTACCTCTGCCTGCTCTCCAGCCCCTTACACCCACCCCCCACCTGTTCTCAACCTACTGAGCTGGCCCTTGACCTTCCTCCATTCGCCAATATACCTAAAGCACTCCTTTTCCCCACCCTGTATCCCCTGTGCCAGCCTCTGCTCTTTCCAGGCCTTTGCCCTCCTCACCACTCTGGTGACTTTCCTGGTTGCAAGGCGATAGTTCTCTCTATCCCTCTCTCCTTTCATTTTTTTTGTACCTACTATAGGCAGCCTTTTTTTCCCTTACCACCTCCTGGACCTCCTTGGTCCACCAGCATGGTTTATGAAACCTACCACCCTTGCACTTTACTCTTGCACAGGTCCTGGTGGCCTCCTGTAACTCCCGCTTTATGATATCCCACCTATCTTCCATGTCCAAACCTGGTTTTATCTCCTGCAAATGCCCCTTGAGAAGTCCCTCATGTTCTGAAAGTCTGCCCCCCTAAAATCAACTATCACTGTCCTTGAATGATCCCCCTCCCACCAGTTTAAGCCAAAACCAGACTGTGTTGTGGTCGCTTCCAGCCAGGGGTTCTTCCACAACCAGATCTCGTACAAGATACCCATCCACTAAAACCACATCCAGGATATGACCCTCCCTCGTTGGGTCCTTCCCCTGCTGATTGAGGAACACATCCAGGAAGCCATCCAGCAGCTTCTGCACCATGGTTACAGTGGATGTCATAGTACCCCAATCAATAGCTGGCATATTACAGTCCCCCATTAACACCACTCCTTCCCCTTCCAGTCCACACTGCCCCTTAATGTTAGCCAACAGGCAATCTTCCAGGTCCTCCACTAGTCCTGGGGGCCTATATACCACACCGACTTGATCTTCCCTCCCATAGGGGTTCACGAGGTGACCCATAGGGCTGCCACGTTGCCCTCTGCTTCCTCCACTTTCATAATCTCAATGTTATCCCTAATGAACATTGCTACTCCTCCCCCTCATCCCACCTTTCTGTCCTTCCTTAGCACAAGGTACCCACTCAGATTAAGGTCCCAATCATGGCCAGGGGTGGCCTAAGTTTCAATGACCACTGCTACATCCATCTCACCCTCAAACAGCATGGCCTGGAACTCAGGCATTTTATTCCCCAGGCTCCTGGCATTTATTAAAGCCACCCTCCAACCCTTGTACCTACCCCTTTTTACCATATCCTCTCCAGATCTTTCATATGTTCATCCACACTTCTCTCCTAGGGTGCTGTCTGTCCCCTCTCTATGGCATTGCAGGCCAGTCTTACCAGTGGTATGGATGGCCGGATCAGCCCGGCAGTGCCCCACTCCCCCCTTCACAAGTTTAAACCCCATCTAGGCTGAATGAAATCCATCATCCCCTGTTTGAGAACTTCCTTCCCTACCAGATTTAGGTGAAGCCTATCCCAGACATACAGTCCCTTGTCTTCCCAAACTCCCCCCAGTCTCCCAATACCTCAATTCCATATGCTTCACCCCACTGCCCGAGCCAGTCATTAATCTCCCTGATCTTCTATTTGTTCTGCACAGTGGTCCTTGGCACTGGCAGGATTTCTGAGAAGGAGACTGTGCATCCATTGTCATGACAGACCATGGCCAGTTCTTGGAATCTTGCCTGAATTTCCAGCACACTATTCCCCTCAATATCATTTGTTCCCAGATGCATCAGGAAGTCCGGTGATCCTCCACAGTCCCTCTCCAGCTCATACACCATGAACTTTGCCCTATGTATAATCAGACCAGAAATACCAACTACCTTAACTGGACTGGAGTTTCCCTCACCATGCCCCACCCAATGAATAGCCCTGATAATGGATTCCCACAGCAGCAGAACCTTAGTGTCCCCCTTGATCTTTTGTACACCTCCTTTTTGGACTTCCCTGCCAGCCCCCATCACCTCCCCCTCCTCATGATCACTTTCCCTTGGCTTCTTTCTGGACCCTCTATAAGAGAACCCCTAGCCACCCTACCTCTCTTGTTGTGCCTTTATAACTGAGTTCCTGGCTCCCCCAGTTTAGCCTCCACCCCACTCCCTACCCCAGTCGAGCCTTTTTCTCTGACCTCCTCCCCTTCCAGCTCCCACCCTTCAGTCCCCCACATGGCATACCCATCACCATCACCCCTCCTACCTCCTCTCATTTCCTCTTGCCCCTTCCATGCCCACCTGCAGGTCCCCTACCTTTGGGCCTTTCTCTGGTATGATCCTCCCCTTGAAGGACATCCCTCCCTCTTCTCAATCTCTCCTCCTTTCTCACCAAGTTGATGAGCAGCTTCACAACTTCCTCTGCTGGTTCCTCCCTCCCTCCCCCTTCTTTGGCACTTGATTTTCCCCTTCCCCTGCTAGCATACTTATTTGAAATACTGATACCCACCAATGTCCGATTCACCATATTCCTCTCTCCTCCACCCTCCTTTTCCTCCACTATCCCCCACACCACATTCTCTCCAACCAACTTACTCAATGGCTCAAATTTATTATAGCACTCAAAGCCAACCTTCTTTTTTTGTGCTGATTTCTCACTATCCACTCCTCCAGTAAGCCCTCTATCAGTCCCAACCCACCTGATCCCCCTGCCCTCTGTGATTTAGCCTGTTTCCTCTACCGGTTACCTCCCAGGTAGCTACCCCCTTTGCTACCAGGCCATGCCCCATAGGTTCTCCACTCCTGCCTGACGAAACGGATCCAGGTCGCATTCTATCACTGCCCTCATGCTCCCCACAGGCCCTCCCAGACATGTTTATTCACCCATAACAACTCCAGTTTCCTCCATACCCAGTCAAGCTCCCCCCGATCTGCAATAACTGCCTACAGACTGGGCAACCTCCTTCCCTCCAGGCCCAGTTTAGGACCATGGCTGCCCAGCAGCTAGTGCACCCTACAATCCTGCCAAAGATGCCTGCCCTGGTGGCTGGGGGCCACCCCCAGAGGCCCTCTCCAAACATTCTTGGACGTTCACCCTTGACCTGGTCCCCACCCCAAGGTAGACCTACCTGCAACCCTCTACAGCCAGCCATATGAGGTGATGTAGCCCATGAAATTAAAATCACAGCTCTTGGACAAAGCTACTAAGCAGAATAAAAGAGCATGAACAGAGTTACATCCCCTAACAGTTCCATGAATAGTCACAGTGACGACTGGAGAAAACCCCAGTATAGCCACCCAACCAATCAGTGACCTTCCTCAACCTGGCCCCTCCTCCTCCGAGCATTTAATAGAGGTTGGGGCTGGGATCGGTGGATGGCAAACTAACATCCCAAGAGCGGCTGGGCTTGTTCCTTAAAAGGCCCAGTCATGAGTCCCAAAAATTGCGCCCTGGCTTTCTATTGGATGCTCCAACTCAAATCACTGAACTCCTCCTAGCCACTGATGTGGCCATCCCTGGCTCCACATTTGCTCCTGATACAGCTCCTGCAACAGGTCTTTCACTGCTGATGTGGCCTGCACCGTCCCTTAGGACCTCTGGATCCCCAAGAAGTAGCCTGCCGATGCAGCCTGCACAGTCTTCCTGCTCCTCTGTGAGTAAGTCCCAAGTATCCCAAGAGCGGCTGTGCTCATCCCTTAAAAGGCCCAGCCATGAGTCCTGAAAATGGTGCCCTGGCTTTCCACTGGGCTCTCTGACTCAGATCACTGAACTTCTCCTAGCCACCAATGTGGTTGTGCCCAGCTCCAAACTTACTCCTGATACTGCTCCTGCAACAGCTCTTTCACCGCCGATGTGGCCTGCACCATTCTACAGGATCTCTGGACCCTGAGAAGCAGCCCACTGATGCAGCCTGTGCAGTCCCCCTGCTCCTCTGTGAGTAAGTCCCAAGTATCCCAAGAGCAGCTGCGCTTGTCCCTTAAAAGGCCCGGCCACGAGTCCCAAAAATGGTGCCCTGGTTTCCTAATGGGCACTCTGACTCAGATCACTGAACTCCTCCTAGCCATCGATGTGGCCTGTGTAGTCACCCTGCTCCTCTGCAAGTAAGTCCCAAGTATGTAATATAATAATTTTGTCCACCAGGAGACAAATGATGAAAAATAATCAAATCCACAGGAAATGGTGAACTGCTGGAGACCAGTAAACTGTTGTTACTGTAGATCAAAGACTCAGAATGTGTTACATTCCTGAATGTGATGAGCATTGGCCTGGAGCATATGCAGGAAGTAAAAACCTTTTGTTAGTGTATTCCCTTTGTTTAAATGGTTGTGAATAGTTCTCAAAGACAGGCACAGATCCCTTTAGGAACAGGGCAAATGGAAATGTGGATTCAGTGCAGCACTCTACAACTCAGAGCTTGTAGAACTTCTTTGCTGGACTTAACTTTGTTTCTGATGGCTTCCAAAACAGTTGATTTATAATGAAAATGCCAATACCTGCTGGTGATGTTTTCCAGTTTCTTAGTCCAGGAAACTTTTATAGATATCATGTCCAAGAATGGTCTAGTTCCTCCAAGCAGAAACACATGAAAGTCCACAAAACTAAACTACTGACAGAGACAAACACAAACACCCAGTCACACAGACCAAGAAGGCTCATTGAGCTCAATAGTAGATCAAGGATTTTAAACAAAACAAGGTGGGTACAACTATACCATTAGCATGCATTACAGTTCTACCAGGGAAAAGGCAGCTAAAACAACCAGCAGCATCAATGAATTTTAGAGATGGTAAGCAATCATAAAATGTGGTCTTAAACTAGAAATAATATGATTCAAAGCAGGTTGACAGTGTCCCTTTAAAAGGAACATAAACAATGCTGTTTACATTTTTTAGTATAATTGTGTATTTAGATACGTGAGAAGTCTGTTTTATCACCTAATTGTAGTGTGTTGTGTGTTTGCTTTGAAATAGTCCTTTTTTTCCTTGTTCAGAGCACCATATTACTAAAACCTTTTTCCTGACCAGTATAAATTTGTTTAAATTACTTAGCAGTCCCAGAACCCAGCTGAGCTGAAGGTTACAATGAAGTGAAACAGATGTTACTGTGTTCTGTTGCATTTTAGTATTCAGCTCAGCTGATGTCACTGGTTCCATAACTGTTAAGTACTATAATTAAGAAACATTAATGTGGGGTTGCATTAATATGGGGCCCTAAATAAGGAAACAATTGGACAATTACAAAAAAAATACAACACACTACACTGGGGTAATATAATAGACTTCACATTTTATGCTCATCCCCTCCATTCCCTTTGTTTGCACCTCTCCCTAACCTTTGACAAGGTCCTTGGACTGTGCCTCCTTACCCTTCCCTCTCAATCGTATTGCCTCCCTACCTTTAATCCCACTTTCCACTGTGACCTTGGTTCTACTGCCAAGTTGGCCTCCTCCCTTCCTCCCTCTTTCCTTTATTAATACATTTCAGTAATCATGCACCAATTGTCTCAATTTTAGGCCTGCTCAACCTTGTACTACCTCATGGCCTTTCCCTGTGTGGAGGGCCCATTTACATATTGATGTTTCTGTATGTCTACCTGCATCTGTTTTATTCCTTGTATACTGTATTAAAGGAGTTGTACTCCCTTGTTCTGTTGTATATCTGCATTTTTGTATCTTATTTTTCTCGTACAACTCCTTTTTTTTGTTGTTGTGACTCTGATGTGGAGCCTTTGTAAAGGAGTCATTGACTCAAAGGTTTGTAATTCCAAGAGTTCAATCAATAAATAAATAAATAAATTTGCAATTATATTAAAAAATGTAAACAGCATTGTTAATACTCCCTTCAACTATTATCTTCATGACTCATCATGTGCTCATTTAAAAATCATGTTTTCTTGTTATATAAAAATATTACATAATAATAAATGAAAAACAGATTTTAATTTTATCATCAAATTACTACTATGCAGTATGTATTATTTAATATACAAAACACATATAATATAAACAGGAACATAATAGAAGGTGCAATATAAAATAAAAATACAATCACAAAATCTATGGTGCTACAAGGTAGAATAGAGATACTGATATAAGAGAAAGTATTGAGTCAGAGACTACAGGATGGGGCATATGCCTTGAGATCAGAAATGCATAGTAACTATTATTGTGACTCATGCTGGGCCATGGAGGTCTTAATGGGTATTGCAGACTCAGTCACAACACTGTATTTATCATGCACGCAAATGCATGCCAACAGCACCTGCCAAAAGGAAGCTATAGTAATTCAAATACCATGCTGACCTTATACCCTCCCCTATTTGTAGTCTGTTTCACCCTATGAAAATTACTACATTGGGAGCCAAAGTAGTTCAGCTGAACTGAAAGCCGAACTTAATTTTCAGGCCATCACATGAACCTGCACCAATGATTATTCTGGCTCACTTTTCTCAGCCTTAGTCTGTTATGCCTTCAGACTCACAGCTTGGTGCTTTAAGCCTTTAGGACATACTGCATGCCATAGCCCACGTGTGCTGCTCACTCATCATGGAAAAGATGACACTCAGTCTCCAAAGCTTCAAGAATATTGATTTATTCGTCAAAATTAAAGGGTCACTTTGGTCCCAGCATTTCACATTACACTCTTAATCATGGGAAATGGTCCAATACACATGGTGTGTGCCAATAGTAGTACAAAACTCTTTAGAATTCATTTTTACAAACTGGATTGCTGTTCTCTGTTAGTGTGCAGGCATCATTCTTATTTATGTACAGTATATTTTTATGTGCTATGTTAGATGCCACAATTGTAATCCAGTTCTAAGGTCAGTCTCTATAATCACAGCATCTGGCCCAGTTACAGTATTGTGAGAAATCACGTCACAATGTATCCACCAAGCTACACAGCTGCAGTGCTGGCATTTTTCAGATGGAGTCCCCTGCTTCTGCGCCATGTGTACAACATACAGTAGGTATGTCATCATAACAGTCATTGACATATATGAGATATATTCGCTCATGCATCGAGCCTCCTCAGAAAAACTGAAAAGGAAGGTGGCACCTACAAAAGTGTAAGATTTGACAGAGAAATACTCTGCAAATCATCAATTTCATCATAGACCTCACATAAAAACTTCAATATTTAAACATCCCATGCAAAAAGGGCAGCATAACAAAAAGTTCCCCAGTGTTTTTGCCACCTACGAGGCCTTCCCAGGGGGTCCATAGAGTGTCTACCTTGTCTAAAAGCTGCTGATATCTGGTACTGCCCACTGTATCAGTTTAAGGGAATAGAACTGTATGGGGGACAGGCAGCAATGGCGTCAGTGAGTAGGGATGGCATATCCAGGTTATAGTATGGCAGTATTCCTTACTAACCCCACGGGGCCTGCAGGGGCATGGCAAAGCACAGCAAATGAATGGAGAACTCTCTGCTTTTGGTACAGAAATCAGTGGGAAGCTTATTTTATGATGACCACACTTAACAGTGTGTTGTTATATCCACTTAGTTTCATTATTGTTGCATTAGTGCTATATAACATCAACAATGTGCTTACAGTCTTGTTTCCCTGTTGTGCATTACACAGAATGATACAGAGCAGATTTAGACTCACCTGGAAATAGCAAATGTAGGCCATTTCTTGGTAAATCTTGTTGGAAGCAGAGGGTCGGTAACCGCTGGCCTGCATTCTACCTTGCACCTGTGAGTGCAGACCTCCACATGTCCAGGGTTCAGTCTATAGAGCAGATCCACTTGGAAACCATTGCTCAGAGCAGCCAGTAGGAGCTGAGCCACATGGTGGTATCCATTGGATGGTAGCAGATTATCGTATCTGGAATGGAGAAGACCACACTTTTTGCTGTATTTTGTATCATAGCTAGCAGCAAGTCATTCAGTAGAAAATAGAGCATTGCAGGATTGCAATCAGTCAGCCAGAACTAGGGAGTTAAGCACATGTTATAGTACAAACATGAACTGGTCAGAGCCAATATGGCTGTGGAGAGCTTTTAGGAGTGGCAAGAGCATTGAAAAGAATATGTGGTGCACTCACTACACCGGAGTCAGCTGTAACTAATACTGCAGCGATTACAGTACTACAAATGCATGATACTTACGCATGAGCTGTTTGCCTCGGAGTCAGCCTTGCGCTGGAAAAACTCTATACTCATTAACTCAGAGAATAGGTGAACCTATTAGAATCATAGACCACAACTATGTGCAAAGTATAATACCACCCCATATTAAATTTATTCAAGGCCAGGGAAAGCATTGCTAGTCTCTTTTTGGCATTGAAAAAGTTTCACTTGGTCCACAGGGAGGAAATTTGAATGCAGCTTTACTTAATCAAGCCTTGAATATCATGGTATCAGTGCAGAAAGGGGGTTAAGGTGCACCCAGATGGAAGTGAGGAGGTCAAGAAAATTTATTGTGGTACTGTACTATATCAAGACCATGCCAAAAGAATGTAACATGTATGGCAAACAGAGAAACACCAGCTTGGCATGGATGCTGAATTCTTTGGTGCGGTCTTATACAGTACCAAGTCAAATTGTGTAGGTATTCATTTTTGAGTGGGGAGTTGTGAGTGATGTCAGATAGTTGTCAATTCTGACCCTCCTTTTCTTCTCCCTTGATGACAAAACTGCTGCTTTAAGAATATGGGCTCTGTAAACCATTATAATCCATCATATTTTCAATAAACCCCAACATTTTACACCCTGTGGGTCACTGTCCAACATAAGAAAATTGACCTTATCACTCCCTTTTGAGTGCAGACCAACCCCCCTTTTTGTGTTGACAAATTTCTCCGCCAGTTTGCCACTTGCTTAGTGGCAGTGACTTTATATAACATTTTTTGAATCTGCATATCTATGCAGTCACATAAAATGCCTACTGACATCCTTTGTAAGCTTCCCTCTATCAGTTTCTTCATCTTTCCTCCAGTGTTTACATTTACTGCAGAAGTAAAGAGAATGTACTGACTACTAAAATTAAAAACAAATTTGCTGGCAGGCTTTCTATTTAGATATTACTGTTAAGGAGAAGCCACATTTTCAAAACAGGAATACCTGGAAGGATCTAACAGATAATATCCACATTTTAGTTTTCTAGTAGTTGTTACTGTCTTCTTCCTGTAGAACACCAGACTGAGATGTGACATGAATTCAGTCTAACCATACTCAGGGGTGTTGACAGGATTGAACATATAGATATGTTCTCCAGCAGGACACAGGGACATGCTCTGAAGGTCACAGATGGTACGTTTAGGGGTAACATTAGGAAGCATATTTTGACCCAGAGGGTGGTGACCTTCTAAAATGACCTGCCAATAGAGACTGTTGACATGAAGACAGTAGAGTGGTCCCCAGTGCTGATGATCCCTTAGCTTTTACCAGCACTGAATCCATCAGTGTGAGAACCCTGCACTGTCCCTCCCCACACTGTACCTACCCATGTAGATAAACAGAGGGCTTCAGCCTCTAGTGCTGTCAGTCTGCCATCTTTCATCAGCAGTAAAACTATCAGTGCAGAAACCCTGGACTGTCTGTTCTACACTGCATCTGCTCCTGTGGATTTATAGAGGGTTTCATTCTCCAGCGGCGCCAGTCCCTTACTGTTCACCAGTCACACGCTGTACCTGTCACTGTAGGTAAACAAAAGACTTTAGTCCCCAGTGCTGACAGTCTCTCACCATTCACCAGGACTAAATGCAGACAGTGTGAAAACCAAGCACTGTCCCTGCCCCAAACTTTTGCTGTCTCTGTGGATTACCAGATGGTTTAAAGCTCAAGTGGGATCAGTCCTTTACCTTTTATCAGCACTAAATACATCACAGTGTGGGTAAGTTTGCACTGAGACTGCCACACATGATGCCTGTGGATAAATGGAGGGCTTTATCCCTCACTTTTTACCAGCACTAAATTCATCTCAGTGTGGGGGGGGGGGGAGCCTGCACTGTATCTGTCCCTGTGGATAACCAAAGAGCTTTAATTAATTTAATTTAATTAAGCTGCCTGTCAGGGGGTGGGGATCCCTGGCTGGGGGAAAGGGGATGGGGTGAGGAATCATGAGGGTGGTTGCAGTGCCCTTTCAGGGTACTGATTCTTGAACAGACTCGATAGACCTTTGGGCTTATTTTGCTGGCATTTTAGTATGTTAGTATGCTAATTTACTGTCTAGTGCTGTCTGAGCAGTACCTGTTATGAGCATTAAATACATCAAAGTGGAAAAGTCAGCAGTGAACCTGATTCTGTGAATAAACAGATGTGTTGTAAGCCCCCACCTTTCACTAGCACAGGATAGCAACTATACAAAGGCCGAATAGAAAAAATATAAAAAAACAACAGAAGAAAATGATCTCAGGTCCCAATAAATGCACATAAGAACAAGGGTTAAAACTTAGCTCTGTCTGTAAGGAGGAGGGAGTGGTTGAGCTTTTCCAGGAGAAAGAGTTGTTGTCAGAAGCATCTGACAGAGTTCTTCAAAAGCACACACACACACACACACACACACACACACACACACACACACACACACACACACATGCATTCTTCAGTGCCCATTTGCACACATTTCTTTTATACTGCAATGAGTTTCCAGTTTGTAAATGCATTCTTTTTTATTACAATATAAAAAGAATACACAGCATTCCTCCACAGCACTTAAAGTCATGTTTTTGAATTACAGGGATAAAGCTGTAGCGAGACTGTCTGTAATTTAACACTGTAGTCTGCTTAATTTTCACTTTCACTTCCTGCTTAATTTTCATTTTCACCTTCCACACTATCAGTAACAAGTTTGCCCCACTTACCAAAAGGATCATCAAAGGCAACCCTGTCCCTTGGATCACTGAACACCTCCTGGCCCTGATGCGAACTCGTGACTCTCTATGCCACTTCTCCAATGAGACTGGCCTCCCAGCTGACAGACAGAGGTATAGAGAGGTCTGGAACAAATGCACGTGGGCATTACACAAAGCCAAAGCCAAGCACTATAAATCCTCCCTTACCACTGCCTGGGGCACAGGGCACAAATACTGGAATAATAGCAAGGAAATGTGTGGCAAAGACCCAAATCCCCCCCAAGCAGATTGTTGTCGATGGGCGCCTGACATCTGACCCCACTTGCATAGCCTCAGCTTTCAACTGTGCATTCACTAACCTCAGCCATGTCCTCCCTCCTAACTTCTTCTACCCCCCCCTGCCCAGGCCCCCAAAAAACTCCCTTCTGCTTACATTAAATCACCTACAAGTCTGCTGAGCCTTATCTTAAAAAAGCCCTAAGCCACTCCCACTACAGTAGTGACTCCTTAGATTTGAGGCTCTGCCAGTTCACCCTCCATGATGTACTCATCCCCCTCGCCCACATCCTCAACTGCTCTCTCTCTGCCAAGGTAAATTCCCCACACTCTGGAAATCTGCTTCCATTACCCCCATATTTAAAAGCAGAGACTGCACTGCCACCAACAACTACAGCCCTATTTCTATCCCCACCATCTAAAGCACTCAAGCGCATTGTCTATGATCAGCTCACCGACCACCTTAACAAATATGATCTACTCTGTAAACAGCAACATGGCTTCCACAAAGGACACAGTACTACTACAGCTGTTCTGGAACTCATTGCACACATCCACTCCTCCTTAGACAGAGGACATATCACTGGTGCTGTCTTTGTTGACCTCACTAAGGCATTTGACACCGTCAACCACTCCCTCTTGCTAACTACTCTTAACAACATTGGCTTCTCCCAGAATGCCCTATGCTGGTTCACCAAATACTTGTTGGACCGGTACCAACAGGTCAAAATTGGCAATACCCTCTCCAACAGACTCCCAGTTCACTCAGGGGTCCCTCAGGGGTTCATCCTTGGTCCCCTACTCTTCATCCTCTACCTTAACTCCTTCCTTGTGTCCTGCTCTGGCAACCTTGTACTACACACAGATGATGCTGTGCTTCACTCATCCAGCCCTGACCCTATTCAACTCCACCATTTCCTCCAATTCTCCATCAGTGAAGCCAAACAGTGGTTCTCCACACAACACCTTATACTGAACAACAATAAGACCAAGATCATGTTCTTCTCACACCCTCAGAACTCCAGGAAGGAGCTTTGCCCCCAAGTTCTAACTGCAGATCAGACCACTCTAGAGCAAGTGGACTCCTTTAAATATCTAGGCATCACACTAGACCTGGCCCTTAATTTCTACCAGCACATCCATCACTTGTCCACTGCCCTTAATGTCTGCATCAGCTTACTCTATAGGCATAAACATTGCCTTACTCATGAAGCCCTCCAGCTTGCTGTCTCATCCTCTGTCCTCTCCCTCCTTGACCTTGGTATACTTATATATAGCGCTGTGACCACCATGGTCATCTGCAGTCTATGTATGTCCCTCAACAAAGCCTGTTGCCTTGTACTGGACTGCGACCGTCTCACCCACAACTGCTCTCTCTATAACTCCACTAACTGGCTTAATCTAGACAATAGGATGAGGTTACACACCTGCCTTATTGCCAAAAATCTCACCCTTGGTCTTCCTCTCCCGTCTCACCTCACTGATCCATCGGGCTATGGTGCAAAAGGCCACCTGTATCTCTAGCAAGAAGCTCCTCATGGTTCCCCACTGTCGTACCTCCCAATTTCAAAGATCCTTTAGCTACAAGGCCCCTTCATGGATGAACAGTCTGCTGAGCTCTTTTGCAAATGAAAATAGAATCAACCTCTTCAAAACTAATCTTAGGAGTCACCTCCAGTCCTCTTCTAACAGCTGTGACTACCATTGAACCCGTCCTGCACTCCTCCCTCCCTTGACAAAGACCTCTGACTCACTTACCCCCCTCTCCTTTTAGCCCCCAAGCATCATTATTGATTATCTCAATATAAATGCCTATCTGTTTGAACAGTGTACTAACTTTGTTAGATGCTGATTGTTAGCCTCTAATGTATTTTACCTTGTACTCAAGTTTGTTCTGTTTCCTGCATTGTATTTACTTTATTGTTGTAATGTCCTATTTTTTGTGACATGGAACCTTTGTAAAGGAGTCTTTGACTCAAAGGTATTTTCCAAACCCTCAATAAATAAAAAAAATAAATAAATTAATGAGACACTGAGTGCTTCAGAGCTTCAATAAGAGAAATTCCAGTATACTTATATGCTTCTTCTTTTCAGCCACAAAAAATTAATTTGCAACTCCTCTGGAGTTCATCTAGAAGCTTGCCATGTCCTCTGTTGGAAATTATGGCAGAGAGAGAGAGACAAACAAGCTGATAAAATAGTGTTGGACGTGGCCTACTCAACAGAGAGAAGGGAGTATTTCATTCAACTGGTGTAATGATTTGCATCTATGGAAGGATACACTGAAAACTCCAAAAATGTGTGCTTCTGTATCCCATTTTCCCAGCTACAGCAAGACAGCTGCAGGCTCTGCCCACAGCTGTAAAAATATGTAGTACCTCAAATGCTACAGAAAGAATAAACCACAACCCAAGTTTCTTGGAATCATTTTTGTTTATTTATTGTTTTTATTTTACCCAGGACAGCTCCACTGAGATGCAACATCTTGCTTCTAGTGGGGTCCTGCTTCTACCCTTTTTGGCAGCTGGGTGGACTGGAGCACTAAGAAGTTGAGTACTTGCCCAAGGTCACAAAATTAGTATCTGGCTCTAGTAGGGCTTGAACCTGCAACCTCCTGGTTTCCAAACTATTGAGCTAACCATTAGATCACACTATCATAAGACAGGTTAATACTTTGTAATACAAATCAGTAATCAGTCTTTCACATCAGGACTATCACCTAAAGGTGAGTGAATGTGTAAATTGGAAACTTTGACTTTGATTCAGACCTCCTTTCATCAGTTCATCTCTGATACTTCAGCCAAAGACACATCTTGTCCTTGATATTGGGGATTAACAGGCTACAAATAGAAGGAAGTGACACCCTTCACCACCCCTTGTCCACCCCAGTCAGTCCAGCCCCTTGCTCCCTTCCCTTGCCCTCAAGTTTGATTAAAAAAAATTCAGTCAGCATTTTTATGTAATTGTTTTATTCAGCTTGTATTGCTGTTAGGTGCCCTGAGCCATTGGATAGGGTGCCAAAAAATAAAATTGCCTTGCCCAGCATTTGACCAGTACTAGGAGTCAGAAACTATTAGATTTTTGAAAACCTGTCTGGGAAAGGAAGAGTAAGATAAGTAATGACTGGGGTGGGTGAAGAAATGGTCATGAGAATAACCCTGAACACCTGAAAGAGCTAAAAGTATTTCTTCATTTACTAGACAAAAGTTGAAGTGATATCAAAGTGGCCAAGAAGTTCTGTTGTACTAAGCTGAAAGCAAAAGTGTTGAATTTCAGTACATTTACCAAAAACAAATCCAGCACTGGCTCATCCTTACTGTTACACAAACTGTAGAGTTTTTTTTTTTAACTTCACATAGAGCTAGTGTAAAGTAGGAGGATGAATTCAGATGACTCTGCCTAAAGAAATTCTTTTTAAAAATGAGAACACACAAAGGACACAATACAGCAATATAAAAATGTCACCAGAGAGAACCGTCCCCATGAATACAGCTTCAAACTAGATTTCTAAGTGAAGTACTGTACTTCCATCAGAGTAAATACCCAGACCCTCGAAAAACAACACAAATTCTACTGTGGTCGCTCACCTCTGAAGAAGAGACATATGAAACAGTTAAAAACACACACCATCATAAAAAAAGAAATCATACTAGCTGTTATTAACATGGAGAGAATAGTATCAAACAGGTACACAGAAAATGCACACCTATTATCATTGAGACCTCACTGTGGACACACCACAAAATACACAAATTAAATAGAACTCACCATCATATAATGCCAAACTGCATACAAGAATATCAAGGCAGACTTATTCCAAACAAACCAGCTCAAGAAACTTTCTATTTAATGTACCCCCCAAAGAAATACACTCACCTGGGAATCAAAGTTGGCCTATGCAATGTAATTATATGTGGGATTACTATACCCACTATAAACATCTCCATATCTCACTGTCCATTTAAAAACATTGGGTCCATTTCAGAAAAATGAGTATAATAGTGGTCCAATAGACATAACTAATTCAGTGTAAGCATGCCACTGTGAGATTCTCCTTTTTTCATATGCAGAGATATGGTCCTTGAGTGATGGTGTTTTGTAACAGGGCACTAAGGCCTACATATGAAATTTATCCTAGTCAATTTAATTTATGTCTCTTGTCACAACCATACAATAAACCGTATGCCTACATCTGGGGTGATGCAAATACTCACTATATGGAAGCTTTCAGGAATAACCCCAGTGTAAATGTTTGTGTCCTCATCCATTACCACTAAACCCATGTCTTCAAAGAGACAGGGATTGCTGCTGGTTTGCCACCAGAATTAACACGCCAGAGCAGAATACAGAGGATGCGAACTGGATAGACACAGGGGATGCAGACCAATTAGTAAAAAAAAAGAAAGAAATATAACAGAGAAACAAAGAATTTGTTGGCAGATAAGGGCCGATTAGCTCACCCAGTCTGCCCAGATTGTCCCTTCCTATACTGTCAATGCAAACCCTACTTGATCTCCAGCTACTTCCCCCCTGCATTTCTATTAAGATTCTTTTGTGCCTGTCCCATGCTTGCTTGAAGTCCACCACTGTTTTTGCTCCCACCACCCACTCTTGTAAACTGTTCCAGGCATCCACCACTCTTTCAGTGAATAAGTACTTCTGCACATCCACCCTAAACTTCCCCCCTTCCAGCTCCATTGCATGACCTCTTATCCTGGTGCACCTTCTCCTCTGAAATGTACTCCCATAATGTACCTTGTTCACCCCTGTGAGGTACTTATAGGTTTCTATCATGTCCCCCCCCTCCGTCTTCTCTTCCAGAGTGTACAAATTGAGGTCCCTCAGTCTCTCCTCATAGGGCTTTTGATGCAACCCCGGCACCATTTTAGTTGCCCTCCTTTGTAAATTTCTATCCTGTCTGTATCCTTCTTGAGATGAGGTCTCCTAAACTGGACACAGTACCCCAGGATTGGTCTCACCAACAATCGATAAAGTAACACCACCACCTCTCTTCATCTGCTGGTGATTCCCCTCCCCATGCACCCCAGCATTATACTCACCCTGTCTACTATCTTGTCACACTGTCTGGCCAACTTAAAGTAATCAAATATGATAACCACAAGGTCTGTTTCCTGACTTATAACCATCTGTACCTCCTCTCCCATTTTATATGCCACCTCTGGTTTTCTGTGCCTTATGAGCATGGTTTTGCAATTTTTACATTGAAACCCAGCTGCTGTTCCCTCGACCACTCTTCACATTTGCTCAGGTCTCTATTCATTCTCTCCATCCCCTCTGGAGTATCTACCTTGTTGCAGATTTTTGTGTCATCTGCAAAGGTGCATACCTTCCTTTCCAGCTCTTCTACAATGTCACTTATGAAGACATTGAAGAGGGCTGGTCCCAGCACTGAGCCCTATGGTACCCTGCTGGTCACTTTCCCCTCACTAGAGTGCCATTACCACCACCTTGTGTCACCTATCCATCAACCAGTTCCTTATCCCATTTACCACCTTGGGTCCTGCCCCTAAACTGCCCAGTTCCCTTATAAGCCTCCAATGTGGCAGGGTGTCAAAGGCTTTGGTAAAGTCTAAGTAGGCCACATCCACCACCCCACCCTGATCTATTTCCCTAGTCACCCAGTTGAAGAAATTGACAAGGTTCATCTGACATGAGCTCCTTCTTATGAATCTATGCTGCATCTGGTCTGGTAACCTGCTGGATTCAAAATACTCCACTAGTCTTTATTTTAATAGTGTTTCCGTTATCTTCCCCACCACTGATGTTAGACTGACTAGCCTATAGTTGCCAGCCTCCTCCCTCCTGTCACCATTATGGAGCAGGACTACATCTGCCCATCTCCAGTCCTCTGGAACCACTCCTGTTTCCAGTGCATTATTGAATGGGGATGTCAGAGGTACAGCCAGTACCTCCCTGAGCTCCCTCACTACCCTTGGATGTATTCTGTCTTGCCCCATAGCTTTGTCTACTTTCAGATTTGCAAGTCCTCTTATGATTCTTTACTTTGTGAATGGGATTGTGTCTCTGCTACTTCTATGTGGTTTGCCTCCCTATCCCTCCACTGTGAAGAATAAGCAGAAGTACCTGTTCAGGAAATCTGCTTTTTCCTGATTCTCCTCTACACATTCTCCCCCTGCACTTCTTATCCTCTCAATCGCTCCTTTTGTCTTTCTCTTTTCACTTATGTATTTGATGAATGTCTTGCCCCCATTATCTACCCTTTTGGCTATCCTTCCCTTTGTTTACACCTTTGCATCCCTCACTGTCTTTCCTGATTCCGTCTGCTTTACCTGGTACACCTCTCAATCCTCTTCCCCATGCATCTCTTTGTACTGTACTTCCTGAATGCTATTCCATTAGCCTTTACCATCACAGCCACTTCCTGTAAGAACCATGATGGTTTATTTTTCCTCCAGTTTTTTCTCACTTTCTTCATGCAGAGGTTTGTTGCCTTCAGTATGCTTTCTTTAATTTACCCCAACGTTCCTCCACCCCACCCTGGCAATCCATCCCCCTGCAAGGCTGGCTCTGAAGCATTCAATTTTTTTTTTAAATCGGTTCTTCTGAAGTCCAGGAATCCTGTCCTTGTGTAGTTTGTCTCTGTTGCAGCCTTTATGTTAAACCACACTGTATGGTGATTACTGGTCCTCAGGTGACACCCCAACTTGACATTTGCAACAATGACCCTGTTTCAAAGCACCAGTCCAGTATTTAACAAAGTAAGACAAAAAACAGCTACATGTTCAGGCACAAAGAATACTCCACTGTTAGGAGACAATAAAAAATGATTAGTTGATTACACATGTTCAAACCGATAGCACCCCTCCTCCACAGAGCAATGCCAACATTTCACATCACAATGATGCTTTTTCAAAACATGTCTTGTTTGTCATATCATGACTTGATGTCTTGAAAAAGTGGTAGTGTGACATGAAGCCTTGACATTGCTCTGTGTAGAATGGGTGTGCTACTGGTTTGAACATGTGTAATAAACTCATATTTTTTATCATCTCCTAACAGTGACATATTCTTTATGCCTGAACATGTTATTGTTTTACTTTGTTCAGTACGTTATTTATTCAGCTCCATTCCTGTTGGATCCTGAGCCACCTTTTATTTGTTATAGGTCCAGCATTTCCCCATCTTGAGTGGACTCTGATTAGTTTTCTGAGGAATGCTCCCTGCAGGGAGTCCAGGATGGTCCTGCTTCTAGCCAAGACTGTGGCTGGAAGGCTCCTATCTACATTTGGCAGATTCAAGTCTTCATTCAACAGCATCTCCCCTTTTTTGCCATCATGCTAATGGCATCCTCTATTGCCTTATCCAATTCTTTCCCCTGTATTGGTGGTCTGTATATCACACCAGTGCAAATACTGACTCTAGCTCCTGCTCCAGGGTAACCCACTGCACCGCCAACCCATCCTTTATCCCTAGGTTCCTTTGCACTTCTGTCACTCTGGTACCCTCCCTTAAATACAGAACAATCACTCCACCCTTCCTCCCCTTCCTAACCATTCTGAACTCAGCATAGCCTGGTATAGCCATGTCCTAGCCATGGCTCTCTGTGCATCACAACTCAGTTATGGCCACAAGATCTAGATATGCCTCTGTCATAATGGCATCCAGGTCTGAATTTTTTCCCCCAAGACTCACTGTTCTACACACCTCACTTCCACCCTGCCTACAATCCTCTTTTCTGCCATTGCTGCCACTTGAAATCTCTTTTCCTTCCCCCCTCGCTACACTCTCTGTGCCTTGCCACCTCAACTCCTCTCTTTCCACATATTCTGTTCTTGTCCCCCTTGCCCCCTACCATGCCTATGCCTTCTTCAACTTGCACCCTGGGGGAGTTTCCTCCCCTTGAGCCCCTGCTTCCTGTTGCATCAATCTGTGAGGGGAGTCAGTTTATGCCTCCCTTGATAATACTTCCTCCCCCCCTTAGCTAGTTTAAATGTTCATCAGAGTAATATGCAAACCTTCCACAGAGGACTGCTGATAACCACTGTATAGACCTATATACTCATCTTCTTACAGATTGGTGCCCACCACCAATGAAGGTGAACCCCTCCTCCCTGTTACAGCTTCAGCTGCTGATTGTCCTGCATTCACTGTCCTTTAGCCATCTGAAAAATATTCACCTTCCTGTTAATGCCCAATGCTAAACAGCAGAGAAAAGAGAAAAAAGTGAGTTAAAGTGAGTTACAGCTATTATAATACTTGCTTTTCACTGCAATCTATTTCAGACTGCCCTCCTTCATTGGCACTCCCCTCCTGACCTCTGCACTCAGGTTTCAAAACAACCTCCAAATGTAAGCTTCCCTGAAACTCTCTAGTAGCTGCTTGATTGGCTAAGTTACTGACTCTCCCACCCTTACTGTCCTTTGGTGTCAGGAAAATGTCCAACCTCCTCTTCCTGCCAGATATTAAACAGCAGAGAAAAAGAGAAAAAAAGTGAGTTACAGCTCAACTTCCAACCTCAGTGCTCTGGTTTCAAAAGCAACTCCTGAATTTAAGCTTTTGGAGCCCTCTAGCAGACACTTGACTGGCTCAGCTGCTGATTGTCCAACCCTCACTGTCCTTCACCAGTCAGGAAAATGGCCAACTTCTTCGTGCAAGAAGCTAAACAACAGAGAAAACAGAAAGGAAAAAAGTGAGTTGCAACTTTTATAATATCTAATTTTACTGTGATCTATCTCTGACTAGAAATATGCTGAAGTTTTAATTCACCAGCAGATTTCCAGAGAAGTTATCAACTTTACATCTACAGAGTAAGCCACAAAGTTTTGCCATTACCTTAAATATTTAAGATTCACTTCATGTGGTATCTTTGCTGTTAACTTCACCTGAGGGGTATCAAATGTGAAGTTTTGGAAAATGAGGTTTCTGGAGTGGTAAACAGCTTGTCTGAAGGCCACATGTTTCAGCTTCTGCACTCACATAGTATATAGTGACTCTGCATTACTTTCACTTTTGCATTGTTAGTTAGTCAGAGAGAGCAGGAGCAGTCTGAAAAATAATTTTATAGTGATCTAGAGATGCAGGAGAGCATTTTTTGGTGTTTTTTTCTTACTTGATTTCTTTATGTAATTCTTCTGAATAGTTTTTTGCTAGTTAAGCAAAATTTTAGTGTACTTTATAGACAGTTTTATTTTGCCCTTTTTTCTATAATTTTACTCTCTTTTCTTTCAATCCCATCTTTTGTTTTCTTCAGTGATAGTAGCGATGATGGAGAGAGGAGGGGTTCACACCCATGGTGGTGCCATACTGCTATTGGCCCCACCCAGCACCTCCTCAGCATTCCCTGCAGCAGCAGAAGCAGCAGCAGTGTCCTCAGGGGAGTGCTGGTCAATGTGCCCATGACCAGCAACTGCAACAGCAACAGCAGCAGCAGCAGCAACAGGAACAGCAGCCCCAAGTTCCCACAGTTCCCCATAAGGTCAGCAGCCAGAACCTGCTATGCTCCCCTATGGAACCACCACAGCTGCCAGTTCCTCCCCAGGCAGAGAAGCCATGCCCATCATCATCTGTTCACCACCAACAGCTTGTCAGCACCACTGCCTGGTCAGAACTTCTCTTATGTGGAAACTCTTTGAGAGTGACGAAAGTGATGTCAGCATCATCACTTGTAAGATCTGAAAAGCAGGGGTTGGCAAAGTACAAGGGCTCCAGTCTGACTCTGGTGGTGAGGAAAGTAATGGAATCACTACTGAAGGAGAGGATTGTGGAATATCTGGAATCCAGCGGTCTTCAGGATTTAAGTCAGGATGGATTCACTGGGACGAGATCATGTGAAACAAATCTGATAGACTTCTTTGAGTGGGTGACCACACAATTGGATCAGGGTGGAGCAGTGCATGTGGCACACCAAGATTTCAGTAAGGCATTCAACACTGTTCTACACAGGAGAAGCTGGGAAGCCTAGGAGGGGGTCCTAAGGTGGAAATTGGTTGGGAGAGAGAGGACAGAGGGTGGTAGTAAATGGAGTTCACTCTAAGAAAGGAAGGAAGGAAGGGAGGGAGGAAGGGATACAATCAGGGTGCCATAGGGATCAGTACTGGGACTGGTCCTCTTTAATGTCTTAAAGGCTAGAAGGGAAGATATGTCTGTTTGCAGATGTCACTGAAATCCGTAATAGGGTAGACACTCCAGGGGGAAAGACAAAAATGAATAGTAATTGAGAAAAATTGGAGAAGTGGTCAAGAGTGAGGCAGCTAGGTTTCAATGATAGGAAGTGCAAAATCATGCACTTGGGGCACAGAAACCCAGGGGCAGAGTAGAAAATAGGGAGGGGATAGTATTAACCACCACCAAACAGGAAAGGGAGCTGGAAGAAATCATATCTGATGAATTAAAGGTGGCCATACAGTGTGACAAGACAGTGTAGAGAGCTAGTGGAATGCTAGGGTGCATAGGGAGGGGTATCACTGCAGAAAGAGAGAGGTGGTGTTGCCGCTGTATAGATCACTGGTGAAACCTCATCTAGAGTACTGTGTCCAGCTCGGGAGACCACATCTCTGGAAGGACATAGACAGGGTAAAGGCAGTCCAGAGGAGGGCAACCAAAATGGTGTAGGGTCGGCATCACAAGTCCTATAAGGATAGACTGAAGGACCTCTATGTACACCCTGAAGGAAAGGAGGGAGAGAGGGGATATGATATTAACATTCATATATCTCATGGGTATAAATAAAGTTCAAGAGGGAAGGATTTTTCAGAAAAAAGATGATCAAGAACAAGGGGACATGCTGTGAAGCTGTAGGTGGTAGACTCAGGGAAGATGTGATGAAGCACTTCTTTACAGAAAGAGTGTGGATGACTGGAACAGCCTCCCAGTGGAGGTGGTGGGGCCAAAAATTGTAATGGGTTTCAAGAATGCATGGCATAGGCATAAGGGAACCTTAGAGGTTGGGAAGGGGGGTAAAACAGGAGATCAAGTAGGGACTGTGGTGTTATAGTAGGTAGGGAAAATGGGCAGGCTAGGTGAGCCAAGTGGTCCTTATCTGCCATCAATATCTACATTTCTGTGTTTCTAAGGAACACATTTGGGCTCACGTGGCCAGAGAACTCAGCTTAAAATTCATCATCGTGAGCAGTGGGAGGCTTATCAGTAAGAGGTGGCGAGTGGTGGAGGGAGTGGTCCCTCTGTGCCTGCAGGAGTGCCACACAGCTGCGTCAGCAGCATGCAAGAGAGATGCCGTGGGCAAACTCCACTGGAGGGGTTGCACCCCTGGTTCTGTCCCTGGCAACAGAACCAACAGCAGCAGCACCTAAAAGCACACCAGCCAGGATCAGGGAGGAACTAGCTGCTTTATGAGAGGGAATGGGGGACTGCAACGGAGGGCATGATGTAAGAATTCTGGCTAGCCAGCAACAACTGTTACAAGGGATGGCAGAGCTGCACCAGGGCACTGCAGGTGGTGGTTCTGGCACTTCTGGAGCCATGACCAGTGATGTTTAAAAAATCTCATGCCTTTACTTTTCCATCTGACTTATATCCTTTTTTGCTAGTCTGTGCAATGCTGCAGTACTCTTTCTCTTATGTAAAAAATATAAAAAATGTTGAAAAAATTGAATGTACTTTTATTTACTGTTCTACATACTTGTCTGCATTTCTATACTATCTGCTTCAGTTCTATCTGATTTTTTATCTCCCATCTGTTTTTTCTTTCATAATGCTGTCTCCATTTTCCATACATCACACCTTTCCTTTCTTTCTGTATCTCACTGTCTTTTCTGAAATTTTTCTCAACTACAAGAATAAATGCATCAGGTGGCTACAGGTTGGTAGTACTACCACTGCCACAGTGTACTGTGCTGTGTGTCAATGCCCCCAACACAATCTTTATTTATTTTATTATATGTGTGCATTAATCACAAAACACATTACTTCTGTTCTCCCATGACTTGTCTCAAAAGTGTCCAAATATCAAGTACTGTAGTACACACAACTGCAAGCACAAGATATACATTTTTCACTTCCAGGAATAGTTCTCCTAAACCTGGAATCAGTAATGCTGGTAATAAACTGCTGCTGGTGCCTGTGCCACTATGCTGTTTAATTTGCCCTATCAAAAATCCTGTATTGTCAAGCACTTTAGTACACACAACTGGCAAGCATAATATATACATTTTCACTTCTTGAAATAGTTCTCCCAAACCAGAAATCAGTAATGCTGATAATAAACTGCAGCTGGTGCCTGTGCTACTATGCAATTTAATTCACCCTCTCAGACAGTCTGTGCTGGCAAGTACATTAGTACACAGAACTGCCAAGCATAATATATAAATGTCTCACTTCTGGAAACAGGTCTCCAAAACCTGAAATCAATAATTCTGGTAATAAACTGCTGCTGGTGCCTGTGCAACTATGCTATTTAATTCATTCTCTCAGACAATCTGACTAAAAACTCTTTGCAAAATGATGGAGTGAAACCCTATAAAATTGATACAGAAAGACACTGACAAAAGGGCTTACTTAAACACATGAAACAGAAGATTCAGTAAACAAAGAGGGTTGCACACAAAAATTGAGTGGTGTGTTTCATGAGAATCGTGACTAAGTGACATAAAGCAGAAGATTCCATGATGAACAGGGTTGCACCCCTAAATGTAGTGGTATCAAACAGAAGATTTGATAATGCTGAAAAAAATTAAAACTGCTGCAGAAAGACACTGAAAAAATGGCTTACTTAAACACTGACATAAAACAGAAAATTCAGTAAACAAACAGGGCTGCACCCAAAAGTTAAGTGGTGTGATTTGTGACTAAGTGGAGTGAAACAGAAGTGTCAGTGTACAGGGCTGCACCAAAAAATTGCGTGGTATCAAACAGATGATTCAATAATACTGAAAATCACTAAAGCTGCTAATGAAAGACACCGACAAAATGGCATACATAAACACGGACGTGAAACAGAGGATTCAGTAAACAAACTGGGTTGCACCCAGAAATTAAGTGACGCATTCATGACTAAGTGATGTGAAAAAGATGATTCAATGAACAGGGTTGCACCCAAAAATTAAGTGGTGTGATTCATGAGAATCATGACTAAGTGACATGAAGCAGAAAATTCTCCCCCAGACCAGAAATCAGTACTGCTGGTAATATAGTTCTGCTGCTCCTGCTGTTACTACACTGTCTAACTCTCCCTCTCAGACAGTGTGTGTTGTCAAGCACTTTAGTACACACAACTGTCAAGTACAAATATATCAATTTCTCACTTCTGGAAATTCTCTAAAAGCCAAATAATGAAAAAGGAACTGCTGAAGGAATTCAAATATTTTCCTGTAACCCTCTGGAGGATCTATTTGAACCTGATTATTGGCCCCTTCCACATGAACAGCTCCATTCATGCCAAAAAAAGCTATACAGTCTGGGAAGACATTGACAGGACATTCCAGTGCTTTGCATGGACAAAGATGCAGTCTGCTGTTCTCTTTACTGACTTGCTTTCTGACCTAGCAGCACAGGTAAATATTTTATTTTATTTTATTTCTTTTTTTTTTTTGATGGGGTGGTTGTAGCCACTTTATTTCTAACCATTTTTATATTCACCATGCGCACATGTGCAGTGAACATCTTGTTGCAAGATTGGCTTTTGACAGGTGTGACACTGTCAGTTCAATTCAGAGTGTTCTGCAATGGGCTTGTCAGTGTCACACCAATCATTAGCCAGGCTGATCATGACACTGTTCTGGCTTGCTGGGCAGAAACTTCATGTATTTCAAAGGAAAGATCCAACCCAATCAAAGGGTGGCTCTTTCCTTTGATCTGCATGATGCTGACTGGCAAACAGCTGATCAGTGTCCTTATCAGCCTGGCCATGTTCTCCACTTTTGGTTTGAAAACTGCAACTATACATTTGATTTTTGCACAGTTACTTCATGTTTAAAAGCAATCACATTTTAAGTAATGGACATATCAGACAACACTAACTCTCCTTTACTTCTCAGTGGAGAAAGTTGGCAGAGATGCACAATCCCTCCCACCCACTGCTAAGTATCCCTCCCACCTCTCATTACTTGCCCTTGCTATGTTCTCCCCAACAAGTCTACCTGTTTTGCCAACCCCACTGTCCCCAATTATGGCAATTTTGATCACCCTGTTGTTAGATGTGCAGTTGCTCTGATAAGATTGACATTGTTCTGAACCAAGCACATCCTGTATAAGTTTTTAAAATGAGGAAAAAATTCCTGAGTCAGATCCCACCAAGTTATGACATGCACTCTGCTTCATAAAAGAAAATCTTGCCCTGCTATAGACCTGCCTGACCTACAGTCCCTAATGTGGACTATCATGTTCTATGATACAGCATAAAGCATATTTGGTATTTACTCATGCTTGCTATGATGTGCTTACAAACTGTTATTCAGTATTTTTGTGGTCTTAGCGTGCCACCTACAGCTATTAGCCATAATGCTATGATCAGCATATTTTATGAATCATTGTATTGTAACCCAAAAGTAGTCTTGGTCAGCATAACGTTTATCACTGTATATGTGCAAAACCTAATGGCCTTGGGCACAAGCTGCCCACCATACCAACTAATAGAATTGCTTTGTTTAGCTTCTCTGTTATGCAGATGATTGTGTTAGCAGGTAATGGATCCTCTTATCTCTGACTATAATAATTCATGTAATCCTGTTTTTCACTGAGTTTCTCTCTAATGACATCATGGCATTTGGAGGCTCTGAACTCCCAGCAGGAATAGCTTCCCTTTTTACATGTATTTGGGGAATAAACCTTTATTCTGTGACACCTGTCTTCTGTGTCGTGTTTTGCCATCAGGTTTAGATCCTGCAAAAACCCAACACTGCAATGTCCCTGAATATGATGTCAGAGGAAGTTTTTTTTTTTTGTGGTGATTAAAGGCAGCAGCAAGTGGCAATAATCATACTAAAATTTACCCATCACTCCTACAGACTGAAAAAAAATAGACTCACAAGTGTGCAATATCCACCTTTTATAGTCTTGCCTGGTGGTTGGGAGCAGCCCAGCCAACTCACCTGATAGCTTCTCTACACCATCACAGCTCTGCCTTACTTACAAGCAGTAGTATATAGCAGAGTTGTAGGTAAGTGCAAAAGGAGTGTGTCAGTGAGAGTCTCCTGAGGGACTGGGGAATGTGGGGTTCATGTTCAAGAGAAGGGCCACCTTTAACAACTTGTTTTTTGTGGTGGTCGAAAAGCACAGAGTGGGGGGCTCACACTATTAAACATAACCTTGTATGGACATACCCAGGAGTCACAGCAAATATCAAACACAGTAATTCCACACATATGTAATATTTATCAGCATCACTCAGGACCCTAGTCTCAAAAATAGTTAAAACTTTTATTGTGCATCAAAACTTCGGTATAGAATTTTGAATAAAATGATTAGGCACCCACATATTACACAACACTCTGGGTACGACAATGCGAAACGAACAATGCTAACTAATAGTCAGTACTTTGGACCTCAAAAACTGTTGCTTTAGTTTGCAGATATGCTTTGATTTGGAAACAGACTTTAAAACTTAGTTCACCATGCTTCCAAGAAAATAACAAACTGGAACATCAGCTCTGAACATCTGTCATGCCACCCCATGCAGGTGGAATCCATGCATTAGCGGGACAGTATGACCGATGTTCAGGGATGATGTTTTAGTTTGTTATTTTCTTGGACACATGGTGAACTAAGTTTTAAAGTCTGTTTCCAGATTGAATCCTGTCTGCAAATTGAAGCTGCAGTTTTTGAGGTACAGAATTACTAACTGTTAGCAGCTGTTGTTTTCCGGCATTGTTGTACCCAAAGTGCTGTGTAGTATGTGGGTGAGCTGAATCATTTTATTGAAGTTTCTATATCGAATTTTTGATACACAGTAAAAGTCTTAAAATATTTTGAGACTACGGTCCTGAGTCCAGTGGTGCTGACCCATATTCCATATATGTGGGATTATTGTGTTTAATATTGTATTTTATGGTGGTCAGACATTTTAAAAAGAAAGAAAACTGTCATCTAAATGTAAAGACACCCCATCCTCCCCACAACACATAGGAAGGGTACATCTGCTGCTCTGGGAAATTGTATGGATCTTTTTCTGAAGCATCCAGCTTCTGTCAACTGTGTGTTGCTTCTTCCTACTGTTCTGTTCCTCTTTATCCACACTGGTACTGCCTGGGAGGATGCCATGGTAGGGGGCTCCCATCCCCCCCCCACACACACTCTGGGATTATCAATCACTGAGACTGTCATTCACTGGTGCTGTGACAGAGCTATTACTCACCCTGGGGGTGCTGGTCAGTCAGGGCTTTTTTTTTGTTGCTTGTCTTGATATCATTCTGCGTACCTGAGC
The DNA here is from genome assembly GCA_016271365.2 of Neoceratodus forsteri. Classification (NCBI taxonomy): domain Eukaryota; kingdom Metazoa; phylum Chordata; order Ceratodontiformes; family Ceratodontidae; genus Neoceratodus; species Neoceratodus forsteri. The sequence goes on from CM028133.1 coordinate 562,313,605, forward strand.
TGTAGATGTTCATGTCTGGGAAAGTGAAAGTTGACTGACAGAAAGGCTGCAACTACAGAGGATTTCTGTCATTTTAAGCTTAGGAACTACTGCAAAGTAGGACAAATAATTCAATAAAAATTGAACACCGTTTTCTACAGGTGGATTTCAGACCTAAATAAAAGGTCTTTATGAACTATACAGCCCCCCCATTACTACAACAGCTACATAATTGGTATGTGTGTGGCAGGTGGCAGTGTGCTGGTGCCTGACCCCTGGTAGGTGTCACCTTGGTGGCACTCCATTAAAATAAAGAAAAAAGAAAATACATTGTCAATATTTCTGAAGTTCCTTCCTGCTCCTAAGTCCTTAAGCAGCCTGTTGCAGTGTCATCTTGGTGGGAGTGTGATCTGAGATGTGGGCAGCAAGTGTGTAGCAGGTGGCAGTGTGCTGTTGCCTGGTCCCAGTGTTTGCCAGTAGCAACGTGGTGACTGTCCTCTAATAATATTTGGTGGCATCCAAAATATTGAATTTGATAGGTCCTCTGTTTGTCTGGAACATCAAATTGTGAACCTCAACCCCCTGTGTGGTTAAATATTTCTTTTGAAAGTCTCCAGGTAACTGATGTATTATTTACATTAATTGTATTACTCATACCACAAAAAAAGTATATGTTTATTGTACCATTTACCATTACTCCCCCCCCCAAAAAAAGCTGTGGTGGCATCAGTAAATAACAGTATATCACAAAATATTCATCATCAAAATCAATCATCATTATATCAGTGTTGTGTTCACATCCAGTTCACACATATTACAATTTTCCAGAACAGTAAGCCATGGCGGAATTAATATTATCATGAAATCTTCATCATCATCAAATTCTGTCTGTGTCACATTCGTGGCCAGTTCATGCATATTACAAATCTGCCAGAAAAATAAGCCATGGAGGCATTACTGTACGGAACATAAAAAATATTATCAGAAAACAAAATGAATGAGTCTGCTTCATCATCATTCTATTACGCATATTATAAAGTCTATCTCCCCAAAAAAATAAACCTTGCTTGGTGTCATCCCAATAACAGCACAAGTGCTTTACTGTAGCATTAGGAAATGGAACAGAAAGGTCAAGGAAATGGCAGTAGGGATTCCAGCCAGATCAAATAACAACAAAAGCATAGTGGGGTTGGTCATAGACCATCTACCTCAGTGGGAACTGCGTGTGTAGAGGAAGATGACAGAAGTGGTGGAAACATAGTCCATAGAGTATCACACATTGTAGGAACCACTCACAGGGTACTGCAAGGGTTGTAAATGAGGGTTCCATGTCATAAAAGCGAATGCAAAAGAGTGATCTCTATTATGGTGAGTGTATATCGCTGAAAAGCAATTTGGTGATATATACAAAATGGTGATGCTACTTCCAGCCAGTAGTTTTCAATGTTTATGTGGGGGGAATGTGCCGCCCCATGCACCCCCTCATGTGGGGCTTTGCCCCAACACACCCCTACTGAAGGATTCTCAAATTCAGGGGAGTGCATTACAGGAAGGGGGCGAGACTCCCAAAAAGAATAAAAAAATAAATAAAAGCCGCAAGCAGTGGCAACATATTTGTCCCTGTCCAGTCCCCAAACCCAGAACCTCCTATGCCAAAGCCAGCTACCCTCACCACCATACCACATGGGCTGGCTTGGTAGCACCAGGAACACTCTCTCCTATCCCTCCCCTTCCCCTCGCTATTCCTGCCTTCTGGTCACCCTTCTCCATGGTCGCCATCAACCAGGTCGCTAACCTTGCAGGATAGCTGTTCACCACTTCGGTCAATATGCGAGTCACTCATATTAGATCGCCCTTCTGACATGATACCCAAATCAGCAATTAATGTAGAAAAAAGGAAGGTGACTTGGTGAAGGTAATTGGGGACAGAGATACAGATGGTGGTTATATACCAACTAAAAGCAATAGCAGCAGCAGTAGTTCTGGGGAGGAGGAGGTGGAACAGGTGGGAGGTCGAGCTGGAGCAGGTGCAGCTAAGAGATCCAAAAAGGGCAAAAGTGGTGATAAAAGTAAAACCAAAAAAGAAAGGCCACAGCAGATGAACAAGAAAAAAACACAGGCAAAATTGGTGGGCTAGGAGTCAGACATATGGTTGAAGAAGAAGAATCATTCCCTGACCCTGGAGAACTGATGCAGGACAAGAAGGAGGAGGGTGATAATGTGGAAGCAGCCTCTATTAGCCTGCCCATTAGGCAACAGCCAACTGTGCCAGTAGGAAAGGCCAGGCCAGTGATGTTGCTGGTGTAGGATTTCTTTAGAGTAGACGAAGGATCACGGACACATGTAGTGTGCCTTTCATGTAAAAACAAGCTGAGCTGGGGTAAAGAGGTAACAACACCTTGTCCCTGTGTGCCACTATCAAAATGGGTGCACACTTTTTGGAATCAGTAGCTCACACTGTGGGATGCTACACTGTTGTTTTCAGTCCATCTTCAATCTTTGGTGAATTTTTCACAGATCTACACAGGCCACAATACATATTTTTTGGAGGGGGAAATGTCGCCAATGTGAAACCATGGCAGAACCCACCACCTTGTCAATGTGTGCCACTGACCCAAAAGGTGCACAGTGTTTGGAACCAGTAGCTCATACTGTGGGATGCTGCACAGTTGTCCTCAGTCTGTCTTCAATGTTTGGTGAATTTTATACAAACCTGCACAGGCCACAATACATATTTTTGTTTGTGGGGGCAACATTGCCCATGTGAAACTATCTGAAGAACCAGACACCTTGTCCAAATGTGCCACTGTCTGAACAGGTACACAGTTTTTGTAAAGAGTAGCTCACACTGTGAGATGCTGCACTGTTGTCTTCAGCCTGTCTTCAATGTTTGGTGAATTTTTCACATGCCTACACAGGCCACAATATATCTTTTTTTTGGGTGGCAACATTGCCCATGTGAAACCATGGTAAAACTGGACACACTGTCCATGTGTGCCACTGTCCCAATGGGTGCACAATTTTTGGAACCAGTAACTCACACTGTGGGATGCTGCACTGTTGTCTTCAGTCCATTCTTAATGTTTGATGAATTTTCACTAGTCTACATTTTTTTTGGGGGAGGGCTTGCACATGTGAAACCATGGCAGAACCAGATGCCTTGTCACTGTGTGCCACTGTCCCAATGGGTGAACAATTTTTGGAATCAGTACCACTCAGTTTATCCCACTGCATCATACTGCTGTTTAGGTGCTTCATCAGCCCAGTTATTTATGTTATTCAGTTTTTATTTATTCTGTTATGCTTTTTAATGGTTGAACCATTACAAACTAGTTTGCCTTTAAGAAACCTTTGGCAAACCTTTCTTGGTGCCATGGCCAAAACTCGCCAGGTTGAACTTTGGGAGGTTCACACAAGTCTAGTGTCCAGACTGGTGTGACAAACTTAAAGCCAGTTGTACCATCAATATAACACTAGAATGTTACATTTATTCTGATTTGAAACATTTCTCATCTGAACTATCAGTGTTATTCAATCTTTTGTTTTGTACCACTTAATTTTTGAGTGAAACCCTCTTCGTTGAAACAGGGCATAACTTTCATACTGGTTTGTACTGCATATACCTGTAGAAAGAGTGTATCCAGGGCCAACATGTTACATGCTTTGAATGTCTGGCGTCCCATTCTTTACTAGAATTTGACTTATAGTATGCTCTGTGTTTCAGCACAAAATTACCTTTCTAATGGTGGTATGCAATTAATTCAAAACATTAAATTTTTTTCATACTAGCTGAAAAAACCCAAATCTGACTTTTTTATTGAAAAAGCCACTTAGAAACATAGAATTTGACAGCAGATAAGGGACGCTTGGCACACTCTGTCTGCCCATTTTCCCTACCTACTGTAACACCACAGACCCTACTTGAGTGCCAGCTTTTCCCTTCTGCTTCCCCTATCACAGGGCACAAGGTTCCCTTATGTGCAGGGCTTCATATAACTGGATTTTGGACACATTTTACATTAAGAAATGTGTGCAGAACATTCAAAAATAGACTCCTTGGAGTCACTTATGTCCTTGTGTGAGAACCCTGTTAAGGGCTGACATCTGCTTTTTTCTGCTGTGGATGTCTTTTTCTTCATTTTAAATTTAAACCCTCACACCTAACAAAGAGACACTTTTGAAACTCCTTGCAATGACTGCTATATAATTCAGGTGTGGTGTGGAGGGGTTAAATTGAACTAACATTATTTGCAACCCTGCTAATCAGCTTCAGCAAGTAAGAGTATGTTCTGTCTATGTTCTTTGACAATTTCTGACTCAAAGAGCTTAAAGATTCATAGTCAACCTTGACATGACACTGTGTTGATGGACCAGTGTGTGTATTAGTTTATGTTTACAAAGAAGGGAAATGACAAGCCTGTTGTTTTGTGCGTAATCATAATTGACAAATGAGAGCATGTTAGAAAGTACAAGAATGCCAGCAAGATGACGTTCAGGCAGTTGAGGCTGAACTGAAGTATTCAGAGAGGATAACAACACAATTCTCAAAACTTAGAGAAGAGTATCTAAATACTCCAATAAACAACATTAAGTGTAGGTTGTGCCCAGATTCTAAATGAGAAGCACTTTTGGGTGCCATTGCCAGTCTAACTGATCCCCAGTTGGTAGTAGTCTCTAATATAGTCACCATTCAGAATAGTATGACAAATGCTTGTAAAAAAATTTGGCTCACATTCTCAATGCAGTATTATACAATGGGCAAGTTAAATCCTGGTTTCTGATTGGCTAGCTATCAGGATTTACAAAGTATAAATCTTGATAGCACCCCACAGGAAAAAGTGGCAATTGACAACCAGCCACATCATGAACCCCCGATGTGGCACTCCGATCCCACTCTTCAAACAAACTCCTCACTAACCCAACTAGCAACTTTAAAACACTACGCAAATCCTGCCCCAAAGCTACCTACAAAATAACTGCTGTGTTTCATTTAAAAAAAATAAATAAATGTATCCCTTCTTGTCCCCTGCATTTACATCTCTTCACCCTCTGGTTCCATGATGGCCAAACATCCGAAACCACTACAGCTCAAAAGACACTTCAGTCCATGACCGTTGATGCTCCTCACCCTCTGACCTTATTCACTATTCCCAAGATGCTGAGATGGAATATAAAGGAAAAAACATACCTTTGGCCTATAAATCAAAACATCCAAACAACGAATAAAATCACATAGAACGGGTCACACACTACATGACGGTACCGCTATGAACAGCCACTTCTTTCGGCCGTACTCCCAAAAAAAAACAAAACAACTCTCATGCTGCTTCAGTAACAAACCAAGCATGACACAGTGCAGCATTGGCTCACAACCACCTACCAACTAAGGATTATTTTTCTGTCTCGGATGAATACATTCTGTAAAACTACCTTAAAATTAAAAAAAAAAACTCTTATTTTTTCCCCTCACAAAAAAAAAAAAGGGCCATTGTATAATCGCAATATACCCCTCGAGAGTGTGGGTGATACCAAGGTTTACCCACTTCTGGTGTGTTGATGGTCACTTGGCTGTGCCTCATGACTGAGCAACACACCAAGCGTGGGTAAATCCTGGCATCACCTACACCCTCTTGAGTTATATTGCTTAAGTGATCAGGAGGAGAATTATACAAATATTCCTGAATGTGAGCCTTTACTAGATGAAAATGGTCTCAGGTCAGACTGACCAAATGCAAATGCAATGATGCTTGGATACTATAGGAACCTTAGCTCCAAAAGCTTTATGTGTGGGTCATTTCAAAGTACTCTGGTACCATGCCAGCATATTCTAAATTATGTAATATTGCTTTATGCATTCTACTTACATCCGTAGAATGCAAGTGTGCTTTCAGTGTGCAGAATAAGATAAAGATTAAATTTTGTTGTTCACTCACTGAAGACAGCCTAGAGCTGCTAATGAAACTAAACATGGGGCCTGACTTCTCAGATTTTGAAGGTGATAAATCTGTGCAGTATTGGAAAAAAAGACAAAAAAGACAGTATATGTCTTTGTGCCAAATATAAACAAGCATTTGTCAATGCCAAATGTTGGCTTGCCGGCATTGGCATTGGTAGTGCAGGAGTTAGATGCATAATAGGAATGGCAGTGAAGTATTGAACTGATGCCAACCCACCCCCATGCTGCAGAGACTGACAGGCATTGGGGTGTCCCTTTGGGTGTTGTCCATAGTGCTCATGCCATTTCGCCTCTCCTTATCCTGCAGACAATGACAAGAGTCACGGTGTGCATTGGGGTCTTCCGAAGTTACAAGGGTGCGTGGGAAATATGCAATGCACGCTTGGAACACTGCCATTTTATGGGTGTTTGGCACCAAATTTTCAACATAGGCATTTTAGCACCTCTGCTCATGTACAGTGTCACTGTTATTTCCTCAAAGTGTCCCAAGAAGTGATTTCGCACAGCGACCACGTTATTCTGCGCTGGAAGTGTGAAAACACATTTTGGGCAGGATATGTGAAATGACAGCTGCACTGTTCATCAAGAGGTGTTGAAAAATGGCAATGGTGAAAATCCAGAGTGAAAATATCACAAATGCATGATGGTATGAGCGTGTGTGCAATCTGCCAATGCACGCTCATAACACAGTCATTTTATGGAGTATCATCACCAAATTTTGAACATAGGCATTTTAGGACCTCTGCTCATGAACTGTGTCACTGTCATTTTCATAATCTGGCCCAAACACTGATTTCCCACAGCGACTGCGCTATCGTGTGCCGGAAGTGCGGAAACACATTTAGGGCAGGATGTGGAAAATGACAACTGTACTGTTCACAAGGAGGTGTACAAAAATAGCAATGCTGAAAATCCGGCATTAAAATATTGTGAATGGGTGAAGTTATGAGCCTGTGTAGCAACTGCGCAACGTACGCTCATAAAACAGGCATTTGTTGGATTTTTTCACCAAATTTGGAATATAGGCTTTTTGAGAGGCCACCTCACGAGCACTGGCACTGTCATTTTGTTAATGGGTCCTGAAAGGTGATTTCGTGCAGTGACTGCAAAATCACCTTTCGAGGCCGATTAACGCCATGACAGTGACAGAATTCATGAGAGGGGACCAAAACCCCATGTTGAAAATCTGGTGACAAAATTCTAACAAATGCCGAGATATGCAGCAAAGTTGAAAACCCCTATTCATTCCATTATACAGCTTACCGGCATTTCTCAGTTCAAGGTCGGTTTTGAAGAGTGCAGACGTGTTCCCAGTCCACCAAGATCGTCGCGCCAGACTCCGGAGGTAAGTATGGGAGGAGGGGGTGAGGGGTTTGGGGAGGCAGGCACAGTGGGTGGGTGCGGTGGGGCAGGAGACTACAGGGACCATTTTTTTGTTACAGGGTAGAAAAAAAAAACACTAACATCGCAGGACAGTTTTTCCTTTTCAGGGAACTTGGCACACTGGGGTGGGCTCCCGTCATGCCACATAACTGTTTTGGGAGGGGTTGCTGCAGCTGAAGGGGATTGGGCACCCGCCGGCAGACAATGGGGTTGCTGCAGCCGACGGGGACTGGGCACCCTCGTCGGCAGACAATGGGGGTAAACTTATGCCGACAGGGATTGGGCACCCTGTTGTACACACAATGAAAGTGGGGGAGGCAAGAACCGAGGATTGGCACCCTCGCATAAAAAAAAATGTGGGAGGGTAGATTGCTGAGGGGAATCGGGCTCCACTGTCTGCAAATTTCAGCTGCCACAGAAAGCCGGCTGGGGGATTGGGCATCCCTGAAGTCGGCCGTTGGTCAGCCGCCAGCCATGCTGCTAATGTGGCAGCATGCAGGAAGGGTCTGCTGTGTCTGACGAGCTTTGCCCGGATTGCAGCGGACCTTTCCTTAGATGTGCTTGCCACATTAGCATGCATGGTGTGGCACTGGCATGCAGGCTGATTGGGGAATGAGGGACGCACCTACTGATGCGTGTCCTGCATTCATCCAACAGCGGCCGCGCCTCCAAATCTGCACTCTCCCAAGATGTTGACTTGTGCACAGGCACAGCAAGCCAACATAAAAAAGGAAACTGGAGAAGGCAAAGTCCCAGACAGAGAAAATCATGTTGTTTAATGATTCCAGTACTACTAGCAGCTGCAGTAGTGCCAGGTGTGCCATGCCCAGAGATACCAGTCCCACATCAAATAATGTTAGTACATCACTGTGTACCAGCAGCAGCAATACCTGTGCCACTGCCAGTAATGAAAGTAGTACCATAAATACGGAGAAAGTCAGTACTCGTGGTGGTGGGGGGCTGAAGACAGTGATTTAGCCAATGAGGATTTTCTTGAAATAATTGAGGGTGTCAGTGAATAATTTTATAACTGTTATAATTTGACTGATTTGATCAATGCTGTGCATTTTTTGTAGAATACCACTGCCAAACATACTGCAGAAATATTTTTCTGGAAATAAGTAGTTGAGATTGAGAATCAAAATGGTTATTATTATTCCCCAGATTTGTGCAACATGCCTAGCCTCCTTTTGCAATGAGAGTGTCTTGGGGCTGGAAAAAACACTTGGAACATATTCTTCTGTCTACAGAGTGAGAGTCCTTGGCTTCATTTGGCCCCTCTAGCTGTGAGTGGGCCTTGAGGGAGCTGAAGATTTTCTCTACAGGGTGAATTATTCTTCAGACTTCAGGTGCTGATATAACTTCCATTAATCTATCATGTATTTTCTCAGTGGGCCCCTCATTTCTGGATTTTAAGACTGTTTTATTCTATATTTTATTGTGTAGTTCCTGAGCTTAGTGTGGGAGCGATTTAGTTAGTTAATGTGGGATAGGGTAGTGTTTTAATTTTTGTTTTATTATGTGTTAGGATGGACTAGTTGAGTAATTTCGGGGTTTAATTTAGTTTTATTTTATTGTATGTTATTATTTATTAATTTTTGTTCGGTTGATTTGCTATTTGATTTAATAGTTTGTTTTAATTTTTAGGATAATATTGTTTTGGTTGGGGGTTGGGTTAGGAGTGTATTTATTTTGCTTAGGAAGTCTTTGTTTATTTATTGAGTTGTGTGGAATGTGTTGGATGCCTGCCCCCATAGTTATGCGCTATTCACCCTCTGTTGTCCATGCCCTCCACCCTTTCTTCACTCCTCCCCTTGAGTTTACAACTTACCAGTGCTGTAGAGCACTGGGTATTGTGTGTAGGAGATGGAGGGAGGTGGGGGGTTACGAACAGTGGAGGGTGAATGAGGGGGGTCATCGTATCGGGGTGGTAAGACCCAGGAGGCACTCTGGGGTGAAATAAAACTCAGAACGTGGTTCTCCATGTCTGGTTTCCATACCCAAGGGCACTATCGATTGTGGTGGACAGGTGATTCGGGCGTACAGGGAGGTTTGTCCAACTTGGGCGGTGTTGTGCAATGCCAGGTCCATCAAGAACAAGACCGCAATTATTGCAGATCTTGTTGAAATGGTGGACCTGGCATATATCACCGAGACCTGGCTGGATGAGAATTCCAGCCCCATTTTGGAGGCTTTAACTTCAGCTGGGAACTCAGTGATACACCGCCCGAGATTGGACCATGGGGGGGGTTGCGGTATGTTTCAAGACCGAACTTGACCTTACGAGTGTACTAGTTGAGGAGAATGAGTCATTCAAGTGTGCCATTGTAGCAAGTGTAGGTTATCGGATCACCCTCATTTATCACCCACCCGGTGATGAGAAGCGTTTCCTTCAGGAAGTGGCGGACTTGGTCATCAACATGGCATTTGAGTTGCCTAGACTGATATTTCTGGGTGACTTCAATGCCTGGGTTGATGACGAACTCTCGCAATTTGGTCAGCACTTCCTCCAGTTGATGACATCTCTGGGTCTCACACAGGTGGTTACCACTGCTACTCACAAACACGGACACTCTCCCTTGACTTAGTCTTCCTCCTAGGGATCGAAACATCTAACTTGGGGGTGGAACCAGTTGGGTGGTCAGATCACTACACCTTGGGGTTTAGTTTTAGCACTCCCCCCCCCGGTAGGCCTACCCCTGTGGAGATGGTTAAGTACCGCCTTTTATGAGATATAAGCTCTCACAGCCTAGCGGCTGTGCTTGACCTCTTGTCCCTCTCGTTCACAAGCAGTGACCCAGAGACCATCATGATGGCCTATAATTTGGCCTTCTCAGTGGCTCTGGATTCCATTGCTCCAATTCATGTTCATCCTCTCTCCTTTTGCCCTCAATCCCCTTGGTTTGATGGGACTCTGAGGGGAGATGCAGAGGCTAGAATGAAGGTTAGAGCATTGCTGGCTGAAGTCCACCCTTGATACCGACCACCTTAGATTGATGGACCATTATCAAGCCTATCAATCTGCGATCACCCATAAGAAGGAAGAATTCCTGTCCGGGGAGATTGTGGCCACTCTGAATCAACCAGCTCAGTTTTTCTGAACTGTGGACAGACTGTGCAATCCAGCCTGTCTACACGTCCGGAAAGCCTTTTTGCAATTACAGTGCGATGAACTTGCTCAATTCTTTGTTAATAAGATGGCTGACATCAAAGCGGTACTCCAGCCGGCACACTTTATGGTCATTGCTTTTGATCAGTATGAGGTCATTGCACCTTGGCCTTCTTGGAGTACCTTCAGCTGACTGGAGTTCATTTCATGGATGTCATGCAGATTATCAAGGATGTGCACCCTATGTGCTGTAGTTTGGACCCTGGACCAACTTCCCTAATTTTGGGTTGTATTGATGTCATTAGTTCAGTCCTTGCGCAGATAGTCTGGTGCTCCTTGGAATCTGGAGAGTTTCCTAGCTCCCTGAAAGAAGCGGTGGTGACACCTGTCTTGAAGAAAGCTACCTTGGACCCAGACTGCCATGCAAGCTACAGACCTATCTCTAACCTTCCCTTTCTAGGGAAGGTGATTGAGAAAGTAGTAGCAGCACAACTGGAGGACCATTTGACCATCCATGACATCTATGAACCACTCCAATCTGGTTTTCAAAAGAGACATAGTACCGAGACAGCTCTGGTTCGGGTGCTCAGTGATCTCCTGATGGCTAGAGATCAGAAGTGCCGCTACATTTTGGTTCTTCTGGATCTCTCATCAACATTTGACACCGTGGAACATGGGTTGTTGCTTGGTCGCCTGAGGCACATCTGTGGACTGTCGGGAATGGTCCTCAGGTGGTTTACATCGTTCTTTACTGGTAGAACACAGAGAGTGGTGTCTGAGGTCTTTTCTTCAGGCCCTACTTCTCTGTCTTGTGGGGTGCCTCAGGGCTCAGTGCTTTCACCCATGTTGTTTGTGGTGTACATGCTACCCCTCGGATACATTGTAAGAAGGTATGGGTTGAGGTTTCACTGCTATGCTGATGATACCCAGGTCTACCTTTCTTTCGCACCTGACCAGGATGGAGCTCTCTCAGTCTTTAATAATTGTCTGAAAGAAATCCAGGAGTTGATGGATTCCAGCTGGCTGAAGTTGAACTCGGAAAAAACTGAGGTGCTGGTTGTGAACCCAGGTCACCGGATAGGGGGGTTAGGGGTTGGTTAGCCCTCGGGAATTTTTCTCAGTGGTGTTTCACTCCCAACCTTTGAATGGGTGCATAACCTGGGAGTAATTTTTGATGAAGGGCTGACTCTGCATTCGCAGGTGTCGGCTGTTGTCAAATCTTCATTTTACCATCTCAGGAATACTGCCAGGATTAGGCATCTGGTTCTGTCTGGCGACCTTCCTACTTTAGTCCATGCCTTTGTGTCCTCATGCATAGATTATTGCAACTCCCTTTAGCTAGGGCTTCCTGGGGTAAAAATCCGCCACTTGCAGCTGGTGCAGAATGCAGCTGCCTAGCTTTTGATAGGATCTGCTCGATCTTGTCATATTTCACTGGTGCTGCGCGAACTGCACTGGCTGTCAGTACAGTGGTGGATCACCTTTAAAGTCAGTTTGTTGACTTGCAAAGCCCTACATGGACTGGGCCCGGATTACCTGAAAGAGCTCCTGGTTCTTTATTGCCCTGGACAATCACTCCACTCAGCTGACAAGGGGTTGCTAGAGATTCCAAGGGTGTGTTTAAAATCATCTTGGGTGAGAGCTTTTATGTATGCAGCCCCCACCCTTTGGAATTCTCAGCTACGGGAGTGTGCAACTGTGGAGGGATTTAAGCAATCTTTAAAAACTTTTCTGTGGCACCAGGCATTCAGTGATTGATTTTTCTTTCTGCTTTTTGGTGTACTGTTATTTAATTGTTAATTTTATTGATGCTTGTTTTGCTTTTAAATTGTTAGGTGCCTTGGTTATGGATAAGGCACCCTATACATAAAGGTTATTATTATTATTATTATTATTATTATTACTATCATCATTCACCCATAGCCATGGTGACAGAAGTTCACAACCTGTTGTCTCACACTGCTGCAAGTTCTGGCTGTGACACGTTATCTAAGCAAGAAACAGTTATCAAAAATGTATGTTTATGTCAGCATCAGAGAAGGAACGGAAGTGCAGTGCTACTTCTTGTCAGCATTACTTCCCACTTTCCCCCTAACCAAACAAAATTGGTTTGCATAGCCATTAGCCAGCCTCTTTAACAAATGTGCACACTGGGACTTGGATGCCTTGCCTTGGTAACCATCAAGCATGTCAGCAGTCAGTCACTCACTGCCCACCCAGTGCCTACCCCTCTGTTTGCAGCAGGTTCCCATACCTCATTTCATTATGTTTTTGTGTTTCAAAGTCTCAGGCTTAACTTATAATGTGAATGTGGTCATTCAGTACTTTTTCCATTCTGGTTAGTTCTGATAGGAATTGTAAGGGTAAGACAGAGTGCCATTCCTTGTACTGAGAGCAATTAAGCCCTATGTGCCCAGGCTGCCACCCTGATGTTGGATTCTGAGATTTGTTGCCCTTGCTCCTGATGTGCAGACCATATGGGCAGCTTACCCCAGGTAACCCACCTTTCTCTCCTCTTTACTGATGTGGCTGTGTCTGTCATCAATCACATCACACCAGTCTGCTTTCAGTCTCTTCTAGACTGATTGTCCATGTGCCTCTCTCTTTCTTTGAACTACCTGTACAGTACTTTCACTTCAACACAGCAGGTTGGGGCTATTATTTCCATACTACCTTTATCATCTCTAGTGGTAAAGTAACCTACCTGAGTGGATGATGGAGTACTACTCAAGTACAATCTTGCAATGGGTTTGTCTCTTGTTTCTCCCTTTTCGCTTTCCATCCAACTTAAGGCTTCTTAAAATTGCCCCTCAGGTTCTTGTCTTTCCTTCCTTCACCAGAGTTCCTGTTCTGTTGCTCTGAGAGGGACAGTTGGAAGAGGGAGTAGACAGGAACTTATAGTGTTTAAATTGTCACATACTAATTTTATTTACTTAAGTTGAACGGTTGAACTCCCCAGGCTGAGCTTTTCCACTACAAATCCCAGACTCACACTGGTCAGACTATAGGCAGCTGACCTGACATCATGCACTGCACAACATACTCACTGAGTGTACTTAGCACATGCATAGAATGAGAAGCATTGCTGGAAAACTTCTGATCAGTGATGATCATCAAAAAGCTGTGTAATAACATCAAGTTTAGGCAGACCAGGCAATTCAATATCCCACAAAGTGCAGCTGACTAGTGCAGCTGGCAAGGCAGCACTGAAGTGTGGGAGATTCATTTGAACTGCCTGCCTGCAGTGCATGTTATACAGCTTTTGTGATCATTACAGGATCTGATGTTCCTATAATGTTTTTCTCCAGGTGCTTTTAAGTACACTGATTGACTGACTGTACTTAGCAGCCCATGGAGGAGTGGACCAGGCATCAAACAAAAGATTACATTCAGAAGTTGACCACTTCAGATATATCAATCTGGTTAAATGTAACCTGCACACTGTTTGGCAGGCCATTGACTCTTCTCCACTCCTGACTCCTGGCTTACTCTGGCTGCACTGATGTCAGCTGCCTGAAGACGATACCACCACTGTGCCTCTGGGGGGTTTGTAACAGAACACAGATCAAGTGGTCTGTCTGTCAGCAGACAAGTAAGCAAAATTAGTCTAATACAATTAATCTACTTTCTACTGCAAGAAAGCAATCAAATATTTCTGCACACTGGGGACCAGCAGCACCATCTTGAGTCAAGTCTGGTGGTGTGTGAGGTCCTTTTGTGGTGAATTTCCCATTTGAGTGGGTGGTTATACTCCACAACATGCTGTTAATTAAGCATTAGCAACAAACAAAAACAAAACTGCAACAGGTTTGTTTAACTTGATGTGTTGGTTGCTTAATTGCATTTGTGTATTTTATCTTGCTTGCCATCATCAATGTATAATAATATTAAACACCTGTCAGCTTTACTGGGAAGGTGATATCTCTGTGTTGTTAATGTATGATCACCAGACCTTGAGTGTAGCAGGCATCTGACTGCAAGCAACTTAACAACAAGACTGATGAAGGTTACTTGGAACTGCAAGAACAATTCATGAAATAAACACTTATTGTAAGTAACTGATTCACTGTGCACGTTTTCCTTTCCTAGACTCATTCAGAAATGTATTTCTGTGGATGTGCCATAGATGAGAATACAGTGAGATATTCAAAAGGCTTATGACTTCAAAAACTATAGGACTTGGAGTATTTTGACTTCCAAAATGTGTGGACTGTAAATATTTTGACTTCCAAAAATTGACAACTGGAGGTATTTTGACTCCAGTAAAACTGAAATCACTTTCAAATTTCAACCCATGGAAGTATTTGACTTCCACAAAAGAAAATTATCTGAAGCCCTACTTATGCCTATCCCATGCCTTCTTGAATCCCATTACACTATTTTCCCCTACCATCTCCTTTGGGAGGCTGTTCCAGGTATCTACCACTCTTTCTGTGAAGAAGTGCCTTCTTATATCTCCCCTGAATCTACCCCCCTCCAGCTTCATAGCATGGCCCCTAGTTCTTGAACATCTTTTTCTCTGAAAAAGGCATTTTTCTTGTACCTTATTTATACCCATGAGGTATCTGAAAGTCTCTATCTTATTCCCTCTCTCTCTCTCTCTTTTCCTCCAGGGTGTACATATTGAGGTCCTTCAGTTTCCCCTCATTGAGCTTTTGATGCAGACCCATCACCATTTTAGTTGCTCTCCTCTGAATTGCCTCTACTCTGTCTATGTCCTTCCAGAGATGTGGTCGCTAGAACTGGACACAGTACTCTAGGTGAGGTATAAAATCACTGGTGAGACCTCACCTAGAGTATGGTGTCCTCTTTTCTGTTGGTGATACCCTTTCCTATGCATTCCAGCATCCCACTGGCTCTCCCCACTGCATTGTCACACTGTTTGGCCACCTTTAGGTCATCGGATATGATGACTCCTAGTTCGCATTCCTGTTTAGTGGTCACCAATACCACTCCCTCTGTCTCTTTCCTGTTTGGTGATTGTCAGTACTACTAACTCCATTTTATACTCCACCCCTTTGTTTCTGCATCCCCAGTGCATGATTTTGCACTTTTTGTCATTGAATTCAATTGCCACATTCTTGACTACTCCTCAAGTTTTCCTAGATCCCACTTCATTTTCCCTTTCCCCGGAGTGTCTACCCTATTACAGATCTTAGTGTCATCTGCAAAAAGACATACAGAACCTACCCTTCTAGTCCATCTCTAATGTTGCTAATAAAGACATTAAAGAGGTCTGGTCATAGTACTGATCCTTGTGGCACACCGCTAGTCAGCCTCCCTTCCTCGATTTGAACTCCTTTTACTGTTACCCTTTGTCTACTATCCCCCAACCAATTTTTTACCTAGTTTACCACATTTGGACTCACCCCTAGGCTGTTCAGCATATTTCTGAGTCTCCTTCCATGAATGGTGTTGAAGGCCTTACTGCGATCTAAGTAGACTACATCCACTGCTCCACCCTGATCTACTTCATTGGTCACCCAGTCAAATAAATCTATGAAATTTGTTTGACATGACCCCCTTGTAAATCCATACTGCTTCAGATCTTGTAAGCTACTGGATTCTAGATATTCCACAAACCTTTCCTTTAGTAGTGATTCAATTAATTTTCCCACATCCTAGATTAGGCTGCCTGGCCTGTAATTTCCAGCTTCCTCCTTTTGTGAAGTGGGACTATGTCTGCCCTACTCCAGTCCTCTGGGACTACCCTGTTTCCAGTGAATGGTTGAACAGGACTGTCAGAGGTGCAGCCAGCACCTCTCTGAGCTCCCTCAATATCCTTGGGTAGATTCTATGTGATAACAGTGTGGAGAAAATGAAGCCGACCAAAAGCAGCAAGTGCAAAACAGTGCCAAGCAATACAGTGCAGAGCACTACAGCGTGCTCCAAGCACAACGTTGCTACACTCGCTTTTTCTGCAGTGGGCTCTGCACCCCCAGTGCGCCCCATTTGCAGAGGGCCTTGGACCCTGCACCCCTATTTTTACTAAAACCATCACCGGGCGGTTAGGACAGTGACGGACAGGAAAACTTGGGGGCTTCTCAACAGGGGTGACACAGGTTGGCAAGGGGAGAACATTGGGGGGGCAACCTGCGGGTGGGGAGGGAACAATATTGGGAGGGCAGGGGATGGGAGTTAAACAAGGCACAAAAAAAATTAACACACACACAAAAAAAAGGATCTCCCACAGCCAGTACCAAACCCAGGTCCACCAGCCACACAGGCAGTGTCTGTAACCACTGCACCAGATGGCCAGCTCAGAACTGGCCTGATGAACAAATCCCTATATACTCCATAAAAACACTACTCCCTACCAAACAAAAGCGTTGAACTTACAATGTGCTATTACTAACACATAGCCCATTTCACAATGGCTATTTTCATGTCACCTAAATTGACTCACTGTAATTGAGTTACTCTATTCATTGGATATCCCTTGGATATATCACGTATGGTCCCAATGCCTTATCCACTTTCAGATTTGAGAGTTCCTTCAGGACTCTGTAAATGGACTAGTATCCACCACCCTACCAACAATGCCCTTGGCTCTTATCTGTGGACCCTCGCATTCCCTTCCTCTGTGAACACTGAACAAAAGTATTTTTCTGAATGTCTGCTTTTTCCTGGTCCCCTTCCACACACTCCCCCCACCCTCCTTATCATAGAAAGATAGAAACATAGAATTTGATGGCAGATAAGGACCGCTTGGCCTACCTAGTCTGCTCATTTTCCTACCTAACAGATAAGCTGCAGATCCTAGTTAACCAACAGCCTACTTCCTCCTACCCCCCACTAGGACTGCCTTATGTCTGTCCCATGCATTCTTGAATTCCCCCACTGTTCTTGACTCCACGCCCTTCTCAAGGAGGCAGTTCCATGCATCCACAACCCTCTCTGTGAAAAAATACTTTCTCACATTACCTCTGAGCCATCCCCTCGTTCTTGTACATCTCTTGTTCTGAAAGATGCTACCCTCTTGGATTTTGTTGATTCCCTTGAGGTACTTGAAAGTTTCTATCATGTCCGCTCTCTCCCTTCTTTCTTCAAGGGTATACATATTAAGCTCCTTTAGTCTTTCTTCGTATGTCTTCTGGTGCTGACCCTGCACCATTTTGGTTGACCTCCTCTAGACAGCCTCCACTCTGTCTATGTCTTTGTGGAGACGGGGTCTCCAGAATTGCACACAGTACTCCAGATGGGGTCTCACCAACTGTCTGTACAGAGGGCTAACAACTTCCCATTTTTTTCTGTTTTCTACTATTGATGCTTCTCGCTATGCATCCCAGTATCCCCCCAGCCTTCCTTACTGCCTTCTCACATTGCTTGCCCACCTTTAGGTCATCTGATATAATTACTCCCAGCTCGCATTCCATTTTTACTGTTGTCAGTATCTCACCTCCCACTGTGTATTTTTCCCTTGGGTTTTTGTTTCCCAGGTGCATTACCTTGCACTTCTTTGCATTGAATCTGAGCTGCCATACATTTAACCATTCCTCCAACCTTGCCAAGTCCCTTCTCATCCTTTCCATTCCATCTTGTGCATCAAACTTGTTGCAGATCTTTGTGTCATCTGCAAAGAGACACACTTTTCCTTCCAGTTCCTCTGCAATGTCACTTATAAAGACATTAAAAAGGACCGGTCCCAGTACTGAATCCTGTGGTATCCCACTAGTAACCCTCCTTTCTTCATTGTGGACTCCATTTACTACTACCCTTTGCGTCCTGTTGTCTAGCCAATTTTTTATCCAGGCTACCACCTTGGGACCCACTCCATGGCTGGCTAACCTGTGTATTAATCTTTTGTGTGGGACTGTATCAAATGTCTTTCTAAAATCTAGGTAGGCCATGCCCACAGCCCCTCCCTGGTCTACTACTTTGGTCACCCAGTCAAAGAAATCTATTAGATTCATCTGACACGACCTTCCCATCGTGAATCCATGCTGCCTTGGGTCCTGTGCCCCACTGGCCTCTAGGTACTCAACAATTCTTTCCTTCAGAAGTGATTCCATCATTTTCCCTACCACTGAGGTCAAACTAACTGGTCTGTAGCTTCCTGCCTCTGTCCTGCTCCCACTTTTGTGAAGAGAAATCACATCCACCCTCCTCCAGTCCTCCAGTACCACCCCATCCTCCCATGATTTGTTAAAGAGGGTGTCACTAGTTCTACCCTTAGTTCTTTTAGAATTCTTGGGTGAATCCCATCAGGCCCCATTGCTTTGTCCACCTTCAATTTTATTAGTTCTTTCAGAACCCTTTCTTCTGTAAATGGACTGGTATTGACCCCCGTCTTCAGAGTGTTTTTCTTATTTGGTTTAGGTACCTCCCCCTCCTCTTCCTTTGTGAATACTGAGCAGAAATATTCGTTCAGTATCCCTGCTTTTTCACTGTCACCCTCTGCCCACATTCCCTCCCCTTTATTAAGCCTCAATATCCCTCCTTTTCTCTTTCTTCACTCCCTAATGTACCTATAAAAGGTTTTATCCCCCTTCTTAACAGAGTTGGCTATCCTTTCTTCGGTTTGGACCTTTGCTATTCTGACTATCTTCCCTGCATCTTTCTGCTTTAACTGATAAAGTTCTCTGTCCTGCTTCTTCTGCGTTTCCTTACATTTTCTGAATGCTATCCTTTTCTCCTTAACCTTCCCTGCCACCTCTTTTGAGAACCATAGCATTTTTTTCCTTCGTTGTGTTTTGTTGATTTGCTTCACACAAAGGCTTGTTGCCTCTGCGATGGCTGTTTTGACTACTCCCCATTGTTCCTCCACCCCTCCTTCTTGCCTGTTTGCTTGTGCTTTGCTGAGGCACTCTCTCATTTTCCCAAAGTCAGCCCTCCAAAAGTCCAATACTCTTGCATTTGTATGGTTTGACTCTATGGCTGTGTTTATCATGAACCACACTGTTTGGTAGTCACTTGTTCCCAGATGGCTACCCACTTCTAAATCTGAGATTCTTTCTCCATCCCCATTTGAGAGTACCAGGTCTAAGATTGCTCCCTCCTGAGTGGGTTCCTATACTAGCTGTCTGAGGCATGCCCCTTGTAGGGTATTAAGAAGGACCCTGTTCTTGGATATGCCTGCAGCAAAGGTGCTCCAGTTAACATCTGGCATATTCAGGTCCCCCATCAACAATATCTCCCCTTTTTCTGCCATTCTAAGGATGCCTTCTATCATTTTCTTATCTATTCCCTTCCCCTGAGATGGGGGTCTGTATACAACCACCATGTGGATTGTGGTGCCATTTTCTGTCTCCAGAGTGACCCAGAGTGCCTCATCTGCTCCCTGTTTACTCTTTAGTTTCTTTGCTTTGATCCCTTCCTTTACATAGAGAGCTACTCCTCCTCCTCCTCCTCTTTTACCCTCCCTGTCCCTCCTGTAGATTGTGTATCCTGGTATGTTGACATCCCAGTCATGGTTCTCTGTGTACCATATTTCTGTGACTGCCACAATAACCAGGCAACTGTCTTCCAACAAGGCCACTAGTTCAGGGAGCTTGTTACACAGATTATGGGCATTGATACTCATCACCCTCCACTTTGTGATGGCCTTACCCCTTTTAGCCCCATCCCTGTCCTTACTGCCTTTGCCTTTTTTTACATTTACCTCTGTCCTGCTCCCTAATGACTTCTCTACCTTGGTGTTTACCTCACTAATTACTGTGTTTTGTGGGGGGAGGCTGGGATTTCCCTAGTCCTTTTCAGTGCCTCCCCCCCTTGGCTAGTTTAAATGCTTGCCAATGAAGCATTTAAACCTCTCACATAGGATCCTGGCTCCCCCCTGGACAGATGCAGACCATTACACCAGTATAGGCTTGCATCCCTCCAGGTGGATCCCCAGTCCCCAATGAAGCCAAAACCCTGAACGCCACACCAGTTTTTCAACCATTCATTGAATTCCCTGGTGCAGAGTGCCCTAGCATCACCCTTTCCATAGACAGGCAGCACCTCCAAGAAAGTTACCATATGCGCTACTTGTCTAAGGCCCTTCCCCAACTCTACAAACTCCTCTTGTACTGCTGTGATCCCATTTCTAGCCAGATCATTTGTCCTTAGGTGGACAATGATGTCCAGCTCCCTCCCACATGCAGCTGCTCCCACGATCCTGAGGATTCGCGTCCTATCCCACCAAGCCGTGGCACCAGGCAGGCACCTTACCTCCCTGTCCCCTTCCTTCCCAACTTCTACTCCCCTAATGATTGAGTCTCCTCCCAGGAGTTGCTTCCTTGCCCTGTGGGGTCCCATGCCACCCTCCTGTGGGTCTCCATTGTAAAGGTTCCCAGCATCCTCCTTGGTCTCCACTGCGGGTGCCTCTGTAGAAGAACCACTATCTACTAGAACAGCATATGAATTGTGGAGAGGTACAACTGGAGGGATGCAACTCTTTTCCACCACCCTCTCCCTCCCTGAGCCCACCCTGGTCCAGCCTCTCCTCTTTCTTGGCAACCTCTGAGGTAGTGGCATTGATCCTGCTGGTCCCTGGGTAGGGGAGGAGGTTTCACGAAGCCTTATAATCCTTATATTCCCTCCTCCGGTCTTTCTCTTTTTGCTTACATACTTGAAAAATGTATTTCCCCATTCTTTACTGCTTGTGCTACTTTCTCCTCCATCTGTTCCTTTGCACTTCTGACTGCTTTCTCTGCCTCCCTTTGCTTCTCTTGCTTCTCTTTCCTATTCTCCTCATTCTGTGTCTCCTTATACCTCTTAAATGCTAACTTTTTTGCCATTACCTTCATAGACACCTCCTTTGAGAACCATAGCAGTTTATTTTTCTTCTTGCTTTTGCTTACTTGCCTGATGCAGAGGTGTGTTGCCTTCACTATCCCTGCTTTTAAGTTTCACCCACTGTTCCTCCACTCCACTTAAGTACCCCCCCACCACCAGAACATTACTGAGGCATTCCCTCATCATTGTAAAATCAGTCTTTCTGAAGTCCAGGACCTTTGCCTTTGTGTGACTGACTTCTGTCACAGATCTTATATCGAACCACACCATGCAATGATCACTGGTCCCCAGGTGGCCACCCACCATGATTTCTGCAACACTGTCCCCATTAGTGAGAACAATGTCCAGAATTGCTCCCTTATAAGTGGGCTCCCCCACAAGTTGCCTGAGAAATTCCCCCTGCAGAAAGTCTCGGATATCCCTGCTCTTGGCTGATACTGCAGCTGGGATGCTTCAATCTACATATGGCAGGCTGAAGTCCCCACTAGCAGCATCGCACCCTTATTTGCCATCTTTTGGATGTCTTCCATCAGAATCTTATCTATCACCCCCCCCCCCACACACACACAGTGCTGGGGGTCTGTAGAGCACACTGGTTTGAATAGGAGTTCCCTTCCCTGTCTCTAGGATGACCCTCAGTACCTCCACTCCTCATTGTGTTCCCTGAATCTCTGCTGCTTGTAGCCTATCTCTCACATAAAGAACAACTCCTCCCCCTTTCTTATCCATGCTATCCTTCTTGAACAGAGTATAGTCTGTATGGCTTGTCCCAATTATGGAATTCATTGCACCTTGACTTGATAATAGAGACAATGTCCAGGTCAGCTTCTGCTATAATGGCCATTAGGTATGGGATTTTATTTCCCAGACTTTGAGCATTTGCACACTTGGCCTCCAAAATTCTGTTGTCACTCTGCATGTCAACCCCCTATTACCTTTAACCTTTTTTCGTACTCCTCCTGAGCTCATTCCCACCTCTCTTCATTTCTTCCATTTTGTATTTCTTTTTATTAGGTACCCTATGGGATTTCCCTCTTTAAGGGCATTCCCTACTGACTACTTCTGCTTGTGGGAAGGGGGCAATCTATGTCTCTCTGATTTCTTCTGCCACCCCATCTGCAAATTTAACTGCTTGCTGACTTAATATTTAAAATGCTTACTGAGGACTGTGGCCTCCCCCAATGTATGCAGGCCATCTTCCCTATATAGGCCTTTATCACTCCTTGTGATACCCCAGTCCCCAAAGAAGCCAAATTCCTCCTCACTGCACCACTCCTTCAACCATTGTTGAAGCTCTGGTGTGGGTTACTGTAACCTTCCCCCTGTTGTAGACAGGCAACACCTTAGAAAAGGACACTTAGCATGCTACCTGCCTAAGATTCCATCCCAACTCCCTGAACACCTCCTGCTCTAACTTAACCTCATCCCTATCCAGGTTATTAGACCCTAGGTGGACAATGAAGTCTAGCACTCCATCCCATCCTACTGCACTAGTGATCCTCATGATCCACTTCCCATCCCTCTGAGCCATGGTGCTGGGAAGGTACTTAGCCTCCCTCCCCCCTCCCTTCTTGCCACCAATTCTATACCCTTCAAAATAAAGTACATCAGCAAGAGTTGCTTCATCCTGCTCTTGGGTTTTCTGCCACCCTCCTTGGGGAATCCACTAGGAAGGACTCCTACATCCTCCCGGGTCACTACTATAGATGCCTCCATGGGATAGTCCCACTCCACCTTAGTGACATAAGAATTATGTATTGGTACCATTTGGGAGATGTGCCTCTGACCCACCACCCTCACCCTCCTTAAGTCCACCATAGTCCAGCCACTCCTCCTGTTTGGCACCTTTGAGTCAGCAGTAACAGACTTGGTGGTCTCTGGGTGAGGGAGAATGTCCCCCAAATCCTGTACAGCTCAGCCTGGAGTCTAGCAACCTCCTTCCTCAGCCCAGAGAGGTACACACAGATGGTGCAGCACTACAGTCTCCAAAAAGACTCCATGAAAACTGCTGCCCCTTAACCACTGCACTGCACCACGCCCAGCATACCTACTTACTACAGTAATAGCTCCAAATTAGTCAAAGGATTTTTAAGGATTTTTAAAAGTCCCTATTGAGAATTGTGAAACCTTTAGTTAGGGATTTTGTTTTGTGTGTTAGTGTGTTCATTGTTATGCAGAGAGGGTTGTCTCATAGAAACATAGAAGTTTACAGCAGATAAGGACCGCAAGGCCCACCCAGTCTGCCCATTTCTTTTTCTGCCTTATTAATGTGCCATCGGCCTTTGCTCTGTCAATTGCCTGTCTATTCATGCTCATCTGTATTGCTTTCTTATGCCTATCCCATGCCTGTTTGAAGCCCTGCACCGTATTCCTATCTACCACTTCCTGAGGTAGATCGTTCCATGCATCCACCACCCTTTCTGTGAAAAATAACTTCCTCACATTACCCCTTAATTGGCCTCCCTCTAATCTCATGCTGTGTCCTCTTGTCCTGCTATTTTTCTTATATTGAAACATGTTAGACTCTTTCAGCTTGTTAATGCCCTTAAGGTATTGGAATGTTTCAATCATATCACCTCTCTCCCTCCTTTGCTCTAGAGTATACATATTGAGCTCTGTTAATCTGTCCTCATGTGTTTTTTGATGCAGTTCCTGCCCCATTTTGGTTGCCTATCTCTGGACTGTCTCAATTTGGTTAATGTCCTTTTGAAGGTGTGGCCTCCAGTACTGCATGCAGTACTCCAGATGGGGCCTAACCAGTGTCTTGTAAAGAGGGATTATTACCTCCCTCTTCTGACTTGTGATACCCCTACTAATACACCCCAATATCCCCCTAGCCTTACCTACTGCTTTAGTGGTCTGCTTGGATGATTTCAGGTCATCTGTGATGATGATGCCCAAGTTTCTTTCTTCCCTTGTGACTGTCAGCAACTCCCCTACCAGCCTATAGGTGGCTTCAAGGTTTCTCTTCCCTATGTGTATGATCTTACACTTCTTTGCATTAAACCTCAGTTGCCACTCTTCCTACCATTTTGCTAGTTTATCCAGATTTCTTCTCATTCTGCCCACCCCATATGGATCATCTACTCTGTTGCAGATCTTGGTGTAATCTGAAAACAGATGAACCTTACCCTCCAGTCCATCTGTAATGTCACTGATGAAGAGATTGAGAGGACTGGCCCCAGGACTGATCCCTGAGGTACCCCACTTGTGACTTACATCTCTTCTGATTGTGTACTGTTTACCACCACTCTCTGTTTTCTGCCCGCCAACCAGTTTGCCACCCAGTTGACCAATTTCTGACCCACCCTGAGCCTACCCAGCTTATTAATCAATCTTCTATGTGGAACAGTATTGAAAGCTTTTCTGAAGTCAAGGTAGGCAACATCAACTGCTCCCCCTTGATCCACCACTCTGGTTACCCAGTCAAAGAAATCTATGAGATTAGTTTGACAGGACCTTCCTTTGTGCTGCTATGGATTCCAGGTGTTGCACTATCCTTTCCTTAAGGAGAGCATCCATAATCTTGCCCATTACTGAGGTAAGACTGACTGGTCTATAGTTCCCTGCCTCCTCCCTGCTACCACTCTTGTGAAGCGGGATCATGGGAGCCCTTCTCCAGTCTTCTGGGACCTCTCTTGTGCTCAGAGACTCACTAAACAGTTCTGATAATGGCTCTGCTAGTTCCACCCTTAGCTACTTTAGTATCCTGGGATGTATGCCATCAGGTCCCATTGCCTTGTCCACCCTGAGCTTATTGAGCTCTTGTAGGACCCTTCCTTTTGTGAAGAGACTAGTGCTCACCTCCCTCCTGATGTGTCCATGGTGCTGAGCTGTGGGTCCTGCCCTACCTTCTCTTCAGTAAATACTGAGCAGAAGTATCTATTTAGGATAGATACTTTTACATGGTCCTCCTCCTCACATGCCCCTTACCTCCTTTGATCTTAGCAGTACCCCTCTGGACTTTCTCCTTTCACTAATGTGTCTATAGAAAGTCTTGTCACCTTCTTTTACTGTTTGTGCTAGTGTTTCCTCAGTTTGGGCTTTTGCCTGAATTACTGCCTTCCCTGCTTCCCTTAGGAAAGTTCGGTATGCCTCCCTATCTTCATCCCACTGTGTTCCCTTATATTTCCTGAAGGCCAGCCTTTTGGCTCTGACCTTTTCTGCTACTGTTTTTGAGAACCAAAGTGGTTTCCTTCTTCTTTTGCACTTCCTTTTCTCTCTAACACAGTGAGATGTTGCTTCAAGTATTGCATCCTTAATACTTGCCCACTTTGCCTGTATCCCCTCACCTGTATTTCTTTTTGCTTGGGCTAGCTTAATTCTGTTGGCCATCTTATCATAGTCAGCTCCTCTGAAGTCCCATATTTTTGCCTTGGAATGGGATGATTTAGTTGTAGTGGCCAAATTGAACCATACCATGTCATGGTCACTGGCCCCCAGGTGACCTTCTACCTGGAGATCTGTGATCCTTTCCCTGTTAGTCAGTACTAGATCTAGGATAGCCCTGTCTCTTGTGAGCTGTTGTACCAGTTGTTTGAGGCCCTCCCCCTGCAGGGAATCCACCATGTGTCTAGTTCTGGCAGATGTTCCTGCTGGTATTGACCAATATGTATTTCGCATGTTGAAGTCTCCCATTATTGGAACCTCCCCTTTAGCTGTCATGTTAGGCACATAAAATAAAAGACAATAAGAAAGCTTTTTTTGCCCATGTTAATAGAACAAAGCAGAAGACAAACTCTACAGAGCCCTTTACAACTAATGATGGGAAACAAGCTTCAAATTTTGAAGCCGCTAATATTCATAACCATTACTTTAGTACTGTATTCAATACAAGAGATGAAAGGATGCAAAACACCATAGATCTACCTTTTATTGATGAGCCCACTATACCATCTAAAGTAGTTTGTGACAAGTTAAGAAAATTGGACATCAGTAAATCACCAGGCCTAGATGAAATCCATCCTAGGGTGTTAAAAGAAATAGCTGAGGATATATATCTTCCTCTTACTAGTATACTACAACATTCTCTTAAAACCGAAGAAGTTTCTCAAGATTGGAGGGTAGCTACAGTGGTGTCCATGTATAAAAAAGGATTGAAAACTAACCCTGAGAATTATAGGCCTATTAGCCTAACTTCCTTTATGGGAAAAATACTTTAAAATATTATTAAAGATCTTATACAGGAGCACCTTGAATAAACCGGGCTAACTGACCCAGCACAGCATGGGTTTACTAAGACTAGGTCCTACCAAACTAACTTACTGGTATTTTACGAGCTAGAGACTAAAGAGACTGATCTGGGTAAATCTTTGGATTCGGTCTTTTTAGATTTTGCCAAGGCGTTTGACAAACTGCCACACTTCAAACTTATTAATACCCTGAGAAAATACATCTAAACAACCATATAATAAATTGGGTAAAACATTGGCTGATAGGACATAAGCAGCGAGGTACTGTAAATGGAGAGCTTTCAGATTGGGTTCCAGTCACCAGCGGAGTACCACAGGGTCAGTACTGGGACCCTGCCTTTTAAATATCTATGTATCTACATTAACTATTAAAGATCCCAATATAGCGATGCTAAAATTCACTGATGATTGTCGGGTAGGGGCAGTTTTAAATCAGCCTGACTGTAGTGTAGCACTCCAATCAACCTTGGACAATATACAGATTTGGGCTAGTACCAATAAACTATTGTTAATCCCTACTAAGTGCAAAGTCATGCACCTAGGTATACATAACAAATGACACAAATATAAATTAGGCAACATAGTTTTATTGGAAACAGAACAGGAAAGAGACTTGGGGATAACTGTAAACCCTGATTTAAAATTTAGAACACACTGTAAAAACCAAATAGGCAAAGCAAACCAAGTACTAAACTGTATACTTAGGCATATGTTGAGTAGAATGACTGAAGTACTACTCCCCTTGTATATTGCATTGGTGAGGCCACAATTGGAGTATTGTGCACAGGTATGGTCTCCGTACCATAAGGAAGATATAAATAGAATGGAGAGAATTAAATGGAGGTTTACTAAAGCCCTCACGGGTATGTCAAGTATGACTTATGAAAACAGGCTGAGGACACTAAATTTGTATACATTGCAATACAGAAGCTTAAGGGGAGACATGTGCCTATTATATAGAGCATTAAATGATACTACTCTCATCAATGAGTTAGGAATAGTCAAAATTGATAAAAAGTTTAACACCAGAGGGCATCCTAAACAACTATATGTTCCAAAATGGAAATCTTTATGTAGAAAGCACTGATTCAGTCTTAGGGTAATTTCTACATGGAACCAGCTGCCAGCAGAAGTAGTGGACAGTCCTAGTATGGATATATTTAAAAATTATTTAGATGTAGTGATCGGGGAGAGGGTTAAGTACCAAAATTACTAGATCATATTAGCAAGCTTTGCAGACTTGTGTCCTTGTAGCTTGATATACCTATGATACCTATGATTTTTTTTGTATCTTCTAACAGTAATGTGTCTATGTCCTCCCCCAGGTCTGGGGGCCTGAGACAACCCCAGTTCTTATGGCTGTCCTATTTTCTGTTTCCAGGGTGACCCACAGTTCTTCTGGCTATTTATGTGTATTCTGAATTTCTGTAGCTTTGATATTTTCATTGACATACGGGGCCACTCCACCCCACCCCTTTTTGCACCTTGGTCTCTTCTGAAAAGTACATAGCCAGATACTGAAGTCTCCCAATTGTGGTTACTGGTAAACCATGTCTTACTAATTGCTACTATGTCCAGTTTAGCCTCTGTCATTATTGCCTGTAGATCTGGGATCTTGTTTCCCAGACTGCGAGTGACAGTCTCATCTGACAGTGTAGTTGAAAATCTACCAGATGGCACTTAACTACTGTAATAGGAACTGGCCTCTTTCTGTAGGTATAACAAAAATAATTTTAGAGGATTGTTTTCCCTAAACTTTGTGAAGGATAAATAGGGAATCTCACAAAATTGTTTGACAAATTCGGCGCTACTACTGTACCTTGACTGCTTGTGTTTTTGCTTACTTAAAACCTTTTTGTACTCTTACCCTAGATTGGGTTTTTCACCTCTTTCCCGATTTTTGTGTGGCACTAACTCTTTTAGCTCCCTTGTAGTGTGAGCTACAACAATAGTTAACAGGACCACTTCCTGAGGACTACTATGAGGTCGGGCTGACTCCCACTACATCAAGTTGTTATATTACATCATTTACACAGTTAACACTGTAACCTTTAACAATACCCTGACAATTTCATAATAGAATTAGGGAGCAAAAGATGGGATAGAATAGACAAGATTCCTGATAATAATTTAGAAGTCCAGGAATTTACAAACATGTTCATACAAACGTGTAATGAACATGATCCACTGAAATCATATAGGGTTAGGAAATATCATTTACTTTAGGTGACTGAAGTCTTACAGAAAATGATTCAAATAAAAGACCGACTGTGAAAGAAAGCAATTAAGACAAAAGCAGGAGATATTTGGGAATGGTTTAAAAAAACAGCATAACACATGTAAAATGCTAATTAAACAGGCTTGAAAATAATATTTTGCAAATAAAGTTGATAAAGCTTTTCACCTTAAACAGCACTGGGGTATAATAAGAGAATTGGGAAATCCAGTTAAAGTAGACCACAGGATTAAGATGGCAAATGAGAATGGGGTCTTACTTAGTTCACAATTTATGTCACTGGAATTAAATAATTATTTTGTTACCCTTCCAGTAATTATCATACCAGATGTAAAAAAGGAAAATACAATGAAAAATGTTCCTTTGGAACATAATTCACCAAAATTCTATTGTAGGATAATAAGGGTGAAGGAAGTTGCAAATGAAATAAAAAAACTCAGTCCTAGGAAATCTTACAGTTTGGATGGAATCAAAATTAGATTTATAAAGGATGCACAAGAAATAATCACACCAGTTCTAACAAAAATTTATAATCAAAGTTTAATAGAAAGACAACTCCCAGATTTATGGAAGACAGCTAAAATGATTCCCATTTGTAAAGGAGGAAATCCAAACGATCCCTCAAATCACAAGCCAGTAGTGCTTCTCTACATTCTCTCAAAACTAATGGAGTGATTGGTTTATAATCAACTGTATGAGTACTTAGAGAAGTACTTGAAGCTAACCTCTTTTCAGCATGGCTTTCGGGCTGGACACTCGATGGGCACCGCATTTATGGATTTCCTTGACAAAGTAGCAACTACTATGGATGCCGGGAGTCCACAGGTGCAGTGTTCATTGATCTGTCTAAGGCCTTTGATTTAGTCAACCACAACATTCTTTTTGAGAGACTGGAGAGAACTGGATTAGCCTCTGGTTCACTAATGTGGCTACAATTATATCTGGGGCAATGTATCCAGCAAGTGAAGGTGAACAGTCAGCTATCAAGTCTGCGTTATGTGACCAGAGGAGTACCCCAGGAATCAATCCTGGGGGCCCTATGATTTCTGATATAAGTAAATGATCTGCCAGTTGGCTTACAAAATACCCAAGTAAGACTTTGTGCAGTCAATACGGTCCTGCTGGCATCAGCAAAAACTCAAGGACAGATGATTGCAAGGCTTCAGTCCAATTTTAATGCACTCCAGGGTTGTTTTTTCAGATCTAAGCTAGTATTGAGTAGTAAAAAGACACAGGTTATGTGTTTTCAAAGCAAAAATAAAAAGATAACATCTTAAATGGAAATATTTCAAAGAAATGGTCAGGTACTTACAAATACATCACAATATAAGTACTTGGGCATCATTATTGATAATTCACTAATCTTTGAAAGTCACATAGATTATGTGACAAAAAAAGTTATTATGAGAATAGGTGCATTGAGAAGATCAGCCTCAATAGTATCTTTTCATACTTAGAAAACAATAGCTAATCAAGTAATACTTCCAAACCAGGAGTACAGAAATCTAGCCTATGGCTTTGCTGGATCCAAACTATTAGACAAATTGGACAACGTATATAATCGCCTGGCCAGATTTGTTTTAGGATGCCCATTCCAGGCACACCATTGTGTAACGTACAATCGATTGGCCTGGGACAGTTTGCATACCCGCCAAAAAAAGCAATATGCAATATGAATATTTAAGGTAAGAGAAGGTCTAATTAAAGGAAATCTTAAGTACCCCACAAGAAAATGAGAGGTGACAATATCTGCTTAGGTAAGTTACTCACAAAGGCCTCAATATTAAGAAAATAATAACCTGATTTGGTCTAATGACCTTTAAATATTCAGTTGCAGTTCAATGGAATCAGATTACCCCAATAATAAGAACTCAAACCAGGCTTACCACTTTTAAGACAAAAATTGATGTTCTGTACCATCAAGAATGTACTGTACGTGTTATTGAGTAACTCATCCTGTTTTCAAAATGTCTTGTATGTTGTTAACAGTCGTTTATTTACTTTTGATATGTTTAATGTATTAATGTTACCTTTTATTGACAACTGTATGTATGAATGCACACAGGACAATTTTGTAGATGGGCCCTATTTTGGACCTAAAGTTTCCTGTCTAAAAATAAAATTTTAACTAACTAACGAACTAACTAACTAACAATATTAATTAATTTGTGACCTTCCGTTTCCTATATCCTATCATATCCTAATACCTATATTGTTTAAGTATTGTGTTTTTACTTGATTTGGATGCAATTGTAAATGAGAGTTTTTTCTGTCAATTTGCTATCCAATAAACTGATGATGATGATATCCTATTGGTGAGTGCAACAACTACAGAAAACAGCCACTTACCTTAGGCACTGAAAGGGTCTTCCCATTCCCCACTTCCTCTGCTGATGCCTGCCAATGCCTAAGACGTCTTGTGCCTGTTTCACTCCTTCACTGTTCTACTCACTCAATGGGACATGAACATGTAGGACACGTTGGGTATGCCACCATTTATCCATCCCAGTAGTCCCTCCTCCAATCTACAGATGGTCCCAATTAGAATGCAAGGGCCAATGTAAAAGCCACTCAGAACACACAGGCACTTGGAGCCCCACCATCTGACCTTAGCAAGCTTGTGATTGGTGAAGAGAGGGCAGAGGGGCTGAGTCCATCAATCAAGCTGCCAGCAGGAAGAGTGGCCAAGCTTCTTCCAAGCAGCTGTCAGTCCCACAGTCCACACAGTTGCAGAGAGCTTCCCTGGCTCACAATCTCACGCAGCAGCTGTCTTCCCTGTTAGCAGCACTAGAGCAGAATGTTGTTCCTATTACTAACTTAAACCATTTTTTCTGCAAAATATTAAATGAATAAACATTACATTCTGTATCATACATTAATCAATTTTGTACTATAAAACAATCTTTGTAGCACAAAAAAAAATAAAAAAAAGAAATTCATAAGGATACCTATGTTACAGCTGCTCACTGTGCTATTCACTGGCTGGTGTGTGCCACTGAGGTGGTGTAGGAACAGTTGTTGTAAATGGTGAAACCTGCAGGGAGACAAAAGGAAAGAAAGAAAGAAAAACATTTTAATGTTTTTCTGAGTAATGTGGACTGCCTTTTGTCCTTTGTGAGGCCAAAGACTGCAGTTATTCCAACAGGAGTGAGGATAAGGACTGTGAACAACAGTGAAAGTGACTTACCATCACAGCAGACAAAGATAGGTCTTGCTGTGGATGAGGGCTTACTGCCTTAATGAGCTGGCTGGCTGAAAGATCAGCTTGAGTATCTTCCTGTGAACAGTTCCAGATTGGACACTGCTGCAGTAGACATGTAATGGTACCATCCCCAGTATTAATCTGGATTGTCTGCAAAGTCTTTCTAGCTGTTCCACGTGATGGGGGTTGTTCAATTCCAAATCCAGCAGATATTATCTCAGTGTGAACATTGCATTCAGTTATATGAGTTTTTAGCTAAAGGAGTACCTGTAACTCATACCATAGGATCAAGCCAAAAAGTATTCTCTAGAGTCAGGACCATTTTTGCATCAGTGCGGAGGCAGTAGCCCATGCTGTTTGTTGCTGTGTAGGACCCAAGCAGGCCAAAGGAGGATGAGGAGGAGGAGGTGGTGCTATGACTTGCTGGCTGGAGCAGGCATGCTTTTCCTAGCTAGTGAAATGGCATTTTTATGTTGCATCGGTATGGAGGCGGTGGCCCATGCTGTTTGTGGCTGTGTAAGACCCAAGCAGACCAGAGGAGGAGCAGGAGGCTGTGTCTTGCTGGCTGCAGCAGGCATTGTCTCTAGACATCACATTCAGGTGGTGGAGGCAGGTACACAGTTAGGAGCAAGGAAACAGCAACACAACAACTGGGGATGGGGAACAGTAAAATTAATAAAAATAAAATAATTATTTGTGAGGGAGTGAGATGGGAGGGGGTAGAGGAGTGAGCAAAGGGGGTGCTGTTGGGGGACAAGAAGCAAATACAGCAACAGGCAGGAGAAGGAGGGATGGGGACTGGATGACACCAGAGAAGTATACAAGCAGGGAAGGAGGGGTTATGGAGGGCATAAACAGGGCTTCAGGGAGCTCAGACAGACATGGCACAGAACACAAGAGGGACCAGGGGGGTTGGTAGGAGATACAGTACAAAGGTCCAAAGTCTGCACAGAAGGAAGGGGATGAGAAAGCAGAGGGAAGAGCCCCAGTCAGAGAAATACAGGCAGAGGGCATTGAGTAGATAAATAGGGGATCAGTACTACTGCCCGACCGTCGACTTGCAGACAATCATCTTCCCGAACTTTATTTCCCTAAAAGGTTAATTTACAGAAAAATTAAATCCCGCAGCACCATTTACTGACATTTCAACAGGCAGACAATTTCTTAAAGATGCAAGGCGCCATTTCCGAACATCCATGGTTTATTAATTTTAACTTTTGTTCTTTTCTAACTCTTCCTGTATGTCTCTGGATCCCGACTAGCTTCCCTGGAGTCAGAGCACATGAAGGGAAACAAGTACAGTGTTGCAGGAGTGGCATTTCTTTTAGCCCCAAAGCACTTAATTGTGCATGCATGCTGTCAGCAAGCTGCACGCTCAGAAGTGAGCTGCATGGTGGTGCGATTCTCTCTATCACCAAATGGGCGATTTAGATTCCAGCACTACTCTGGTCCCCCACTACAGGATCAAAGACCCGGGGACTGGAAGGAGCAACACTAGGTGCCAGAATGTGTCAGGACTGATGGGAGAGCAGAGGCACCCGGGGAGATAAGCTAAAGTAAGCCCCATCAATTGGGGGGGGTTACACAGGAATAGTATAACATTAAGGATTAGGGAAGAATGAAGGTGATTAATACATAAAAACTCACTACTGAATGCAAATCCTAAAGTGGTACATATATAATATGACAAAGGATTCAGATATTGTGGTATACTGACTTTTCAACTTAGAAAAGGAGACATTGACAACAGAATATGTGTTCTTGTTCAGCCGGGAGAGATATTGCCAGATTAGATAATTGATCTGGATTGCTTAGGATAACTGAACACTGCCTACACCCCTGCACTGCAAACCAACCACCACCAACCTGGGTTTCAAGCTCTGTGTTCTGTTTAAAGCAAGACTGTTTAATGCAAGTCCGTTTACATAATTTATTCATTTTTGTAAATGTTGGTAAATGGTTCTTCGGGATGTAATATTTTCGGCAAATGCTACCGATCGGGAAATTGAATTACGGGAACTTGAATTCGGGATATAGAATGTCGGGCAATCAACAGACGGGAAGTCATACCAGACCCAATAAATAGATACACACCACTAGGGGACCTTAATGGGGGAGAAAATTAAGGACAATGGGGTTGAGGAGTACTAAGGGGTAGCAGAAGAGGCAAATGCAAAGAAAGGCTCAGGAAAAAGGGGAAAGGGGGATGCACCTATGGATAAGAACAAAGAAGGTAGCAATAATAAAGATAAGTGTGAAGGGGTAGACACTCTCCAGAAAGGGTTAATCCTCTGGGGGGGCAGTGAGCTCAGGTTTAGTGAGAATAGAGCAGGACCAGAATGAAAGAATGACCCACTCTCTGGGAAATTCAGACAGGGCACGGGAAAGGGAAAATCAAGGGAGAGGGATAGAGCATGCAGCTAGAGACATAGGGGACGGTGACATAGCAGGTAACACTTGTGGGAGGCATGGAGCAAGGGGAGTGCAGGGGGAAACCAGTACTCAGGGAGATGCAAAGGACAAAGGGGAAAGTAAGAATAGGGTAAAATGGATGCAAGAGGCTGGGAGAAGGATAGAAGAGAAATACAAACTGAAAGTAAAAGAAAGCAGGGCCTTACTTGTTGGGGACTCTATAATAAAAGGAATCTGGTGGGGGGGCGGTGGGACAAGAGCTGTTCAGTATGGCTCGAGTGCCTGCCAGGTATGACGGCAGTGGAGGTCATTCACCATATCCCCTCAAGGGGGAAACTGCAGGATGGGAAAACACACCTGAAGTTCCACCTGGAAACAAATGATCTGGTGGGAAATAGCCTGTTGGAGGTGCAAGCAAGATTCAGAGCACTTGCTAGGCACTGCAGCAGTCTCGGTTCAGATTGGTGGCTTTCTTAGAGGTGTTGTCTGTACCAAAGGCAGGTACTGTTAGGAGGCTGAGGATTAAGGAATTCAATGAATGGCTGAAGGGATGGTGTGAACAGATGGGGTACTGGGATTCAACATGAGGGACAAGAGGCTATTTGCCCTGGATAGACTGCACCTGAATAGGGAGGGGGTGGCAGCACTAAAAAGCAAGTTAGGAGAATACATAGAAGTAACCTACAATTTAAACTAAATCAGGGGGGTTGGGAAAAAATTCACACCACAAGGCAGGAGCAGTGAGGGGGAGCTACCAGCCTTCCCCCCCAAAATGGAGACAGAAAGTTGGGCAGGAGAGAGTCAATTGAAGGGAGGGATGGAGGATGAACTCAGTGGAAGGGCTTAGCAGTCAATACCAGGAGCTTCGGGAACAAAATGGTGGACTTGGAGGCCATCATGGGAGACAAAAGACTGGATATAGTATCAATAAGCGAGAGTTGGTAGACAGAACATCATGCCTGGGAAACGAATATTCTGGGCTACAAACTGTTTAGGAGAGACAGGGAGGGAAAGGGGGGGAGTTGCTTTATACTTAGGGACGACATAAAAGTGACCAAAGAAAAAGAGGAAGATGGGGAGACTGAACTATTGTGTGTAACACTAGGCAGAAGGATGGGAGAATCCCTGCTACTGGGGATGGTATCCAGACCACCTATGCAGGGTGAGGAGGGGGATAGACAGCTACTTCAGGCAGTCATGAGGATGGTCCTAAAAGGAGAACAACTACTGGTTGGAGACTTAAACCTCCCAGAAATAGACTGGGGAATCCTGTATGCAGCATTGGCTAGGAACAGAGAGATCTTGGCTGTGCTGCAGGGGAAATTTCTGCAACAGCTAATCAGGGATCCAAAAATGGGCAACAATATGCTGGACATGGTCCTGACAAATGGGGAGAGGGTGGCGGAGGTGCAAGTGGGAGAAGTCTTGGGCACCAGTGATCACAGGACTGTTAGGTTCAGTGTTAGAGTGGAGAGGGAGACTAATAAAATCAGTACTACAGTCATGGACTTCAGACGCATGAACTTTGACAAAATGAGAAGGATAGCAAGGGAAACAATGGAGGGAATGGAGAGTATAGGGTTGGTGGAGGAGTTATGGGAATCTATTGAAGGTGGTTTACTGAAAGCCACAGAGATGTGCATAAAAAGGTCAAGAAGAGCAAAAGGGGAGGAGATCATTGTGGTTTACGAAGGAGGTAGTGGGTCAGTCAGAGAAAGAAGGAGGGCTTTCAGAGAATTCAAGAAGACGCTCAGTAAGGAAGATAGGGAAGCTTATAGGGAGAAGAGGAGACTGGCAGGGCAGAAGATCAGGAGGGCAAAAGTGGATACAGAGGTGAAAAAAGCCAAAAAAGCCAAAAGGAGGATACAACTTTTTTCAGATGTGGCAGGGAAATGAGGATGGCAAGGCAGAGGATTGTAAACCTGAGGGGAGAGGGAGGGATAAAATTGGAAAGGAATTTTGAAAAATCAGAGATATTACATGTGTACTTTTGCTTGATATTCATGGAGGAAGAAGACAGTAGGGGACCTGTGCTAAAGACAAGGGGGAAGGATGGAAAATGGGCGGAACAAAGCCCGTTCACTGAGGATAGGGTTAGGGAATAGCTAGGAAGATTGAGGGTGGACAAGACAATGGGGCCATAGGGGTTAAACCCCAGGGTGACCAGGGAATTGAAGGAGGAGTTGGCTGCCCCATTGACAAGGCTCTTCTACTTGTCCCTAGATATGAGGAGGGTGCCAGAAGGCTGGAAGAGGACTGATGTGATGCCTTTACAAAAGGGAGGAAGTAAGGAGGTGAAGGAGAACTATTGACCTGTCAGCCTCACCTCAGTGGTGGAGAAGGTAATAGAGGCATAATTAAGGAGAGGGTGTTGGGCTACCTGGAGGAGAATGGCTTACAGGACATTAGACATCATGGCTTCATGAAGGGAAGGTCATGCCAGACAAACCTGATTGAGTTCTTCAATTGGATGACTCAGGTGATCAACCAGGGAGGGGCAGTAGATGCAGCCTATTTGGACTTCAGTAAGGCCTTGGACACTGTCCCCCACATAATGCTGGTGAACAAGCTAGAAAGCCTGGGGGTGGGTGAGAAAATAACAAGATGGGTGGAGGCCTGGATAGCGGGAAGAACTCAGAGGGTGGTGCAAAACAGGGTGTACTCCAGGATGGTGAGAGTGAAGAGTGGAGTGCAACAGGAGTCAGTTTGGGGTCCACTTCTTTTTAACATTTACATCACTGATATTGCGGAGGGTATGAGGGGAAGTGGGAGCCTATTCGCTGATGATACAAATATCTGCAATAGGGTGGACAACCTGGGGGGGGTAGAGGACATGAGGCAGGACCTGAGGATGCTCGAGGGGTGGTCAGAGATGTGGCAGCTAAAATTTAATGCCAAAAAGTGAGCTGCGATACATGTGGGGAGTAGAAACACATGAGCAGGATATACCCTAGGAGGGGAGGCAATCAAAGTAACAGAACAGGAGAGGAATCTGGGGTCATAGTATCATCAAACCTTACGGTAGGAAGCCAATGCAGCAGGGTGGTGATATAGGGCAATGGAATGCTGGCATGCATAGGCAGGGGCATTACTAATAGAAGGAGGGAGGTAATAGTGCCCCACTACAAAGCCATGGTGAGGCTGCAACTGGAGTATGGGGTCCAGTTCTGGAGACCACACCTCTGCAAGGATATAGATAGGATAGAGAGGGTTCAGAGACATGCAACTAAGATGGTGCAGGGTATGCAAGGGAAGACATATGAGCAGAGGTTTAAGGAGCTTGATCTGTACATACTGGAGACTAGGAGGGAAAGAGGAGACATGATTGAAACTTTTAAATACGTGAAGAGGCACAATAAAGTAGGGGAAGGGTGTTTTCTTAAGAAGAAGGAGGTGGCCAGAACTAGAGGGCATAGCCTAAGACTGCAAGGAAAAAGATACAGGGGCAAAGTGAGAGAGCGATTCTTCATGGAAAGGGTGGTGGAGCCCTGGAACAGACTACCAGAAGAAGTGGTGGTGGCTGATTCGGTGGAAGGATTCAAGAGGGCATGGGACAGGCATAGGGGCTAGAGTAGTTGGGGGAGGGGTGGGGGTTAGAAGGGGGAGGTGGGGGAAATAAGGCAGACTAGATGGGTCAGTGTGAGCCTTTTCTGCTGTCAAGCTTCTATAATTCTATGATTCTATGATGTCTTGTGCAGAATGTGACCCTCATTCATTTTAATAAATGTTAGCATGCCAACATTTTTGGTGACAGATTGATGCACCTGTCCCACACAATTGCACCAGCAGAATTGAATACACATTCCACACTGACACTCAAAGGTGGGCAGCAGATGTATTTCATTGCAACCGAGGTCAGTGTTGGCCAATCAGTGACCTTGCTGCTCCAGTATGGCAAGGACTCATCAGCAATGGTAAGGTGTCTTGTGTTCACCAAATATGCATCTACCATACATT
Organism: Neoceratodus forsteri; assembly: GCA_016271365.2. Lineage (NCBI taxonomy): Eukaryota > Metazoa > Chordata > Ceratodontiformes > Ceratodontidae > Neoceratodus > Neoceratodus forsteri. The sequence continues at coordinate 562,351,750 of CM028133.1, forward strand.
GTGCTGCTCACAGTCCTGCTGCCTTATCAACCTCCTCCTCCTCCTCCTACTTTCTTCCATGTCTGCAACTCCTATCTGACTTAAAACATCCCAAATGGGAATTGTCATTTTCTCTTTTAAGTTGCTTGTTTTCTCAGCCCATTTCCCATGTGAGGAGGTGGTAGCAACATCCACTCTCTGTGGGGTTTCATGTTGTACCTTTGATACATGTGTCTTTACCATCTGTGCCCTAGCGTACCCTTCTTATCAGAAGTTTGGTCAACTTGTGGACCGATCTGCTGATGCCCACCTTCAATTATTGATGCCTGACCACATTTATAGTGTGGGTCAAGCATAGTAGCAATCCCCAAATCTTCAGACTTTAGAATGTCAGAAATATGTGTACTGGAGTCTAAGACATGGAACATGTGTTCCAGTAAGGCACAACTTCCACTATCACCACCTGCCTCCAGCTGTTGCTGCACATTCACCAATATATGCCTCAGTTCACGTAATAGTGGAATGACCTGACTGATGCAGGCAGTGTCCCCACTAACTGCCTGTGCTGCATGTTCGAATGACAGGACAATCATTTTCAGGCCATCCATTTGGTGCCACTGCTCTGTTGTCAGACAAATGGATATTCCAGCACTGCCATGGTTCGTATGTAACAGCAGATATTCATATATTGCTTTATATTGGTCGTACAACCACTGGACCATGTATAGGGTCAAGTTCCATCTGGTGATAAGATCCAGCTTGGTATGGTGCTGAGGCAGTTTGTTCTGTATCTGCAGCTAGTCACGGGCCTTTCCAGAATGGGCAAAGTGGATACAGATCCGATGGTCCACAGACAAAATGTTCTTGATATCCTGATGAGTGAGAAACTGTACCTTTCTTGGGTTGGGCTACCAAACAGCTGCATTCATTGTGGCAGCATTGTTGGGGTGCTATTTGACTCCTGGGGATTTACATGTTCTGCTGCTCTAGTGACACCAGTGGCTTTGGGGGTTTTCTGCAAAGGCGCAACTGTGCTTTTCTGACTTGGGGTGATACTACTCAACCCACCACCACTGCTGCTATGCCCACTGCTAGGCAGACTCACAGAATCCTCCTCCTCTCTGTAGTCCTCCTCTCCAGTCCCTCCATCTGCCTGGTCCATTGCCCTGTCGCTTCTGTTTGCCTTGCCTAATAATGATGAGGGACATAGACAAGCACTAGCTTCCTTCTCATGTTGACACCATTGTAACAGGTGCCTGTTCTCCAGGTGTGTGTTGCCCACCAGTGCCTAACTGGCTGCCCTTTTACCCCTACTGACTCGTGCTTGACATGGCTGACAGATGGTGACTGACTCATCAGCTAGGTCAAGTATATTTAAATCCCAAGCTAGGGATTTCATTACCCTTGCTTTACCATGGTGACAGGAGTGGGACAGCTGTGGGGAAGGGGTAGAAGTTTGCGTTTTTCGGGATGATTTGAGAACCTCAAGAATATTAGAAGGGGTGGACTTTGGTAGTTGGACACTAGTGCACACAACATCCCCTGCACCATCGGTATCATCACCTTTACACTTTTTCTTTTCAGACACACATAGGCGATCCAACACATCATTATCAGCACAGCCACTACTGCCCTCCTCTTCAACAGGTTTGTCCTCCTCAACCTCACCATCTCCAGGTTCTCTGACCCTGTCATCATCAGAAGTCTGACCCACATTTTCTAGATTTCCCACCTCAGTCACTGGCTCCACACTATCAGGCTCAGTACCACCACCAACAACAACTACGGGGACACCAACAACCTCCTCTTCATTCACCATTTCTTGTTTGCTGGTGCTGCTGCTTCCCTTGTCACCTGCCACATCCCCCACCAGCATGACTGTCACAGATGTGGCAGAGAAAAATGTGGCTACACTAATGCCACCGCTGTGAACTTCTGCTTTGCTACTACCATCCCCGGAGCCAATAGAACACACTGCCATGCCCACAGATACTGTATTTTTAACTGCAGCACTATTTTGCCCCACAGATTTGAAACTCTTCTTTGCTGTTATCCTGGTACCTCTGCCTTGACTTGAGCTTCTCTTCCTGGTCATTCTTCTGTGCTAGGTAACTTGATTTTTTAAAAACAGAACAGGGATTACAAAAACAGGGGTAACAGGGACAAGAAGTGTGGCAAACAGTGACAGAACATTTTTTTAACAGCACAGGGATTACAATGACAGGGATCACAACAGTGAAAGAACATTTTTTTATTAAACAGTACAGGAATTACAATGGTGGGGTAACAGAGGTAATTACTACGGCACACAGTGACAGAACACTGTCACTATAAGGAACATATAACTAGAAAAACACTAAAACTGATACAGAAACACAGTGTCAAAATGGCTTACTTAAACACAGCAAACTCAAATGAGAGTGATAAAAATGAGAAACGACTCTACAGATAAAAAACAAATAAGAAGAAAGACCGAGAAAACAAAAATATAACACAAATCTCCTGCTAACAAAAGAAAAGCTCCAGATCTTTCTGGGCTGCCTTGCTACCTTGCTGCGTACAGTACTATTCTCCACCACACCACTGCTTCACAGACTGCCCAAACATATAACACTACATTAAAGTAAATAATCACAGATAAAAAACACAAAATAAAAAACACAAATCTAGGAGCCCAAGGCCCTCCAAAACAATTTGGGAGCAATTTGGATACCAAAAACCTCTGTCATCAAATTAATTTAAAGCTTTTGCTTGCTCTGATAAGCACCTAGACTTCTCTCTACTCTCTCTTCACAACACTGCACTGAGACAGCCTCTTCCATGTGGCACACAGACTGTTTCAGCAAAATATGATCTCCAATCCCATCGAACATTACAAACTTCAGCTCTGTATCAAATTTCACTGGCAAAGTTGTAACTTCACAGGTTTGTGACACTTCGCCTCTATGCCTAAACAATGCAGGTGAAGTTACTACTTCGCTTTTTGTAGCATCATCATTTTTCCATGAAGCTGCGTCTTCACATGGTGGATTAATTTGCGCAATGAGGTGAATTCACTAATTAATCCATGGAGTGAAGTTTTCCAACTTCGCACATCACTATCTCTGACCTCCATCCTCCATTGGTACTCCTCTCCTAACCTCAGGGTCCCAATTGTAAAACAACCCCTGAATTTAAACTTCTCTGGAGCCCTCTAGTAGCCATCTGATTGGCTCAGCTACTGATTGTCCCACCCTCATTGTCCTTCAGCCATGAGGAAAATGTCCGACTTCTTCTTCCTGATATGTTAAACAACAGAGAAAAGGGAAAACACAAAGTGAGTTTCAGCTTTTATAATGCCTGCTTTTCACTGCAATTTATTTTAGATATCCAGAATCACGCTCCTTCATCAGTGCTCCCCTCCTGACCTCTACCCAAAAAGTAAGGTTCCTCGGACAACTGCTAACAAAAGATGGAACCAAGACCCTTGGGCAAGTTATGATTTTTCCCTATCATACTCTCTTTCATGCTTGTTCCTTAAATTGAGAAGCCTAAAACAAGGAGAAATGGTCAAAGGATCTACATATATATTACTATAGTACATTCAGTAGTCAACTGTGTTTGGGGAAACAATGGAGCTAAATCTTAAATTAACTAGTGTGACCTATCAAAAAAAGGCCAACTATAGAGTAGTCATGACAAGGACTGGTGAAGGGATGAGTGGTATGCCTGAGCTGGCTTCCATGGAGATGAGCGAGGCAGGCACCCTCTTAGGGTTTTCCAAACTGGGCAAGAATGAAGGGCAGGACCCCTTTAATTGTGGAGCACAAGCATGCCCTAGCATTATACAAATCACAAAATAAGAGCACCAATCAGATCCACAAAACCCTAGTTAAGAAAGACATAGGTACAAACCACCACTAAGGAATGAAGCATGAATAAGCATGTAAGTAGGTTATGGCGGTCACAGAAACCATGAAATGCAGATGCCTACGTGACTTTCACAGTTTTGGTCCTCTCCCGGTCCGTGCATACGAACATAAGAAATTTGCCAGCAGATAAAGGCCTAGTTGTCTATCAAGTCTGCTTGAATGTGCAGCTACCACCACTTATTCTGCAGCTGCCCTTCCCTTCCACCCTTCCCCTTCATTATCCTTCCCCCTTGTCCTGTCCCATCCCCTTTTAAAGCAGGCCACTGTTCTACTGGATACCACTTCTGCAGGTAATGCATTCCACCCAGCCACCACCCTCTCTGTACAAAAGTGTCTCCTCATCTCCCTCCTGAACCTTCCTCCCCTCAAGTCTCATATCATGGCCCCTGATGTCCCACCCCTCCCTTACTTTGAACAGCCCCTCTGTACCTGTCTTGTTTATTCCTTTCATGTACTTAAAGGTTTCAATCATGTCCCCCTGTCCCTCCTCTCCTCCAGTGAGTACATGTTCAACTCCCTCAGCCTCCTCTCGTATGATAAGTCTCCCAGCCCCTTGATCATCTTTGTCGCCCTGCGCTGCACCCCCTCCAGTAACTTAATGTCCCTCTTCAGACACAGGCGACAGTACTGCACACAGTACTCCAGTTGCGGTCTAACTAATGACCTATACAATAACAGAATCACCTCCTCCCTCCTCGAGGATATACCCCCCTTGCAATGTAACCCAGCATTTTGTTGGCCTTTGCAACTGCCTTCCTACATTGTGCCGAGTTGTTCATTGACCCTGTAATGAGCACCCCCAGATCTTTCTCCTCTTCTGTCTGGGCTAGCTGAACTCCCCCCAGCTGGTAACTCTTCCTTGGGTTCTTCATCCCAAAATGCAGCACCTTGCACTTTTTGGCATTAAACCCCAGTTGCCAGGTGTCTGACCAGGTTTCAAGCTTTGCCAGATCATCCTGCAACCCCTGCCATCCCCCCTAGGTCATCCACCACCGCTCCTACCTTGGTATCATCAGCAAACAGACTGATCTTGCTCTTGATGTCCCATGATATGTCTGCAATGAATATCCCAAACAACACTGGTCCCAACACCGAGCCCTGTGGAACACCGCTCATCACTACCCTTGGGTGTGAGAGCTCCCTACCTACCACCACCCTCTATTGCCTTCCATGAAGCCAGTTTCCTACCCATCTCACCAGCTTTGCACCTGCCCCTGTGCCTATTAACTTACTTCCCAGCCTTAAATGTGGCACAGAGTTGAATGCCTTACTGAAGTCCAGATACAGGACATCCACTGCATGGCCCCTCTCCAGTTGCCTAGTTACCCAGTCATAGAACTCCACCAGGTTGGTTTGGCAGGATCTGCCCCCGTATGAAGCCATGCTGTCCTGTAGTCCTTTGGCCTCTAGGAGGACCACCAGCCTCTCCTTCAGGATAGTCTCAATTAGCTTACCCTTGACGGATGTGAGGCTCACTGGTCTGTAGTTTCCCAGTTCATCCTTGGGGCCACTCTTGTGGAGGGGCACCACATGAGCCATCCTCCAGTCCTGAGGTACACACCTTGAATGTAGTGAGGCATTAAATAGGTCTGCCAAAGGTCCTGCAAGGACCTCTGCCAGCTCCTTCAGTAACCTGGGGTGAATGCCATCTGGGCCCGGTGCCTTGTCCACCCTCAGTGCCTTCAAACCCTCCTGAACTCTGCCCTCCATGATTTCCCCATCTGTCACCCCTTCCCCCCATTTCTGCTATTTCTCCCCCCCCTTGGGTGTCACCCCCCCTTCTCTTCGGTAAATACTGAGCAGAAGTACTCATTTAGTGATTCTGTCTTACCGCACCTTGCTTCCATCCAACCCCCCCTCCTTCCTAATCCTTACTATGTGCTCCTTACAGCTCCTTTTCTCCCTGATGTACATAAAGAAGTCCTTCTCCCCCTTCTTAATGCCTTGTGCCAGCCTGAGTTCTGTAGATGCTTTGGCTCCCCTTACTGCCTTTGTCACCTCCTTCGATTCTGTCAAGTACTCCTCCCTGTCCTCCCCCCTCCCTGTTTTCTTGTATTTCCTAAAGGCAGCTCTTTTCCTCCTTACCTTTTCCATGAGCTCCTTGCTCAACTAGCTCAGTTTCTTAGCCTAGCCTTCTTGCTCTGGGCCTTGTAGAAGGTTTTGGTTGCCTCCACTATCCCCAGCTTTATGAGCTCCCACCTCTGGTTAGTGTCCATACTAGATTGAATTCTGGCCAGGTACCCTTTTACCACTTCCCCCATCCTCCCAAAGTCAGCCCTCCTGAAGTCCAGCACTCTTGTGCCAGATTCCACTCCTTCCTTGCCCATATCCAATGTGAGCCATACTAAGTGGTGGTCAGTCCCTGACAGCGGTTCCTCCACTGTAAGTTCTCTCACAAAGTCCTCTTTTGCCAGCACAAGGTCATGGGTATTCCCTAACCTGTTTGGTCCACTGACCATTTGCAGCAGGACGCTGTCCTGTTTCTGGTTGTTGGGGTACTCCAGTCCACTCCTGGCATGTTGAAGTCCCCCACAATCACCACACTACCCTTCTCGCAGGTCTTCCTGATCTGTCCCGCTAGTTCACTGTCTAACTTCTCCATCTGAGATGGTGGCCTGTACACCACTCCCATTCTAAGAATCCTATTCTTGGAATCCTGGATTTGCATCCAAAGTGACTCTGTACTACCTTACTCCCCTTCCTTCCTTACACACTTCAGTCCTTCCTTCACATATAGTGCCACACCCCCTCCTTTCCCAATCACCCTGTTCCTACGAAATAACCTGCACCCTGGTACAGACAGGTCCCAGCCATTGTATTGGGTGGCCCATGTTTCTGTGATGGCTGCAATGTCCACCTCTCCCTCTGCCATGAGCACCTGTAACTCTGCAGTTTTCCTCCCAAGGCTCCTAGCATTAAGGGTAACCACCTTCCACCCTTCCACCCCCTCCCATCTTGCCCTCCTTTACTAACATCACCAATAGTACTTGCCATTTGTCCTTTGTCACTGTTATGGGGGGTAAGTTCATATGGTTTCCCAACCGGTGGTCTCTGCATATCTCTTGCTCAATTGCTACCCCCAGCTCCTAGTTTAAATTCCAAACTTCCTCTATGTACTCCTCCATCCTCTGTTTCAACACTTTCTTTCCCTCATCACTCAAGTGTAGTCTGTCCTTGGCATAGAGGCTACTGTCCTCCCAGGTCCTCCCACCCCCACAGCCCATACCTTTAACACAACACCAGGTTCTTAGCCATCCATTAAATTCCTCTATTCTCAGCTTTCTTGTTGTGCTTGCCTTGGGCACTGGAAGTATCTCTGAAAAAGTTACTGATCTTCCTGCCCCCTCACATAATTGTGCTAGTTCCTCAAACTTCCTCTGGACTATATCTACTGTCTTGTCAGCCAGGTCATTCGTCCCAAGATGTATAATTAAATGAGGCTTGTCCCTACCCCTTCTAGCATATTTCAGAACAGATTATCCCACCCTTTCTGCTGTCATTCCTAGCATGGCCTCCACCCAAATGCAACTATGCCTCTCCCCCATGCTACCCCACCTGACTCTTCCTAGTATTGAGTCCCCCAGCACTAAGATTCCACCACTCTTATTCCCTGATTGCTTTCATTCATCTCCCTCTCTCATTTCCAGCTCCTCTTCCTCCTCCTCTTACACATTATTTCCCCCTTTTGCCTCTGTTGCAATTCTCACAGCAGAACATCCCTCCACTCCAGTTTGGCCCAGGCATTTATCAATTAATCCTCTAATTTCATAATTTCCCCCCTCCACCTTCTTCCTCTCTAGCAGTGCAAATCTATTTTCTGAAGACCCTTCACAAATGCCCACTCTCTCTCTCTTCATAGTAACCTGTTCTCTCCTTTCCACTCCATGACTTTTGCCACTTCTTCACCTCCCCTCACAAGTCCCTATCTTCTCCTTCCATTTGTCTTTTGTCTCCTGACCTGGTTTCCCCAGCAATCATTCTTCCTGGCCCAGGCCCCTTTGTCTCTGCTTCCCTTCTTCTGACCCTCTCCTCACTATTGTTGGCTTACACACGAAACATCCTCCCACACTCCAGGCAATTTTTTTGAAAGATTGGTGCACTGCAGTTGTTGCAGCCTACCACCCTACCCATTGCTGTCATTGCCCACCAGCGACCCCCCACCCTTCCATATGCAGGATACCAAACACTCCCCCAAGTCTCCCCTCTCCCCCCTCTATCAGTGCAAATCATTATTTTCTTAATTTCCCTTACCTCCTTTGTTGTACATGTTTAGATAGACTGAGCAACTGCTTTTTATATTCCTATCCTTCCTATCCACACTCAAAAAGAGACTTTAAGTAGCTATTGCACAACCTTCTTCAAACTCCTACTCCTCCTTTCCCCAATGCAATAGCAATGCAAAGAAGTAACAATGAAAGTTCCTAGATTTGCAGTTACTTCCTACCACTGAGATATCGGTCACCTCTTCACTTGCTGCTGTTCCTTTCCTGGATGTCGGCTTCTGCTATGACAGGTGCATATCCTTTGCCCATTTGAGGAAGTAATGTCAGAACCCCTGGTATAAAGGAAATAATGGACCAGGGACGGGTGGGGTGAGGGGTTGGGGTGGGACCAGCCCAAGTTTTCCAGAAACAACCAGGTAGCTGAGGCCTCTGGTCAGACCATTAGCACCCTTCCCCCACTCTGCACTAAACTTTGCAGCTAGTGAAGACAGCAAAAATGAATCACAGTTCTACTCAAAGCCCCCAAAGTAGGTTTGCTACCAAAAGAAACATGACTCCAATTCAAAAAGCTTCACCATGTGCAGTACTGCTCTGGCCAGTGAAATCCACCATTTTGAGAAGGGTTGAGAGTGGATCTATGCATGCCCGAGTCGTGTGACTCTTCTGTGTTAGCCAATTCCCACCATCTTCCCATTGTGTGCCATTCATTAATCTGCTGGCTCTGAGTCATCCAGCAAGGGAAGCAGCTGTAGAAAACAGAAATTAAAATTCTGGTGGCAGTGTTGGTGAATGGAAGCTGTCTGGGGAGGGAAAGCTCACACTTTTTTTTTTTAAACTTAGTTTTCTTTATTGAAAGTTCTAAGGCTATAACAACACAACCACAAGAAATACTTCCAAAAAAAGAGCAAACTAGATAATGATCAACAAGAAACAGAAAAATTACAAAAGGACAAGATGGAGCCATACCATGAATATTTGATAAGGAACGCAGAAAGAAAACTTAGTGCTAAAGGAGGCCAGATAAAATCCCAACTTAGTAGATAGTCCATAAACCTAAAACTATAAAAGTTATGTAAGCATAAGGAGAGTAAGCAGTGTCTCCCATTTATTACAAAAGGTAGGAAGGGCTTGTCGCATCCTATCCACTATCTTCTCCATACAGAGCATCTTAAGGATCTCATTAATCAACTGGTCCTTGTCTACCTAGTGGTGCAAAATAATTAATTTTGCCATGGCTACTATAAGTATAATGTAATGTTTCTGCATCCCCACTAACTGGTCAAGACCTAGTCCTAGTAAACAAATTTTTGGAGTAAAAGCCTCTTGTAGACCTAAGAGAGGATCCATATGAGACCGTATTTGCCTCCAGAAATAATAGACTTGCAGACATTCCAAATACATGTGTTTTGAGGTACCTATATTGGAATTGCATCTTGTATATATGGGACTAGCTAAATGGCCAAATCTGTGCAGCTTTTGGGGGGTAAGGTAAACATTATGTAAGATCTTATACTCAATAAGGTGTAATTAATCTATTTTTGTACATTTAAAAATGCAATCCCAAGGTGCCGATGAATAAAAGAAAGCAGACTGTTTTGGAAACTTCTTTTCCCAATAAGTGCATTTAACCTGCATCTGCTTCCCCATAATACCTTGAAGTGTTTTGTAAAGTAATGAAACAGTGTGGGCTTAGAAACTATTCAAGTTAATTTAGAATATGAAGAACACTCTGATAATTGCCATGGCCTAGGACCCAAACCCTGTTTCACAGACTATAGCAATTGAAAAAAAGGGAAAGCCAATAAGGGTGGCAAACAATTTATTAGTCTAAATTGTTCGAAGGTAATTAACTGGTCATCTCTCAGTAAACAGAAAAGACATTCTAAATTTGCTGTTGAAAGGAAGGATGATGAAATAGTTTTATTAGCTATTTTAAAATTAGGATTGTAGCAAATCAGTTGGAGAGGGTCCTTCTGTGGAAAATATTTCAGGACACTACATAGTTGAATATTAGTTCAAACTGACCAACCAATAGGGCCAAATCTTAAAGACTGAGGCAAACTCTCCCAAGCTAAATGGGGAGTGCACAGGGGTCAAGACCATTATAGTGACATAAATGAATCTCAAGGTCCTTCCAAAAAGGGAGGTGTGCATTTGGTGCTTTGCCCATGTGAGGTTATCTCCATGCCAAGAATTTACTAGCTTGAGCCAAGAGATAGTACCAATAAAAATTTGGTAACTGCAGACCTCCTTGAGTTTTTGCCAAAGTTAATTTGGTATACACAATCTGAGGTTTCATGCGCTGCAGCAAAAAACCTGATAGGAGGCAATTTAATCAGTTAAACAATGTTTTAGGTACAAAAACTCATGGCATTGTAAGGGGGTACAGAATATGTGGAAAGACATTCATTCTAATAACTGAGACCCTACCACAGAGGGACAATGGAAGAGTTTGTCAATGGTCCAAGTCAGTCGAGATAACATGAATCAGTGGGTTGAGGTTCTGACTAGAATGAGACTGGGAGTCAAGAACAATTTTAATACCTAAATAAGTGAGCTCAGAGAGATTCCAACACTTTTGTAATGCATCCGGTAAATCCTGTTTATATGTTTTAGAATTGAAAGGCATAATAATTGTTTTAGCTAGATTCAACTTATAACCGGCTATAGAACCAAAATGCTAAGAATTTGTAATATGGCAGGAATCGATATAGCAGGATAGGTAAGATGCAAAAAGTTATCATCTGTGTATGCTGAAATTTTAAAAGAAAAATGCCCAATTGAAATAATGGTAACTTGTTCACATTGGAGGATGTGTTAAGTAAGGGGCTCAAGATATAAATTAAATAAATAGGGGGAAGGGGGCAACCTTGGCGTGTACCCCTATAAAAGGGGAAAAACATCAGACAAAACCCCATTACAATGAATTTGAGCCTTTGAAGTAGAATGCAACTTAACCTGTTTATTAAAATTAAAAGGGAGATTGATAACTGTGACTGTGTGGAACAAATATGTTCAGGAGACTCTATTGAATGCTTTCTCAAGCATCCAGGGAAACCAGCACCAATGGCATACCCGAATCTCTGGATGCCAAGAGCAAATGAAACAACTTCTAAAAATGGTCAGACACTAAATGACCCTGCATAAATCATGTCTGCTCCTGACCAATTAAAGGCTGTCATATCCCTGCAAATCTATGAGCCAGAATACCTGAAAGTATTTTTGCGTCTTCATTTAAAAGGGAAATGGGGCGATAGTTATTCATATCAGAATTATCCTTACCTGTTTATGAATAAGTGTAATATTGGCCTCTAGAAAGTCCTCTGGAAAAGCATTAATCTGATAGCAAAAATTATAAAAAGCTGTTAAATATGGAGCTAACTCTTTCTTAAAAGTTAAATAAAAATTGGGGGAAAACCCATCTGGGCTGGGGCCTTATCTGGGGCAACAGTCGTAATGGCCCACACTACTTCCGAAACAGTGATTGAAGCAGAAAGGCCAGGAAATAGGTCTGTGTGCATCTGTAGCAACTCTTCTTTCTGAAGAAAATCAAGGATTCTGAGGACTGATTTGCAGGATCCTCCATATATAATCGTTCAAAAAAATGTCTGAAATTCCACGGCTATATCAATGAGTGCTGTTACCATTGCATTTTTTGAATGAAAGCTGACCCCCCATTATCAGATGGGACATCTACTGTTGTTTCAAATGCATTGCCAGGAGCTTACTGGCCTTTTCCCATGCATGACATAGTTAGCTTTGGCATGAAAAAGAGCATGCACACCTTTTTCCCAATTCATTCCACATGTCTAGCTCGCTCCTGATTTAATCCAAATCAGTCTTGCTCTGGGGAAGAGGAGGATATATTTTTCTCTAGATTATGAATAGAAATAAGAAGCTCTTGAATCTGTGCATCCTGTCTCCATTTTCATATTGTAGTCAAGCAAATAAATTCACCTCTAATTATGCATTTGAAAGAGCTCCAAATCATCTCCGCAGGCAAAGAGGAGGAAGAATTAAATTGAATACAATCTAGTATTGATTGTTTAAGCTTATTAAGGTACCATTCATATTTTAAAAGATTATTATTTCATTTCCAACATTTATGCCCCTCATTGACTGGTGTTAGACAGAGAGAGAGAGAGAGAGAGAGAGATATCAGGACATGATCCGAGAGCACCCTACTCTGAATCTCACAATACCTCACACTCGGAATAAGACAGGAACTAATTAAAGTGAAGTCTATTCTCATGAGTAGGTATTGTGAACTGGAGAGTAAAAGGAGTACCCAGAGGGATGTAACACCCTCCAAATGTCCACTAAATCTCAAGCATCCAACATATCCCATAATGATCTTTGTGCTGGTGACAATCCTTTCCTCATCAGTCCAGACTTGTCAGGTTAGTCATCTAATGTTAAATTCCAGTCACCCATGAGAAGAACTGTAAGTGAATGGAATTCAAACAATAAACTACTCAAATGTGAGCAAACAGAAGGTGTGTCAATGTTGGGGCCATAAATACAACTCAAAACTAATTCTTACATTCTCAACCAGACCTTTAAAAAAGTACATTGACTATCTGGGTCCTTGTACTCCTTGATAATTTGAAACAATAAATGCCTTCTCACTTGTATTATAACACCTGCCCTACAAGTGCTCGAACCTGCCCCAAAAGTATGACCCACCCACAAACAATGAAAAGAAATGGCACTTTGACTTTGGAGATGAGTCACCTGTAGCACAGCCACAGCTGGCTTAAATGTGGCAAGATGTTTTAAAATCTGGCTGTGTTTTATAGGTGAATTTCCCCCTTTGATGATTCCACAATATACAAGCCAAATTGGAAATTGCCATGATGTAATGATAAGACCATAAATACTAGTATGCAACAGGTCCTTTATAACACAGACTGAAGCATTAAATGACCAGCACAAACCATTAAGGCTCTCCTCTCTAATATGCACAGGCCTCCAGCTATAAAAGGAACTCTTAAAAGTTTGTATTAATTGGCTCCAACAATCAATCAAAAAAGACAACATACTAACTGGAAGACATAGCAACCTAGAACCATGCCAACATGGCATACCTCCCTGTTTTTCCTCCTCCATCAGCGGGGGGTGGGGGTGGAAACACACCTCAATTAATGACTCAGGGTCATCCATCCCCAAACAAACCATGATGATTCAGACCTGTGGCATCCATCCCAGCCACCATGACCCATCACAATCTCAAAAGCAAATAATTAAGTAGGGAACAGCTGCAAACAAAAAAAGAGGGAAGGGGAGGGAAAAGGACTAGGATTAGGAAAAAGGAAAAAGAGAAAATTAAAATAAATAAAAATACTCCCAGCACCTCCTAAGAGGTCGCTTTTGTGCTCCCACACTGTTCAGAAAGATACAAGGCATAGTCATGGTGATTACAGCCCTTCACAGATGGAAGTAAATGCCCAAAAAACAAGCAAGGCTATGAAAATGATTAATAAAAACCAGGGCCAATTGCTTCTTCACCCAGCACCCAAATGGGTCAATTCTGTGGTCCCTCAAAGATCCAACATAGCACTGCTGGCTTATGTAGAAGGAATGCAGATCTGAGGTACAATCCAAAGAAACCGAAAATAGATTTAGGCATGTAGAAAAAGATAGTATCCTATAAATCTGGTGTTAGTCTAATAATTCAAACAAATGTAGGTCAGAAGCAGCCAATTTAAACTGACCTTGTAGGAAATAAAGAAAGTCTAAAAGCCCATAAATTAACAGTGGCTTAAATTGGCAGCCGCAAAGAATAAAAACACCAAGCAGCAGCTTTCTCTAAGCCATCCATGAGCACTAAAACCATTGTCCATAAAGACTTGCTGCAGTTCAAGAAAACAGGACCACCAATAATTTCAAATATTGAAAAGTCAATAAAATTCCAAAAAACAAAAGGGTAGCTGAAATCATGTTAATGTCCCAGAACATTGTCACAAGCAAGTGATTTCCAGAAAAGTGCACCATTCCATTAATAATTAGAATGCCTCCGCTTACCCTTTCAGGTCATCTTCTGATGCGGGGAATATAAAAACAAATGTGGATACAATTTTGGCAGCTCCCATTTAGCTAGATTGGCTGAACTGAATTCCAACAGACCATTAGCAGCATGAACAAAAAGTTAGGTGGGATAACGCAAATGAAATTTAACTCCTGCCCTGTACAGAGTTTGTTTTAAATCCTTGTATGCCACTTGACACTCCCAGACCATAGGAGTGGTATCACTAAATATGAGAAAAGGTTTACCATGCCACATCAGTGGTCTCTTAGCCCATGTTTTCTGTTAAATCCTGACCTTCTCTTAAAAGTCCAAGCAGCGTAGAATGATAGACAGGGGTTTATTGCCTGGAGGTGGTTGAGGAGTAAGGACCTATAATCCCTTTCAATAGAATAATTGTGCCAAGATGGTGGAGGGCCAGTCACTTCTTGCAAGAGAGATTGCACAAATGACAGCATGTTGGATTCTTCAGCCAGCTCAGGGATACCAAACAAAACCCAATTATTCCTCCTGCTTCTTGATTCCAGGTCGTCTACTTTTAATTCTAACTTGATGACTTTTTTCTTTAATTCTTGCATTTTTTTTTTGTCTCCCTCACCTGGGCAACTTCCACACAACTTATTCTTGTTTCTACATCTCCAAGACACCAGTGGAAGAGCTCAAGTGTAGGTTTTAAAAGTTAGAGGTCTTCCATCACTTTTATCAGCATCAGTTTTATACCGGCCATATCCGCAATGATGATTTCAAGTTTGTCCAGCTCCTTATCACCCCTGGGGCAAGTCAGGTGGTGGGTGCATGCAAGGAGGTAAAGGCCCTGCTGATGGTGCAGTAGAAGAGTCAGTAGATACAGAAGAAACACCAGGAGTTGATAAGTCCATTTCGGCTGAATTAGTCTCCAGGTGGTGTATAGTGTCATCCTGCATTATAGTGCACTGTAGCAAAAAAGAAAAACAGCTGCTCGCTATCTACATAATTAGTTTAAAATGAGATCAGAACATGGAGCAGAGGAAAAGACATCCTCTCAGTCCAAAGGCATCACGTAACTCCTCAACCCCACACTTGAGATAAGGATCTCGATCTGGATCCTTTGTTTGCCACCAGTATCTCCCCATGGTCTCTCGCAACCAGTGCCAGCTACATTGTAGCAGCCCCTTCCCTAACCCAGTGATCTCTGCCTCGGGTAACACTTGCAAAAAAATTCCTGGTAGTCAAGCATCCCCCCCCAACCCGATCTGATGTTCTATGGTTGTATTAAATAAAAACATCCCTGTATTGGTAGTGCTCCCCACTCTCCACTGCCCAGCCACCATCTGTCAGTAACTCTCCCTGGTGTCTAGTGGATGCCCCACCCAGGCAGGCAATGCTATACCACCCTGCCCCCAGTTTCCACCTCAGGATCCGGTGACTGGCACAGCCCTCCCACTCACACCATGGCCAGCCCAGGACTGAACTCTCTCTCTCTCTCTCAAATGTGTTAATTTGAGAGAAAGCTTAGAATGGGCCAGCCATCTTGCGAGTGGGAGGGCTATGCCAGTCACTGGATCCTGAGTTGGAAATGGGGGGGAGCGGGGTAGTTGGGCACTGCTTGACTGGGTGGGGGTAGTGTAAAAGGAAAACCTGCTGCAATACAAAAAGCAGGTGGACAAATTCAGAGTACCCAAAAATCAGAAAGGAATCAAGTCAAAAAGAAATATATTTAAGAAAAAGAACTAACAAATGAACAGCAGCATTGTAAAAAAAAAGGTTTAAAACTGGTGCAAACTCCAGCTGATGATGTTGATGTGATGTTGTACCTGTATTTCAATCAGATGAAATAGAAAGATTTTTTAGATTTCCAGACCATATGTTTGGCAGCTTGATTTCCTCTGTGACATTGTGTGCAGTCTCTACCTAACATAAGTCAAACTACAACTATGGCTGGGCACTGGTGTTAGGGAGGGGAGCCCACAAGCATTCCAGGAATTTAGTTATTTATTTTTCCCTGCCTTTTCTTTTGAAGTTAACACTGACTTTACTAACAGTGGCACAGAGATCAGATGGGGTAAGGGGGGGGACGGGGACCCGCTAGACCACTACAGATTTTTGTACAGTTGGGAATGGGGGGGTACGGGGGGATGGGGAACTGTCTGCCTGGGTGGGCAGATGGGGGAGTCCACCAGACAACACAGAAAGTTACCAACTGTGGCTGGACACTGCTGTTGGGGAAGGGGGCCACAAGCATTCCAGGGATTTTTTTCTTTCTTCTAACTGCGGCTAACATCAGATCAGATTATGGAGGGGGGATCGATCCCGCTAGAAGTACCACAGAGGATTTTGATGTCAAATTTCTGTGATATACTCACATTCTATTTCGTGTAGCCATTTAAGGTCAGGTTAAGCAATGTCTTTGGTTCCAATGCCTGATACAGCACTACCAGTAAGAAATGGCTGGTTAAGCACAGCTTCACAGGGCTGATGGTTAGTGGGGGTGAAGGGGGGCCTAGACTATTAGGAAGGATTTCACTTTATTTACAAAGTGGCAAAACATTGTGTGACATCCATGCAAGGGTGGATTTAAGCAGACTGACAGAGAGCTACTGGTGTGCCTCAGGAGTGAACTACAGTGACAGACAGCATCCCTGACTATCCCAGTAGCAGCAATAGTCCTAGCCAAGATTTCTCATCTTTTAGCCACCTGCTGACCTGCAGGTTCCCCAACAACAGCTACAGACACCAGAGCAGACTGCATTCTCTTGACAAAGTACCAGGTTGGGGGGGCTAGACTACCAGGGAGGATTTAATTTAATTAGGGCAGATCAGGTTGGGGGAGGGCCGTTAGACTATCAGGGAGGTGTTATTTATATTTTATTTAATTACTGGGCAGCTCAGCTTAGGAAGAGGGGGCTATTAGACTTTCTGGGAGGAATTTAGGGCAGATCGATTGGTTGGGGTGCTGGGCTTTCAGGGATGATTTGGATTTCTGCTATTTACAGTGGCAGAGACTGGGTTAGGGGGCTGCTAGACTACCAGGGAGTATTTATATTATTTTTTAATTACAGCAGGGGCATATTGAGATTGGGTCAGAAAGGGGAGGCCACTGCACTACCAGGGATTACATGATTTACAGCCTAGGGCAAATGGTTAGGGTAGGGGGACTGCTATACTACAAGGGAGGAGGTGTACATTATAGGACAGATTGGGGTTAGGCCAGGTGGGTAATCAAGCTATACTATGATTTTCTTCTATATAGCAGACATTGTCTAGGGGACCTTGGAAGTAGACATGGTATTTACACGTGCCACTCTGACATGATGAAGATGATGCAACCCTAAATGTGGTGGACAGACAAATCTGCAGAATTTGAGGTTCTGACCTGACCATCCAGCTACATGCCCTCATCCTTCAGTCAAGACTGCAGAAAAGACCAGAGATATGTTTAGCAGTGATAAACACATCCCTGTTGTACCACCAGAGTACTTGAGGCAGTGTCACATTTCAAAATAATCTGACACAGAGACATAGAGAGAAGAAACAGACTTATTTTTTTATATATTCAAAGTTGACGTGCACCCAGCCCTCCATATATATCAGTTTGGCTGTACAAATTGATTGTTTTTTTTTTTTTGTTATATCCATGTCATGTTTTTGTTACACTGTTGTATTTATATAATTGTTATGATTTCCTTTGGATGTGGAACCTTTGTAAATGAGTCCCTAACTCAAAGGTATATCAAATTCCAAGATTGTAATAAATAAATAAACAAATTCTGTGACACTGACATGTATTCCCATTGACTGTCTGTAGCTGAATGTTTTCAGCAGTGACATATTTAAATACACTGGTAGTGAAGTTGCAAATTTTCAAAATTAAAATAGAATCTCAGGAACAAATTACACTAACATACAGAAATGGATGTAGTTTTACCAAAGACATGGGAACAGATGCTGCCAAATATGTCAAATTGAAGGTGTCTAAAATGAGTGCAAAGGAATGCTGTGCTCAGTATGCCAGTAATGTTTTTCATGTGAGGGATGGCAAGCTGTTCTGCTCCATGTTCAATGTGCCTGCTGATTTTTCAAGAAAGACAAGCTGTGACAAACATTTTAGTAGTACAGCCCATCAAATGAAATGTAAAAGTTTGGGGCAAGTGAAATTGCAAGGTGTTAAAAGACAAAAAACAGTGACTGAACATTTTAGAAATTCAACTGAAGAACATTTACATAGACAACTAAACTTTAAAAATTGACCTAAACTTGTACTGCTGCCAATATTTCATTGCACACTCTTGACAATAAATCTCTAAAATCTTATTTAGAAAATGGTTTGAAATACATCCCATCAGTTGCGACAACTGTATCTACCAAAAGTGTTTGAGGGGCACAAATTAGCAGCAAAGGAAGAACTTCAGAGGTGTTGTGGACTTAGTACTGTATTATATGTAATGAAACCACAGATGGTAAAGATAAATACATCTTTAATGTCCTTGTTGTACTAGCAATTAAAGCTGATGACGAGGGTGAAGAAACCTGCTCCACTGCAACAAGTTCAGTATTCTTTATTTGTTCGACTTTCCAGTCATTACAAAAGTGGTATATTTAAAAATCGATATGATATATACATAATATATCCTTAGCACATATAAACATTTAGTAAAATCATTCTTATAAAAAGACAGAAAAGTGCATGAGAGGCAATACATACAGTACAGAGAGATTTATCTGTCAGGGAGCCTTAGTTCATAAGTATATTAGCTTAATCTCATTACAGGGAATGTAAGTCTTGATATTTCCCTTGCTGTTTGCTTTAGATTTATTGCACATCTTCTTATAGATCCATTTGATGAAGTCAGACATGTCTTTGGCAATAAAGTCCAATGGCAGGTTCATGAAAATTTTCAAAATTTCACTTTCAAATAAGGTGTTAACTTGAAAATAGTGTCAAGATCTTGTGATGGAGTTTCTCATATTGTTGGCAGTAACAAATCAAATGTTCTAGAGTTTCAGTGTTGTTTGCTCCACAATCACAGTCGACATCATTAATTTTTTTTTACTCCCTGTGAGCCCTTGCAGCGTTTGGGAGCAGCAACCGGAGTCCTCTCTTCTCTCACAGAGAAAGCCCCCTTCCTGCACAGCATGATCCCTCTTATAGGTCCACTCCCTGTGAGCTCTTGCAGCATTTGGGAGCAAAGACCGGAGCCCTCCCTTCCCTCACAGAGCAAGCCCTCTTCCTGCACAGGCTCCCTCTTACAGGCCCACTTCCTCTGAGCCCTTGCAGCATTCTGGAGCAACAATTTGAGCCCTCCCTTCCCTCATGGAGCAAGCCCTCTTCCTGCACAGGTGAGCACTGTAAAAGGACAATATTCAGGACCCTGTGCTGAGCGCTGATCGATCCAGTCTGCCTGTACCTCAATGGACATTTCTGTCTGCAAACCAAGCTGATTGTTTTAGCACCTATGTTATTGCCTTCTCCAGGCCAGCATTTTGCTCAGTACTGCGTGTTACTTTAAGAGCTGAATATTCATTTATTAGTCAATCTATGCTGTTTTATTAAGCTTAGCAATGTTTTTTCTGTATGCCATGGTTCCAATTTAAGGTTGTTTTATTACAAGTATGTCTCTGTTGTTAGGAATATTTCAATATTTCAGTGGTGTTTCTCACTTACTTGCCTTCTCTTATTTCCTGGTCCTTTGTTCCCTCCTCCCTTGGTGCCATTGTGACTGCCTGTACCACGCATGCACAGTCTGTCTCTCCCCCCTCCTGCTTCTCGCATCCCTCCCCCAGTCCTTTGTCTTCCTTGTTCTTCCCTCACCTAACTCCCTGTCTCATTTATCCAGCAGGCTACATCTTTCAGGCCCACTACCTGTGAGCCCGTGCAGCATTCAGGAGCAATAACCGGAGCCCTCCCTTCACTCATGGAGCAAGCCCTCTTCTTGCACAGGTGAGCACTGTGTTAGCCCATCACCACTATGCAGTGACTGCCCCACTCTCCCACCACAACCACACCCACCATTGGTTGTCATTTCCTTTATGTGCTGTAGTTGGTCATGTGACAGATCATGTGATCCTTGCCTGATTTTTCTAACATCTCAAGTCCTCATCAGCTCCTTATACTTTTTGACCACTAGGAGTCACTATTATCAATCCCTTTCTCCCTTCCCCCCTTACTTGCTTCCTCTCCGAGGAACCTGCAGACCTAAAACTCAACTCTTCCCTCTACTGTTTACCTCCAGTACCCACATTCCCCTCATGGTTCTTCTCTTTGTCATCCCCTAGGATTTGAATGCTGCACCCTGTGCACCAAAGGCAGTGACACTGACCCTTACGCTATCTGGAAACCTCAACTACTTAATAATTTTAGCAACCCTTTAGCCTATCTATTAAAGACCTTTGAATTCTTCTACTACTCTCCCTCAGTAATCAATGTTCACTCCCTCCCACCATCTGCTCTTTCACCTGCCATGTCACTCCTCCCATTTCTCCTATTATTTCTGCACTCCCTCCTCTTGCCCTTACCCCCATGCTCTCACCTGCCCCCGAGGCCCAACCCCAATTCTTTCCCACACAGCCATTTTACCAGCACACTACCTCTCAAACCTTCTGACCACCCCTGGCCCCTCCCCAACTCATCCCAGATGACATCTTGTCTTTCCTCACCTTCCCCCTTTCCCTCCACAGCCCCTGGTGTTTCTCCATGCATGCACCTGTTACTGTTATCAAATGTTTCAGATCCAAAAAACATACATTGCTACCACTTATCTCAACTATCTCCAGGACCCTCATCCTCCTCCTACTCTTCTCTGGAACCATCCATCCCAACCGCAGACCGAGAAACCCCAGTTCCCCCACCTAGCAGCCTCTCATTAATAAGGAGAAAAATATCAATTTAATCCACCTAAACGTTCAGAATCTCCCACCTAAACTTGACACATTCCAAGCCTGGGTAGCTATTAGTGACTTTGATGTGATCGCTCTCTCTGAAACCTGGTTTTCTCACAAGATCTCTTTTTTTTTGCACTTGCCCGGCTCACACGGCTTTTGGAGGAGGCCTCGTACTCCTTCTACTCTGTCTGCCTGAGCTATTCAAGGCCGCCCCTACCCTGGCTTCATTATGCTCGGGGGTTGAGGTGTATGTGATTTTTCTCCCTATTTTCTCCACTTAACCCCCGAGGGTGCTGGCACAAAGGACGTACATCCAGTCAGATAATGTGCTGATGCATGAGGTTGCCAAGCACCCAAAGTGTCCTCCCCGGCTCTGGAGAGCTGCCATTGCCCCTGTAAGCCTGTGCTTCCACCAGCCCCCAGGAATGTTGGGGTGTGCAAGACACCTCCGGTACCCCAGCAGTGGAGGAGGAGAGCATCCATTGGGATGCTCAATCCTCCATCCCCCTGCCAGTCTCTGACAACCCTAAGTCCATTCCCAAACCTGGGTCGCCAGTGTAGTGCGAGGTGTGGCATCCAGCACCTCAACCCTCAGCACCATTGGGCCATCCCCACAAGATCTCCAATGGGGAGATCAAGCTCAGTGACTACTCCTCTGTCCGAAAAAACAGACTGAGAAAAAAAAGGAGGGAACTGCATGTTCTATATCTCAAACAAATTTTCTTCAAGAACACAATCCCAGCTCAGAGTTTTCCCTTCTTGAAACCCTTTCCATACACCTTCTCCTAGGTCCAAAAAAACCCCTTACCCTCACCACTGCCTAGCTCCCTCTGGGAACCCCACTCCCTGACCTCAAGTCACTGCTAGCTCACAAACACTCCCTCCCATTCAATAGAGAGTGTATCCTCCTTGGGGACTTTAACATTAACTGGGTCTCCAGTCAAGCCGACACAGCCAAATCTTGCATTACAAATATTGGTCTCCACCAGCTTATTGCCTCAACCACTAGATCTAATTATAAAACTGGAACTCAATCATTTATTTCGCACCCCACCCACATCACCGACTCTGGAGTGCTGCCAGACTCATGCAGTGATCATTATGCCATCTATTGCCTTTGGTCTGCCCAAGTACCAAAGCACCCCCCTAAATTTATTTTTACCAGGAGGTTGACTGACTGTAACATTGAATTAATAACCCATGATTTCAGCCTAGTTGACTGGTCATTCACTACTGGGCCTGGCAGCTGTGAGTCTATACTACAGAAATGCTCCAGCATCCTTGTCAGTATCTGTGATAAACATGGTCCACTCAAAAAAATTAGAATAAGGGGTAAAATTAATAAATGGGTTACTCTCGATATTATCAAGGGACAAAGCCTGGGCCCGTTACTCAAAGCACAAAGACCCTGCCCAGCTCCCCCTTTGTAGATCTCTTCATAATGGCTGTAAGACAAGCAAAAATTGATTTCCTACATGATAATCAACTTGGAGAATCCTTGTGTCCCCATAAGCTGATCCCATCACTTTTTACAATGGTGGTAGAGAAATCAATGACCCATCCGAAGTGGTGAACATCTTTAACTCTTTTTTTGATGACCCTGAAAAATACAAACCTACCCCCTCCTCCTCCTCCCCCCTGCCCCCCTCTCACCCCCTATGCCCCAACACTATGGATAGGCCCTTCCCCAATTTCTACTTTAAGGCCCTTAAACCTGCAGACACCATCAAGCGTATTCATAGGAACAACCCAAAACCCAGCAAAGGGGCCAACGGTATTGACTATAAAATCCTTAAGCTGTCCATCGATGCCCTAGCTGTTCCCATCACCAATCCACTCAACCTCTCCCTCTGTTCTGGCTTTTTTCCTAATACCTGGAAAACCACCACCATAAAACTGTTATTCAAGTTTGGGTCCTGAAACGATGTAGGAAACTACTGCCCTATTTCCCTCCTCTCCCCCTTTCAAAATTTATAGAGAAAGTTGTGCACTCTTAACTCACCACCTACCCCAAATCCAACAACTTAGTCTCTAGTGCCAAGCATAGGTTCAGATCTGGACACAGCACCAAAACAGCCCTGGTCAGGTTGACTAGCAACATCCTTAAGGTCAACGACAAAGACCAGTACACTGGGATTGTTTTTGTGGACCGGACCAAGGTGTTTAACCTTGTGGACCATGTCCTCCTCCTTGACACCCTTAGAGGTCTCCACCTTTTGGATAATGTAGATAATTGAGTCAGATGCTACCTGTCCAGGATTTCCCATTAAATCTTCATCCAAGGTCACCTCTCCACTGAATTTCCAATTAAATATGGAGTCCCCTAGGGCTCTATCCTGGTCCCCTCTTCTTTTCTCACTTTTCATTAATAATGTTCCCTCTATTTCCCAAATCACACAACTTGTCCTATATGCCAACGACGCGTCCCTCTTTTGGAGTGAAGAAACTCTGCCTCTATGTTCCACAATTTGCAATCTGATTTCAGGAAGCTGCACTCTTGGTTCTCTGGGAATAGCATGGTCCTCAAGTCCAAGAAGAAAAATTTCATGATCTTCTCGGACCCTAGGAAAGCCCCTGTCACCAGCCTTACACTACTCAACAACTCTGGGAAACCTCATTGAACAGGTGTCAGAATTCAAATATCTTGGTCTCTACTTGGACCCCTACCTCTCCTACAATGTCCATATCAACAGCCTCATAAAGAAGATCCATATGAGGCTTGGTCTTCTCTACAGAATTATAAAATTCCTGATTCCTGCTTCCAGAGTTTGCCTAGCTTGCTCTCTTCTCCTGCCTCTTATAGACTATATATCCATCGTCTTCTCTCCTTCCACCTCATTGCTCCTCTTCTCCAAACTAAGATCTACTTACAACAGCATAGCTCATTTTTTTAATGGTCACACCTAGAAAACTTACCACTGCACCCTCTACTCCTCCCCCCTCAGCTGGCCCACCCTAGAAGGGAGGTTAAGTCTAAAAATTCTCTCCTTTTTCCAAAAGATTTCCCTAAAATTGCTGCTGTCCAGAGTTAACTCCCTTTTCCCACTTTCTGCCCCAGGGCAGCTGACCAAAGGTGCCTCCAGTATGGTTTTTGACACCCCTTTTTGCTGGACCAAGCAGGCTCAGAACTCAATCTCCCTCAAGGGCACAACATTGTACAACAAACTGCCCGCCGCAGTCCAGGCCAGTAGGTCCATCAACTCTTTTAACACCTCCCTCAAGGCTCACATCCTCAATTCAGCTGACTGCTGTTGCTCCTGCCAGCCTCCATGCTAATCCTGGCTGTCACCTCCCCCTGTTTCCAACCCATGACCTCTGTTTCCACCTTCCTCCTCCCTCCATCACCCAACCCAGTCTTACCTTACTTTCCCTCAAACACCTGTCCTTGCACTCTCCCCACCTACTGTATTTCTCCTAGCCTGGATCCTGCATAGACTGAAGACTTCCTGAATGCTACCAATTCTGGTAGACTTGTACTATCCCCCACATGTTGCACTTTAGGGTTCTGCCCCATTTGTTTCATGCCTTTCTACACATCTTTTCTCTCATTGTCTATAATGTAAACATTACTGCTTCAAAATAC
This sequence comes from Neoceratodus forsteri, assembly GCA_016271365.2. Taxonomy (NCBI): domain Eukaryota; kingdom Metazoa; phylum Chordata; order Ceratodontiformes; family Ceratodontidae; genus Neoceratodus; species Neoceratodus forsteri. Next base: position 562,376,329 of record CM028133.1, read on the forward strand.
TCTGTCTATCCTGTAAACATTTTTGCAGCTGTTTGCCATTCATTTTGTAGTGTACTGATACCCTTGCATATATGTTGTAACTTTTTGACTCTGTTATGTTTATATACTTTATCTGTTGTATTCCTCCACTGGACATTTGTGAAAATGGGCATTTTTGTTCACATGCCCTCCACTATACAAATAAAATTGGTTGATTGATTAATGTTTTTATCTTTGTCAAATTTATATTGTCTAATCTTTGAAGGGTAAAATTTGAGTCTAAACTTTGTGAAAAGCATCCTATCATTTTTATCTGTCAAAAATGTTCAGTATGGCTCTAGCACATGATTGATTTTATTTTGTGCAAACCAATGATGAAGTTTCAAGGATCTAATTCTTTCCATGTCCTCATCATAGGATATTTGCGGGGTCTTTTTTGAATTATCATACTGTAACTCGGGGATATGTTAATTCCTTTTTGTTGGTCACTCCAGAGGTGATATAGGGCCTATCTTTTTTAATACCTCAATTACCTGGACTAACCAAGGAGAAGAAGAGCCTTTGATAATCCAATTTCCTTTTTCAGCACTTATTGGCCAGTCTGTTTGCATCTAGATTAGAGCATCTGATCCATTACCTTAACTTTGTTGACATTGCCAAGTAACTGATTTGTATTCTGCCCAGCTCTGCCCTTGCCACTTGAGCTGGTATAGATCTTGGAAGACTTAATATAGATCTATGAAGATAGGTGAAAGTGTATACTGCAACAAATTCAAGTGAAACAGTTCTGTCTGCAATTTTACTTTACTGTGTTGTACTGGACAGAACTAACTATAAAACTGTTAGTTAGGCTGTTACAGATGTGCTTCAAAAGTATGAAATTCTTTTTGATAAGGTTACAGCTTTTGTCACAGATAATACTACATATATATATATATATATATATATATATATATATATATACAAGCCATGGAACAGTAGCTTGAAGATCTTGTTTTTAAATGAGGTACACATCACATGTACAGCCCATATGCTTAGTCTCACTGGCGATATTTGAAAGAATAATTTTAAAGTGGTTAACAGTTTGATTACAGCTGTTAAATGTACTTTTACTGCATGCCCAGCTTGTAAAGCTAGATTTCATCAATTTCTGGTGGACAGTGATAAAAATGGCTGTACTCCACTGGCTCCTTTTTTTTACTCATTGGAATAGTTGCTTCAAAGCTGCCCTGTATCATTCCTCCCATCTGCAGGAATATGTTGATTTATTTCATAACAACACAGACAAAAGTGCTGCTATTCGTGAAGTCATGGAGTTAGCACAGTCAGATGAAGTGAAAGGTGATCTGCAGAATATGCTGCAATATACTCTTAGAATAATGCAGGCATTAATAAGTTATGAAGCAGCAGTTACACTAGCTCACAAAGTGATGATTTAACAGATTTATTCAGTTGGTCACAGAGTAGCTCTGAGCAGTGTGTGCATAGACTAGCAAAGAAAGCATTGGCTGAATGTGCAAATAAAATAAAGTCATACATTGTGGAAGATACACATTCCAGGTTCTGTCAGCCAGCAGCTTCATTTTTAGGGCAGAGCCTACAGCCATTTTGGGATCACTCAGTAGCTCTAAAAATGGCTGATCGTGGAACCTTCCATTGGACTTTTGAAAGTATCCTTTCAAAAGCCTAATGGAACTTGAAATCCTCTGCCATGACTGGCCGCTACAGAATAGCAGCCACACTATTTTGGCTGCTACTCCTGCATTCTTGGACATGAACTACGCATGTGTGACTCACGTGCATGTGCAGTTCTGCTGGCACTGTCATGTTTTGAATTGCAAAATGCCATTACCTGCAACTGTGCATGCGTGAGTGTCATGCATATGCAGCTGTGTAACTGCCGCCAGCAACAGCAACAAAGAAAACCATCTCACACCCTCCCACTGCTGCTGCCTTCCCCTCTCCCTCCATTCCCATCTCTGTGCTGACATTGGGGTCCACAATCCCCTTGTCAGCGTTATGTAGCCCACCCACTCATGTTGCACACTGCGAGGCCACCCCAATGTGCAGAAATGTATTGTTTTTTTCCTGCTGACATCTGGGTCCCCAATCCCCATGTAAACATTATGTAGCCCCCCCACTCATGTGGCACACTGGGAGCCCACTCCAGTGTGCCCAAATGTATTCCTCCAACCCCCGCCAACAGGAGGATGCACAATCCCCGTGTCAGCATCATGTACCCCCCACTCATGTGGCACACTGGGAGCCATCCCCAGTGTGCTCAAATGTCTGTTTTCTTTTGTTTCCTGTAAATAAAGGAAACAGTTCCCCAATGTGTTTTTTGATCTGTAAAAAAGAAAATGGTCCATCGTAGTCACCCCAGTTCCCCTCCCCCATTTCCACCCTCCCACTGAGCACCCACCTCCCCACACCCCCCCACTCCCTATTTACCTCCAGAGGTCAGCACTGTCATCTTCTGTGGACCAGGACACGTCTGCACTCTTCAAAGCTGAAAACGCAAATTGAAGAATCAAAGGTAAGCATGCTATAATGCCATTCAATGGAGTTTTCAACTTATGTTGATAAATCAGCCATTTTTTAGAATTCTGGCCCAAATTTTCAAAATGTGGTTCTTGGGACCCTACCTTGTGAAAACGTTCACTGTCATTTTGTTACTCAGTCCCAAAAGGCAATTTCACGGTCACTGTGTGGAATCACGTTTTAGAACCGATTCATGAAATGTCTGTGGCATTGTTCATGAGGTGGGGTCCCAAAAACCCCACGTTTCAAATTTGGTGAAAAAAGTCCAAAAAAATTACCACATTATGAGCTTGCATTGCGCAGTTTCTATGCATGCTCCTAACTTTGCCATTTTTTTATATTTTCACTCCACATTTTCAACATTGCCATTTTTGCACACACCTCCTTTTTAACAGAACAGCTGTCATGTATCACATCCTGCCCAAAATGTGTTTTTGCACTTGTGGCACAGAATGGTGTGGTTGCTCTGCAAAATTACCTTTCGGGACAAGTGCACAAAATGACACTGGCACTCTTCATGAGGAGGGATCCCAAAAAGGCCACGTTGAAAATTTGGTGCAACACCTAAAAAAATGGCTATGTTATACCAGGGTGTTCAACAATTTCTATGCACACGTAGAACTTTGCTCACTTGGCAGCTCATCACAGCCCTATCGGCTCTGGCCAGAGTTTGTTTAGAGCTGATTGTATGTTTGACCCTAGCAGAGCAAAGTGTCTCAATATGTCTGAAAAAACTGTGTTCAGTAGCATACCATTGCTTGAGGAGAACACTAAAGCAAGAATAGAATTTCATGCATAAGAGATTTTTTTTAACAGAGGTTAACTGATAACATGGTTGGTTTTGGAAAAAGTATGTCTGAACGATTTCCTGAACTGTCTCAGATTGTGCTCTGTTATCTGTCAGTGCCACTAAACAGTGTGGATGCTGAACGGTCAATTTCCTCATATAGTGATGTATTCCAGGATGACTGCAAGTGAATTAATTGTGCAAACTTGTCTATGTGCAACATGCAGTTTCAAAATGCTGACAAAATGTAACTTTTGTTTTCTTAGTGTGTGTCTCTGCTCGGATTAAAGTCTAAGTCAGTAACTGTTGTGTCCTGAAATGGCACATTTTAATTTTTTGGAGTACAAAATATGTCTCTTTTCAGTGCCAGGCAGTTACCATTTTCATGACATGATTTTTTTTTTTTTGGCACTCAGGAATTCAATGTAACTTTTATGTGCAAATACTTTAATGCAGTAGTATGTTACCTACAGATCTAACTTTTGGGTGTCTGAGGGACAGGTGGGATGTAGATTTTGCCTGTCACACAGAAGTGTTGTCCACACTATTGAGATGTAAATTTGATAAAACAAAATAGGGGACAGAGGTGTGCTTCCATGCACATCAACATCACATTATGTGGGTGGGGGCACTGGAGGAAGTCATTTTTTGCAGGTCTTTGCTGCATATCCAGGAGTTGGGGAACCACTACCAGCTAACCTGTCCTAGTTAAAAACAACAAAAACAACCAAGAAAAACTCAGTGACATGGCAAAAAAAAAACAACAAGAAAAGCTTGCATAATGTGAGTTTTTCTTGGTTGTTTTTGTTGTTTTTTGCACCAGGACACAGCAGCCGGTAGTGGTTCTGCAACTACTGGATGTGCAGCAAGGACCTGCAAAAAATTTATTCATCCAGAGCCCCCACCCAGTCAATGTGATGTGCATGGAAATGCACACCTGCCCCCTATTTTTTAATCAAATGTAGGTCTGAGGCACCTCTCATTTTCTGTTGTGTCATTATGTTACAGAGCCCCTGTGCTACATAAAATAACTTCTTTGGGCTGCTGCAGCACATTGCCAGTGGCAGACATTTCAGGACTTTTTCTGCCTACAACTACATCATAAGCAGATTAGGTTGCAGACAGTTTCATTAGAGACAGTACTGTCTTAACAGATGCTGATAAACTTCCTTTCATCACAGGCAGTACTATTCCAGTCAATAGTGGTAGACTTCTGTTATCACAGTACAGTCCTAGCATATCTTGTTTAAGGCAATGTGTCATGGCAAATGCAGATATACTGGGACATTTGGTAAATGTACCTGCATCTGTTAGGACACTACTGGCTATGTTCAGTGATGGCAGGTTGGTGGGAAATGTGCCAGATTCAGCTAAGACAGCAGCATGAGTAAGAAGCTATCTACAAACTATACTCTGCTTGGACTGCTGTCAAAGCCAGCAAAATATATAACTGTTGGGATGGCCTGCAATACAGGTTTGTTCCAAATCTGTTCCCTGAATGATTGACTAGAGTGATTGACATGTATGGATCTGTTTGCATGTGAGCTCAAGCTCAGCTTACATGAAAGAGGTTTCTCAAATGTCTTACTGTGTGGACATGCAAGTTTGGTGTCACAAGCTGTTCTCTTATTCCAAAATTTTGAATACTGTGGATGTATTTTATGCAGTGTTACAAGACAGTTCATGGAACTTTATGAAATTATTTAGCTTTGAAAATGTATTTTCAACCAGAAAATGTAAGCAAATAATGCGAAAAGTGAGTTATTTCTCCAACCTTAAAATGTTGCTTCAGTGACAGAATGTTTGGTTTGTGTTCTCTAAAGTGCAATTTTGTTATCCAAGTATTACACTGTATATCTGTCACTCTTGGCCAGAAATTGTTAAGCTTGCACCTGGGCTGCAGACAGAACTGACACAGCTTTGACATTCCAAGCCATTTTGTCCTGGTTTAAGCCTGCACACCGGTTGACCACCACTTAATCTCACATCTGGCAAGTAGTATAATACTATGGTACATGGGTTTGGGTTCTTTAGATGTCTAGTTCAAAATTTTATTTATTTATTTATTTTTATTTAGTTTTTGTTGACCGGGTAAGTGCACTAGACAAATCCTGCCTATTTTCAGGCATGACCCGGGGGAGGGGGATACAGATGAATGCCAACTGACCTTGAACCAGATGAAGCTGTTGGTGGTATTTTTAGTGAATGAGGGAAATTTGGCCAGGACACCAGGGAAATTCTCCTACTCTGCTTCCTGTGGGCAGGGGGGACCCATTTTCCTGTGGGACCAAGATGGCAGCTCCCATGGATCCTGGTGTGGAAGTGTTGCAGACAGGAGAGCAGGCCTCCTCTCCTGGTCTGAATTCAACAGGGGCTGAAGATGAAAATTTGGGTGAAAGAATGGCCACTCTATGCAGGACATCGAAGGAGGAAGACGTCTGTGTGGTGGGGGAGCTTGTCTCTGCCCCCACTACTTGTAACAAAGAGGTTTTTGCTTCTACTATCATGGAAATGGAATCAGATATGGAGTTTCATGATGCACCTGTGGATTTTGCAGATTTAAATCAACTCGCTGAGGAGCAGTCTGGATCGGGCTTGCAAGCTGCGGGAGAACAGGCTACCAACAAAATGGTGTATGGGCTCAGTACAAGTCCAGCAGGAGAAATCCAAACAACAAGCTTGCCTTTACCTTCAGCGAAAATTGCGACTGTTTCAGACAGTCTGTCAGCAGTATTAAAGTCTGTGGAGCGCGGTGAGTTATCTCCCCTACATATTTCTGATACTTATTTACAACAGGATATAAGTAATATGTTTCAGGATAGCCACCTATTGCAAAATGAATGTTCCCGGAGTTCGGGTAATTTATCTTTGTGGAAGCAAGCCGCTGCAGTGCTTCAAGTGGAAGAATGTAAAGAACCTTGCTGCTTAAGGAGTTTTTCAGTGGAAAATGAGCTGGCTGACAAATGTCAGCAGGGAGAATTGCTAGCTGACAGCAGAAACGCTGAAATCGTCATTCCTACAGCTGAGGTAAATACCTCTGCAGGCCCTAAAGGGTGTGGTCAAATTCCTTTGTGCATTCCAGCAGACCCAGGTGCATCCAACGTTAAAGACACTACTGCACAGGCTGGCAGCAAAATCGTACTGGGTTACGAGTGTCTACAGCCTGTTACCCCAGGTTTGGAGTCTAAAACAAAAGTAAAGGTGTTGCCTACGGCTTTGCAAACAGACTTTTCACAGAGACCACTTCAGTCTATATTTGCTCAGAGTGGGATTCCTCCTCTGGATAAAGTAACAGGTTTTGTACTAAAAAACGATCCTGTAGTCAAAAAACTACAAACCCAGATGCCAGTAACTTATCAAACAAATGCAGGAACACAAAAGGGGGTTACTGAATTCTCTTTTCCCTACAAAAAAGAAAGGCCACAGAAAGTTATAAACTCTGTGATTGCAAAAACTGTTTCAACAACACAGGAAGCCTGGTTCCCAGATAAAGCTGTCTTAGGGGCAGGTTGGAAACAGGCTTCATCAGGCATCTGGAAGCCTGACCCATCCTGGGATTTGGACTTCCCTCTAACACAACATTCACCAGAATGGAAACCTGATTTGGCACAGACAGTGCAGTCTACTAATTTGAGTGAAAAAAGGGATAATGGAGCTGGTACAGGATTCTTCCATCCTGGTGGTCCCTGAGTCACAGGCATTACCACCTACCTCCCCTAAACCAGCTATAATCTCTCCTCTGCTGGATGATATCCCTTTAGCAAAGATTCTACTTTATCTACCCCCCCAGAAGCCACTGATGTCTGATCTCTTTAATACTGTAAGAGGAAGCAGCACTCTGCGTCGAATGCAGTCGAATACGCTATAAAGGGGATTAGAAACAGGCGGACAGATATGACATGGGAAACTGCTAAAAGAATCACTTTATCTTACCCCTCAGGAGGTCTTTGCCTTCATCAGCATTTCAGGGGAGGATAACTATGATATTAGTTTTCGGACTTCGCATGCTTTGGATTTATTTTGGGACCATTGTAGGCAGGTGAAATTTTCTCCCACATGGACCCCCTTTTAGGTTATTCCTTTAACCAAGCCATTAATAAAATATGTCACAGTGATGTTTAGGAATGAGGGGGTCTATGTGGCCGATACTACTTTCTGGTTATCCCAGAAATGTGAGGTGTTGAGTGCCCCTGAACCCATTTTGGATTCAGAACAGTTCTGGATTGGGAGCTGGAAATATAAAATCAAATTGAGGCAATCTGACTCAGGGGTAGAGCATGTACCTAATTCATTTTTGTTAGGCAGGGACGGGGGGGTCTGTCTTTATAGCAGCCAGCCAAGAGCATGCTACAAGTGTGGATCTCGGACACACCTTTCTAGTGTATGTGACCAGCCTCGTTGTGAAAATTGTGGGGAGGTGGGTCACATCACTATGCAATGTGCCAATCACTCTAGGTGCAACTTATGTGAGGAATACGGACATGTTTTTCGACAATGTCCTTGGGCTGCTAAGAATAAGGCATCCTGCATTAGTCCTGAGCTTTTAATTCAGAAGGCTCAGGACGCTGCCAACACCCCGCCAGTGCCCCCACTTCATCCCCTCCTCCACATTCTCTATCTCCTCTTTCAAGAGGGAACTCTCCCTTCAGGGGTCCTTCTGGTAGTTCTTCTTCTTCTAAGGCACTTGAAACAAATGACCAAACCTTTGGATCTGGCTTGGGAAAGGATATAGTACCCTGCATGGGTCCACTGGACCCCTTGGAGTTCCCTCCAGTATGTTATTCTGACAAGATAACAATTGCCCCGGGGAAAGAGCCCAAAAATGTGATCTCTGGGTCTCCTCTGCCTCGTCGCAGATCTTCGAGACATTTACATCCCCCCAATCCACCTGCTGTGCCTACTTTGGAAACTAGCAATTCCTTTGTGGCCTTGTTTACGCCATGGGGAATACAGAGATGGAGTTAGGGGATTCGGACTCCCAAAAATCTTCATTATCTACTCTGTCACAGCCAGTAGATAATTATAAAGAGAAAAAAAAGAAAAAAAGGAAAAAAATAGAGTTGGGTTTGACAATTTTTTTTGGTAATGCGGTTGCTCTGGGGTTTCCTTAACTCTCATAGCTTATTAAATACCATAAACCGGCACGTTCTATTTCATCAGATACATGATTTACAGATTACGGTGTGTTTCTTGCAAGAAACCTGGATGCATTCAATAGGACAGTTACACTCTTTCAAATGCGATTGGTATGGGGTTCTTCCTTTTGGTCCTTCAGAATGGATAGAGCTGATGGGGTAGGAATACTGTTTTCTTCATTTTCTTTTACATTACATAACTTAATTGATCTAATACCTGGTAGAGTTCTGATTGTGGATGGGAAATGGCATAATATTTGTTACAGGCTTATTAATATATACAATCCACAAACCAAGGCTGATAGAATTGCCTGTTTAAAAGCTATTCAACCTTTTTTGGTAACAATAGTCAAGATATTAAGGGGTGGAGATTTCAATTGTACAATTATTGACTCACTAAAACAGAAACAAAAAAATTATTGTAATTCAAATACATTGGTCAAAATTATGAAACTAGCTGGGCTTATTAATTGTATTTCTTTTTCTCCTCATGAGCCCCAGTATTCCTTTATAAAAGGGAAATTGTTCTTCTTAATAGACTATATGTTAGTCTCCCCTTCTATGAAGGTATATTCCTTCAAAATGATTCCCAGCGAATTCTCGGACCATCTATTCTTATTATGCATTTTACCAGCCCATGGCCTCCCTGAGTCTAGACAGAAGAGATGGAAGCTTAACAACTCAATTTTGGAGACACCTTCTATCTGGTTAGGGGTAAAAAGTATTTTAAAAGCTAGATTATCAGTAGCCTTCCTTTATAATAATCTAGGGGAGTGGTGGTTGGATACTAAAAAGGATTTACGGAATTGGTTTAAAAAACAAGGTGTAAGGACTAAAAATCATAACTTTTTGAAATACCTGTCGCTTAGGCAGCAGCTCCAGAGACTTACATCAACAGCATATATCTATAGATATGACTACTCAGAGCAGATTACTAAATTGAAAGAAAACATGAAGATGTATCATTATGATAGGGCCGAAACGATACAAGCAATTCTTACTAATGGTATCAAAAAAGTCTCCTATGGGGATCCCTTTGAGATGTGTAAAACCTTGAAGGACTCTTCCACTTTGGGATAATTAAGAAGGCAGGATGGCTCTTTAGCACAGTCAGAGGCACAGCAAGGGGCATTAATTATTGACCATTTTCGGTCTTTGGAACCTTCTTTTCCAATTCTAGATACGGCTATAAACTCTTATTTAAGTAAAATCCCCTCCCATCCTGAATTTATAGATACTGCCAATCTGTTAGAATCTGTATCTCAGGAGAAAATTATACAGGTTATTCGCACCCTGAAACCAAATGTATCCCCAGGCATAGATGGCCTCTCTAATTCTTTATACAAGGCTTTTTTCTGTTGAATTAAGTCAATGTCTTTGTATTTTGTTTAAATATATTATTCAAAATGCAGTCATTTTTCCCTCATTTACTGATGGTTTATTAATCTACTTATTCAAAACAGGGGATAGACACGACATTAGGAATTGGCGGCTTATTACTCTTCTAAATTCCGATTACAAGATTTTTACCAGTATTTTGAATAATAGGTTAAAACAATATGCCAAAATAGTAATTTCTCCCTATCAGTTCTGTGGCATTCCAGACAGACGGATACAAGCAGCATTAGTGATCATACGTGAGGTTATTGAGCATCTGTCCTCAATAGGTAGGTTAAGTTGTATGGTAATCGCAGACTTTGATAAAGCATTTGATAGAGTATATTTACCCTTTCTCTTTTTATCATTGAAACATTATGGGATCCCAATGTAACTGGTTCAGGTAATTAAAATGTTGTATAAACATAGTTTGGTTTTTCCCTTTTTGAAGGGTCACACTTTGGAAAGTTTTTGTCTTTCCGCAGGGGTACGGCAGGGTTGTCCTTTAAGCCCTCTTCTTTATATGCAAGCAATAATACCCGACAGGGTGGGCGGTATTGGGTAATACCGGACCGCCCAGGGGTGTAATGAGGCCCGACGCCACAGGCGGAGGGCCTTATAGCCACTGGAAGGTCCGTATTGCCCATACCGCCCACCCTGGAGGATATTATTATTGCACTTAGAAAATGGGCTTGTCTGTAAATGTTAATTAAATAAAAAAATTAGAGGAAATTAGTTTTTGAATAGAAAGATTAGAAAAAGAAAACTGTTATAAGGTTAAATAGTCCCTGCCTTTTTGTGCTGTTCTAGCTTCCTCCCCCCCCACACATAGAGCCATTCCCTTCTACTTACCCCCCCACACACTATTAGCTTGAGAGACATGTTTTGTTAAACTTGCTATTTTTTTGGTGCTTTTAAGAAAAGAGTACTACTGTTCATTTCCTGCAAGCTTTTTTTCTTTCAGAAGATGCTGCCGTTCAGCACGCGACCTTGCGTGACCCCGTTTGTGAAAAACAGGAAGTGGAGAATTATGAGTTGACACAGACAGCAGCAGTCTAATTTTTTTTTTAACTTTTAGACCTCCCTGGTGTTATGTTATGATTTCTAGTGTAAGTGTATGTGAAAAGAGACAGCCCCTTTGCTGGTAAGTTACTTAGCTCTAGCCATGTGTTGTGCTGTAGTATTGCTTGCTTGCGTGGGACGAAAGCGTAATGCTATTTTTTTTGTGTAACGGAAAGAGTCAGGTGTGAGGGGGGAGGCGGCAGTGGAGCTGGCAAACTATGAGATGCTGGAGGTCTACGGCACTATTATGTGCCAAAATAGGGAGCCAGATAAGACTGAAACATTACTTTTTTTATGATCTGTTGCATGTTTTATGATTATGGCAAGTGCCGTTGTGTTACCGTCTTTCCCCGACATTGAACCTGCTCGTATTCAGGCTGGCACCCAGGGTCAGACCACGACTTAGTGAGAGAGAGTCAGATTACAAAAGACAGGGAGCAACAGGGTAGGTATCTGCCTGCAGCCTGCCACCATCTAGGAACAATCATCCATGCCAGGTACTGGGAGGGGACTCAGAGGGGAAAGACTTTCTGTGTGGGTCTGGGGGAACCTATGGGAGGGTGTGTGTTTTGTGCACTGAAGGAACCCTAGCTGATGCATGCCATTTACGGGCACAGGATGTCAGGAGATGCCTCATTCATGCACTGCAGTTATTTCTATCCATGTGGTCTGCTGTGCCGAATGAATTAGTTTACTTTCTGATTTTCAACTTGTGTGTGGATTTCTTTGTGTCAGGACCACTGGTAAAACCGCTAGATTTTGATTTAATTACAGTGACTGTTGGGTGTACTGAATTGTGTAAAATCACTCGCTAACTTGAATGGAAAAATGGCGCCGAGTTTGAAATTATTTTTTTACATATTGACAAATTGGGAAACAGAGTGGGTGCTGGGATACTACAGTGGGTAAAGGGGCACTGTTGGCTGGCTCTCGTTTTTAGGTGGACATCTATTGTCTGATAGATGCCCACCTAAAAATGTGTCTCAGCCAATCAGGGGAGAGGATTTACTTTAACCATTTTCTAAATTTGCATTAGACCCTTTTTTACAGCATTTGACCACATTTCAACACTGGATTGGAATTTGGCTCATGATGTGGCTCAAACTCATTGCCTGGTTTTACAGGCTTATGCAGATGATTTGATTTTATATTTTTCAGATTATTCATCTGTGCCCACATTTTTGAAGGTTTTTGATGCCTTTTCACAAATCTCTAATGCAAAATTAAACTTGAAAAAAACAAAAGGACTGTTCATTGGAGCAGATGGGCCAGTTGCAGTAATACAAGAGGGTGTTTGTATTTCCTGAACTCCCCTTAAAGTTTTAGGTATTTCGTTTGGTCCCCAAAATATGCCTGTGGACAATTGGGAAAGGGTCCTTCAGGCAATGGAAAATAAGGTCACCAGGTGGAGGCAGTGGAAACCTTCAAAACTAAAGAGAAATCAGATGATCAAGCAGTTTTTGTTACCTGGACTACAGTATGTGGCTATGGTGTTTCCTGTCTTGGTGCATTTAGAGTCTAGGATGTATAGTTTGTGTTTCCAAATATTGTGGGGGTAACCGTTTGAACCCCGTCAAAAGGTGTTACACCTATTTAGATGCAAAATCAGGAGGCTTGGGGATGGTGGATCCCGTAGCCTTTATTCATACTTTATTTTTTATGAATTCTGTAAAAAGTGTTTTAGGTTTAAGAGATGGGATTGAGACAGGATGGATTTCTAGGTCATTAGGGAAATATATGTCGAATTGGCATATGTTGGCCCTGAACCTAAACCCTCATATTCCTATTCCACAGTATTTTCGGCCGGCGGCCCAAAAATTATATAGAAGGGGAATTATGAAAGGGATGATTCTACATAATAATGTAAAACAGTTTTATCAATTATTAATGAGAAATTTGTATCCTCAAGAGCCAGGCTTTAAAAATTGTCCTTCTGCTCTCAATCCCAAGGTTTTAGCACTGTTGAATTGTGTCAGATTGCCTCAATCGCAATGGGAAACACAGTGGTTGATTTTCTATGGTCGCCTAAATGTGAGGGGCAATGCTATGTATAAGGCACTAGAAGAGCGTAATTGCCCCTATTTAGACTGTATTCATATTGAAGAATCAATGGAACATTTCCTTCTGCACTGTTCTTATGCAAAGGGTCTGTGGGCCTATGTGGCAGTTTTATGGGGTTTCAATTGGTTAAACTGGATTGCATATGATGTATTAATTCTTGGACTTTATTCAAGAAATGTTAAATATTTCCATGAGGGAACATTATCATTATTTTTTGTTGCCTACGATATTATCTATTGCAAGCTAGGTGCCAGTGGGTGATATATCAAAGGAAAATGCCATATTCTTGTGTTAGCATATTAATCTCTAATGAACTTTCAAGAGTTTATTCTCAGGATGCACAGAGGTTGGCTTCGTCTAAACTACGGCGGTGGTGTAAAGGGTTTCATCACTTTATAAAATTTAAATAATCGGGGGATTAGGTTTAAATTTTTCTATTTTGTTTTAGGTTTTATATGTTTTTTTTGTCTTTAAGCACTGAATTTAATTTGACCTGTTTTGTTTACTGTGATCTACTGTGTTGTTTTCTATGTTTCATTTTTCAATAAAAACTCCCCTACTCTTTTTGATAAGTGCCATGGGATCTTTAACATCCACCTGAACTACCACCAATCCAGGCAGATGGGACCTCGGTTTAACGTGTCATCCGAAAGATGGCACCTCAGAAGTGCAGCACCCCTCTCATGCTGCACTACAGTGTCAGTACTGGGATATTAACCCAAGTGCCAGATGTGGGAACTAAACCCACAGCCCTCTGATCTCCTGGCCTCAGAGGCGAGTGTGCTACCTACTGAGCCACTGGCACTTTATGATCTTCCTTTTCCTTCTCTGCATGTCCAACAACCATGCTGTGTCCTGCCTGTCTTGTGCAGGTGTATTCTTGAGGTTGAATAACATTTCTTCACACTTACTTGGACATTGAAATGCTGTATTTATTTGCTAGTTAATGTGGTACATTGGTACTAAAAAAGCTTTCAAGGTTTGCAGAGGTTCTTGCATGAGTTAAGAAAAATTAGAGAGATTTTTCCAAGATTCAAGAAAGGCCAGGGCATGTAGTGCCAGCAGTAAATAAATATGAGTAAATCACAAGCCAACTACTGCACACATTTCTACCTCAGTAGGTGGAATTAAGGCACCAAAACAACATAATGTGCAGTGCTCAGTAGACCAGAGTTTGTTGGAGCTGAATTGGAGCTTATTTTACATAATAAAAAGGACTGAACACTGTCCATTGTGCTGTTTTGGTGACTTAATTCCACTTACTGAGGTGGGAGTGTGTACAGCAGTTGGCTTGTGACTTAGATTTTTCCAAGAGCTGGCCTACTGGTAGGAAAAAAAATAGAAGCCGGGTCTAATCGTTCAGTTCTTCCATGTTGGAATCAGCAAGTTAAGCATTCACACATTTTTGTGCATCTTAGGAAAACATATTTGAATGTGTTAACATAAAGTTGCTGTTTGGCTGAAAAAAACAGCATTTCACTATTGTGCACTAGATCCATCCCATCCATTCCTTCTGAAGTGTCCCCCATTTACAAACAGTTCTGTCATCCATTTTTCATCTTAAAACTCTGTTCTGCATTTCAGGTGCCCTTCTGTTCAAACATTTTTGACCTATCCTTTGGTCAGCATTTTAAGGAACAAAATAGATATTGTATATTCCTCCATCATTTCAGGGCACAACACGTTGTAAGTGGTTTGGATACAAATTGTTGTGATTTCTACCAGTTTGTAACTTAAAGGAAATTTTGGCAGTTTTGTTCCTTACATTTTAAAAAAATATTTGTTGCAGACTCTGAACAACACATAAAATAATTTCAAAAAACCATCTACATTGACACTTTAAGGTCAAGGCAAGGGGCTTTCTACACTTTCTTGATTATGAAAAAAAATTCCCACATTAAAAGTGTTAAACACACAAGAAAAGCAATAAATACATAATTTGTTGCTAAAACAGTGTTGTCTGTTTTGTTTTGTGTGCTTAAATAACTTTAATACTATGCTAAGTATGTTGTATAACACTGAAAAAGTGCCCAAGACGTTACCATGACATTAGCAAACTTGGCCACAACTACGCAGTGAATTCTTCAAAAACTGCCCGTGACCAATCCATGCCTTTTGTCACTTTTTGTCATGAAAAACTTACATCCCTAAGCATGACCCATGTAACATGAAGATTTGAAGTAATGAGCTAATTATGGGGGAACACTAGTACTTAGTAGAACTTTCTTTGAAATTGTATGGACACCACCATTTGTGGGTAGCCATGTGGGGATTTAGATGTGCCACCAGGGAATATAAAGACTCTAAATGTCATCCCACATATTCCTTTCCCTCCTGTCTGCCTTGCCCTCCTCCTTGTCCACCGTCCCTTCTGCTAGCCTTCTGCCTTCAACACTCAACTTGACCTCCTGGGTGCAGCATCCTCCCTTCCACCTGTATCCATGTAATGCATTTAGGAGCCCCCAAATCTCCTTCTTCCTTATCCCTCACCCCTCTTCCTCTACTTCACCCAAGTGTCTCATAGGCTCCTTTAAGCTTCTTGTCTCCTTGCTATTCATTCTAACAGGCAACTTTGAACTTAACCCAGTCCTGGTCATCCAGTTTCCTCTCCTCTCCCCAAATGGATGATAGTAGCCCATGTTAACATCTGCAATCTCCTTCCCAAAATTGACCGTCGACAACCCATAGTGGTAAACCTCAACTCTAATGTCCAGGTGAACTTGGAGTACTGGCTCTCTCCCAAGATCCCAGATACTGCAATAGCCATCCCTGGATTCTCAGTCTCCAACATGATCACTCTAAGTGGGGGCAGAGGCATAGCCATCTATCTCTCCTATGCCCTCCAGTCCTAATTTGTGCTTTTTTTCTTCTTCCTCTTTAGCCTATGAGATGCTTCTCCTAAAACTCTTCCTCCTCTTCTTTGTCCCAGTGTTCATTGCTGAAGTTTATTGTTGCCTTGGCATATCCCCTCCCTCTGTCATTCAGCTCCTCACTGCCATGTCCTCCTATGCCTCCTGCATTGAGTTGCTCATCTTAGGTGACTTCAACTTAAATTTGCTCTCATCTTCTCATCATAAATCACACAGAAATGTAAAATTGCTCCAGTTTACCTAGTTAATCTTGGATCCCATCAAACTCAATCCCAAAACACAAAACTACTCACTTCTGGACTGGATCTTCTCCTTCCTCTCCCACTGCATTTTGAATACTGTTGCCCTTCCTGATGCAATCAGTGACCATCATATGATCTATTGCATGCACAAGATCCAACACTACCAAAGTCCTCCCCTAAATTCATCCAACTTAGATCCTTCCAATCCCTGGATCTATCCTCATTACTTGCTGACCTGATGGCAACCAACTGGTCCCCCATACTAAGAGCCGGGCAACACTAACAGAGCTGTCAAATTCTTTAATTCCAAATTCCTGTCAACCTGGGATAATCCTGGAAAACTTGGGTCCAAGGTTCACATTTCCCATGGATCACAGCCAAGTTACTTATCTTTCACCATGCATGTGAACATCCCTGGTGGATTTCCAAGTTCACTTGCTTCCCATCTGGTCTTGATAAATTTAAATCTCTTCATAACACCTGTATCAGAGCTAGTAGACTTACAAAGGTTGACTACTTTACATCAACACTCCAGAACAAACTGAACCACCCTTAAAAGTTCTTGAAAGTCATATACACCCTTTTCTCTTTGCCTTCCACAGCCCTCCCCCATCCTTAAGGTGAATGACTCCTCCATCTCTGATCCCACTGCAGTTGCCTCATCTTTCAACTCCTTTTTCACCACCTGTACCTTCTTCCTTCTTCCCTCCATATCCCCAACACCTCCTCCCCTTCTGGCCCAACCTGCTCCTCCCCCCACCATCCCTTCTCCTTCTCTCCTACCAGTCCTTCAGTGACCTTCAAGTCCCTCCTTGATCTTAACCCACACAAAGGAGGGAGCTTCCATGGCATTGATCATGAACTCCTGTCTCTCTCTCCATGGCCATGGACTTTCCTGAATCTACCTCATCAATTGCTCTTTGCCACTTGCCTTACTCCCTGATCTGTGGAAGGAGTCCATTGTCATCCCCCTTCCCAACAGGGGGGGATGTTCCTCCATGGCAACTACTGTCCCAGCTCCCTCCTTCCCTGTCTGGCTAAACTTCAGGAGCACCTGATCTTTTCCCAACTCTCTCCTATCCTTGACGATGTTTTCTTCTTTACCTATTTCCAGTCTGGCTTTCAAAAATTCCTCTCCACCATCAGCTCCCTCCTCAGGCTCACTGTCTACATCTTTCTGGCATGGAAAAGGGGCTGGTGATCTCCACCATCTTTGCTGACCTGGCCAGTGACTTCAACAATATTGCCAATCCCATCCTCCTGCATAAGCTAAAAGCAGCTAGGCTCTCCTCCTCCTCTGTTGAGTGGTTTCATTAATACCTGGAGGATAAGACCGAAACTGTCTATATTAACATACTAACATACTATTTGCCAGCAGATTAGGCCTTATGGTCTATCAAGTCTGCTCGAACCTAGATCCTTAGTTGGGTGCAGAGACCC
Organism: Neoceratodus forsteri; assembly: GCA_016271365.2. Classification (NCBI taxonomy): domain Eukaryota; kingdom Metazoa; phylum Chordata; order Ceratodontiformes; family Ceratodontidae; genus Neoceratodus; species Neoceratodus forsteri. The sequence goes on from CM028133.1 coordinate 562,393,823, forward strand.
TCCCATCCCTTGTGCTCCAGAAACCCCTATCATCCATCCCCACACCCCCGGGACAGGCCATCATCTGATACATCCACTTTCTGTGTCTGTCCCACCCTCTCTTAAAGCCCTCCACTGTGATCTCTGAACCAGCTCACCAGGCAGAGCATTCCAAGGGTCCACCACCCTCTCAGTGAAAAACCTCCTCCTCTTTCCCCTCACCCTTCCACCTTCCAACTTCAAACCATGCCCTCTGGTGATGCCTCCCTGCTTTAGTCTAAAGATCCCTCCATGTTTACCCTATTTATTCCCTTGAGGTACTTGAAGACCTCAATCATGTCCCCTGTCTCTCCTCTCCTCCAATGAAAACAGGCAGAGCTCCTCAAGTCTGTCCTCGTAAGTCAAATCCCCTAGCCCTCGTATCATCTTTGTTGCCCTCCTCTGTACCTCTCCAGGAGCTGTATGCCCTCTTCAAGTGTGGTCTCCAGTACTGTACACAGTACTCAAGGTGTGGTCTAACCAGTCCATTGTACAGCGGCAGAATCACTTCCTTGCTCCTTGAGGTGATCCCCTTGCGAGGCATCCCAACATCCTGTTTGCCTTGCTAGCTGCTCTCCTGCACTGCCTCAGAGTTATTCATACATGTATCCACCATGACCCCTAGGTCTTTTCCCCTGTTGAGGCTTCCAGCACCTCCCTCCCAGGGTGTACCTGTGTTTAGGGTTTCCCGACCAAGATGCAACACCTTGCACTTGGTGATATTGAAATTTAATTTCCATGTGTGAGCCCAGCTTTCCAGGGTGTCCAGGTCCCCTTGCAGGGCCAACCTCCCCTCTTCTCCTCAACTACTGCTCCCATCTTGGAGTCATCCATGAGACTCATTTCACACCCTATACCATCCCTGATGTCTGATATGTATGCATTAAACAGGATTGGACCCAGGACCGAGCCCTGTGGTACCCCACTACCAACCTCTGTAGGGTTCGAGAGCTCCCCACAGACCACTACTCTCTGAGTGTGTCCAGCTATCCAGTTTTCAATCCATCTGACCATCAAAGGGCCTACCCTAACCCCATCAGTTTCTCCACCAGACCATTGTGGGGACAGAGTCAAACGCCTTGCTGAAGTCCAAGAATAATACATCCACAGGCTTACCCTGTCCAGTTCTGATGTTACCCATTCATAGAACTCCACAAGGTTGGTTTGACATGATCTACCTGGCACAAACCCATGCTGCCGACTATCCAGACCTCCCACCTCCCCCAAGTAAACCCCCAATCGTTCCTTTAGTATACTCTCCATTAATTTTCCCACCACCGAGGTTAAACTGATGGGTCTATAGTTTCCTGGTACTTCCTTCGACCCCCCTTTATGGATTGGTACCACATGTGCCTCTCGCCAATCCCTAGGTACCCTCCCTGTCTCAAGTGACCTGTTGAAAAGCTCCACCAGGGGTGCAGCCAGTATGTCCGCCAATTCCCATAGTATATTCCCATATATTGTTGACATCATCTCCCCTCCTTTTCCTATCTGCTCATGTGTCCTTCAAGAATTAGTTCATGGCTTCACCCTATTCTCCATTTTGCTAAATGACTGTTCCCTTGCCTGCACCTCTCCATTCATTCACATGTAAGCAGACAACAGGGTTCTCAACACATCTAGTTCTTCTGCCTCTGACCTCACAACCCCTCTCCAGCTGGATTTCAACAACATCCAGCACTGGGTTTGGGCCAGCCAGCTGTCCTTCAATGCTAAAAAAGGTCTCAATGACATTTAGCACTAGGCAGAGGCTTGCCAAGCTTCACCTTCCCCCTCTATCCAGACCTTTGATGGTGTTGTGATTGAGGATGTCTTCTCCTTCAAATACTTTGAGGTACAGTTGAATTGCCATCTAGACTTCTCTACTCAGGTAAACACTATCCACAAGAAACTTTACCCTAAACTTGGAGCACATTTCAGGAACAAGACAAGTATCCTGCTTTCTGATCATACAGAGATCATCACAAAGATGATTCTACCTATCTTTGATTATGGCACAATTCTATATAGCTATGCTCCCATGTCCACCCTTGTCCTGCAGGATTTCCTCTTTCAGTCCTTCTGCTGCTTTGCCCTGAGTTGCCTACTTAGATCCTACCACTGCTGTTCCTCCCTCTCTTTGTCCTCCCTTGATGCTAGATGCCTAGCTCATGTGATACCTTGTCTCCAAATTCTGGCTGGGCTCTCCCATACTACCCTTACTCTTCCCCCTCCTTCCAGCTTTTACTTCCTTTGCAGCTCTGACACCCACTTTCTCACTCACCCCACTGTAAAATTCTCTGCTGGTCAAACTGCTTTCTCCTTCTGCTTCACCAAACTTTGGAGTACCCTCCCTGTTGTTATTTCAGTGCTCCCTCTTCCCTATCACTAAATTCCCTCCTCCAGCACTTCACTACTCATTTCTGTAGTTGCCACTGATCCAGGCTAATCTCACTATTTCTCCCTCCATACTACTGTCTCCCCCTGCTGCCTGGGTTTTTGTTTCACTTCTCCCTCTCACTTGTCCCTGTTGTAGTCTGAATCTCCCTTCCCTCCATCATTTTGATGCTAGTTGCACTTTACAGAACTGATGCTATTGATATGATATTGATATGCTAAGTTTTACGCTAACATACATTGCATTCATAAAACAACATGTCACCACAATTTGAAAAATGTTATTGATTTTTGTTCTTGTCATTACAGAGACATTACTGCTGACACAAAATCACTGAGCAGACAACAATGATATCACTGGAGGCCATCACTGAGTTGCTTGCTAAACTTTTGCAGAAACTTAATAGGCATGTATACTGTCACAGATTCACTCAGCAGGTCAGGCCCTCTACTCCCAAAGTGCCAACCTCTGAGCGCAGTCTTGTGAACAGTGTAACAGACAAGGTAACCCTCTTGTCTTTTCTTGTGAGTTTGGATCAACCTTTGGTCTCAAGTTCTGGAGAGATTCAAAATGTTAACCTCTTGCTAGCATACCCAATGCACAGGCTTAGATATATCTGTCTTCGGGGGGCCAGATATCTTTGCCTACAGGTACCTAACCAGGCGTGCAGAAATGAACCCTAAAACTTTAATAAAGACCTCAGATTTAAAATGCGTCTCTTTCCAGTTTTGTACCACCATACAAGCTTATGTCTGCTGTCTGCTATAACCATAAATATTTCTTAGCAATAGAAAGCAATTCAAAGACAGACCAGGTATGCACTAAAATTAGAGTTTTTACTAAAATACTGTATAAAATAATACGTCAAACATACAATACAGAACTCTTATATCACAAGACATACATATCTTTAAACAAAACAAGGTTTAAAACAGTGCAATTCCTACAACAATATTTAGATTTTGTATAGCTTTCTAAATACCTATTTTCAATGCTCAGATGTTTTCTTGGTCAGTGTCAGATAAATGTGTGTCTGTAATGAAACAGAATAATCTTTAAAAGCTGGTTTTGCCCACCTTTTTTGCATGAGGTCATCTAGCTCTTCCCTGTCAAAATATCTAAAAAATATATATTTCTATACAACCACAGGATGTAATTTCAAAGTATAAATTCTGCAACCTTAGCATAACTCAATTTCAATGACACCTCTTTTGATTCATGCTGCATCCTCCTCACACAGGCTTCATATGAGCATTTACAACCTCTCACCTCTGTGTAATAACCTGTGTTTTCTCTTCAACATCATAAACTTTTTTTATGATTTCCCTCTTAACAAAGTTAACTTAAACAACTCTGTAATTAACTCATAGAAACAGGATCCTTGATTAAAGTCTTCCATGTAACACATTGTCTCTAAAAACTGAGTGTGCATGATACACATGTAGTCAGCATTTCTCTTAGCTTGCATCTGTCAGCTGAAAACTGGTGGGTTTGAGGTCACTCCTAGAGCACTAGATATTTCAGCAGAGATAGTCATTAATACATTTTATATAAAAAAATATTATACAGTACTCAGAACTGGCTGTCTATGTCACACTCCTCCCCACCTAGACTGAATTTGTGGGATGTATCCCCTACATGGGATGAGCTTCCTAAATCAGTTCACTCCTCATAGACCCTAGACAGCTCATCTGAGTTCTTGTTCTTTGCTCCAGCCCTATGTATGATTTCTAGGTCATACCCTTGTAAAGCAAGACTCTATCTTAGTAGTCTTCCATTGTTTTTTTTTTCATCTGCGTCAGCCACTTCAGGGGGTTGTGGTCTGGGCCACACCTGGATCACCTCTATCTTTATTTGGTTAGGATGGAGCTGTCCCCGGCCTACCACATGCCCGAGGTATGCCACTTTCCCCATGGCCACCTGACACTTCTCAGTTTTGACAGTGAGCCTGGCCCTCTGTATCCTGCCGAGCACTTCCCTAAGGTGTGAAAGGTGTTCCTCCAAGCTGGTACTGAAGATGGCAATGTCATCCAGGTACACTACAATGTACTCCTCAGCACCATTCAATAACTGGTTCACTGACCTTTGGAAAGTGGCTGGGGTGTTCTTCATTCCGAAAGTCATTACTTTAAACTCAAATAAGCCTATTGGAGTGATGAAGGCCGACCTCTTCCTAGCTCTGTCTGTCAATTCTACCTGCCAATACCCCCTGGTGAGGTCAATGGTTGCAAGGTAGGTCGCCCCTCCCAACTTGCCCAAGAGTTCGTCCATCTGGGGCATTGGGTTGGTGTCTGACTTCGTGACTGCATTCAGTCCATGATCATCCACATAGAAATGAGTTGAGCCATCTGGCTTGGGCACAAGGACTACGGGTGAGGCCCAGGGGGCTGTGGGATTTCTGGATTACCCCTAAATCCAGCATCTTCTTCACTTCCCTCCTAATGTCCTTTGGGACAGCCTCTGACACCCGATATGCTGTCCGCTGTATGGGCAACTGTGTCCCTGTCTCCACATCGTGTGTTGCTAAGGGGGTTGGTCCAGGCTTGGCGCTAAACAAGGGGACAAAGTCTGCTAAAACCTCTCTTACTTTTTGGACCTGGACCTGGTTCAGCTGGGGAGACAATTTTACTGCCTCCACAGAGGACTCCTGCTTACTTTCCTCCAGCAAATCCAGAAGGGGGGGTCTCCTTCATCCGTCCCAGCCCCATGACTACACACAGCAAATACCATGTCAGCCCTATTTGCATATGGCTTCATCATGTTGACATGGTACATCCTTTCAGTCTGTCTTCTGTCAGGTAACTCCACAATGTAGTTCATGTTATTTACCTTCCTAACCACTTTGTACGGTCCTGCCCACTCAGCTTGCAGCTTGTCTTTCAGGACCGGAATAAGGACCATGACTTCCTGACCCATTATGTACAAGCGAGCTCTGGCTCTGCGGTCATACCACACCTTTTATTTCCATTGGGAAGCTGTCAGGTTGCTCTGGGTTGTCCGCATAAGCTCCTTCAGCCTTTCCCTAAACCTAAGGACATAGTCCACAATGGGAGTTCCCTGGGTGGCATGCCTGCCTTACCAGTCCTCCTGGATCAAGTCTAGGGGCCCACATACCCGGCGTCCATATAAGAGTTTGAAGGGGGAAAATCCTGTCAACTCTTGGGGCACCTTCCTGTATGCAAACAACAGGTGGGGAAGGTATTTCTCCCAGTCCCTCCCATGCTGTTCAGCAAACACCCAGAGCATTGACTTTAGGGTGCCGTTGAATCATTCCACAAGCCCATTGGCTTGTGGGTGATTCAGAGTCATGCATCTCTGCACCACCTCACACTTCTCCCATAAACATTTCATCAGGTCTGACATGAAGGAACCCCCTCAATCAGTGATTACCTCCTGCAGAAACCCAACATGGAAGAAAATCCCAAGTAAGGCATCTGCCACTTTATCTGTCCTCAGAGAGGATAGGGCGACTGCCTCTGTGTACCAAGTGGCATAATCCACCACAATCAGGATGAATCTCTTCCCTGAGGAGCTGGAGGTATTTAAAGGTTCCACAATATCCATTCCCACCCTCTGGAATTACTCCTCCACTATGGGCAAGGGGATCCGGGGTGGCTTGGGCTTTATTGCCCGCCTTCCCTATTTCTTGGCACCGGTGACAAGACCTGCAATATTCCTTCACCTGCTGGGTGAAATTAGGCCAGTAGAAAGTCTGGGCCAACCACTGTGTTGTGCTTGCTATTCCCAGATGACCAGATAAGGGAATATCATGTGCAATGTTGAGCAACTGCTCATGATACCCCTGGGGAATGACAAACTGCTTGCCTAGCATCCCTCCCTCTGTCTTTACTGCCTGTATATACATAAGTCCATTTTCCCAATAAACCTTATGTCTGCCGTCACCTCCCTGTGTGCTCGCCGAGTCTGCCCAAGCCCTCATCTTCTTTAAACTAGGGTCACTCCTCTGAGCAGCTGCAACCCCCTCACACAGTCCCAAAGCATGGGACAGGTCCCCTTCAGTCACTAAACTAGGGTCTCTAGCAATAGCATCAGGGCCCTCAGGATCACTGTCAATCCTAACCCTCTGACACGGGGTCACCCCCCCTTCGGAGTAACCCTCTGTAGATGTGTAGTTACTTGCTATTGGGGAAATTTCTACCCCCTTTTTTATCAGTCTCCCCATCTGGAGACACAGGCTCGGGAACCAGCCTCTCAGCGGTTTTCACACCAGTTTCTGTGGGGTTCAGGGAACTATTATTTTCCCTTGCCACTTGGCTACAGGTAACTGCACATACCACCCACTTCTGGAGATTGTTACCCAGGATCACATCCACTGCTAATGTGTTGGTTACAGCCACCTGCTGCACAGTTTCCACTGTTTCACCCCAGTCCAGGAGAACACTAGCGAGTGGCAATGTTTTCTCTTCACCAGTAAACCCTTGTACGGTTACATATTTATTGGGTATAAGCTGACAAGGCTGTACCAGATCCCCCTTTACTAATGTCAGGGATGCCCCTGCGTCTCTTAACCCCTGCATCTGTACACCATTTACTATGACTGGGTGCATGTGTTCCCACATGTTCACTGGCATGCTCGAAGGGAAACACAAACAACCCACTTCTTTTCTAGCACCCTGTTGTGTATTTTGGCTTACCTTTTTGGGTCTCTGTCTGGCAATATGCCCAGTTTTCTTACATAACCAACAAACGTTTCTTACTTCAGAGAAATCTTTTCTTTGAAACCTGGGGCTAAGTGGTTTCGGTGGAGGCAGTGAGGGTTTTAGCTGCCCTGATGGTGCACTTTTCCCTTTCTGCACTGCCACACCCGCCCCATTCATTCTCAGAGCAGGTCTGCTCTTAGCATATCGGTCCGAGAGTTCAGCAGCCTTTTGCACTGTTTTTAGATATCGGTCCTCTAGACAGGTTTTTAGCTCTGCTGGGCATGCCCAATAAAACTGTTCTAATAAAATCACACTTTCAATTTTATCAACAGAATTTGCCTCAATTCCTTCCCACCAATGTTTTAAAAACTGACATTGTTTCGTGGCTAGCTCCTCATAGCTCATATCAGGGCTTCTCCTGAGCTTACGGAATTTAGCTCTGTATAATTCAGCAGTTAATTAATAATTTTTTAACAGTGCAGCTTTTAGCTTGCTGTAATCATTGCTGTCTTCATTGTCCATTTGGCCCAATGCATCTCGAGCTTTCCCGGTAAGTAGCGGGGATAGCTGGAAGCTCCAGAACTCTCTAGGAATTTTAGCCTGAATACAAACTTTTTCAAAAGAATTTAAAAAGGCTTCCATGTCCTCCCCTTCCTTAAACTCAGCTATTAATTTGGAGTTCAATTTGTAACCCAGCCCTGCAGTCCCAGTTAAATCCCAAGCCACTTACTTGCTCTGGAGCTGCTGGTCGGAATTGCATCTTCTCCAGCTTGTGTTGCCTCTGGTGCTCCTCTCCCTTCTCCTCTGCAGCTAGCTGGCACTTGCGCTTCTCACAGTCTGCCTTCCTCTGTTGTCATTCTGCCTCTCTGCGTTCTCGCTCTGCCTCATGGCCCGCCTCTCACTTCTCTTGCTTTCTCCTCTACTGAGACTCCAACTTCATCCTGCACAACTCAATCTGCAGTTTGAGTACCTCTGGATTCAGGATACTGGTGGCCATTACCTGTTGCTGTGGCCCTTCACTGACAGTGGCCCTGCTGTCCTTTTCAGTCACGGTCGGTAACTCGATGCTCTGATTATCTGCTACCATCAGGGCCTCTATGAGGTTTTGCTTTTTTGGCTGTCACCTTGAACGGGACTCCCCTGTCCCTGCACAACTGCTTCAAGTAATCTACAGTGTGCCTACTATAGTCAGAAGCCATCTTCTTCTTCTCTGACTTTGCACTTTAGAAAAAAAAATAAAATAGGTAGGAACTTGACTGTACACCAAGTGATATATAGTTCTGTTTCCTTTTTAAAATAAAACTCTTTTTCTTTCTTTGCAAGAGAGCATACGGTCTCAGCTGACACAGAACAATAAAGCTTGTGATACCAAAATTATGCCACCGCTGCCAACCAATCTGTCACAGATTCGCTCAGCAGGTCAGGTCCTCTACTTCCAAAGTGCCAACCTCTGAGTGTAGTCTTAGGAACAGTGTAACAGACAAGGTAACCCTCTCATCTGTTTTTGTGAGTTTGGATCAACCTTTGGTCTCAAGTTCTGGAGAGATTCAAACTGTTAGCCTCTTGCTAACATACCCAATGCACAGGCTTTGATATATCTGTCTTTGGGGGACCAGATATCTTTGCCTATGGGCACCTAACCAGGTGTGCAGAAATGAACCCTAAAACTTCAATAAAGACCTCAGATTTATAACGCTTCTCTTTCCAGTTTGGTACCACCATACAAGCTTATGTCTGCTGTCTGTTATAACCATAAATATTTCTTAGCAATAGAAAGCAATTCAAAGAGAGACCAGGTATGCTCTAAAATTAGAGTTTTTACTAAAATATATAATAATATGTCAAATATACAATACAGAACTCTTATATCACAAGACATACATATCTTTAAACAAAACAAGGTTTAAAACAATGCAATTCCTACAACAATATTTAGATTTTGTCTAGCTTTCTAAATACCTCTTTTCAGTGCTCAGATGTTTTCTTGGTCAGTGTCAGATAAAAGTGTGTCTGTAGTGAAAAAGAATAATCTTTAAAAGCTGGTTTTGCCCACCACTTTTGCATGAGGTCATCTAGCTCCTTCCTGTCAAAATATCTAAAAAATATATATTTCTATACAACCACAGGGTGTAATTTCAAAGTATAAATTCTGCAACCTTAGCATAGCTCAATTTCAAGACACCTCATTTGACTCATGCTGCATCCTCCTCACACAGGCTTCATATGAGCATTTACAACCTCTCACCTCTGTGTAATAACCTGTGTTTTCTCTTCAAAATCATAAACCTTTTTTTTGATTTCCCTCTTAACAAAGTTAACTTAAACAACTCTGTAATTAACTCATAGAATCAGGATCCTTGATTAAAGTCTTCCATGCAACACATTGGCCCAGATATTCAAACTGTGCCCAAAAAGTGCGCAACAGCAGGAACAAGTGCAAGTCCATTGCACCCGTGCGCAAGAAGTGTGATATTCAAAACCTGTGCAGGCCAAGATGCACCTACGGCCGATGACTGAATATCGCACCACCTGCACCATAGCACAACTAGGGAGGTGAAGCTGAGCATATCTGATGCACCATAGAGCAACAAGGGATATTCAGCTGAGCAGTCCAGATGCACCATAGTGCAACCAGAGATGCCCCCCAGCAGCAAGGCAGCAATGCAACAGCACAACCAGGGATGCAGGGGCCCACCACCCATGCCACAGATGGGCAGAGGAACACACAGCAGAACAGACATTGTCCCCCCACACCCCATGCACTGCACAACTGGGGGAGGGCTGGAATAACCACTGGCCTATGGAGATCAGCAACCAATCCACAGCTGGGCCATGGTGCCCTATCCCACCCCCTGGCAAGCTGTGACTGGCACACAAGGAGGGCCAACCACCCCATGCCACACCATCCCACCAATGCAGAGCACACCCTGCACCATGACCCCCAGACACCCTGCCAGGAGCAGCGTCCACCAGTGCAGGATACCCCATGCATGCCACCACCCCCACTGTGACAATGCAACCCTGTGCACCTTAGAACCATGCAAGGCAGTCCCACCAAGAGCACCAATCAGCGGGTGGCAGCACACAGCAATGCAGTGACTGCATACACAGTGCCACCATGCACATCCCCCCCCGAGGTACAGCTGAGAGACCAACCATGCATCGGCACACGAGGTATCCCACACGTGACAGGGCATGCCCCGGATGCCACCACCAGTGGTACAGCACCCTGTGCACCCTCCCAAGGACACACCCCGATGCAGCTCTGGCCACAACAGCCAGTGCAGACACCCACAGTGGTGCATGGAAGCATGCACCACACAGGATGAAACACAGTGCATGGCCAAACACCCACCCATACCCAAGGACACACCAACACAGGGACATAGTAGTGGGGCAACCAAGCCCCCAGCGTGTAGCCATGGAAACCGTGTACACATGACCAGCACTCATCCACAGCACAGGAGTGCCAGCCACCCTGCACAGGCACTGTGGAGCTGTACACCACCAGCATTTACCCAGAGCACAAGTGACAGACAGTGGTGCACATCCCCTGCAACACACACAAGCGACAGCATGGAGGTGGGACAACAACAGCAGAGGCCACAGTGTCACCCGAGGCAGACGTGCACCACACCAGTGACAGGAGACAACCCGGCATTGTGCCGGGTACAGTGGCTGTCCTGCATCGACAGCCACCACTGACATGCCAGTGGACTGTGCATGTCACAGACATGCATTGGTGTCAGCTGCACAGGCCATGGACAGTCTGACAGGTGTGCCTTGGACACAAAGCATGCACCGTGGACCCCTGCACACCGTCATCCAGTGCACAGGGAACAACACACATGCCACAGACAGTGACTGATAGCCACTCCCACACCATACTCACATCCCCACGGACACACACATACGCACATAACTGCACCACCCCTGACACCATGCACACCACTGCAGCTGAGCACCTATAGCCCGCTGCAAATTAGAGACCACCACAGTAGGCATATCAAAACAAATGTATTTAAAAATGGCAAACAAAACTATGTACAAGTATGTACAAAGGTTTGTGGGTTGGGACACAAATAAGGTGCGGGTGGGTAAGGGGCAGGGGTGAACAAACAGTAGAGGGAAGGAAGGGTGTGAGGGTGTGTCCAGGGGGGTAGAGGAAATCAGGGGCAGTTCAAAGCTCAGTGGGAGTCCCGCTCCCCACTCCGGCTTCTCCTCCCGCCATGACGTCTTTGGACACCGAGCCTGTCCAACCGTTTGAGTATCTCCAGGGACTCCCTGGCTACCTGGAGAATCTCCCTCAGCCCCACCCTGATCTCCTGCAGCTGCTGTCCACCTAGGACAAGGGAGCAGAGTCAATAGGTGTGAATGCACAGTCCCATGCAGCCCACCCACTGTGCATGGCATACGGCCGTGGGACATGCCTCTGTGATGGTGAGTGACCACTCACAGTGATCGCATCCACAAGACCTGCCCACCCAGGCACACACAGCCATGCAGACCACTGCACACACCCACTGGCCAAGTCCTGCACAGCACCACTGTGACTGTTCAGTGACATAGCTATGTGGTGCGAAGGCAGTGGAACAGCCATGTACCCAGTACATGCATGGACCACTATTGATGTACTCCCAGACATGCAGTACCACTGGACAGTGCTGACTGTAGCAGGTTGCGTGCATGGCAGTGGTGTCATGGTTGGTGGCCATGCCCCGCTGCCCGCCCTGTTACACAGCATGCAATAGTAATAATGTATGTAAGGCACTTACCATCATCAGGCTGGTCCCTGCGCCTCTGCGGACCTTCGCCCCTCCCGGACTGATGGTCCTCCTGCTGGTGCCTCCTCTCCCTCGCCAGCCTGCGCTCGTCTGGGCCTAAGGTGCAAACATGGAGAGAGGAACATCAGTACAATCCTGTAGCAAAGTACCCCAACCCCCATGTGTGTGCAGTCCCACACAGCCAGACCCACCACCCATACCACAATCCCTGATAACACCACCACGCCAACACCAGATGGCCCCCATGTGCCGGACACATGCAACTGGATACCCATATGGAAGATAAATGTGTATGAATGCTGCACCTACCTGGCCATGGCACCTGCGTCGCCCTGGCATGTGCCCACAGGTGGGCAAGCAGGTCCAGATCCCTCCGCCTCAGGTCCCCATATCTGTGGCAGCACTGCTCCACCATCCTCCCCATACCGGTGGCCTCCTCCAGGGCGTCAGCCACTTCCTGCCACACCTGACTCCTGGCACTGTCCAGGGGTGCCTCACCAAATAGTGGGCCAACATGTGGCTCCACAATGGCAACCAGATTTGCCAGCTCCACCTGGCTGCACTGTACTGCTCTCCTCCATGCCATCTTTACTGTTCAGTTAAGTCAAAATGGCGCTTTGCAGTGTGGATCCGCCACGTGCAGATGCTACTCAGTACAGCGCTGCCTTTCCCTATTGCACTGTCACCAAACAGCACGGTAGTGGTGCACCCATGCCTGATGCATGGTGCCTAGGGGGCAATGGTCAGGCACAGGGTCAAGGGTCTCTGGTGCACGGTTAGTCACAGCGCGATTGGAACCCAATGTATCTAGTGTGATTGGGTCCCTGTGTGCCACCTCCTGTAGTGGCTTACCACGCTGTTGCCCCAGTGCACCTATGATGCCCCAATGCCACAGTGCCATATAGGTGAACAGTGCTGTAGCGCCACAGGCACAATGGTGGCCATGCCCTGCATTGCCCCCCATGCACAGCACATTAGCAGCACGGCAGGCACCTGCATCATCAACCTGGGCATGAACAGTTAGGTGTGTACTGCACATGTCACCGAACTGCGCCCTTGGCTCAGCACGTTCGACACAATTGTGCAAAGCGCAACAGCGCGATATTCATCCATCTTATGCAAATCAGCTAATCAGCCATTCAATGGTGCAGTCACTGCATTTGCATCCACTTAAAGATGCGCCTCGCCTCATTTGCATGGGTTGCGCTATAAAAGTGCGATATTGGGCTGCACTGGCCATAGTCGGTTACTGCAGTCTATTGGTGAGTTGCATACTGTTTGGGAGTGTGGACTGTGGATTTTGGGACATGCATGGGACTGCACAGTCACAGGTAACACCTGTCATTCTCACAGGCTGAATCATGACCGAGCGAGTTGTGGAGGAAGAGGAACAGAGTTGTGGGAGGAGCAGGAGGCCAAATTTCATGAAGGCTGAGACGAATGCCCTGTTCGAGGCCTACCTAGACCAGGAGCCACTTCTCAGCAGACACCAAGTAACACCACAGGCCAATATCGCTGCATGGGAGGAGGTGGAGCATGCTTTAAACCTGCATGGCAGCCACCAATGCTCCATGCAGGAGTGCAAGAAGAAGATGGGCACAGACAGGAGGAGAATTAAGGAGAAGGTGGCTGCCATCAGGGCAGCACGGTCTGCGACAGGTGGGGGACAGATGGAGATGCTACGCCTGACCCCACAGGAGGAAAGGGTTGCTGGAAGCATGCAGTGTTGCACCATTGAGGGTGTTCCAGGTGGTGGATTCCAGATGGGTGGTAGCCCGTCACTGCATGGTAGGTCATGGTCTGTCTATTGGGGGGAGACAGGGTAGGTCACATGCAGTAAGGCAACTTTGTTTTCCCTTACAGCTCCTGAGCATCTGCATGGGTCAGTGGTGGTGGGCTTCTCCACTGAGGCTGGTCAGATGGAGATGGAGGAGTGCCCATCCACCTCCACAGGAATACATGGCTCAGGGCAACAGTGGGCCCACCTGGACGTCCAGACTGATGTTGTTGGAGCAGGTGCAGAGGAGGCCCTGCCCATGCCCCAGCATACCAGCATCCACAGATGCCAGCATGCTGTGACTCGGCTGGTGCTGGATCTGTCACTGATGATGATGTTGCTAACGTCATGGACAGTAACATGTGTGTGTCACAGGATGGCCACAGAGCAGGTAACATCGCGGCCATGGCTGTGGGTGGTGCCGCCATGGAGGCCTGCATGTCATCACAGTCCCAGCCTGTGCCTGTCAGCACCGGTGGGGCAGCACTGGTGTGTGTACAGGACAGTGGGACTGTTGCAGTCACTGTGGCAGCACCATTGAGCCCTGGGGAGTGGCAGCCGGAGGGGCAGCATCATCAGTTGGCCAATGGGCTTGGGGGTGCAGTGTCAGGGGCCAGCATCAGTGCATTGCCTGTGGACATGTCCGGACCTGGCCCTGGTATGCAGCACCAACCCTCAAGGGGTGATGAGCATCAGGGCCGCCAACACCCTGAGGGACAGCATGCCGATCAGGCAGATGACTTCTTGGATGAGCACACCCGCATACTGCAAGCATCAGTCAATCAGCAGATGCGGCTTGTGACGGCGGTGGATGCACTGAGTGTGGCTCTGCAGCAGGCAGAGGAGTGTCGCAGCAGAGAAACTGCTCTGCTCCCGGCAGGGATGGACCGGATGTGGGAGGATGTGACAGCTGCCATTGGCAGGCTGACACATACAATCACAGCTGCCATGGCCACAGGGGGCACACAGTTATTTGCCCATGCGTCGCAGACACCGTGCAATACAATGTCCACCCCCCATTCCCGGGATCGTGCGACACCTTCCTTGTCGACACTGGGTTTAGCTGTGGGCATCCCAGGCACACCTGGCGCAGGCATGTTCGGTGTGCTGCAGACCCCTGTGCAAGCACAGTTGTGTTCACGCACAGTTGTGTTCATGCAGTGGAACCCCGGGGGACCATCGATGCAACCCCATGAGGCCAGTGGTCAGCCTGTCACTGCTGGTGGGTCTCAGCGGGGCTACCCACACATCCGTGGTGGCCGGGACACTGTGGCACGTGACTGACCTGTCTCCCAGCATGGCTACTGTCTGATGCTGCCCTGTGTGCATTGTGTCATTCAGCAGGCAATGCACAGGTGGGTTCCCGGCCCTGCACGCACAGACACAGTCCATCTGCACACCCTTCTGACTGCTGTCCGCAGTTGCGTGTGCATGACGATGCCTGCATTGCACTGTATGCCAATGTGCAATTGTGCCCAGCGTCTGACACAAGCACAATGACAGGCAGTGGGTGTGGTGGTCTGTGGACATGTTTGTGGCTAGGGGTGGCGTTCTGGGTCGGTGTGCCTCCGACCCTTTGTGCATGTCTGGTGAGTTGTGTGTGTGTGTGTGTGTGTGTGTGTGTCTGTCCACGTGCCATGTTAGACCTCACCCGTTCCTGGAGGTGTGTGTGGTTCCATGCCTGGCCACTTCCCTTGATGGCATGCACCCCTGGTGTGTGTCCATGCGTGTTTGTGGGTTGTGCCTTTGCCATTGGTAGTTGCACATGGCCCCATGACTTACCTGGGTTGGCTGAAGTGCTCCTCCATGATGGTGTCCTGGTGTAGCTGTGCCAGCCGGAGCAGTTGGAGGTCCCGTCACCCAAGGGGAGGCTGCCCATCACCATTGTCACCGGTGTCCTCATCGTCCCCATTGCTGTCCCCCTCTTCAACCTGTATGGATATCCCACATTCGTTGGTCATGCTGTGCAGGATGCAACAGGCCAGGAATAGCCCACAGGCCTTTGAGGGGCTATACTGTAGGGCACGGCCGGAGGTGTCCAGGCAATGGAAACATGCCTTCAGCATACCAAACACCTGCTCAATTACATTACGTGTGGTGGCATGTGCCTCATTGTAGCATTGCTGTGATGGGATCGTGGGCTGCCAGTATGGTGTGAGCAGCCAGGGATGGAGTGGGTATCCACTGTCACCTGTGTGTAAAGGGTGGAAGTTAGTTTGGTGATCAGCATCGCCCAGCCCCGGGCCATGTAGGCCACTACCCATGTTACCTCTGACCATGCCCCTCCCAAGCTCTAAGTTTGTCCGTGTGGTTTGCATACTCACCCACTAAGTGACCAGTGGGGATGTCCCCACTCTCGAATCTGTGGTACAGTGCCGACTGGTGCCAGATGAAGACATCGTGTGCTCCCCCAGGGTGCGTGGCACAGACATTGATTATGCTCCCCCTGGCATTGCACACCACCTGGCAGTTGATGCTAGCATAGCCCTTCCGATTGATATATGCAGCCCCCTCGGGGCCAGGTGGTGTGCGGATGGCCACATGGGTGCAGTCTATTGCCCCTAGCATGCCAGGCATATGTGCTACCCTGTGGAACTCCTGTATGCTTGCTGTGCACTCCGGCAGCATGCTGGGGAAATGGATGTACTCCGCAGCATGTGGCAGCAGTGCGCTGAGGAATTGGGTGAGGTGGCATGACGTGGCCGACTGGGTTATACCTGTGGTGTCCCCTGTTGGTCTCTGGAAGGTACCCATGGTAAGCAAGCACATGCAAGCTGTCACTTTAGTCTCCACTGACAGAGCATGGCTCTGTCGTGTGGGTGCCTGCATCACATCACTGCACAGCTCACAAAGCCACCTCAGAATTGCCCGATTCAGGCAGTACGGGCCCACGATCTCAGTATCACTGTAGAGCTTGAAGCTGGTGCGGACTCGGTACTGCCTGTTGGGGGCATACCGCCGACGGGCCCTTCCACAGCTGTGCCACCCTGCTGTCCACCTTCTTACCCCCCTCATTACTGCCTCCATCTGGATGGTGGCACTGGCCATGTCCCTGGCTTGTGTTCAGCCCCCCCCCGGCAGCTGTTTCTGTGTTCCCCCTGCTGTCCTGGCTTCTACTTCCCCTGCACTGGGAACACCTAACCATGCTAGCCTCAGTGCTGTGTGGCACTTCCCCCTTCTGCACTGTGGCTGTGGCTCCCCACACCTTCCCTGAGCCTGTGAGTTCCAGGTGCCCTTTCTTTGTCCTGCCCTTTGTGTTTGTGTGTTGCCTGTGTGGCTGGCTATAGTTCAGCAACATGTGCCTTCCCTGTAGCATTCTTGCGCCTCTCCCTTGTTCCTTTTTATTTTGGCTCATTTCCGCTATGGCGCAACTTCCATTTGCTCCCCTATTGTGCATGGCACATGTTGTTGAATATCACACTGTGCACTTTTTGCATGGTTCCGCCCCCTTCAGTTGTGCATACATTCATTATCATTGCGCTATTGCTCAGTGTGATTTGAGGGGTGCAACTGCCTCCCGCTGAATATCGCAGAATGGCACATTTTCAGACTTGCACTGGCGCAACCCTATTGTGCATGGTGCAACACTTCTGAATATCTGGGCCATTGTCTCTAAAAACTGAATGTGTGTGATACACATGTTGTCAGCATTTCTCTTAGCTTGCATCTGTCAGCTGAAAATTGGGGGGTCTGAAGTCACTCCTAGAGCACTAGACTTTTCAGCAGAGATAGTCATTAATACATTTAAAATAAAAAAAAAAATATTATACAGCACTCAGAACTGGCTGACTATGTCACATATACAAATAAGACAACATGGAATTTCATAACTGGCAGACCCCTGTTAATGCCAACCAGTGTAGTAGCATCATCAATTCAAGTTTTATAAGCATTGTAGCAAAGGCTAGAATAATACTGGTGTTCCTTCCAGGAAGATTCCCAACATTCCCAGAAAGTTAAACTGGCTGAAATTAAAAAATAATGAAAAAATAATTAAAGAGTAATATAAATGAAAAGATAATCATCATGTCAAACTCATGCTTTCATGCTGCACCACTTACTGTATATATCTCGCACATTCATTCTTGTAGACTACTTAATCAGTACTCTTTAATTTGCAGTTTCACAACCATCAAGTAGTTAAGCAATGCACACACATTTTTGCTCTTGTTCATTCAGTGTACTACTGTATATTCATCTGAATAACTGCCTATTTGCCCACAGATATTGATGTCACATAGTCACTCACACACACACACACACCCACACAGAAGTCCTGGTTTATTTTTCAAATACTATTCAAATACTAAACAAATTAATCTAGATCTTATCCCTGACATTGATGTTCCGCCCTCTCTCTTTTTGGCAGCTCATATTTATGGCACTTTCATTGTATACCCTGCTATATTCTCAGTTTTAGTATATAATATATTTTTGCTCAAAGATTGTTCCATTTCCTGTTTAATTCTCTGTAACAAATCCTAATTGCATGTTATCTTGTATGTATTATTGTTATAATACGATGTATATCCCCATCCCCCTCCCCCAGGATGCACCTGGAAATGAACAATGTTGCTCAGTGTGCCTTTCCTGATGAAACTTTTTAAATAAACAAATAAATTGAGTCTGTGTGTCTTTTCTTTAGTACTATGTGGAGATCTGTGATTGGTATGCACTGTAGAGGAAGAATGCAGGAGGCACTTTCACTTCTGGGTTTCCAAGGAGCTGAAGTGGCCTTTATACTGCATGATCCCTCCTAAGCTAAATTCAGGAAATCAGGGTCCCCATATACAATCACAGTTGGTGGTGGTACAATTTCTAGGTGCAACAATCTTTCCATGGTATTACCACCAAAAACTGCCATACACAAAAGGAAAATGTAGTCTCTGAGGGAGAAGTTACATTGGAAATGATGGTTGCCAGTTTGTAGTCACAAATGGGGGTTTCAACTGCTAACAACTGAACTGTGACAACCACAGAGGTCTGTGCATGGCATACACCCAATCACATGATGCTATGGCAGGCACAGCGCCCTCTGTAAATGGACCTACTCACTGTAGTCTTCCCCAAATGACCTAGCACTTACCTTTGTTTGCACTTTTTACATACGAATGTACAAACATACGATGCTGTCAGCAGATACAGGCCTTAAGGTCTAGCAAGTCTGCTTGAGTTTGCAGATCTCAGTGTTGAGTACTGATGCTGCCCCCAACACCCTCTTCTCCTTCCTCACTGATAATACCGTCTGAGTTACCCCATCATCCCCCTCTTTACTCATTCTGATCCTGACCCTAGCCTTGTTCCATCCCCTCTTAAATCCCTCAACTGATGTTTGTGAAACCAGCTCCTCAGGCAAAGCATTCTATGCCATCACCACCCTTTCTGTGAGAAAATGCCTCCTCATCTCTCTTCTTAACTCCCCCCTCCAGTTTCAAACTATGCCCTCTTGTGATCCATTCTTTTCCATGTTTAAACAGGCCCTCATGGTGAACCCTATTTATGCCCTTCATGAATTTGAAGGTCTCAATCATATCGCCTCTGTCCCTCCTGTCCTCCAGAGAGTACATATTGAGTTCCCTTAACCTATCTTCATAGGGCATTTCCTTCATCCTGATTAGCATCTTGGTAGCCCTTCAGTGTACCTCCTCCAACAGTCTGATGTTCTTTTTAAGAAGGGTTGCCAGAACTGTACACAGTACTCCGAGTGAAGCCTTACCAGTGCCCTGCACAGTGGAAGAATCACCTCTTCACTCCTTGAGGTGATTCCCCCTTGATATGTATCCCAGCTTCCTATTGGCCTTCACCCCTACTTTCCTACATTGTGCAGAGTGATTCATATGGCCTGTGACCAGCACACTCAGATCTTTTTCCTCAACTTATACTGATAACTGCACCCCCCAAGCTGGTAACTGTGTCCAGGATTCTTGTTTCTGAAGTGCATAATCCTGCACTTTCCTGCACTGAAACCTAATTGCCAGGTGCAGGACCATCTCTCCAAAGCTTCTAGGTCTTTCTGCAGTACCCCCCCACCCCATCGGCCACTGCTCCCAGTTTAGTGTCATCAGCAAATGGGCTTATCCCACTCTGGATCCCTACTGCCATATCCAATACATAGATGTTGAATAACACAGGTCCCAGCACTGAGCCCTGTGGGACCACACTGATGACAGCCCTTGGTGATGATAGTTCCCCCCTTACCACCACCCTCTGCTGCCTATTTTCTAGCCAGCTCTCAATCCATCTGACCACGTTATCCCCCATCCCCAGGTCCTTAAGCTTGCCTATCAGCATCCTGTGTAGCACAGAGTCGAAGGCCTTGCTGAAGTCCAAATACAGTATATCAACCACCTTGCCTTCATCCAGAGCTCTAGTCACCTAGTTGTAAAAGACCACAAGATTGGCCTGACAAGACCTTCCCTGGGTGAACCCATGCTGCTGATCATCAAGGAGACCATTCTTCTGCAGGAATGTCACTATTCATTCCTTCAGGATAGTCTCCATTAGTTTCCCCACAATCGATGTGAGGCTGACCAGCCAGTAATTCCCTGGACATCCCATGAGCCACTTTTATGGATAGGCACCACATGTGCCATCCTCCAATCCAGCAGCACACATCCTGTTAGAAGGGATGTGTTGAATACTTTGTCAGAGGCACCGTCAGGACCTCCACCAGTTCCTTTAGGACCCTCAGATGTATCCTGTCCAGTCCTGTTGCTTTATCTGTCCGCAGAGACCTTAGGCCCTCTAGCACCATTTGCACAGGGATCTCCTATTCTTCCATCCTAGCTCCCCTTTTTTCCCTGCTCAGTCTTGCTGCAGTTGTCTGGGTACTTCCCACTCCCTTGTAAAACCTGAACAGAAATATTCATTTAATACCTCTGCCTGTCCAGCCCCTTTATCCACCCATCCTTCTCCTGTCTTAATTCTAGTGATCTTCTCCCTGCAGTTCCTTCTCTCCCTGATATATTTGAAGAACTCCTTTTCACCCTTTTTAATCCCTTGAGCAAGCCTTAGCTCCTTCATAGCTTTGGCTGCCCTTGCCACCCTGGTCACCCCCTGGAGTGCCTGATGTACTCCTCCTTATCTGTTACTTTACAGGTCCTCTTATAGTGTTTAAAGGCCACCCTTTTTCCCCTCAACTTTATCTGTACCTCCTTGGTCCACCAGCTTGGTTTATTAGACCTTGCCTTCTTTACTCCTCCATTCAGTGCAGGAGTTTGTGGCCTCCACCAGCCCCATCTTTATAATGTCCCATTTCTGGGTGGTCTCCATGTCTAGACTTATGGTAGCCACATGCCTCCCCAGTACTTCAGCCATCTTGCTGAAGCTGGCCCTATTAAAGTCAATGACCCTGGTGGCAGTACTTGTCTCCTCTCTTCCCAACTTGAGGGAGAACCATGATGAACTATGGTCACTCCCAGCTATGGGGTCCTCCACCCTCACCCCCTCTTACTTGATCCCCATCTGACAAGACAAGGTCTAATATGTTGCCCTTTCTTGTGGGCTGTCTTGCCAGCTGTGTTAGGAATCCATCCTGGAGTGCATCCAGGATGACTTGTTTTCTGCTGCTAGCTGATGTCATGGTGTCCTAGTCTACCCCTGGTAGGTTTAAATCTCCAACCACCACTGTGCTGCCCCTTCTACAGTGCTGCCGTATAACCCCCACTAGCTCCCTGCCCTCCTCTTCCATCTGGGATGGTGGTCTGTACACCACCCCTAGTCTGATCCTCTTGTTTTTTTGCCTTGCCTAAACTAACCCACAAGGTTTCCATATTCCCCTCACCACCTTCTTTTCTACTGTACTCAGCCCCTTCCCTTATGTAAACAGCTACCCACTCCTTCCTTGCCAGTTGTCCTGTCCCATATACACAGCCTAAAGCCCGTTATTAAGTCCCATTCTCTGTTTTGATTTGCCCACCTTTCTGTTATGTTGGCAATACCTACCCCACATCCATCAAAAGTGATTGGAGCTCTGACATCTTATTTCCTAGTCTTCTTGCATTCATGGATACTACAACCCATCCTTTCCCATGATCCCCAACATCGTTAACCCTTTCCTCATACCTTCATCCCATAGTAGCTTCCCAGTGTCTTATATTTCCATCTAAGGGGGAGGAAAAGGTCCTCTGTTGACCTAAGCCTTCAGCTGTTTAATATGTATTGCCTCCCGCCCATTAGTTTAAATTGAAGTTGGATGCCAGAAACTCCTCAAGTTTCTTCTTTTCTTCTTCAGGACTGCCATACCCTACTTGCTAAGGTGCAGCCTGTCTTTGGCATACAAGTTATTGTTTGCCCATGTCTCCCCCTGATTACCTATCATGCCAAATCCAGTAGGCCCACACCACCCTCTCAACCATTCATTAAATTCTTTAATTTTTTCTTTACAGTATGTATTAGCTTTGGGTATAGGCAGTACCTCTGAGAAGGCTATTGACCCTGCTACATGACCATACACCCTTGCCAGTACTCTAAACCTTGTCTTGATCTCCTGTAAACTGTTCTCTGCTAAGTCATTAGTACCAAGATGCACTACCAAGTGGGGTTCCCCACATCTCCTGTCACCTGTGGGGTTGATGTGCCTTGCTTTGTGCACCATCATCCCTGGCAAGCATTCCACTCATACTGAGCTCTTTCTGTTCTGATTCCCACCCCACATGATGCCCTTGATGATGGAGTCACCAAATAAGATAACACTTGCATCCCCTTTTTGCTGGCCTAACCTTAATTCCCCCACTGTGTCCCTGCTTCTGTCTCCTTGCTCACCTGGTTTTGCCCCACCAGTGTTTTCTTCCAGACCCCCTGCATGTACCACCTCTTCCCTGGGAAACTTATCCTCACCTTGAACCATAGCTACTATATACTTTTTGGATGACAGTTTATTTCATTACTGGTTCTTTGTCTCTCCCTGGTGGTGCAATGGTTCCCTTCTCTAACTCCAGCCTATTTCCATTCCAAGGCATCTAGTTGAATCCCCCATAACCAACTTTTCCACACTATTTGATCATTGTTACAGTTCCTTACTGATTCATAGGCATGCAGTAGGGAGCAACTGATACAGTGGAGACATACTGGATTACCGTTTCCTGCAGCATGGCAGCATCACCCAGTAGAATTGCTTCAACCAGTTATACTGCCTTGATTGCACTTAGGCACATATCTGAGGTGTTCTGGGGGTCAGCATATGGCAATGCATAAAACAGTGCATCACTTACAGTATATGTCATTCCATCCCCTTTCCTCATGCAGTTGCAACTGCAATACTGCAGTTGTTGTGGCCTAAGCCCAGGGGAACTGCTGTAGTTGTGGCATCCTGAGCCCCAACAAAAGATCATCAAAAATAATATTGCCTTGCCATGCCTTTCTATGTGTGGCCATGGAGGGAAAGGCTTCTGACCCATTTGTGCATAGCACAATATGACTCGCTTTATAATAGGGCCTCAAGTGGTGCTTCTGTCCACTTTGTGGTAGAAAATTGTTACTGTGTATAAGGGACCCTGGGTCAGTAGCTGATGGTCAAAGTACTGTTATGCATGGTACCAAAGCAAGGCTACCATTAGATAAGCTAAAGCTACATTGTTTCAGAGCTATGATAGTGAGAATTGAGGTGTAACAGTCATAAAGCAGACTGGGCTGGATTCATGACTGGCTGCTTTAACACCAGTGGTACTGCAGAATCTAGCACTTCTGCAGTACCATCCAATACATGTAAATAATCCCCAACAGGAAGGAGCAGCACTAAGGTGTCCATGAATAGGGAATTGAACTGGCTCATGAATACTCATGTGCCTATGCATTGCCTTGAAAGTCCCTCAGCCATCCCTCCGTGATGATGCACACTGAGCAATGGATATGGATCACCAAATTTGGAGGTCACTGTGAATATCCCCAACTGCATGATAAATGGTAGATACTATTGGACTCTGTGTTAAAACATTTACAACAGCTGATGCCTACCATGGTTCATCTCATAGCACAGGTATTGCTGCTACTGGGCACCATGTATGAAGGTTTGGTGGTTTTCAGGTACTCCTGTGGTTTAGGGTGGCAGTCGACAGTAAAGGGAATATTTTGCTTTTAATTACCATTTGCTAGTATGCCAGCCAACTCTATCCTGCATGCCATGCTCCCACAAACAGAGGTTGGGATCTGTAGGCAAATGAGGTCTGTGGTCTCCCCAAAGCAGCATGTGCACACTGATAACCTGTATCACCAGCTGCTTCCATGTGTGTTACAGTCCTGATGTAGGCCACCCAAATCAGTCCTGTATCATTCAGTGTTTACTGACTGGTGGTTTGCTAGCACCACCAGCAGCAAGTGTCCCTGCATACAGCCCACTGTATCTTCATTTCCATTGTTTTTTTTCTCATGTATCCAATTGTTACAGTAATTCCTGTGTTGGGAAACCATGTTCACAGGAATTGTGGTAACCTTTTACAGTACCTCCTGTATGCAGGAATACTGTTTACAGAAACTGTGGTAAACCTCTGTTTCAGCTTAATGAGCGGCGATTTAATTATAGTTGGATGTTTGAAAGATAGAGATGTGAAGTCTGGGCAAGCAACTGGGATCTACAGTGGCTAACACTATCCTTAGAAAAAGGGGATAGTTAAGGAAAATGATTGTAGCTATATTAAAATCAGGCAAAACACACCTTCCATGAAAACTAGTTTTAGCTAGAACCTAGTGAAACTGACTTCCTGGAGAAAGTTGTTGTCAGACAGGATGAAAGACCTGCATGCTGGGAGCTTGGGGTACATGTCCTAAAAACAGTGAGCAAAGAGAATTCAAGCTCACTTTTACTCATCCAAGCACCAAGACACAAGACTGGGAATGGTTGTGTGACATATAAAGGGCCAGTTCTGTCTGAATTGTTTGCTGTGTGCAGAGACTTCTAAGATCTTAGGGTAAAACATAGCACGTTAATTAGCTTAGTTAGAATTTCCTTATTTTGCACTTTTGTGCTTGAACCTGTTTATTTGAATATTCAGTTGTGTGTGTGCACATGTGTGTGTATTCTTCAGTACTTTACTACTATATGTATTTAAATCTTGTGTAAGGTGAGGATGACCAGAGTTATGAGACTGATGTCAGTGAAAGTATGCCAGATCCCTGAAGGGGTGTGGGGTGGGGCTAAGTAACTAGACTGGACCAAAATTATGAGACTGGCACTCACCCTGCTAAAGGCAAACACAAATGCAGAGCTAAAAAAAGCAGAAGCAATCACAAAGGCAGAGGAGCATGAAATAGAGGAGAGCGAAAGAGCAAGAGAGAGAAAGAGAGGGACAGCACCAGACAGCCCTACATGCTGATACAAGAGGAACAGGAGGGAATGAAAGGACCAGCACAAGATCCAGATGCAAGAAAAGTAAGACAGAATGTGAGCATGACAGAGAGAGAAATCTGAACATGAGAGAGATGAACAGTCAGTGACAGAACGTAGCACCACAAAATGTAAGGACTGGAATGGAAGGTTCCTTCAGAAGTTAAAATTCATTCTAAAATGTTTCCTTATTTTTCTGAACTCTTTTGAAAGATTGTATAGGCAGTTTTAATTGAACAGTGCTTCTCTGGTCACTCATCTCATGCCATTACTCATGGTCAAAGTCACAGATGCATTCACGAGAATGGGTGATGCATATTTCACAGACTATGTAAAAGAGAAAAATATTTTCTTGAAATGTTTTAAACTGACTACTGAATTATATAGGCTCAAATTTAGGGAGCTAAAGAAAGCACCAGGAGACACACTAAAATGCATGCTTAATTGTGCAATGGGTTAGAGTTGGTTGGAGGGTACAAAGGTAGTAACTGCTTAACAAGTAAAGAGTGTGGGTGGGATAATCAGAGCAGTTGAGCCATGCGCAATTGGGATGCGCCCGCACAAGAGTGGAAATGCACCAAAGTGAAATATTCGGCAGGAGCGGTTGCGCAGCACAAAACCCAATGTGCCACAGTGCAGCAGAAATGAATGCATGCACAAGTGCCGGGGGTGTAACCAGGAATAATGTGTGCAGTGTGATATTCAATAGTAGGCGATGTGCACAATAGCAGAGCAAGTGGAAGTTGCAGGAAAGCAGAAATGAACCAATATAAAAGGGAGCAAGTGAGGGGAGGATGATTGCACTACAGAGCAGCCATAGCAGGGGAGCGTGGAGACAGAATGGCAGGGAGGCAAGCCAAGAAGAAGGGGGCAGGTGTGGCCAGGAGGTGGACGGGGAGCCACTGGAGGTGTGTGCGAGTGAGTGACAGTGGGTGTGTGTGTGCGAGAGGGCCTGAGCGTGCCACAGATGAAGGAGGGCAGTGGGTCAGAGTCAGGTCACACAGTGGTGAAGAGCCAGGGGTGTACCCAGTGCAGGGGCAGTACCAGCAGCACATAGCCGGGGGGGACTAGGTAGACAGCTGCCCGGGAGGGGGAACACCAACCAGAGATATGGCCGGTGCCAACTTCCAGATGGAGGCAGTAATGAGGGGTGTGAGAAGGCAGCCATAAGGGAGGTACAGCCGTGGAAGGGCCCAGCATCGGTATGCCCAGAACAGGCTGTACCGTGCCCACTTCAGCTTCGAGCTGTACAGTGACATCAAGATTGTGGGCCAGTACCGCCTGAACTGGGCTACTCTGAGGTGGCTCTGTGAGCTGTGCAGTGAGGAGATGCAGGCACCCACACGACAGAGCCATGCGCTGTCCGTGGAGACTAAGATCACAGCTGTCATGTGCCTGCTCACCACAGGCACATTCCAGAGACCAACAGGCATAACCCAGCCAGCCGTGTCACAACTATTCACACAATTCCTCAGTGCACTGCTGCCACATGCCGCAGAATACATCTGTTTCCCCAACACTCAGGCGGAGCGCACAGCAAACATGCAGGAGTTCCACAGGGTAGCACAGTTGTCTGGCATGCTCGGGGCCATAGACTGCACCCATGTTGGCATTTGCATGAAACCTGGCCCGGAGGGGGTGGCATACATCAACTGTAAGGTTTACCCATGTGTCAACTGCCAGGCAGAGTGCTATGCCAGCGGGTGCATAATCAATATCTGTGCGACGCACCCTGCGGGAGCACACGATTCCTTCATCTGGCACCAGTCTGCACTGTGCCATAGATTCGAGAGCGGGGACATCCTCACTGGCCATCTGGCAGGTAAGTATGCATTGCACGCTGGACGATGAGTGCAGATAGGGGGGTGCGGTATGGGCAGGGGTGCTATGGGGAATGGCCAAGAAGGCCAGTGGCACAGTGTCACGGACCACCATGCTAATGATACCTCTCTACGCACAGGTGACAGTGGGTACCTGCTATGGCCCTGGCTGCTCACACTATACCGGCACCCCTCGACCCCAGCATAGCAACAGTACAATGAGGCACACACCACAACATTGAATGTCATCGAGCGGGTGTTCGGGCAGCTGAAGGCAGGGTGCCATTGCCTGCACACGTCAGGTGGTGCCCTATAGTACAGCCTCTCAAAAGCCTGTGGGCTATTCCTGACCTGCTGTATCCTACACAACATGGCCACCGACTGTGGAACAGCCGTTGAGGTCAAGGAGGGGGACAGCGGTGGGGATGATGAGGACACCGGTCCAGCTGGTGTTGGGCAACCACCCCCTCAGTGAAGGGATCCCTGGCTGGCCCAGATGGCCCAGCAACACCAGGACACCATTGCAGAGGAGCACTTCGTACCACACAGGTAGGTCAACAGGGCCACATGCAAGCATCAAGGGCAAGGGCACAGTTCACAGACAGGAACGGGTGGACACCAGGGAAGGTCGGCTGCAGGGAGCATGGGAATGGGTGGGGGACTGCACACAAAGGCAGGGAACAGCAGGAATGCCCGTGGCATGCACACTCAGGTCCACAGGGTCACATGCACGTCCACACTTATGGGTCCCCCAACACCCACACAGGACCCAACACAACCACACCCAGTGGCCGGCACTGTGTGTGCCTCAGACACTGAGCACCATTTCACAGTGGCAGACAGCACTACGCTGACATCATCATGCACATGCCACAGTGTCCAGTAGCTGGGAGGGTGTGCACAGGGACCGTGTGAGTGCAGGACAGGTCACCACACCCATGCAACACACACAGAACACCACAGTGCACACTGGCAGTGGCAGACAGTGGCTGTGGAGGGGGAAGGGTCAGTCATGCAGCACAGTAGCACAGCTGCCACAGATGTGTGGGTGGCCCCACCGAGATCTGCCAGCTGTACCAGACTAACCAGTGGCCTCATGGAGTGGCACTGAAGGGCCCCATGGGTAACGCTGCGTGAACGTGACCATGTCTGCGCAGGTGTCTGCAGGCCACTGAACATGCCTGTACCAGGTGTGCTTGGTATGCCCACAGCTGAACCTGGCATCAACATGGCAGGGGTCGCTCGATGCTGAGAATGGGGAGTGGACATCGCACTCTGTGGGGTGTGCTGTGGCTGGGCACACAGCAGGTTGGCCAGTGCAGCCATGACAGTTGCCATTGCAGTGGTGTGCCTGTCAATGGCTGTGGTTACATCCACCCACTGATGAACCAACTGCCAGAAGCAGGGCATGGTCCCTGCTTCACCACTCCTCTGCCTGGCACAGCTCCACGTGTAGTGCATCCACTGCCACCACGAGCTGCACCTGCTGATCCACAGAGGCCTGGAGAAGATGGCAGTGGTTGTCCAAGGGGTCATCTGCATGGTCAGCATGCTGTCCCCCATGAAGTTCCTGGCCCTGCTGCACAGCACCCCTTGACGGTGGGTGCCACACGGTGGTGCCTTCCTGGGGTACGTCCACACACGGTACACTGCTGCTGCCCCCTGCCCCTGTCCCCACATCGACACTGTCCAGCTTCAGACACTGCCTGGGCCTGTTGTGTGCCCCTCTGTCCACTGAGCAGTGGCTCCCCGTTGAGGTAGACCTCAAACAGGGCATCCGATTCCACCCTGGTGAAGTTGGGCCTCCTCTTCCGCACCCTCCCCTGATCCTCATCATCCTCATGTTTGTTCATGCTTGTGCCTGGGGGATAGACAGGTGTTACCATGGACTGTGCAGTCCCATAGAGCCCTCCCAGACCACTGTCCCCATGTCTCCACAGCATGGCACCTACCTCCAAAGGCTGCAATACCGATCCATGGCCTGCACATTTCCTGGTTGCTTTTATAGTGCATCGCATGCAAATGAAGGCATGCGCAACTGTAATAGGATGCAAATGCAGTGGATGCACCGTGGATTGGCTCATGAGCTGATTAGCATAACCTGGCTGAATATCACACTGTTGCACCTTGTGCAATGGTGTTAAGCATGCTCAGGCTGTGGCACACCACTGTGACATCTGCAATCGGCACCACACCACGCATGCCCATGGTGCTGATGCCTACGCTAGCAGCGCAGCAGACGCACTGTGCATGGGAGGCAGTACAGAGCACTGCCACTACTGTGCCTGTGGTGCTCATGCACAATATGTCCAAAGGGGCACACATGCCATGGTGCACCGTGAGCGCCATGGCGACTCTGCGTGGTAGACCACTGTATGGCATCACACACATGCACCATACTGCGCTCCATTCAGGGGCCTCCCAATTGTGCTCTGGCGCTTCCAGCACAGGCAATCCCTTGACTCTGTGGCTACCCTTTGCCCTCTAGGTGCCATGCAGCCACATGGCTGCCCCCTATTGCGCAGTCCGGTGCCAGTGGAATTGCGACTGGCAGAACACTACCATGCTGCCTCCACAAGTGGGGCACATGCACTACCGGGTGCCATTTTGAGCTCAGCAGAGGCTGCATGAAGCCGCACACCAGAGCCCCAGTTTGGAATGTGGTAGAGCTGGTGAACCTGGTGGCTCTTGTGGAGCCCCATGCAGGTGCCCTGTTTAGGCAGGTTCCCCTCCTGTGGACACACCCAGAGGTGTGGCAGAAGGTAGCAGAAGGCCTTGAGGAGGCTACAGGGATCTGTAGGACTAGGTAGCAGTGTCACCACCACTGTGGGTACCTCCAGCCCCCAACCACCTGGGGTGACTGCAGGCGTGTGCCCAGCAGGGAGCCATGCCATGGCCAGGTAGGTGCTCCTTCACCATCAGTAGTCATATCTGTCTGTCCTGGTGGCATAGTGTTTGGCAGGCCATGCCACAGGGGGGTGCCAGAACCTGTGTTGCTGGTTGTGGGGGTGCATCGAGTACCCCCTGTGCCACCATGGCACAGACAGGCTGTGCAGGCACATGCATTGTTGGGGGGGCTATGGGTCAGATATGTACTGATGAGACTCTCTCCATGTTTCCCCACTAGGCCCGGAGGACCGCCATAGGGCCTGGAAGGCTCAGGGGCATAGAGGGTCAATGCTGGAGGTGTGGCCATGCAGTCAGGGCACAGTGGTGGTGCTGGGGGTCAGCAGTGCTCTGCTGACTGGGACGCAGGTGATTGTCATGATTCCCTTTACACCTGTGCATGGTGGGTTTCAGGGGTGGTGGTGAGGCATGGCCCCCTGCACATGGCCCCTACAGCTGTGCACATCCCATGGTGCCCTCTGCACCATCCTGTGGGTCTGCACATGTGAGTGGTTGTTGCAGGTGGGCTGTGGGTGTACTCGGTGCCTGGCTGTGCCACTGCCATCCCACTGCATTGCCTTGGTGCCAGATGGCCATGATGGTGCTGTGCAGTGCATGGGCGGTGGTGATGTGCAGCGGTTTGCATGGCTGCGGGTGCCTGGGTAGGCAGATCATGTGGGCACACCCACTGTGGTTGGTCACATGCCATCCCAGGGGTGCAGGCCACTGATGTACACCATGCACGTTGGGTGGGCTGCGTTGGTCTGGCCAGTCATTCATACTGATTCTGCTCCCTTGTCCTAGGTGGACCATGCTGGTCTGCCATGGAATAGACCCTACAGGAGTTCCTGCAGGTCACCCAGGCTACACTGGAGCTGCTGCAGAGTATGGACAGGGGTGACTGTTGGTGGCACAGAAGGCACCACAGGGAGGACAGAGAAGACCGGGGCCACCAGTAGGGCCTGCAGCTCATGCCCATAATCATTCCCTCCCTGGACTGTACCCCACACCCCCATGTCCTCCACCTTTGCCTTTCCCATTGTCCCCTGCCCTTTTTCCACCCCCCCTTGTTGTGGCCTTGCACATCCCCTCCCCCATTTTGTGTGTGTGTGTGTGTATATATATATATATATATATTTATATAAATATATACATATATATATATATGTACATAGTTTCTGTTGATGTTGTGTATTTTCTTAATATATGTTTTTACAACTATGTCCATGTTGGTCTCTGATTTGCAACAGGCGCATGGAGCCTTGCTGCAGTGGTGTGCATGGCTACTGTGGGGTGGTGCTGGCCTGTCCATGGGTGTGTCTGGCGGGGATCCTCCACTGGTGTGGGTGGGGGCCATGGGCTCTGTTTGGGGAATGTGTGTTGTGCCCTGTGCACTGTTTGCCTGTGTGCAGTGGGCTGTGGTGTATGTGCTATGTCTCAGCCACTTCTGGCTGTGTGTGCTGTGCCTGTGTGGCTGTACCCCTTGTGTGTCTGTGGTACGTATGGTCATGCCTACCCCACCACTGCATGCATGGATGCTGATGTGACATCAGGGGCAGACCATGCCAGCCACCTTCCAGGCACGGCTCCCTGGCAGCTGGCATCCCGACCTCTGGTCTATTGCATGTCTGCCCCTGTTGCCACTGTGGGCGGTGCTGTTGTAGGCCCCCTCCATGCAGTCTATGGTGACTGGGATGGTGCTTGTGGTCTGTTATTTGTCACATGGAGTCCTGCTGCATGTGGGCAGTGGCCTGGTTCATGGTGTGAACACCACATGGCAGGCTCATGGGCACCATGGTGGTGCGCAGGCTGCAGGTGCATGGCACCATGGACCTCATGATAGCAGCATCTGTTGCACCACTATGTGCAGCTGTTTGATGGGGTACCCATGGGACTGTGTTGGGGGGGTATTGTGTGTGCCCTGTGTTGCCTCCTGCATGGCACATGCCTCCATGTGCCACAGTAGGGTGCTGTGCTGTCTGGCAGGGCCAGTGCTGGGTCGGCGTGTGTGCATGGGTGGTGGACTGTGCACAGGTCCTGTGTTCAGAGTGCCTTCCTGCTGGTGGCGGCATCCGGGATGGGCCTTGTCACATGAGTGGTCCCTCAGGTACTGATGCCAGGTCAACCACCTTGCTGTGCCTCTGTGGGGCCATGCAGGAGGGCCTTGTGTGGGTTGTGGTGGTATCAGTGGATGGTGTCACCACATGGGGGGAGGTCATGGTCATGGTGGGGATGTGGTACATGTTCATGGTGACATTGGGCAACAGGATGCATTGTCATGGTGGTGGTGGAATGCCTTCAGTGCCATGCACTGTTTGGTCATGCTTCTGGGCTGGGTGTCTCAGGCTCACTGTACTGGGGGTGGTCAGCATTGGTGTGGTGCCGTGGCATGGGTGGATCCTAGCCATCCTTGTGTTCTGGTCTCTGTTGGCCGGGGGATGTTGCAGGGGTGCCTTGCCCAGCTGGTGGGGACTGCTAGCCCACATCTGCTGTTGGATCAGCACTGGGGTTCATGGGCCAGTGGTCCATCCTGCTCAGATCTGGTTGTGCAGCTCATGAGGCCCTTGCCCTGGCAGGGGGCGGGGGGGTTGGTCTGTCTGTCCTGGTGCATGCTCCTTGGCACATGGCACATCCATGGCTGCTGCACAGCTGCTTCCTGTCTTTGTCCCTGCACATCCCTAGGGGTGCTATTGTGCATCGATCCTGCTCCATTGCACATCTCTCATTGCGCTATGACACATCGGGTGCAATATTCAGACATGTTGCACAGGCGCACCTTGGCCTGCGCATGGTTTGAATATCGCACCCATTGCTCCATGGCACACTGGACTTTTTGTTTGTTTGTTTAAAATTTCTTTTTATACAGGATACAGATCGATTAGAATGTGACCCCCATTTACAACAATGTTCTGTGTAATGTCAGGGAAGTGGAGGAGTTATATACGTCAGAAACCAGGGCATTTATCATACAACTGCCCTAACATTAGGATTAAGGGGCAGAGTGCCAACAGAGGAAATAACCCTGGGGGTGAGCTAGTAGTTGTCTGTGATGAGAAGAAAGTCCCTGCTAATTCCACTGCTCATATGCACCCCATCTATTAATGATAAAACCACCCAGTGGTTAAAAGATGCCAGTACTTCCATTTCTATAGATAAACAGGATTTAATAATTGAAGAGCAGATTCCGCCTGGTCACTTCTTGAACATACAGGAAGTTACTGGCCATGTGGTCTTGTGTCAATAGCAAGGGCCTTCCTGTGCTGGAAAGTTGGGTGAAGGATACAGGAGGTGGGAGTACAGAGAGAATAGTGCAGGAGGTAACAAAAAGGAACAATACATTTTTTAGGTATGTAAGTGGAAAGAGGAAGACCAGGGGTGTGATTTTAAGGTTAAAAAGGAAGGGGGGACTGTGCAGAGGGGGACCAGGAAAGGACAGACATCCTGAACAAGTACTTTTGTTCAGTGTTGGCACAGGAAGGAGAAGGGGGCACAAGAAAGTAACAAAAGCTTTGGAGGGAGGGAGGAAGGAGGACACTAGTCCATTTTCAGAGGAGAGATACCTGAAGGGACTCATAATATGTAGGTGGACAAAGCAATCCTGGCACATAGGGTGCATCCAAGGGTATTAAGGGAGCTCAGGGATGTATTGGCTGCATCTCTGACAGTCCAGTTAAACATCTCACTAGAAACAGGAGTGGATCTGGAGAACTGGAGGAGGGCAGATGTAGTGCCACTATAAACAAATTCTGGCCAGAGCTGATAGGGCTGCAGCTGAGGAATAAAAGATGAACAGGAGGAGAAAAGATGCAGAACTGCTTGCAGCTACACCAACTGTGCGAGCTGGTGGTCCACACATGAGCGTTGGTACTCAGACATTTTATCATCACTATAGCAGTACATCAGGAGCTCCACTGGTGTTCCTGGATCCTGAGTTCACTTAGCAGAGTCAGGAGACATGAGGGCTGTGGTGCAGAAGCAGTGGCAATATTTATTTAATGAGCAGCAATGAGCACTCTGGGACTAAATATATACATAATAATGAGCTGCTCATGAATAGGGTTCATTAATATGCATGATCTGCTCATTGTTATGTATATATTCAGTCCCAGAGCAGTCATTGCTGCTCTTTAAACAAATAGTTTTGTGGCTTCTGAACTGCAGCCTTCGTGTTTCCGGACCCCATCTAAGTGATGCTGGGTCTGGCAGCAGCTGGTGAGCACCTAATGCACTGCTATCGCAGTGAGAACAAAAGTAGTTCATATTACAGTGAACAGTGGAGTGCTTCACAGACCGTGGGGGTGACATTGAAGCAACTCCTAAATGTTTTTCGGTCAGAGTTGAGTCCTTGTTTTACTCACTAGACTTTATTTCTGCAGCAGCTGTTTCACTACAATTACGTCTGAATGTTTGCCCGTGATTTTCAAAAATGTTGATGCATTTATGGCACCCTGCTCAATTTATGGCAAAACATTGGCACATGCATCTTTTTGTTTTGTTTTGTTTTTCTGACATATGCAAAATTGTGATTTGGAACATGCAACACCCTTTTTGTGTCTGTCATGTCACAAGCAACACAACTGCACTAGAAATATAATGCAAATGGCTGAACAGTTAGCCCACAGAGGCCCAGATATTCAAAAGGGTTGCGCCATGCGCAATAGGGTTGCTCCAGTGCAAGTCCGAAAATGCGCCATTCTGCGATATTCAGCGAGAGGCAGATGTGTCCCCCAAATCACGCTGAGCGAGAGTGCAATGATAATGAATGTATGCGTAACTGAAGGGGGTGGAACCATGCATAAATGGCACAGTGAAATATTCAACAACATGCGCCATGTGCAATAGGGGAGCTAGCAGAAGTTGCGCGATAGCGGAAATGAGCCAAAATAAAAAGAAACAAGGGAGAGGCACAAGAACGCTACAGGGAAGGCACATGAGGCTGAACTCTAGCCACACAAACTGGGCAGGAGGGACACACAGGGCAGTACAGAAAAAGGGCACCCTGAACACACAGGCACAGGGAAGGTGTGGGGAGCCACAGCCAGTGCAGAAGGGGGAAGTGCCACACAGCACTGAGGCCACCACAAGAAGGTGTTCCCGGTGCAGGGGAAGTAGCAGCCAGGACGGGGGGACACAGAAACAGCTGCCGGGGGGGCAGAAGCCAGGGACATGCCAGTGCCACCATCCAGATGGAGGCAGTAATGAGGGGGGTTAAAAGGCAGGCAGTGGGGGGGCGTGGCCATGGAAGGGCCCGTCAGCGGTATGCCTCCAACAGGCAGTACCGAGCCAGCACCAGCTTCGAGTGGTACAGCGATACTGAGATTGTGGGCTGGTACCTCCTGAATCGGGCAATTCTGAGGTGGCTCTGTGAGCTGTGCAGTGATGTGATGCAGGCACCCACATGATGGAGCCATGCTCTGTCAGTGGAGACTAAAGTGACAGCTTGCATATGCTTGCTCACCATGGGTACCTTCCAGAGACCAACAGGGGACACCACAGGCATAATCCAGTCGGCTGCATCATGCCACCTCACCCAATTCCCTCAGCGCACTGCTGCCATATGCTGCGGAGTACATCCATTTCCCCAGCACACCGGCGGAGAGCACAGCAAACATACAGGAGTTCCACAGGGTAGCACGTATGCCTGGCATGCTAGGGGCAAGAGACTGCACCCATGTGGCCATCCGCACACCACCTGGCCCTGAGGGGGCCGCATATATCAATCGTAAGGGCTACACTAGCATCAGCTGCCAGGTGGTGTGCAATGCCAGGGGGAGCATAATCAAAGTCTGTGTCACGCACCCTGGGGGGAGCACATGATGTCTTCATCTGGCACCAGTTGGCACTGTGCCACAGATTTGAGAGTGGGGACATCCCCACTGGCCACTTAGTGGGTGAGTATGCAAACCACATGGACAAACATAGAGCTTGGGAGGGGCATGGTCAGAGGTGACATGGGTAGTGGCCTACATGGCCCGAGGCAGGGCGATGCTGATCACCAAACTAACCTCCACCCTCTACACATAGGTGACAGTGGATACCCACTCTGTCCCTGGCTGCTCACACCAACTGGCGTCTGCTACTCCCATCGAGCAATGCTACAATGTGAGGCACATGCCACCACACACAATGTCATCAAGCGGGTGTTCGGGATGCTGAAGGCTCATTTCCATTGCCTGGACACCTCCGGAAGTGCCCTACAGTATAGCCCCTAAAAGGCCTGCAGGCTATTCCTGGCCTGTTGCATCCTGCACAACATGGCCAATGACTGTGGGATAGCTGTACAGGTCGAAGGGGGGACAGTGAAGGGGACGATGAGGATGCCGGTAACAATGGTGATGGGCAGCCCCCCCTTGGGTGACTGGACCCCTGACTGCTCCGGCTGGCACAGCTGCACCAGGACACCATCACAGAGGAGCACTTAAGCCAACCCAGGTAAGTCATGGGGCCATGTGCAACCACCAGTGGCAAAGGCACAACCCACAAACACGCATGTACACACACCAGGGATGCATGCCGTCAAGGGAAGTGGCTGAGCATGGAACCGCACACACCGCCAAGGATGGGCAAGGTCTAACATGGCACGCAGTCATATACACACACACACACACACACACACACACACACACACACACACCTCACAAGACATGCACAAAGAGTAGGAGGCATGCCGACCCAGACCGCCACCCCTAGCCACACACACACGTCCACAGACCACCATGCCTACTGCCTGTCATTGTGCATGTATCAGACACTGGGTACCATTGCACACTGGCGTACAGTGCAACACAGGCATCATCATGCACATGCAACAGTGGACAGCAGCCAGGAGGGTGTGCAGATGGAATGTGTGTGTGCGTGCAGGGCCGGGTACCCCACACGTGCATTGCCCACTGAGCGACACAATGCACACAGGGCAGCATCAGACAGTAGCAGTGCTGGGAGACAGGTCAGTCACATGCCACAGTGCCACGGCCACCATGGTTGTGTGGGCAGCCCCACCAAGACCTGCCAGCAGTGACAGGCTGACCACTGGCCTCATGGGATGGCACTGACGGTCCCCAAGGGGTTCCACTGTGTGAACGCAACTGTGTTCGCGCAGGGGTCTGCAGCACACCGAACATGCCTGTGCCAGGTGTGCCCAGGATACCCACAGCTGAACCCGGTGTTGACAAGGATGGTGCTGCATGATGCCAGGAATGGGGGTGGACATTGCACTGCGTGGTGTCTGCGACGCATGGGCAAATAACTGTGTGCCCATTGTGGCCATGACAGCTGTGAATGCCTGTGTCTGCCTGTCAATGGCAATGGTCACATCCTCCCGCAACTGGTCCATCCCTGCCAGGAGCAGAGCGGTGTCTCTACTGCGCTGCTCCACTGCCTGGCGCAGAGCCACACTCAGTACATCCACTGCCATCACAAGTCACATCTGCTGATTGACTGATGCTTGCAGTATGAGGGTGTACTTATCTAAGAGGTCATCTGCCTGATCGGCATGCTGTCCCTCAGGGTGTTCGTGGCCCTGATGCTCATCACCCCTTGAGGGTGGGTGCTGCACACCAGGGCCAGGCCTGAGCATGTCCACAGGTGGTGCACTGACGCCGCCCTCTGACACTGTACCCCCATGGCCATTGGCCGACTGCTGATGCTGCCCCTCCAGCTGCCGCTCTCCAGGGCTCAATGGTGCCACCACAGTGGCCACAACAATCCCACTGTCCTGGACACACACCAGTGCTGCCCCACTGGTGCAGACAGGCACAGGCTGGGACTGTGATGACACGAAGGCTTCCACGGTGGCACCACCCACAGCCATGGCCACGATGTCACCTGCTGTGTGGCCATCCTGTGGCACACACGTGTCACTGCCCATGACGTTAGCTCCATCATCATCGGTGATGGATCCAGCACCAGCCCGAGTCTCAACATGCTGGCATCCATGGACGCTGGCACATTGGGACATGGGCAGGGTCTCCTCCGCACCTGATCCACCAACATCAGTCCGGATGTTCAGGTGGGCCCACTGTCACCCTGACCCCTGTATTCCTGTGGAGGTGGACAGGCCCTCCTCCATCTCCATGTTACTGGCCTCAGTGGAGAAGCCCACCACCACTGACCCATGCAGACGCTCAGGAGCTGTAAGGGAAAAAAAGTAGCATTACTGCATGTGACCTACACTGTCCCCCCCCCCAATAGACATACCATGACCTACAATGCAGTGACGGGCTACCACCCATCTGGAATCCACCACCTGGAACACCCTCAATGGTGCAACACTGCATGCTGCCAGCAACCTGCTCTTCCTGTGGGGTCAGGTGTAGTACCTCCGGCTGTCCCTCACTGGTGGCAGACCATGCTGCCCTGATGGCAGCCACCTTCTCTTTAATCCCCCGCCAGTCTGTGTCCATCTTCTTTTTGCACTCCTGCACAGAGCGCTGGTGGCTGCCATGCAGGTTTACAGCATGTGCCACCTCCTCCCATGCAGCAGCACTGGCCTGTGGTGTTTCCTGGCATCCACTGAGAAGCGGCTCCTGGTCAAGGTGGGCTTCAAACAGGGCATCTGTCTCAGCCTTTGTAAAATTTGGCCTCCTCTTCCTCCACCACATGCTCGGTCATGATTCATCCTGTGAGAATGACAGGTGTTACCTGTGACTATGCAGTCCCACGCGCATGTCCCAAACACCACAGTCCACACTCCCAAACAGCATGCAACTCACTGTAATAGACTGCAGTAACCGACTATGGCCAGTGCAACCCAATGTCGCATTTTTATAGCACAACCCATGCAAATGAGGCGAGATGCATCTTTAAGTGGATGCAAATGCAGTGACTGCACCATTGAATGGCTGATTAGATGATCTACATATGCCGCTGAATATCGCGCTGTTGTGCTTTGTGCAATTGTGTTGAACGTGCTGAGCCAAGGGCACAGTTCTGTGACATGCGCAGTACACACCTAACTGCGCATGCCCGGGTTGATGACGCAGGTGCCTGCTGCACTGCTGATGTGCTGTGCATGGGAGGCAATGCAGGGCACGGGCCACCATTGTGCCAGTTTTACTACAGCTCTGTTCACCTATATGGTGCTGTGGCACTGGGGCATCGTAGGCGCACTGGGGCAACAGCGCTGTAGGCCGCTACAGGAGGTGGCACACAGGCACCCAATCACGCTACATGCATTGGGTTCCAATCGCACTGTGGCTGTCCGTGCACCCTTTGACTCTGTGCCCAACCTTTGCGCCCTAGGCACCATGCGTCAGGCATGGGTGCACCACTATCGCGCTGTTCAGTGACAGCACAATAGGGAATGGCAGCGCTGTACCGCACAGCATCTGCACATGGCAGGACCACGCTGCAGAGTGCCATTTTTCTTGAACTGGGCAGCAGAGATGGCATGGAGGCATGCTATGGTTTGGAGCCAGATAGAGCTCACCAACCTGGTGGCGATAGTTGAGCCCCATGCTGGGGCTTTGTTTGGGGAGGCACCCCTCGACAGGGACAGGAGTGTGGTATGGGGACCTGAGGTGCAGGGACCCAGACCTGCTTGCCCGCCTGCGGGCACATGCCAGGAGGGGCATGGTGCCACGGCCAGGTAGGTGCAACATCCATACACTTTTATTGTCCATACGGGTATCACGGTTGCATGTGTCCGGCACATGGGAGGAGCTGTCCGGTGTTGGCCATGTTGGTGGTATCGGGGTGTGGGGTGGGTGAGTATGGCTGTGTGGGATTGCACACACATGGGGGCAGGGGGACTTTGCTGCCAGATTGTACTGATGTTCCTCTCTCCATGTTTGCACCTTAGGGCCAGAAGAATGGCGGTGCAACAGGAAGGGGAGGCACCGCATGGTGGAGCAGAGGGACAGGATGGGTGATGGTGGTCCATGGCGCATGGACCAGCCTGCTGATGGTGAGTGCCTTACAGCCATGATTACTATTGCATGCTGTATAACTGGGCAGGCAGTGGAGCATGGCCACCATCCATTGACACCACTGCCATGCACGTAGCTTGTTACTGTCAGCACTGTCCAGTGGCACTGCATGTCTGGGAGTGCATCAATGGTGGTCCATGCGTGCACCGGGCACATGGCTGTGGCACTGCCTTCACACCGCACACCGCATAACCAAGTCACTGTACGGCCATGTTGGTGCTGTGCAGGACATGGGCGGTGGCTGTGTGCAGTGGTCCACATGGCTGTGGCTGCCTGGGTGGGCAGGTCTTGTGGAAAGGGTCACTGTGGGTGGTCACACACCATCACAGGGGCGTGTCACATGGCTGTATGCCATGCACAATGGGTGGGCTGCAGGGGGGTGGACAGTCACACCTATTGACTCTGCTCCCTCATCCTAGGTGGCCGGTGACTCCTGCAGATCCAGCAGGGCATTCAAGAGCTGCTGTAGGTGGTGAGGGAGACGTTGAAGCTCCTGCACTGCATCCACCGCTACAGGGTCAGGAGGAGGAGGAGGAGCTCGCATCGGTGCCAGGAAGAGGAGGACTGGGGCGGCCATTGAAGTCCCCATGACCCGACTACCACCTTCCCCCCTTAACCCACCCTCACACCCCTTCTTCCCTCTCCCATATGTTCACCCCTCGCCTTACCCACCCCCCACCTGTTATGTGGCCTCCCCTTGTATATAATTGTAAAGAATTTTACTTGAGATTTTTTCAATATATACATTTTGTTATAACAACTGTGGTGGTCTCTGATTTGCAGTGGGCTACAGGTGCTCAGCTGCAGTGGTGTACATGGCATCCGGGGTGGTGCATGCATGGGCGTGTGTGTGTGTGTGCAGAGGTGAACCACCTATGGTGTGGGCAGGGGGATCAGTCACTATCTGTGGTTTGTGTGTTGTACTCTGTGCACTGGATGCCTGTGTGCAGTGGTCCATGGGGCCTGCACTGTGTGCATGGCACCCCTGTCAGACCATCCATGGCCTGTGCAGCTGACACCCTTGCATGTCTGTGATATGCACAGTCTGCTGGCATGTCAGTGGTGGCTGTCCATACTGGATAACAACTGTACCTGGCACAATGCCAGATTGTCTGCCATCACCAGTATGGTGCACGTCTGCCTCCAGTGGCACTGTGGCCTCCGCTGTTGTTGTGCCCCATCCATGCTGTCGCTTGTGTCTGTTGCAGGGGATGTGCTCCAGTGTCTGTCACTTGTGCTCTGGCAGCATGCTGGTGGCATACAGCTTCATGGTGCCTGTGCAGGGTGGCTGGCACACCTGTGCAATGTAGGGATGCTGGCCATGTGTACATGTCAGCCGTGGCCACATGCCAGTGGCTTGGTTGACCCGCTACTGTGTCCCTGTGTTGGTGTGCTCTTGGGTATGGGTGGCTGTTTGTCCATGCACTGTGTTGCATCCTGTGTGGTGCATGCCTCCATGCTACACTGTGTGTGTCTGTGCTGGCTGTTGTGGCCAGTGCTGGGATGGGATGTGTCCTTGGGAGGGTGTGAAGGGTGCTGTACCACTGGAGGTGGGGTCCGGGGCATGCCCTGTCATGTGTGGGGTATCTTGTGTGCTGACTCATGGTAGGTCTCTCAGCTGTACCTCAGGCAGGATGTGCAGGGTGGCTCTGTGTATGCATCTGTTGCATCACTGTCTGCTGCTGCCCACTGCAGAGTGTCCATGGTGAGGCTGCCTTGCATGGCTCCATGGTGCACAGGGTTGCATTGTCACAGTGGGGGTGTGGCATGCATGGGGTGTCCTGCACTGTTGGGTATTACTCCTGGGCAGGGTCTATGGGGATCATGGTGCAGGGTGTGCTCTGCATTGGTGGTATGTTGTGGTATGGGGTGGTCGGCCATCCTTGTGTGCCGGTCACAGCTTGCCAGGCGGTGTGCTGGGGCACCATGGCTTGGCTGTGGGTTGGTTGCTGGTATCCATGGGCCAGTGGTTATTCCAGCTCTCCCCCAGTTGTGCAGTGCATAGGGTGTGGGGGATGATGTCTTTTCTGCTGTGTTCCTCTGCCCATCTGTGGCATGGGTGCTGGGTCCCCGCATCCCTGGTTGTGCTGTTGCATTGCTGCCCTGCTGCTGGGGGTGTCCCTGGTTGCGCTATGGCACATCTGGACTGCTCAGCTGAACATCCCTTGTTGTGCTATGGCACATCAGATATGCTCAGCTTCACCTCCCTAGTTGTGCTATGGCACAGGTGATGCAATATTCATTCGTTGGCCGTAGGCACATCTAGGCCTGTGCAGTTTTTGAATATCACGCTTCTTGCACATGGGCGCAGTGGACTTGTGCTTGCTCCTGCTGTTGTGCACTTTTTGGGTGCAGTTTGAATATCTGGGCCTATGCCTATAAGGAAGTGCCTCTATGTGTTGTGCTAATGTTTCTGTTAGCAAAAACAGTTTACCCAATAAATGACTCTGGGCACAACAAGAGTCTTAAGTGGTATTGTATAGGTGTTGTATTATGTTCTGTGTGTGTTAGCATTCTCTGTTTTGATTGACACCAGCAGTGAGACACAATCTTGCAAAAATGCCCCTTTCCCTTTGTAACTAGGCAGTCAGTGATTGGATGGCTGATGTAAAGCAATAAAGAGTTTAGCTATAACAAGGAATAGGTTACCAGGACAACATCAGCTGCAGCATATGGAAGAAGAGTAATCTAGTGGTTAAAGCACAGGCACAAGAACTGGGAAACTCTGGTTCAAATCCTACTAAAGTTCCTTATTCTCTAACCCTTAACAAGTTTCCCTAACCTCCTTGGGAACTGTGCTGTTCCCTCAGGTCTATGACTTTGAAAGTTCCCTCATTCCCATTATAAATCATTAGCAGTGATCAGTGATGTGAGAGCTACAGCACTTCACTTTGAAGGTACTGAAAACAAGCTGTGTCAGCCCCCCCTTTGTAATGCCAGCATTTGAAGTAGGATGTCCCTCACAAATCACATGTTATACTTCAGCTGTTGTAGGTAAAGAAACTAATCAGTCTCAGTGTTTGTAGTACTCTGTATTTGCTTAGCTCATTCTTCC
The DNA here is from genome assembly GCA_016271365.2 of Neoceratodus forsteri. NCBI lineage: Eukaryota > Metazoa > Chordata > Ceratodontiformes > Ceratodontidae > Neoceratodus > Neoceratodus forsteri. The sequence goes on from CM028133.1 coordinate 562,436,447, forward strand.
CATGTCATATGCATTCTGTGTCTTGCTTTTTCCAGTCAGAAACCCAGATGTAAGGAGCATTTGAAATGTAAAACAATACACTTTATAAAGTAAGTGATCTAGCTCTCCACTTTCAGGCTGCTGAAAGGGGAGTGTATAATTTGTGCTAAGGAGGAATTCAGTCTTGTGTGATCCTTTAGGAAACTGCTCAGGCCTACCTTGTAAATGAATCCTCTCGAGTGTGTTCACCTGGTTCAGTACTGATTGTCTCATCGACTGCTAGATTGACTGATTGATTGATTCTTTCTACTGCTTTCCACAACATGTTGCAACTGTCTCACAGAGACAAATGAGCAGTACAAAGAAACATTCTGTTTCCTGTGAATGAAATACTATTAGATGTATTATTTGCTCTACACATGCAGTATTAAGGCTATAAGCACCAGTCCCTGTGTGAGTTGCATGACAGAACTGTCTTAAGCCATTGCAAACTTAAACTAAAATCAGGATAGACAGCATTGGTACCCTTATGTGTACTTCTTCACTGTTGCTGCAGTGACATCAGGGAATGGAAGGGGCTGTATTACAAGTGATCCATTTGCATGTAAATGGAGGCTTGCTTGACATTTTACTACCTTGTGTCAGAGTCTCAGACTCTAGATATGTGTTGCAACAGCAGAAATGACTGATCTCTTATTGACATATGTACAGTAACTGATGTAATGTATAATAAATACATCAGACATATCCAAATCAGAAATATACAGTAGTCTTCTCCTTTAAAGAAGATGGACAGAAAAAATGAAAAAATGTGGCTTTTTAAAATCACTTTATTTTACAAATTGTCATCAGGAAAAAGTGCCCTAAGCCACAGCTCATTTCCAGACTTTTTCCAAGTGATTGCATTTGCTCTGTGGGCTGTCACCAACTATAATGGAAGTTGCAGTTCCACAGTCAGACCCCCATAAAAAGGTTTCCAGTATTTAATTATAAATTATAATTTTATAATAAATTTGGTGGTGGGATGCTTTATTCTGCTGAAACAAAAGAAGAATGGTCCCATGGTTAGATCACTGGTTCAGAAACCTAGAATTATATATATTCACAAACTCACCAGAGATAAATATGCATTGAGTTGAGCAAATGTCTAGATAGAGTGTATTGCTTTAAATTAATACTAACTTTTAAAAGCAGTCCCATTCTATAGCTTTACCATAGTGTTCCTCTCCACAAAGCTGCAGAAATAGATAAAAAGCAGGACCCCTCTGGAAATGAGATGTAGTATAGCAGCTGAGTCCAGGTAAATGAGACAACCAGAGACAAAGCCAAGCTCCAGTCCTGTACCACACATGAAGAAGTTAAAAAGACGATGCTAAGGCATGCTTGGGGATATAAAAAAAAATGATTGGCTGATTAAAAAAAAATGTTTTATTTAGAACTACATGCTGCAGCACTACCAACAAAATGGTAAACATTTTTGAGCTAAACTCATGCTCTTCATCAATGCCTTAATGAAGAGCATGAGTTGAGCTTGACAACATTTCACACTTTGTTAGTAGTACAACAGTATATAGATCTAAATAAAAAAAAAATAATCAGACTATCATGGAAAGAAGAAACATAGCTTTAAAGAAGACCAATGGAGAAACCAAGAAACCATGGCTTTTAAAAACAAGAATTGACTTATAAAATGGGAATTGGAAGTTCTTTACAGTCTGGCATATTAGATAAGGTCCCAGTTAACTGATTCCTCTTGTCTTACACTTGGGCCCTAGTTTAGAATGTATTATTCATTCATTAATTTATTTTGACACTGGTGACTGGGGAAAGTCACAGTTAGCCAAGGCTTGTTCCCATGTAGGACCCTGGCCAATTCTGGCAGAAAGAATACATCCCATGGGTAAAACAAAATCCACAATGGAAGTGGCCTGCAAATAAATTCATGTGCATGACAACTGATAACAGTAATAAACTAAAAAGACAGCCTGAACAGTGGTACCATGCTACAAACATAGGCACTAAGAACAGGGCTCAGCACCGGGATCTTCAATGGTAGAAGAGAACCCTTAGCATGTTTCAAGGGAAAGGAAGAACAGGTCCATTGTTACAGAGTTGCATGCTATAAAATTCAGGAACTAGAGCTCAGTGTAGCAAGCCCTGTCAGTGCAGAACAAAAATAGATCACTTTTTTTTTCTTTAGATTAGCAAAGGCATTATCATTTAAGGAAAGACTGCTCAGAACCCCCATTACAAATAACAGGCAAGAAGAATGCTGATCTATAGAATTAAAACTACCTCTCTCATGTCAATAAAATACCTCTTGCTATTACAAGTACTACTAAAATCAGGCAAGCAGACAGAAAAAGAGACAGACACACCAATACTTTAAAGAAAAGGATCAGCCTAACAGCATTAATTCAAGTAAACATTGTACTGCATAAATTACCCAAGAAACAATTAAATGGGAATCTTACTGGCAGTAGCACACTGATATTTTTGAAATAATGAGGTAATTTTTTGATTCTCTATAGTCTGTTTTATTTGCAAAAATTACAACTTTACTTCTCCCTAATTGGAGTAGAAGCATGGGACACCATTATGCTGAGGCAGACACAGGAGTTCAGTTTCCCTCTCCAGAACATTCAGATAACTACTACATAAATAAATAAAGAAACATTTATGTCTTATTAATGTGAAAGAGCCAAATAAAAAATGCAAACATAAAAACATTGGAATTAATATTTCCTTTGCTGTTAAAATGTTAAATTGGGGCATCTTTGAGCAGCTGAAAGGGCTAACACTTTCCTGTAAAGCTACAATCCTGTCACCTGAATTTTATTAATACCCTCACATGAATTAACTAGACAGACCTAAAATTTATGGTTGCATAAGATGGAGCTGATTGACAGTGTACTTAGGGTCAAAATGAGACCAAAGCAGACTGCACAAGGAGTACAAACATATTTTACATATTTTCTGCAGAAACTGATGCTAAAGGAATGGGTTCCATGTAGCCTGTAGGAGCAAGTGTGACAGATCTTCCTGTATCCAAGTAATAATGAATGGTAGTCCAAAAACATTCAAGCCAAAGGGTTACAGATCAATACACAGTTAGTCACAGTGTAAGCAAAACTTGGAGACTTTGAGACATGAATTACCTAAAATCTCCAGTTACCTGAAAGAACTGAAACATGACACTGAGTGTCTGAAGAAGGTGAACACGCTGATAGTAAAGGACCTCCACTATTTAAGAACTAAAGTGGAAAGACTGAAAAATCTCCAGAGGCAAGCAAATATTACAATAGTTGGTTTTCTCCCCTTCCTGGTCATCCTGGATATTACTTCATCTGCTATACACAATGCCAAATTGATAATGCCCTGGGTTTGCTCTATTGCGATTCTAAAGTGTGAATCTGGGTTTCAGAGTTGTGGTTGCCCAGTCCAGTGTGGCATCTGCCTGCCTTGGCACTCCATTTGAGCAACCAAAATGTCAGCTCATAAACAGGGGTTGGTCTCTAGCTGGTGGCCACTGACTGATGCAGGCTGTTTGTACCCAAGCTGCTCCCTCTCCTGCATGGCAGCTGATGTTAAGCTGGTGGACACTGGGATGAATTGCTTTATCCCTGCATGTTTGGGTGTCAGCTGTCCCAGAGCATCTGAGCTATGCAAGGAGGATCCAGATTCCTTGGTTCTGTCTGAGCAACTCTACAGTATGTGGGATCGACAAATGTCTTTTTCTTCCTAACATTAGAACTGTTTGATTTGGCAATCTAGCAGACTATGGCTTGTTGGTCAGTTTATACCAGGGGTCTTGGGTTGATTCAGACCAAGGACTGTCCATGTTGCTGGGGACAGGTGCTTGTGAGAGCTGGAGGTAAAAGAAGTGGCACAATAGTCCTCCACTGTCTCTGACCAGTACTTCTGTAGATTAAACCACATGCAAATCTAATCCGCCCCCTACACCTGCACACACTGAATCCAGTGGGGGAAAGTGACTTTTCCAGCAAACAGTAAAACCTTAACCAATGTTCTTTTATCAAAGTATATATGCTAAAGACTTTATTTTCTATTAAACATACCTAAAAAGAATGTTTGAAGTTAATTAATAAACAGTATGGAATTGTCTACTGAAAAGATGCCAGTGAAAGTTAGACAGACAAAAGATTACAGTGCTGTGTTGGCATTTAGTGAGTGCCCTGACACAGTAGCGATATTCAAAATGGTATAAAAATAATAGGGATAAGTTTTAAGCATAAAAATCATTTGAACCTAATTCGTGATTGCCAAGTTAGATCAAAAGGAGCATTTTCTTGGGCTGGCAGTTGTTCTGGGGATGAATCACTACCAGGCAATGATTCATTAGCACTGTCACCACTAGCAAGGGGACTTGCTCTTCTAACAGCTGCTCAATCAATCAAGGTTTTATTGTTTAGCTTTAAAAAGCTTTTACAATAGTTAAAAATCAAGATCCACATATATTGCATAATTCATATACAAAACATAACTTTTATGACTAGATATCGACTATAGAAACAATAAACACAGTATATCATGCCTTGACAATGTTTCACTATGCTTCTACAATTCCTCACTTCCTAATTTGTTGTGGCTAATAGTTTTTTTTTTTTACTTGCCCGGCTCCCACGGATTTCAGAGGAGGCCTCATACACCCTCCTACTCCGTCCGCCTGGGCATCCTCATGGCACCTCTACCCTGGTTTCATCTGTGCAGGGAGCCTGGGGTGTATGCATTTTTCACCTGGTTTTCTCACCTTTAGCCCTCTGAGGACACTGATGTGAAAGATGTGAGTCCTAGCAGACAACGTGCATATGCACGCCATCACAAGCACCCATAGCGACCTCCCATCCCCGGCTCCCTGAAGGAACTGTCATTGCCTCCAAACACCCATTCTTCCACTGGCCCTAGGAATGTTGGGTGATCTAAGCACCCCCGGTAACCCACACCAGGTCAAGATGAGCATCCATCGGGATGCTCAATTCTCCGTCCCCTCCATGACCCCCAGCAACCCAAGTCTGTTCCCAAACCGGGGTTGCCGGCATGAGCTAATAGTTTTTTTTAACTTTATAAATTGCACAAAAATATTTTGCCAGCCTAATCATAGTCTGTTCATAAGCAGTGTTCATCACAATAAATGTTAACACTTCTTCATTTACTGGTATAATTCATTCATAAAAGGGCCAAGTCAATATACTCTTTCCCTAGTGTACCATGTACACTTCCAAAGTACATGTACTAAATCTTCTTTTTCAGCTACTGAACAGGTACATACCTCCATATCTTTTGAAAGTTTAGGGTGCCTTACTTGTAGCATGTTACTTGGGAAGCATTAAAATCTGTAAAGGACAAAAGTACTCCTATGTTCCAGATCATCAAGGATGTTTGAATATATCTTAAATCCAAATGAATGGTAGTTTCTGGCCACCCACTGAGAGGAGGCCTAACTCCTTATCATGTTCATATCTATTTGGTTCCAAATGTTTGTAATTCTTTTTGTTATAAATGTTTTATATTTTGAAATAATCACTATGTCTTTGCCTACATAGTTTTTCAGAAATGTGAGTTTGTACCTGCTCAGTAGAGGTAGCAATGAGGGATACCAGTATGAGCTTCTATATCTTGGACTGTACCAGAACTGTTTTTCATCAAGACATTGAAATGCAAGTGTGTCCCTTGGAAGTTTAATTAGTTTAATCCAATACAATATTTTCTACAGTCAATAAATGCATTAAGATCTGAAATACCCAATTCTGCTCTGAAATATGCTGCTGGACATGAATATCTAAGCTCCAAGACTCTTCTTAATAATATTTGAATTGGTATGGCTAACATCTCTGTTTCTTTTACTTGTCCAGATCTTGGCACCAAAAAGTGCCTGCACATTATATTTTATTTTAATAATTCGGACATGGGGTTCTACTAGTTTCCCACCATAACTATTGTTACATTTTTCTAAATCTCTTGTAGTTTTTACTATTTTTTCTTTTGTTCTGTTTAGATGATCATTCCATAAACAATTTGCACTGAAGGCAACTCCCAGATATATATATATAGCTATCTACTCTCTAATTCTCTATTACCTACATTCAATTTTTCCTAAATCCTCTGATTTTTTCCAAATAGCACTACTTTAGCTTTCTTGATAGTTATTTTAAGCTGTAATTTCTGGGACCTTTCTTGGAAGAAATCTATTTTTTTGCAGTCCCTTTCTAGATAGGGAAAAAAGCACAAGGTCTTCTGTGTAGGTGAGTGCTGCACAAATGTGCTGTAGAATTTCTGGGGAATCATATAGAATAGTATTCAGATAATTTAAAAGACTGTGTAAATAAAGTGAGAGTAGCATAGGTGAAAGCACACAACCTTGGCTTACACCCCTGTTAATTCCAAATGAAGCAGATAAATTATCATTTGTGCCTAATCTCACAGAAGCCCTCGTATTTGAATAAAGTGAATTGTCTGTATCAGCTCTATATTAATTCACTTATTATATAAAATGTCCCATAATATGGGTCTAGATATGGAATCAAATGCTAGGGAATAATCTATGAATACTGTATATATAACCTGTTTATGTAGGAATACATATTTTTTAATTAAATGATTCAAAATAAATATGTTTATCTATTGTTAAAAGCATTTTTCTAAAACCTGCTTGTAGAAATGATAAGCCATGTCATACTTATTTCTGTGTTCAACTTATTTAAAATCACTCTTGTAAATATTTTTTAAATGTATATCTAGCAGACTGATTGGTCTGTACATACCTGGATTGGCGGTATTCCCTTTTTTGTGAATGGGTACAATATGTGCCTCCTTCCATGATTTAGGATATTTACAGTTCTGTATACAAGTATTATAATATACTGTTAAAAAATACTGTTAAAAATTTAGCCCACAAAGTGGGGTGGCAGAGAAAGATTTTGGCTGGTATACCATCAGGCCCAGATACTTTGCTCTTCTTAAGTGAGTTTATTGCCATGAGTACATCTTCAAATGTAACAAATATTGCAACAGAATCTCTACTATAGGTACATAGTTCACTATCATTATCTGTAGGGTCCCAGTAAATACCAGTAAAGAATTCTATCCACTTTTGTTCTGGGATATAAGTATCCATTTTAAACTTACTTCTATTAGATCCCCTGTCCACTAAGTATCAAAATCCTTTACTGTTGTTATTTGTGACTGCCTCCTCCATCAGCAACCATTGCTTTTTATAGTAATTTCTTCTTTTTTCTATCACAGCCTTTTTATAATGTCTTTTTACCATATTTAGTTCTTTTATTATATTTCTACTATGGGTATCTATATACTGTTTACATAACTTCCTAATTCATTTTTTTAGGACCCTACAATATTTTCAAACCAAACATAAATTTGGTTATTACCATTTTTATTTCTTATATTACTCTCAAAATTCTCCTTTATTGCACTAAAGACCGAAGTTTGATTGGAATATAACTCATCCACTGATAGTTTCTGTAAATAGTCATATTCCATGTTTATTGGAGAGTTAATTAATATGTCTGTCAATCTATCATTTGAATCTTGTTGCCATATGATGTTCCTATATGCCCTTATTTCTGCAGGGGCAAACGGTGTTAGGGGCTTAACTGATTCATCATTGGTTATGTTACTAATGATGACAATTGGAAAATGGTAACTGTCTGAGCGAATTATTACATGCAGTTATTTCCATGGAGAAATTATGCCTGCCCAAAAGGCAAAATCTATTACAGATGCACTATGCGCTGAAAAGTATGTCCATTCTCCTTTCTTATCACCATCAAGCCTGCCATTCAGGGAATAAAAGTTAAACTCCATTAATAACTCTTAAGTTTCTGACCTGAGGAATTTACTAACTTATCTTTAGGGGATCTATTTGCCATGTAACTCTGAGCGTTTATATATAGATAGATAGAATGAATTGTCCAAATATCCTTCAAAGTTACCCAACCTAGCATTAAAATCACCCATCAATAGTATACCGTAATCTAAATTAATTGCAGATATGTTGTTTATTCTTTCTCTTCAAACTTCCCAACAGTTATTTTCATAAAAGCCTGAATTCACAGGAGGGATATAACAAACTGATCACCACAAAGCAGTAATTAGAAAGTGTGACTAGATTTAAAATACAATTTGACTCTCATAAAAGGCAATTAACCTGCCTAAAAGAGCCAATTCTAAAATGTGAGGCTACACCTACAGAGCACCTGCCTTGCCTTGGTTTTCTATTACCCACAATATGAAACACTTCGTATACATTTAAATCAGTGTTGTTATCTTTCTCATGCCATGTCTCTTGAAATGCAAGAATATCATACTTCTCTATAAAAGCCTTCCATTCTATGTCTGCAATCTTATTTATCCAACCTGCTATGTTCCAAGACAACACAGTTGTTCCTTTAGGACTGTCTCTACCTATTACAGAGATGTCATTTTCTGAACATGTTGAATACATTTCCATAAGTCAATTCACATAGTCAGTCAATTTTTTCCAATTTCCTGGCACAGGTAGCTGTTGTGTGTGTGTATGTGTATATATATATATATATATATATATATATATATATATATATACACACTGTACACTTTTTAGATGTATCTTGTCCAACCTTTTGTGTATCTTGCTTTAACTTTGGAATAGTATCAGGTGATATCTCCAGGGGATCTATTTGTATCATTGATTGATTAAATTCTTATTTTTATTTCTATTCTTTTTCCTTCCTTTTTTTCCCTGAGTCACTTTTTTCTTCTTTTTTAGATGACAAATTCCAGGGCTATCAGGAATACTAACAGTACTAAAATCTAGCCTCCCTGAACTAGATTCCATAACATGAATCTCTTGGACTGAAACATCTGAACTTACTTTTGGGAATAGAGAATCTGTTCTACATTGAATAGCCTTGATCTTAAAGCCATTTCTGGCTACATCCGCCCTTAATGCCTCCATTTAGTTTTTATTAATAACCAGTTGTTCCATTATTATGAGATTAGCATTTTGTGGGCTTTTCATCAATACAATTAGATTCTCACTCAGTAAATCAGGTATATGTTAACAAAATCCATTAGCTTTTCCATTGTGCTGATTTCTTAAGTTAAATGTTGAGTTATTATCAATTAATAGTTGTTTGCTTTAACATGATGTCATACTATTTTAGCCCATCAATTGCAGTTTGAAAATCTGTTAAAATTTCCCTCATACAATTACGCTGTGTGTCATTATCCTTACCAGTATTTATCTCCTTTATAACATCTTCCTCTAAACTAACAGAAAAGAAGTCCAAATTAGGAGATAATTCCAGTTCAGCTGGAAGGGTAGCTTGATTGTTAAAGCTACAGAGGGAGTAATCATTTTAGCCTCTATTTGATGCTCACTGCAGCTTTCAGTACTACTATTTATTGTACTCAGATCAATAGACGAGTAACCTGTTTTATCAACATAGGAAACAGACAGTGAATCTTGTTTTTCACCATTCAAATTTAGTGGGGTAGAAGTACCACTATTAAAACAAAAATCATTTGAAACATGTTCAGTGATTTTTGTCTGTCTGGAAATGTTTTTTTTTGTTTGATTTGTTAACTTTAAAATTGACTTTTGTATCATTTAAGTCTAATAAAAGTGGAGAGGCCTGAGGATTTAACATCCTCTGTAACCTGGTGTTCATCATTATAAAACTTATTGGCTCTCACTAGAGAGATCCCAGGAAATCACAATACATCTCAGCTCAGCAAGAAATATTATGTACCACACTTGAACTTGTATCTGTAAAATTTTACAGCATTTTTTCTTATAATTAATTGTAGAAAGACAAAAATGGTTCTTATAATTAATTGTAGAAAGACAAAAATGGTCCTTAATCAAATTTCTTCCTGTAGTGAATTTAGTTACCTCCCGTCTAGGTGAACTCTCTTAAAATATCCAACATCAAGGGAAAAAAAGAAGTTTATCAAATATCAAAGAAAGCTGCTCAGTGGGTGTCTGCCGAGTCTTTCATCTTGTCTCTCAGAACAAACACACTGCAAATATGCATTAAAAAGTTCAAAACAAAGTCCAGTGCTCTAGTACTTGTGCAGTCCTTCTTGTCCTTATTTCTAGTCAACCTTTGTTTCAAGCTGAGTAACAAATGTAGGTCATTCACAATTACCAGATGACCACTCCACTTTACTAGGCAATGGTTACTATAAAAAGTCAAAATCAGAGTGTTTAGCTCCTTATCATTAAAATGTAAAAATAATAAAAAAAAAAAATCTGTTAGCACAAACCAAACACTGCAATGTTACAAACCACTATCTAGCTATAAGGGTTTCCAAGGAGCCCTTCAAATGCCATTCAATTGTTCACTATGAAAAAAACAAACACACAACTCACACTCTATACAAATACTTAAGACTGAGCATATGAGCATATGCACTTATGGCATTAGGGAATGCATATATGTTCAAAGGCAGCCCTTTCTCCTTCCAGGAAAGTCAGCTCAGGTCAGAAATCCAGGTGTGCTGAAATTCAGTTTGGCAAAATGGTGAATCTGGAGCACAGCACACCATACATGCAGTTTATGGATCCTGCCCACGTGAGGATGGTAACAAATCAATTGCAAGACACAACATTTGAAACAATTCTTAAAAAGAGCTCTAAAACTCTAAAAATATTACTTAAATATCATACTTTATAAAAATCAAATTTCAGAACCTAGAAACATTGAAGTCAGTAACAGTTTTAACAATTTAGACACATCCTAGATGCATCCTATTAAAAATAAAGGAAAAAATAAGGAAGGATAAAAAACAAAATTGCAACGCCAGGGGCACTTAATATCTTACATAACCAACTGAATAATAAGACAGGAGTTCCAATACTAGATCTAAGTCAATGAAATGAAAAGAAAAGTACAGTGATATCACACTGCTCCCCTTCTAAATTCAAAGATGAGCAGTGATCCAAACTCCCTTTTCTGAAATTTGGCAGCCAGCAGTCCCCAAGACACAAATGTCAGCCTTGGCTTTTGAGACTGCAATTCATCATGGAGTTTTTCTGCTGATTCTTTCAGTTCAGCAGGCTCCTCCACCATGGACTCCTGACCCTGGTGGGAAAAAGCACAGGACAGAAAAATACCAGGGACCAAATAACTGCAGCACAAGTCAGCCTGGTAACGGTTTGATCTTACTGGGAAGAAAAGGCCAGGGAGCATTGAGTCTCCACTGGGGTTGAGAAAAACACCAACCCTAGCAGAAATATAACCAACTCCCTAAAACCATATCCATAACAAATAAGTCAATGGTGGTTTACCGATTGTTGGCAGTAATACTGCATGTCAGAACCTCTGCTATGCGGTCTACTCCACATAAAGCACAGCATGCAGCTGCTTCATTCCTCCATTCAGTCACCTGCCAGGTACATCCTAACAGCTAGTGGTTTATATATATACAGTATAAGGCTGAACAATTTGATTTGTGGCTCGACACAGAAAAATCGTGCCATTCTCATCACTGCCTGACCAGATTCACTGATGTTTTTATAATGGTAGTGATGGCCATCTACCAAGGCTCCTGCCATTTCCATGACTGGTGCTAATTCACTGTCAGGACTCAGAGTCTTGGACAAAATTGATCAAGTGCATGCATGCACTGAAGCCAAAACTGCCACATTGGTGCTCCTTAGTGCACAAGTAACACAAGGTAAAAATAATAACAGAAAGACACTTTTTACACTTAAAGTTCTTTATTTGGCAAAATTAGAATGCCCTCTGATAGCCAAGCATTCACTTTAAGCAAAGTTTATGTTTTCTTGTCTCCAAACTCCTTTAAAAGCCTTGAAGATTCCATAATATAAATTATAATAATAAACAGAGTAAAGTGCAAATGTTACTGAGGTGCTGTGGTATCATGGGGGAGGTACATGGGAGAACCAGCACTGAGAGAGAGAGAGAGAGAGAGAAAGAGAGAGATATCATGCCATTTTCATGGCCATGCACAACTAACAGGACATCTCAAAGGAAACAAGACATAATGAACATTTTAAAAATTAATTGTGGGCTGGTCTATATGTGTTCATTAAAACATGAACTTCTCTATGTGCCATATTGTTTTATATATAAATGCAAGCATATAGCAAAGCTCTCATTCTTCATAAACAGGATAGTTTCATAGATATATACAAGTTCAGTGGGTAATTTTACCCATAATGGATTCACCACCATACTCATTGGTGGAATTTGACCTTAGTATCTCCCATGAGTAAATCCAGATTGACCGTAAAGAGATCAAGAGTTGAGCTACAGTATACACTACTTGGGGAGATAGTTTGTTCCAGATATTAACTACTCTTTGAGTGAACCATCTACTTCTTTTAATAGTATTATTACGAGTTCCATTTAATTTTACAATGTGTGATCTAGTATTTTCTTCAGTTTGTAGTTTAACTAGACCTGTAGTTTCAAAAATTGCTGGATCTTGGAAAGCTTTATATATTTGGCACAGATCACCCCATGTCCTTCTGTATTCCATTGAATATAGGTTAGTTTTTTTTAATCTAGTTTCATAATCAGATGTTGATAGGGTAGAAATTTTCCTTGTTATTTTATATTGAATCCCTTCTATAAGTTTATTATTTTTTACTAGACTAGCAGCAACTATAGGAGAGCAATATTCTAAGTGCGATCTTACAAGTCCAGAATACAGTGGGATAATTACATGTTTTTTCCCTACTTTTAATATTTCTTAGAATGCAGTTTAATATTCTGTTGGACTTTTTAACTGCATTTGTTGTATGGGCATGAAAGGAGAACTCATTCATTAAAGTAACACCAAGGTCTATTTCCTGGTTAGTCATCTGAATTGAAATGTTATTCATTGAATAAGTATAATGAGGGTTATTTTTACCCAAGTGCATAACCTTACACTTTGATTCATTGAACAGTAACTCATTGTTTATTGACCATTCAACCAGGTGTGTTAGGTTGTTTTGTAAATTTACAGCTGAATGTACATCAGATATAATACTTCCTATCTTGCAATCATCAGTGAATTTTGCAAACCAGCTTGTAGTAGATTTTAGGCTCATAGAAGAAATTAATATTTTAAATAAAATTGGGCCTAAAACTGAGCCCTGGGGTACCCCACTACTAACTGGACCCCAATCAGACAAGTAACCATTGACCAAAACTCTTGGTAAGTGACCAGTCAGCCAAGCATTTATCCAATTAATAATTAGGGGATGGCTTTTCAACAATATAAGTTAGTTAATAAGTATATGATGTGAAACAGAATTGAATGCCTTGGCAAAATCTAAAAATACTATATCCACTGATAATCCTTTATCCAGTGCCTCACTGCCAGGTTCTAGAAAGTAGAGAAGATTAGTCTGGCATGATCTACCCTTAACAAAGCCATGTTGGTAGATATCTATGTAGCCTAATTCTGCTAGATGGATAGTAATTGTATTCTTTATTATCCTTTCTAACACTTTGCAGATCACTGCAGCTAGACCTTTAGGTCTATAGTTTTCAACTTGACTTTTTTTTGCCACCTTTATGCAGTGGAATAACTATTGCTTTATTCCATAAGGGGACAATAGTACTTGTGTCTAATGAACAATTGAATAATAATATCAAGGGCCCTATTAGAGATTCACTTAAAGTTGTGATAAATAATGGTGGGATGCCATCAGGGCCAGCTGACCCATTTGATTTTAATAGTTTGATACCATCTCTTACCTCCTGTTCAGATATTGGGATACATGGACAATCAGTAGTTGTTTTATTAGGGTTATTAATATGTTTAAGTTTAAACAAATTAATAAAATATTTGTTTAGTTGAATAGCAATTTCAGTTTTGTCAGTGATAATACCTGTTGAAGTATGTAATGGACCTATGGAGGAGCTGTTTTGTTTCAGAGACCCAATGTAGTTAAAAACTATTTTTTATTATCTTTAACATTTGTGGCTAATTTTTCTTCTTGAATTTCTTTTGTTTTCTTATCAGGTTTTTACATTTGTTAGAGTATTTATATTGGGACCAATTTGATACTGTTGGATGTTTTTTAAATTTATTGTAGTATTTGCATTTTTTTTCAGGTTTCTTTTAATGTTTATGTTCCACCATATAGGTACTCTTCTGTTTCTGTGGTATTTTTTTCCTAGTAGGAACCCAGGTATTGATACAATGTTGAATTTTATTGTTTATTTTATTCCAAGTTTCTATTAGGTTGCAGCAAGAGAGTTCAGTAGACCAGTTCCAGTTTTTAAGATATACATCGATGCTATTGTAATTTGCTATATTAAAGTTTTTGATAATGGAACAGCTGGCTAATAATGGGGTGTAATTCAGTTTCATAGTAGTAAGGATCATGTTATGATCACTATTGGACAAGGGATGGATAACTGTAACCTTTGAATTTGTATTTTCAATATTCGAGAAAAGGATGTCCAGTATATTATTACCTCTTGTTGGTTTACTAACTAATTGATCCATATTATTTATTGTCATAATATCCAAAAATAATGTATCAAAACTAGAAATTCCTTTACTGGTTTTCCAATCAGTGTTTGGGAGATTGAAGTTGCCCTTAAGAATGCAGTCCTTATCCAAGAGGTTGTCCTCGATATTAGTTATAAATGATGCATTTTCATCTTTGTTTAGGTTTGGTGCTCTATAGCCCACACCTACTTTAATTGTATGGTTGCTTGTAAGTTTTATTTTAAACCATATTAATTCACTTGTATTTTCTTAATGATGAGTGTTATCAATTAAATAATTTTTAAATGAATTTTTTACATATAGTGCAATTCCACCTCCTCTACTATCCCAAGACTTTTTTACAAAATTTGTATAACCAGGTATATATGTAGCCCTGTCATCACTTTTAAACCAAGTTTCAGTTACTCCACAGATGTGTATATTATTGGAGTTCAAAAAAAGTTCTAATTCTTCAATTTTGTCCAGTAAACTCCTATTTTCTATATAACTTAAATATTTTACTTTTAAACGCTAGGAGTTTACTGAACAAAACTGAAGAATTAGAACTTTTTTTGAACACCAATAATATAGACATCTGTGGAGTAACCAAAGCTTGGTTTAAAAATGATGACTGGGATACACATATTCCTGGTTATACAAATTTTGAAAACAATAGGACTGAATTAATACAGAGTTTATGAAACGAGTTCATGTACAACTTCATATACCTATTGCCTAAATTTGTTTTTTATGACGTGTTTGGGGAGAGACTAACCAATAAGAAAAGCACTTCCATAATTAAGAATCTATTTTAATGTCTTTTAAATAAGTAACATGGAGAACTTGATACTGGCATTTTTTTTTAAATTACAATCATAGATCAAAGCAGGGAAAAGAGGCGCTAAGAGATTTAAAGATCACCACTTTAAGTCTGAGAACAAATTATCAATGATTGCTGCTCAGTCATGGGCCATGGCTCATTTGTTCTATTATTCTTATAGCCCTGGACTGCTTTGAAATCCAGACACAACACACAGAGTAAACAGTACTCATCATGGAAGTGCCAAGAAGTTGTTAGGAACTAAAAAGTCACTGTTATACTGTTCTTAATCTCTTCATCTCCACTTAAGTTTGGTGCCTTACTGACTGCAGCTGAGGACAAGTGTATGTCAGAAATGCACCACCACCACCTAGTAATGCTGTGATAGCAACCTTGTCTAAATAATGAAAATCTGTATTTGTGTTGCAAGAAATTAATTTTCAAGTCATAATAAACACGGTAGGCTATGTATTAGAAACTACATTAAAGTGTGTATACTGACTTCCCAGAATATTGAGAGTTCAGGCTCTGTAATTAGAGTTCCGACTCCCAAACTATTAGAAAACTCAGGACAAACCAAACATACTAGGCCCAGATAAAGGAGTCCATCTAATTGTGTAGCTTTATTTATTTATTTATTATGATTTGTACCTATCTGCTTACATTTGTATGGAGTTACAAAGTAGCACACTGCAAAAACAATTGGACAGCAGAGACTATGCCATACACAGTATGGACAGAGACAGGAGAATGAACAGCTGCAACTCTGTCCTGCCTGCCTAAGGGGGCTGCCTCTCTCTTGGAACATTGCCTTTTGCATCTTGCTCTTTTATATAAACACTGTAGGCTGTATTTAAGAAACCACATTAAAGTGCTTCTGCTGTCTCCTAAAACAATCAAGAGCACAGCCTCTGTAATTCTGACTCCCAAACTGTTAGAAAACCCAGGACAAACCAAACATACAAGGCTCCAGATGGAGGAGTCTGTCTAACTGTGTAGCATTAATTATTTAATTTAAACCAGGAGACTCCATTTAGACCCAGGAGACAGTCTTCATGATCTAGCATTTGTTGTTAATTCTAAGACAATATAATACTGTTATGCTATTTTCAACATAACCAGATCATTGAGGGCCATTTATTATTAAGTTGAGACCTTCATTTCAATTGTCATGATGACTCTTGTATTATTCATATTGTTCCTTTAATGAATAAAATAAAATTACAAACAATACTCCAGTGGAAGACAGGCTTCTCCTGGTACAGTCATCACCAACCACATAAGAGCACAGGGCCAAATTTGTGTCAAAGCAGGATGAACAAGTACTAGCCTTTATATCGCAAAGGCATTTTAAGGGGATTTTATCCCACAGTTAACTGCCACTGACCATAAAGCAGCAATTTTTAAAAAGGAACAAATAAAAAGATTTCCAATTTAGCTCCTTGCTCCAAACTTGGAGTCCAAAGAAGCAATCAGAACCTCTGGCTTTTCTGCAAAGGATTTGTCAAAATAAAGAAACTACTTGCTAAATAAATAAACAAATAGGCACTTTATAGCTTGTGTAATGGGCTGTGGGAATTTTTTTTTGGTAACCGGGTAAGGTTGAATATATTCATTAGGAATGGAATTACTAGAGCTAATGGACCACTGGCAGTAATTAAAAATGTCTCCCCCTTTTTATTTTCATTCTGTCACTTCTGAGAAGGGTTTTCAGTGTTTTTCATTCTGGGAATGTCATTTGTCAGTCAAACGTGGTGGGACTGTTGAGGCAGAATGATGATTGTCCTTTCTTCTACCACGTTCCTGTACTGCTGTATTTAAACTAACAGAGTCATGTTTGATTTTGCAATTCCTGTCAGACTGATTTCCCTCTGTTCTTTTTCTTCAGTTTTACACACATGATCCACTTAAAAACTTGCATAACAAATGATTAATATTTATATTAGTGCATAAATTAACATGCGCTTAATTACCACTGGGACTCCCGTGTAACCTCCCCAACCTATACTTCCAAACAAAAATGTAATTTTTTTCTCTCACTCTGCATCATCGATGAAATTGCTTATTTATTAATTATCTGGTATTGCTTCAGTTACAGTAGCGAATAATGGTGGGCGAAGTGGGCTAGATCAGCCCTGAGAAGTGATTTGTGGAGCAAAGGTGGATTTGCAGAGTGCTCCACAATGCAAAGTGGAGTATTTTGTGTTATGACAAGGGATGTGAAGTCCATTGAAAACTATGACTTGGCATTACTCCGCCTCCCCAGACCACCAGTCCACCAAACTTAAGGTGAAGTACACTGAGGACAATGCACTTCACCTCACTTCACCTTGTTTTTGATCTCCAAAGGTGAATTTTTCAGTGATTCATGGGATTTCAGGTCACATGGGCTCTATATTGATCTGCACAGCCTCAGTTGGGGGTAGTATGTGTAGGAAGAGGTAGGAGACAGTGTTCTCTGATAGCTGCCTGTGATTGAAATCTTCTAAAAGCTGTTAAAAAAAGCATTTTTGCTTTTATTGGGGGGCTCCAATTTTAGTTCATCAATTGTAGGAAGCCCTCCCCTGCTCATATCATCGAGCATTTTTGTTTTTGTGTGGATTTTGAATGTTAATTTACAACACTGAGTGTGTGTAGTGAAAGACAGTGAAAGTGTGTTTTGGGGGGAGGAGTGTATCTGTGGTGTAGGTAGATTTAAGTTGGAGAAATAGTGATTTCTTTGTTTTTTTGGTTATATTTTTGTTATATAACTGACTGTATTAATGTACACAGTAATATTGTCAGTAATAGTTGAAATTTTCTTGCTGTTTTTTTTGTGGATCTGGTGCAGCAGTTCACAATTTCGGGTTGTTTACATTACACTACGTGGCATAGTACTGAACTTTTGCATTTGCTTCGCATTACTCATTCAGCATTGTAGACAAACTGTTCTGTGTATGTGTGTGCGGTGTGTGTGTGTGTGTGTGTGTGTGTGTGTGTGTGTGTGTGGTGTTGCGTGACATCAAATAATACACTTTTTATTGTGCCACAGAGTAGTATAATTGCAGGCGTAGCAGTGTGAACCTGCTAACCACTGCAGCTGTCTGATTTTGTACTGCGATCGTGGTATCTGTTCTTTGTTTTGCTGCTTGTACTGCTGTAAAAATCTGCACTGCAGTCAGTGCTCCCCCCCACCCCCACGTGCAAAAGGAATTTTTTACCAGATGGGACTGCTTTTTGTGACCTCATCAGCACCACTGGTTACTGAAGTTGTTTTCATTGCATGACAGACTAGTCTCTTATCTGTTGCTGAAGCTACATTTGTTTTTTTTGGATTCATATCCAGCGTCCCCCCAATCAGAGAATGAACATATCAAAATCTGAATTTGGTTATAATATTGTGGTCGATACTCCAAAATGCCTGCAAAGAGACATGAAAGCAAAGCTGTTTCTCGCCATGGCAATGCTGGTAGTAAGATAGTCTGTGGGCATGGTAGTAGTACGCGACACAGAAGTGCATTGCTGATGCAAGGAAAGGTATTTCTCCTGCAATGTTTTTTTACAGCCCAATCAGTAGCTTCATTCATAGTTGGAGGAGATGATGTTTTCCCAGCCGGTGGTGTTAGTGGTGATGGTAGTATTAGTATTGTTGAATCAAGTTCTAATTCTGACCAGTGTACCGTATCCAAAAATATTGAGTGTGAAGTAGTGCAAGTGAGTGGCAGCATAGATGATGTCATACTTCCCAGTAACATCCCAGTAACTGAACCTGAGGATTCTGATAATCATGTCAATGATAGCATACAATGTGATATTCTGTCCACGTCCATGGCAGTTAATGTCATGCATTTTCCATGCAGTGATTCACAGTATGGTGAAAAAATATCAGGTGATGGTGGTGTAGATGCTGATGATGAATGTGATGATGACGATGATGTTGCTGTTGTTGCAACATGCAGTCCACATGCTAGCATCCAAGCAGAAGATGTGGATGTGTGTGACATTGATGAATATGATGATGATGTAATTAACCCCAGTTATGAACCAGAAAAAAAAAATCAACATGGCTGTGTCTGAGTCTGTTTGCAGGAATCCCCTCGCCTGTAAAACCTTGTGATCTACCTGTTTTACTTGATAACGATGACCCAGTAATAAATATGATAGGTAGTCATGGTGGTCAGTTGCAGTCCAGGTGTGCAGTGCCCGAAACATCATGTGCCCCCCCAATTCAGTGCTTAAAATAACAGACCTAAATAAGCCACATCATGGACATGTTAAAAGCAAAGCATCACAATCCCTTGTTCGGGATTTTTTGTTTTCAAGATGCAAATGGTGAGTCAGTTGCAATCTGCCAGGTTTGCCATGTGAGTGTGAATCGAGGTAAAAAAGGGGAGCCATCTGGGCACAGGAGGACAGCATACGCATCTTAAGAGTAGGCACTTGGCACTGTGGACCCAGCACAAGCTGGCAGCTAATACCACAGAGGGGCATTCACCCTCATCACCAGCAACCACAGTGAGCATGTTATCCCCTTCCATGACTGTTAGGTCCAGTAGTAAATTAAACGTGTGCAGTAGTGAGGTAATAAGAGCAGAGGATTACTACATGCATGATGAGGTAGAGGACCATAATGACTTTGAAATGTTGTCCAGTGCTGGTGAGAGTAGCAGTTTTTGTGGTGGTCGTGGTGGTGGTGGTGGTAGTGGTGAATGCAGTATGTCTAGTGCAAGTGGTACATCAACTCCAGTTGGTAAATCTGGCAAAATAACTGCATTTCTGGGTTTGTTATCATCACCTGTGCAACCGTCTTCATCAAATGTCCACACTCCACCTCCTGCCAATGCCATTCATCACAGAGCACAACCATTTGTGATCACACCCCATGTAAAACATTTAAGTCAGCCCACATTACTGAGTGTTTTTGCCCATAAGCTGAAGTACCCCCCGAATCATACAGTGTCATGTGAACTTAATGCTGCTGTAGTGGAAATGCTGACAATTGATATTTTGCCCTTCTCCTTTGTGGAGAATTCTGTGTTCTGGCAGTTTGCTGCATGTGCCTGTCCAAAATGGACAGTCCCGTCCAAGACATACTTTTCTACCCGTGCAGTCCCCGAGTTGTTCCGCACTGTGTCCGACTCAGTAAGATATGCCCTTCAACATTCCTCCTCTCCATTCATCCATTTAAATATGGATATGTGGAAAAGTGGCAAAACAGCGGGGAGTTCATATTTGTGTATAACTGCACACTGGGCCGCAGGTGCCGGGGGTTGTTTGTGATGATGGTAGTGTGAATAATCAGTGCAGTAAGGTGGATTGTCACTGTAGCAATCTTCCAGGAATTCAATAGCATGCAATGATTGCTATGCACAATGTGACCTGTTCACACACTGGTGAGAACATGTTGGACATGGTACTGACTGAAATTGACAAATGGCTAAACCCTCTGTCCATGATAGCTGGGTTCATAGCAAGTGATAATGGGTTAAATGTGGTGAAATGCATCACGAATGGTGGTTTTTTTTGTGTACCATGCATGGCCCACTGTTTAAATCTTGTGGTGCAGGAGTTTCTGCAGCACCCTGATGTAAAGGAAATGCTGAGCATTGCAAGACGTATCTGCTCTCACTTTTCAAGATCTGGAAAGGCCCGTGACCAACTGTGGCAGTTACAGATACAAAACAGCCTGCCTCAGCACCGCTTGAAGCTGGAAGTTGTCACCTGATGGAACTCCACTTTATGCATGGCAGAGAGGTTGTATCAACAATACAAAGCCATCTCAGAATATCTTGTGATGCTGACTATCCGTGACAGTTCTGGGGCCTCCATGTCTATGACGACTGAACAGTGGCACCTCACAGACTCTGCAATAACAAATTTTCAGCCTTTTGAACATGCCACACAGGCAGTGAGTAGCGAGTCTGCCTCCATTAGCCAATCAATTCCACTGCTGTGGGTGCTGAGGCAGACATTGGTGAATGTATAGCATAGCCTTGATGTTGCCAGAGATGGTGGTAGCAGTATGTTGCTGCAACACATGCTGACAGTATTTGACCAGAATCGTCACATTGTGAGCATTCAGCGAAGTGACAACTTTGCCATAGCAACAATAGTGGACCCACAATACAAATGTTGAATTGCATCAGTACTGGAGGGAGGGCCTGAACAGGTAAAAAAATATCAGTAGTCAACTGGTGCGCTTGGTTCAGGAGGCACAGAAGTCACGTGCCAAGGTCAGAAAACCTCAGCAGCATAAACTGGCTGAAGGTGTACCTGGAGGACCATCAAGCATATCTTGCAAGGGGAAGGGGACTGCAGTTCCAGGTGGTCTGTCATTCAAAGTAGCTGGTGTCAACCCACTTTGGGAGGCTTTGTCCCAAGTGGGTATTTATGAAATAAATTATTCTGGAGAACAGGATGATGCATCAATAACTGGACTTAGTGTGGCACAGAGAATGGTTGAGTCATATTTGCCTGAAAACAGGCATTTGACAATAACTGAAGATCCTCTTTTGTACTGGAGTGGAAAGGCCAGTGAATGGCCAAAGCTGACTGCAGTGGCAGTGAAGTACCTCACATGCCCATCCTCCAGTGTAAGTGTTGAGAGGGTATTCAGCTCAGCAGATGCAGTAGTCAGGGATCATCAGACAAACCTGTCTCCTGCCAAAGTTAGTTTGCTAACATTCATTAAAATGAATGAGAGGCACATACCAGCATAGACTACAACCTTGGTATTCATACCCCAGCCTAGTCATGGTGGTTTTGGTGATGTGGAAATGGACCATCCTGGTGACACTGACAGTGGCTGCCAGAAATGGCACACAACTGACATAGATGGCAACACAATGGAGAAAGAATTTCCCAGTGGTCAGACTTCAGACATAGATGACTGTGAGGGCAGCTTTCTTTATGAGGATGATGATGTGGTTAATGTTGGCAGGTTTTAACTGAAGTTGTTAAAAGGTGGTGTGCCACCCAGGACCACCACTGGGATTGCTGTTAGCCACTGCCACCACTGAGCCTGAATCTGTCCACCTCCTGGACCACCACCACCAGGACTGCTGTTAGCCACTGCCACCACTGAGCCTGAGTCTGTCTGCTCTGGACCACCACCACCAGGACTGCTGTTATCCACTGCCACCACTGAGCCTGAGTTTGTCTGCTCCTGGACCACCACCACTGGGACTGCTGTTAGCCACTGTCAGCACTGAGCCTGTGTCTGTCTGGACCACCACATCCATCAGCCAGAGACACAAAGCTTCTTAATATTTAAACCATAAAGTGAGTATATGTACTTATGTTTGCTATGCTGCTTCACTTCCTTTAGTTGTATGTTTTGTTTTCTGCAGCTTTTCAGAGCCACAATGGTAAAACACATATGGTACACTTATTTTGTTTCTTTTACAGGTTAACAAAAAAAGTGTCCATTGCTAAAACTCAGTGGGAATGGTACTGCAGCTGTACCGTACAGAGAGGAACTGGTGGAATATACATGTGAAATCCATTCTGGTAAGTATGAAGATTTTATTTCATCCATTTCATTGTTTTGGAAAGACTGCAGAAAATATTGTACACAGGTTGTGTTAGTTGGGAAGATGTGGGTTTCAATGTAACTTGACTTGAGATTCAGGACCAGGGAGGGACAAAAAGCAATGAAGTTGTAAGAAGTCATTTATTTCTTTTCTTAGGAAACGTCCAGATGCTTTGTTGTTCTGTCAAAGTGGCCTTGTCCAAAAAAGTTCCTCAATATCAGTCACCCCCCTCCCCCGGGCTTGGGCACATCATTAACAACAACCGGACTCCAGAAGGATGCAGATGAAATCTGTGAAGAAGTAACAAAATAAGAAACCGTTACAGACAAACCAGCAAATATGATTCCCCCCACTGCCCCCCCAAAAATACTTACCTTCATGTGCTTGAGAGTTATCCGTTTCCAATTTCAAAGCAAAAAATTTTCATTGAGCACTGGAATGTGCATACCAACAGTTTCTGTGACTTGTGATGCAGAACAATACCATGAGTACGTGTCCATGTCAACCCCCATCCTCACCTACAAAATATACAAACATATATCTATATATCTATATATATATATATCTACTCACCAAGGCTATTATTAGTGTACAGCCATAGGGCATCCTTCAGTCCAGTTGAGATGATTACATTGCATTTGCTTGAATAGCCTCGCAGAGCACATTGGACCAGCAACAGGATGCTCATGGTCATCATTTTATACTGGGAGACTTTGTATGTGCTGAAACAGTCTCATTTCACTGTGTTACCACTTGTCATTTTTCTGCATACAAGGAGGCTGCATTTTGGGCCTGCAGAAAAAATCTGGGGACTCTGTGCTACCACTGCGCACATGACTGAGTGCACCATTAATTCTGGGGGACTTTGTATGTGCTGAAACACTCCCATTTCACTGTGTTACTACTTGTCATTTTTCTGCACACAATGAGGATGCATTTTGGTCCTGCAAAAAAAATCTGGGGACACTGTGCCACCACTGCACACATGACTGAGTGCGCCATTAATTCTGGGGAATTTTGTATATGCTGAAGCAGTCTCATTTAACTGTATTACCATGTGCCAATTTTCTGCACACAAGGAGGATGCATTTTGGACCTGCAGAAAAAATCTGGGGACTCTGTGCCACCACTGCGCACATGACTGAGTGTGCCATTAATTCTGGGGGATGCATTTTGTGTGTTGTGTGATTGTTGTGAGCTCATGATGTCATACTGACATTATCAATTAAAGCAGCATTGCAAAAATGTCATAACAATTTTGAACTGTACTTTTTTATGCTACTTTATATTGCCACAGCCACTAGCTACACCGAGTCGTGACTTGAATAATACGCTTCTTTTCACAATTTCTGCCTGCTTTACTTATTTGACTACTTTTTTCATGTATGAAAAAAAGTGAGCATGCCTTTCAATATTGTTCTGACCAGGTTTGTATTTATTTGCAGCTGCTTTTCAATAAATATTGTTCCATATGTCATAAAACACTGCCTGCTGCATAACTGTTAATTTACAACAGAAGTGATATATAACAACTAACTGATGTGATGGAGAAAAGCAGATGAAAACAATGACAAAGACCTGGTCAGCACCAATTTAAAAGGAATGCTCCTTTCATTGTTTCACACATGAAAAAAGGTTAGGTACAAACTCAGCTACTGGAAATTATCATATAATTCCAGTCAGGATGTAAGTAAAGAAAGTTGTAACATAGCATTAAAAAATATAGGTCAGACTTCTCAACAGATTGTTGTGCTGCTGCTTTACAGAGATTCACCATGTTACATAGTTATGGTGATGCACATAACCTAATATGTGGGGGCCTTACTTTCAGTGGAATATTTCTTGCTCCACAGAGTGCAATATATTTCTGAGAAAACTGCCCGTAATTTCACTACAGTGTGTCACATGATGGACGAATTCCCGTTCATAAAAGCCGCCCACATTCTGCCCCCTTTCTCAGCAACATTAGGATGTCATGCCAGGTGGAACGCAGGTGCATTCTCCACTATAGTGAACGTCCAGCAGCTATCCCGGTGTTTTGTTATGTTACAAGGTTCACTTTGTGGTGAAATGTGGAAACATTTCCACTAACAAGTCTCTTCTTACTGGAAAACGTGCCCACACGTTTCACCACAAACTGACCATTATAACATAAAGAAGCATTCAGAAAGCTGCCTGACAATCAGACATTCACAGTAATGGAGCATGCACCCACACTCTCCCTGGCATCATGTCCTAACATTGCTGAGAAGGCGGGCAGAATGTGGGCGGCTTTTCAGAATAGGAATTCCTCCATCAGGTGACACACTGTAATGAAATTATGGGTGGTTTTCACAGAAATGTATTGCACTATGTGGAACAAGAAAGATTCCCCTGAAAGGGATAATGTTACACAACAACAAAGAAAAAACACACAAAAACAGTACAACACAGTAGTGGGGGGGGGGCAGAAACAATCCCTTACTGTGGCCGTGGGGATGCCATTGTGGTCTAGCAGCAGGTGCAGCATTGTCAGTATTTGATGCTGCTGTTCTTCTATTGTGTTGACCTGCTGCTGCTAAGCACTGACCCTCTGATTACTCTCCTCCAAGGCTGCCCACACCAGGGCCATGTCAGCCTGTGTTGCAAGGACTGTGGTGGGGTCCACTGCAGGGAGAAATCCAGGTAGGGGTGGTGGTGGTGAAAAGGGTGGTGCTGGTGGCTGTGGTGGTGATGGTGATGCAGCTGCTGTACTGGCCGTCCTCCTACTATGGTGAGGCACAACTTCGACCCCAGCAACACCCTCAGCCACTGCCACAGAAGGGCCAGCAGGTGGATGCCTGGCCCCTTCCATGGCAGCTTGCCAGTCCACCTTGTGGAGGTTGAACATGTGGTTGCACTGGCCACCGGTCCCCAAAATGTGTCCCCTGGGGGCCATGGCACACCAGCACACCACACAGATGACACACCATGACTGTGCTGTCTCCCCCTATGGAGTTAAAAACCTCCCACACTGTGGAGCTGTGGGGGGGACCAGACACATTCCTTGCACTATCTATGATTTCCAGGGGCACCTTCTGTGGCTGTGGAGGAGGTGGTGGAGGGGGTGCTGCTGAAGCCCCTACAGCTGCTACCGGTGGTGGTGGTAGTGTTGGAGAAGATGGATACACAGCAGCCACCAGTGGCACTGCTGCTGATGCTGCTGCTGCTGCTGCTGTTGCTTCCACTTGGGGGGAAGAAATACCCAGACCCAGGAGTCAGGAGAGGTCCAACACCACATGACTGCTCCCACGTGTCCGCACTCCCCTCCTCCGACCATGCCCATGGGCCAGTGACTCACCTTCTCCAGGGTCCACATCCCTCCCTCCCTCCCACACAAGTCCCCGGCACACACACACACACACATACACACACACTCACACACAGTGTCACACACACACACACACACACAAAGCATAACAAAACTTATAAAAAAAAATTAACTACCAAAAAAAAAAATCACAAACACAATACAAAAATTAAATAAATATAGCTTTTAAAAAAGCTACTGTTTTATAAAGGCAATAAGCACTTTGCCACTGACTCCTATATTGCTCTCTCACAAGCCTTCTCCCTCTATGAATGCAAAGAAGAAAATGATACTGCTTCTCTGACTCTCTTCCTTCCTGCCTGACTAAAGCATGTGATTTACAGTACTGTAAGCCATGTGAGATGTGGGGAGTTGCCTATTTACTTGCCACTTTGCCTTACTTTGCATTAAGGCATAATGGCAATGCGAAGTAATAATGATAACACTA
Organism: Neoceratodus forsteri; assembly: GCA_016271365.2. Lineage (NCBI taxonomy): Eukaryota > Metazoa > Chordata > Ceratodontiformes > Ceratodontidae > Neoceratodus > Neoceratodus forsteri. Next base: position 562,463,011 of record CM028133.1, read on the forward strand.
AGTGAGCACTTAACAGTGCCCACTTCTCATTGTCCTCCACCAACGTGAAGTGGGCACTTCATGTCCACTTCATCAGCGGATTAAAAATTTGTTGCATCTCTAGTAGCAAAGCTGCTATAATTACTGGTCCCAGAAGTGTAGGTTGTTTTTTTGTAAGGATTAGCAAGCAAGCAGGAAAATCTTTATTTATATAGCACCTTTCAAAGTCAAGGAGCTGTACAAAGTATAAACCATAAATATTCATCAGACAACAATATACATTATTTAAAATCAGTCTGGGAAAGCCAATGAAAACAAATAAGTTTTTAACATAGATTTAAAACTACTGATGGTCAGGCATTCTCTTAACTGATGAGGTAGAAAATTCCACAGGGTTGGTGCTGTAAATGAAAAAGCATGTGCTCCAGATGTTTTTAGATGAACCCTGGGATTCCTTAGCAATTCCTCATCGGTGGATCGGAGACGATGATTGGGGGAGCAGGGAGTCAGGAGATTATTCAGGTAGTCAAATCCCTGTTCATGTAGGGCTTTGAAGGTAAGCAAGCCTACATTATAGGTGATCTGCCACTGAACTGGTAACCAGTGCAGTCCATGCAGCACAGGTGTAATGTGACTGGACTTAGAAGTACTGATCAACAGCCTGGCTGCAGTGTTCTGCACCAGCTGCAAGTGGCATATAGCAACCCCAGACAGCCCTAGGTAGAAGGCATTGCAGTAGACAAGATAGGTAGTAATAAAGGCATGGACCAATGTTGGAAGGTCATCCGGTGGAACCAGGTGTTTCACTTGGGTGATATTCCTCAGATGGTAAAATGAAGATTTAACTACAGCTGACAACTGAGATTTCAGGGTCAAACCATCAGCAAAGATAATTTTTATTTTTTTTTTTATTTAGTTTTTTGTTGACCGGGTAAGTGCACTAGACAAATCCTGCCTATTTTCAGGCACAACCCGGGGGAGGGGGATACAGATGAATGCCAACTGACATTGAACCAGATGAAGCTGTTGGTGGTATTTTTTAGTGAATGAGGGAAATTTGGCCAGGACACTGGGGAAATTCCCCTACTCTTTTTGATAAGTGCCATGGGATCTTTAACATCCACCTGAACTACCACCAATCCAGGCAGATAGGACCTCAGTTTAATGTCTCATCCAAAAGACGGCACCTCAGAAGTGCAGCACCCCTCTCATGCTGCACTACTGTGTCAGTACTGGGATATTAACCCAAGTGCCAGATGTGGGAACTGAACCCACAGCCCTCTAATCTCCTGGCCTTAGAGGCGAGTGTGCTACCTACTGAGCCACTGACACTGCAATATGCCCAGGATGAGCCATCTTCACAATAATGCCCAGGTTATGCATCTGATCTGAGGTAGTGAGCTGGACATCATCAAGCCACAGGCCCGACACGTGCCCAGCCCCCAAACCCACCCCTGAGCAACCGGGGTCCACAACCAACACCTCAGTTTTATCCGGATTCAGTCTCAGCCAACTGGAGCTCATCCAGTCTTTGATCTCATAGAGGCAACTATTTAGCACAAAGACCACATCAACATGTCCATGCACAAAGGACATATATAGCTGAGTATCATCTGCATAGCAGTGAAAACTCAAGCCACATCACCTGATGACATCTCCCAATGGTAGCATATACACTGCAAACAACATGGAGCCCTGCGGCACCCCACAGGACAGGGGGAGGGCATCAGAGGAATAAATTCCAGTGACCACCCTCTGAGACCTGCCTACGAGGAATGATCAAGACCATTCGAGGACTGTACAGTCCACAAAGAAACCGCAGGGTCTCCAAAAGCACCTCATTGTCCACAGTGCCAAAGGCTGCTGAGAGATCGAGAAGGACCAAGATGGTATAAGCCTTTTGATTTCTCACCATTAGGAGATCATTTGATACACAAACAAGGGCAGTCTCTGTGCTATCCTCTTCCTGAAACCAGACTGAAGAGCTTCATAGACTTTATGAGTTACAAGGTGATCGTCCAGTTGCAACACAACTACTTTCTCAATAACCTTCCCCAGAAAGTGAAGATTAGAGACAGATCAATAATTAGCTGGATCGTCTGGATCAAATTAGGGTTTTTTAAGGAGTGGTCAAATGACTGCCTCCTTTAGAGGGTCTGGAAAGACCCCTTTCTCCAAGGATCTCCATACAATTTCAGCTAGGATTGGGCAGATAACATCTACATACCCCACTAAAAGGGGGGTATGGCCTGGATCCAAACTACAACAGGTTGGGCACAAAGTCTGGACAATCTTCACAATGTCCATGAATTCCAGTCAGCTGAAGTCCATCCAGACAGACCAGGTGCTCACAATCTCCCGTTGACCTCCACGACACCTGATGGAGAGAGTTGGGCTGATTCCAGACCTGATGTTGGCAACCTTATCTGAGAAGAACCGAGCTAGCTCATCACACTTAATTTGTGAAAAAAACTCTTCAGGACTGGAGACAGATTGGATTGCACAATCTGTCAACAGTTCGTAAAAGTTGAGCCGGTCGATTCTGCACAGCAGAAATCTCCCTGGACAGGAACTCTGCCTTGTTGTGGGTGATTTCTGATTGATAGCCCTTATAATGTTCCATCAATCTAAGCCTGTCAGCATCCAGGCTGGACTTCCTCCATGCTCTCTCCAGCCTTCGACCAACTCAACTCAACTCCTCTGAGAACCCATCATACCAAGGGGACCTTGGGAGAAGAGTGAGTGGTTGAACACGAACAGGAGCAATCAAATCCAGGGCCTCTTCCTCTGCTTTATTATAGGGTGGGTGGTTAGTCTGTTTTATGGATCCCAATTTACTTCTTTCAACATTTCAGGTATATGTCCTCATTTACTCTCCCATTTTTTGTCAGATGATACACCTAAAAATGTGCACAACAAATGATTTCCTATTTATATTAGTGCATACATTGACATGCACTTAATTATCGCTGGGACACCCTCCCGTGTAAGTCCCCCCAACCTACATTTCTAAACAAAAAAAGGATTTTTTTTCTCTCTCTGTATTACCCATGCCTTTGCTTATTTAATAATTACCTGGTATTGCTTCAGTTACAGTAGTGTAGCTGCTAAAATTACTGGTTCCAGAAGTGTAATTTTATTTTTATTTGTTTTATGGATTAGCGGTGAGTGGATAGTCTGTTTTATGGATCACATTTACGTCTTTCAACACTTCAAGTACATGCTCTAATTTACTCTCCCATTTTTTGTCCCCATAATTGTGATTATTGTCTGCTCCTCTGTATTAATAGATCCTTTATTTCCATCTGCATCCTACCTCCCAATCCGTCTTTGCATCACAATTGTGTTTATGTAACTCTGCTCTCTGCATAATCCAAATCACCAAATTGAATAAACTGTATGCCATGACCAAACTTTTTATCTACAGAATGCAGCTTTTAAACCCAGCTTCCAGAAATCGGCAACAGACTACAGAGATCCACATTTTCAGAGAGAGAGAGTGAGAAGCAGATGATTCCCCATCCCTGTAGTTATTTTGCCCCAGAGCGAGAGTGTGAGAGGCAAGATTAAATCTGCTTTCAGCTATAGGGAGCCCTGATTTCATCTCACCATTTGCCACCAGAGACTGCATCAGGGGTTAGTAGGGCTTTGAAGTTCAGCAATATGGAAGAGTGAGGGTTACACATTAAAAGCTGTAGGAGTGCAGCTCATAAATGTTGTCCCAGATGAGAATGAGAAGCAGGATTAAATGCTTGTAATCTGCTTGCTATGCAAGGAGAGGCTGATGTAGAAATGTATTTTTTTTTAATAAAAAATGCTGGCACTGTGAAATAGTGCAGCATTGCAGTCCATAGGGAAAACAAGGATGGATTGTTTCACAGATGCAGAGGCAACAGTGACACAATCCAACATGATGTTCGTTCGGAAAGGAGCACTTTTTGTGATTATAAAAGGACTGAAGGGCTCCTCCCATCTGTAGCTCTAAAAAGTTGTATCAGGGAGAAGGCTGGCAAATATAGGCCAGTCAGTCTGACATTGGTGGTGGGAATGTTCATAGAATCACTGTTGAAGGAAAAGATTGTAGAATATCTTGAATCCAGTGGGTTACAAGACCTGATACAGCATGGGTTCACAGGAGGGAGGTCATTTCAAATGAATCTGAGAGTTTTATTTGACTGGGTGACAAAGGAATTAGATCATGGTGGAGTAATGGACTTGGCCTACCTTGATTTCAGTAAAGCTTTGGACACTGTTTCACGCTGGAGACTAGTGACAAGTTGGTTAGCTTAGGAGTGGGTAGAAAGGTGATAAACTGGATAAGAAATTGGTTAGGGGATAGGTCACAGAGGGTGGAGATAAATGGAATTTACTCAGAGGAAGGGAGGGTGACCAGCGGGTGCTTCAGGGATCAGTTCTGGGATCACTGCTCTTTAATGTCTTCATAAGTAACATTGAAGAGGAGCTGGAAGGAAAGGTCTGCCTCTTTGCAGATGATACCAAAATCTGCAATAGGTTGGACACTCTGGGAGGTTGAAAGGATAAACAGATACCTGACAAAACTAGAGGAGTTATCAAGGGTATGGCAGCTAGGTTTCAAAGTTAAAAGGTACAAAATAATTTACTTAGGGAACAAAAACCCAGAAGTGGAGTGAAAATGGCTGGAGTGGTACTGATGACTACCAAGCTGGAAAAAGACCTGGAAGTAATCATATCCTATGACATAAAGTTGGCCTGGCAGTATGACAAGGCAATCAGAAGGGTTAGAGGGATGCTGGGGTACACAGGGTGGAGTACGATCAGCAGAAAGGGGGAAGTGGTGTTGGCTCTGTATAGATCACTGGTCTAACCAGTTCTGGAGTTCACATCTCAGAAGGACATACAGGTAGGCAGAGTGGAACTGGACCTGAAGAGTGCAACTGTAATGATGCTGGGTCTGCATCAAAAGCCCTGTATGAGGAGAGACAGGGAGACTAAAGTACCTCAATATGTACACCCTGGAAGAGAGAAGGGAGAAAGGTAATATGATAGAGACCTTTAAATACCTCACTGAGCTAAGTTAGGTACAGCAGACAAGAATTTTGTTAGGAAAAACAGGTGCTCAAGAACAAGGGACATGCTATGAAGCGGGGGGTAGATTTAGAAGAGATGTGGGGAAGCATTTCTTCACAGAAAGAGTGGTGGATTCTTGGAACAGCCTTCCACTGGAGGGGGCAAAGACAGTGGTGGGGTCAGGAATGCATGGCAAAGGCACCAGGGAATCACAGTGAAAAGGAAGGGGTGGGAGAAAGAGCTGTAGATCAAGTATGGTCTGCAGTAATGATGTAGGTAGAGAAAAAGGGCAGACCGGGTGGACCAAGTAGTCTTTATCTGCCACCAAATTTTATGTTTCTATTATTCTACAGTAGGTCCATATCTCCCTGTTGGTGTAATTATGGTTAATGATTTAGATAGTAGAGCAAATATTGTCTGTGTTCCTACCTGCAATAATGCAAAGTACAGCCTACTGAGGAAAAAGAGGGGCTCAGTGCAGCCAAACACAACCCTTACCTATGTAAGAGATTGGAATTACTAGTGTGGCAGAAGGATAGCATGGAGTCATCTCACCTACAGTAAAACAAAAAAATTGTGGCAATGAATGTCACATGCAAAAGGACATGTGCTGAAATAAGGTTGGGTAAAACACCAACCACCGCACAAACAGTGCATGCCCTTACAAACAATGGGTTTTCTTTTTTTGGAGGGCACCCACCAACATGGGGGGCTTTCCCCCATGCCCCCTGGAATTGAAATAACAAACTTCAGGGGGGTGGACTTCAGGGATGGGGAGAAACTCGGGATGGGGGAAACTTTGTTAAAAAACCCACAAACAGTAGTAGCATGGGGAGACCTGGGAGGAACTGAACCATGGCCCCAGATGTCCATTTCCATCATGTACTAGTGCCTTAGCGACTCAAACACGGGGAGCAGCTCGACCAAGCACCCCAGCACACAGCAACTTGATGCTTCTGTATTTACAGTGTACAGTGACAGGAGTAGTGGTAATTCCCTACTGCTGTTATACCCCTGTCACTGTAATTCCAGGCACACTCTACATCGTGCAGTTAATGTCGTGCTGTCTTTCTTGCACAGTATTGTCCCGGTACCCAAAAGGACTAGCTGAGTGCAGCAGTTATGTGCTGCAGCTACAGCCAGTGGAGACCCCCAACTGTGAGGAGGCTCCCAGTGCTTTTGTGAAGACCAAGCATGAGAAGATTAACAGAGCTTAGCAGGGTGACCCACTCCTGCAGCAACTGAAAGAATGTACCAGGGCCTTCTTATTTGAGTGATGGCCTTGAATAAACTCATTGTAATCATTAACAGGCATAAGAAAGTAGTTAAATATTATCCCCATTGACTTCAGTAAGGCACACCCCATCACTGTTCCAGAGCACATGTCATTATTTGCCTAACTGCATGGGCAGATCAGAGCAATTGAAAATTGGAAGTGGTTAGATGGCCACCTCGCTGGGGCCAAATACTATCTTTCCCACCCTATCCCAGATTTACAGAAAATTATGAAACTTCTACAGTGGGGCAATCACGGACATACTCTATCAAAATATGTAAGTAGTGCTAATGCCACAATCTTAGAAGATTCCTTTAAGCAATTTAAATCACAAATTGCAGTGAGAAAAAAATTAAGCCTGTGAAGTGCTGTACAGTATTATATCCATATTTTAAAAAAGTTGCATTGAAGAGTTGAAATAAGTTTTACAAAACAGTATAATACAGCACTCACAACAACCTCAAAGGGACATACAAAAAACAAGAAGGATACCACATATCTATCTATCTATCTATAGTGGTTGTTACAAGAAAAGTTTTATGGTACCTTGGTAATTCCTCTTGGTGCCATCGATAAGCATTACCTGATTTACCACAGTACCGTGGTAAATACCATTGAATACCATGGGGTTTTACCATGGTAAATTGCGGTACTTTTTACTTCGGTAGCGGGAATTACCGTGGTACCGTCAACTTTTCTTTAACAACCACTGTATCTATCTATCTATCTATCTATCTATCTATCTATCTATCTATCTATCCATCTCTCTCTCTGTCTCTCTCTCTATATATATATAGATGTATATATATATATATACATCTATATATATATATTAGAGGCAAAAAACTCCATTTAATGCATTAGTTAGGGTTGTTCCACAGCGACAAAGTGAGAAATTGCTGTTAGGGTTGAAAACCCCTTGGATCCCCACCCCAACCGGCATTGGGGTGCATATTGGGATAATCAGCCCCAACTCTCACCCCATGACATGTGTAAAGCAGCAGGTATAGGAGAATGGGGTGAGGTTAGACCCACGATTCCAATGCGCAACCCAATCGCCGGTTGGGGTGGGCAGGTCCAAGGGGGTTTCAACCCTAACAGCTAATTTCCTCACTTTTGTCGCTGTGGAACAACCCTAACTAATGCATTAAATGGATTTTTTGCCTCTAATTTCCTTCTTTTGAGAATGATAACGAGAAATAGTGAATGTAATGCAGCGGCGGGAGCGCGGGGTCTGAAGGGCCCCGTGCTCCCGCTGCATAATGCATTGGTGGGAGGCCCCATGCTCCAGCCACATGATGTGTTGTGGCATACTAACAGGGACAGCAACGCAAACAGAAATGCTAACAGTGGCTCACATGGTAACACAAGCACAAATGAGAACAGAAAGGGTAACGCACATGGTGGCATAGACGGGAATGGTCTGCCACGTGATGTGTTGTCACATAGTAACATGGTGCCTGCAAACAGAAATGTCAATGGGCATGGTGATGTAAAGTGAAACAGTAAGATAAACAGTACTGTAGACAGAAATGGCAAAAAATAACAGAAATGCAAGCACAAATGAAAACGCAAAGATAACGCACATGGTGGCGCAGACGTCAATGGTAAGTGAAACGGTATGGATCCGCAAGCAGAAAGGGCAACAGTAACAGTAATGCAAGCGCACAGGCTGGTTTTCCCCAAAACCTGCATTGAGAAAGACAGTGAGTACAAATAATGTATGCAAAATAATGAGTATCGGCGCAGAAAATGAGATCTTGGAATACTAAATACATTATATCTCAGGAACCGTACGACGTAGGAAAAAAATTTAAAAGTCCTATTATTTACAACTGTCCTGGCTAATTTGAATCTTAGCCATATCTGGGGGCTAAGAAATTTTCTGACGAAAAGTCCGTATCTTGCACCATTTCTGAGATACGGGCTCTGAAAGGCGCGGCGAACGCCGTAATGTTATCCTATGGGAAAAAAAAAAATTCGAGCTCCATAACTTTGCCTCCTTTAATGTTTTTTTCACCAAACTACTGAAAGGCACATCTGTGGGCTGTTGGCTGTCTTCCTCCAAATTTCAGGAAAAAGACCAAACTGTTATTTTGCAGCAGGGCTCCAAATGATTCTGTTAAGTGTCGGGCACGAATGTTATCCTATGGGAAAAAAACGTCAATTTTGGAGTGCCGTAACTTTGCCGCCATGTAATATTTTTTCACCAAACTACTGAAAGGCACATCTGTGTACTGTTGGCTGTCTTGCCTCCAAATTTCAGGAAGAAAGACCAAACCGTTATTTTGCAGCAGGGTGTCAAAGGATTCCTGTAATGCTTTGGGAGCCGTAATGTTATCCTAAGGGAAAAACTGTCAACTTTGGAGTGCCATAACTTTGCTGCCGTGTAATATTTTTTCAATATAACACTGAAAGGCACATCTGTGAGATGTTGGCTGCGTTCCCTCCAAATTTCAGCCCAAAACTCCCAACGGTTATTTTGCAGTGCAGTGCCAAAGAATTGCTGTCATTTTCCCACAGACTAGAAAATTACTGTCGCAATTTGCGAAAGCTTTCGCAAAAATTTGCTACACTTTCGTGAGCACGAAAGTAATTTGCGAAAGTACTTTTTCCAGAAATTTGAAAACAGATTTCTGGGGTGTTTCTACCACAAATAAAGACATGGCAAGCATCCTCAGGGGTCCGACTAGGTGAATACAAAAAATTAGGTTGCTAGAGGTTCCCAAATTTAAATGCCAACCATTTTTCTGATCATAACTGAAAACAAAATGGCCTATTTATGAAAGTAACAGGCCCATTTATGAAAGTAAAATGCATTGCGAAAGTGTTGAACTTTTTGTTAACTTTTCCCATTGACTTATAATGGGAAACTGTTTTTTGAATAACTTTTGAACCGTTTAATATTTTTTCACAAAATCTTTTAAAGGCACATTGGGGACCCCGGTTGCATGTTCCCTGAAGATTTCGGGCCGGTCACACAAACCGTACGACCTGTAGGCGCGACCACAGAATTCCAGAAAAGCGTAAACGTGCGCACAGATCACACTTAATAACTCCACAGCTGTATATCCAACCAGTACAAAACTCAGCAGATCCCAAGGCCTATGGTTCTTGATCATAAATTCCAAATTTCAGGCAAATCCATCAAACGGTTGCAAAGTTATTAAGGTGCAAAGTTTTGGGGTTTAACATAGAAATGGCTCCTCAACCCTAACTATGGTAGCACTACCGTGCTACCATAATGTACACACACACACACACACACACACACACACACACACACACAACCTTTCACCCTAACTATACTGATGAGACCGCATAGGTATAATACATATATATATATATATACATATACACACACACACACATATAAACACATTACATATATCTATATATATATATATATATATTCATGGCAAAACCCGTTTAATGCATCAGTTAGGTTGTTCCGCTCAAAGTGAGGAATTCGCTGTTAGGGTTCAAAACCCTAACTCCGAATTCACCCCCCCCAGCACCACACACACACAGACACACACACACATTCAAGTATGGGGGAGGACCAAGTCAACACAACCAATGACAGACATCCAGCAGCGGGTGACAGAAATAACAAACAATTGTCTAAATGTACTACGAGACATCCCCACCCACCTGACCAGGTACTGCATGCTCAGTGGAGATCAACAGCAAAACTGAGGCCATGTACACCAAACGCATACATCCCTGATTGCAGCTGCACACAACGCATCTACACTTAGTAGTTGCATGGCTCTTACCTACTGATGCCCCACACCACACCACAACTGATACTGTGTCAGTTATTCAATATAAATGCTGAAGGTGCATGATGACAGTTGTAGAAAGGTTTAAACACTACTGAGTATACATTAATTAAGAGAAGCACATAAATTAACTACAAGACACTAGCATGCTCAAGATAAAAGTAGTGATACATTTAGTAGGTGATTTACATAGTAGTACATTTACTGCAATGGTTTACCCAACATAGAGAGGCTGATGTAACGTATGGAAAAGCATTGCCTGTTCAACGCTGTGAAATTGGTACTGCCAGTATCAAATGCATTCTTACTGATGAAGGTGTACTGCTGATGTACATACATAGACCTTCAGTGTGTTTCAACATTAAAGATGCAGAAGTATTCTTTGTAAGAAAGATTGTAATTGCATGGATCAGGCCAAGCAACTTCTAAATATCATAGCACTACTGAGCCAACAATGATGTACCTGTATCAGACATGTATATAGGATAGATTTTCCTGTAGGCACTTACTGAGTATGTTGTACCTGATAAAGACAATCTCATTGCATCTGTGATGACTAACTTATTCAAATAGTAATACATTTGCTATTGTTGTAATGAGTGATCTATGCCACTTATGGACACAGTGTGATTTTTTTAACAGTTGTTTCATACTCAGGCTGTATGCCTACTGTTTGGGTTACACACTTCTGTCACTGATGCTATCAAAGTGATAGCTATGTTAATTCTGCTACAACAGGAATCACGAGGTATGGTGTAGATATAAACAGAATGTCTTTAGTAATTGATTTAACTCATAATGGGGTAAATGTACTAGGACAGCAGGTTATCCTCTATCACTGAGTCTGTCAGTTATAATCACACTAGGGTTTCGATGACTGTAATGATCAAGTTACACTGTTCATCTTCATAAGTTCATATTCACAGCCATTCTCCAGCAACTAGACAGACAAAATGGTGGAACTGGGTGACACGTGTTGCAAAGCTGCTGCAGTGCCTAGCAGAGGGAGTATCTACACTAAACACAATTACAATAAGGCCATGACCAACAAAGTTATGTTAAATGGTCTGTTAATCACCCTGTAGGGGTTTAATGTTGAATGAGGCATATCTGAGTGCCACATGTCGCTAGACAGTGATAAACTGACCATTAACATAATAGCTGGGAGTGGCTTATTGCTATCATAATAAAACTGTTTTTAAACAACATTAAACCATGTTCATCATATGGTTAGGCTCTACATGTATGTTAATAAAACTAAACATAAGGCTGTTACAATGTTTACAGTCAATTAGAAAGCTGCATTTCTCAAACCCTTGTTATAATCAAGAGATATTATACCTGTACAACCCCTTGGTTTTGCTTAACTCTATTGTTTAGGTGGCCCACCACAAATGGTGTGGTGTGGTGTGGGGCATCGGTAGGTAAGCCATGCAACTACTAAGTGTGGTGCGTACGTGTGCAGCTGCAATCAGGGATGTGTACGCTATGCATATGGCCTCAGTTTTACTGTTGATCTCCACTGAGCATGCAGTACCTGGTCAGGTGGGTGGGGATGTCTCGTAGTACATTTAGACAATTGTTTGTTATTTCTGTCACCTGCTGCTGGATGTCTGTCATTGGTTGTGTTGACTTGGTCCTCCCCCATACTTGAATGTGTGTGTGTCTGTGTGTGTGTGGTGCTGGGGGGGGTGAATTTGGAGTTAGGGTTTTGAACCCTAACAGCGAATTTCCTCACTTTTGTCGCTGTGGAACAACCCTAACTGATGCATTAAACGGAGTTTTTTTGCCATGAATATCCTGTCTTTTTCAGAAGTATCACTCAGCATGCTACATGATTAATATTCCTAAGAATAGTGCACATACATATAAAACAATGTTCCAGTGTCAGAAATATTTCAACTGTTGTGTTGCATTTACTGTCATTGTCTTAATTACTTTATTTATTGTCATTTGTCATTCTTGCTCCATGTAGTAGTTTTAATGTTAAAGTGTCTTAATCATTTTGTTTGTGAGCACATATGTAACTTTAAAATGTGCATAACTAAAAGACAATATGACATCACATGGACACTATTAGTTCATGTACTGAACAAATGGATATGCTACTATAGTAACTTGAGATTTCATAGAGTGCTTCACCACCAACTGAGGTCGTACCATCAATCATGTGAACAGCGGTGGAAGAGGTTTGTTGTACTGAATACATATACTGGACCACCAGGGCTATGTTTGGGGGTTTACTGCTTACATCCCAAGAACGGACTTTCGTGCACTGGACCACCAGGGTATGTTCAGAGGGGGTTTACTCATTACATCCCATGAACGGAGTTTTGGTCCACTCAGACCACCAGAGCTATGTTCGGAGTCAGCTTTACTGTTTACATCCCATAAATGGGACTTTCAGTCCACTACACCACCAGGGCTATGTTCGGCAGGAGGGGTTGTGTTTCGCACTGATACACCCTGGAAATCAGCTTCTTCAGTACACTGGACCACACCAGATGTATTCACAGGAGGGCTGTTTTTAAACCAGAGCAGCCCGCGGTCAGGCTTGTGGGAGGAACATTTCTGCTGTTGCACACAATAGGCCCAGTGGTGGGTGGTGTTGAATGTCACTCTTTTGACCACAATTTAGCCTGCACAACGGGACATAGAGTGGGTTAGTCCAGCCACAGCTGTCAGCTGCTGTGTACTGCCATGCAATTCAGCAGTTTACCTGTGCGTGATTGTTGACTTGAGCATTTTTGGCCTGAAAGTTGTGCAGGCACAGGTTGCAGTTGCGCCTTCACAACTCTACACAGCCTTGCTGAATGTCAGGCTGCGCGGTTAATGCATGGTTGGTCCCCTGCAGTTCATCATGCATTCATTTGCATTGCACTGTTACTCAGCATGTTTTCTGTGGTGGAACTGCCTCCTGCTGAATATCACAGAATGGAGCAAGTCTTGACTTCAGCAGGCACTACCCTTTACACATGTCGCAACCCTTTGAATATCTGGCCCATAAAGTATAATACTAATAGAAGGAAGGCATTTGTCACACAGAGACTGGTGGCCCTTGGAATGAGGTCCCCTTGTCACTTATTTGTCCTAAATCAAAGATGCTTTTAAAACTCAGCTGTATAGAAATTTTATGAAGGAAGCTAAACATGACTACATAAGAGATATTGGCTGGGAACAGCTATGGCTAATCTTTACTGTCTGGCCTCCTCCACTCCCTTGAAAATTTGTATGAACCTTTCTATTAACTATCTTTATATTAGGATAACAATACTGCCACCGATATACACCAATGTTAAGATGATATGGTATATGACAATTGCCCAAAAATGTTAAGCGTTGAATGTCACACTTTATCTCTTGAATATGAATAAGACACCAAACACAAGAGAGTATATTTTAACTTATTTTACTATAAAAATATTTTCAATATAAAATAATGACAAACAAAAATATTTTTTATATACATACAAAATAGATTTTTATAAAAGAATATATACATACAACGATAAAAAATATGTGTATTACATCATACACAACATATAAATTAAATAAAAATCTTCTTGTGAAATATTACTAAAAACATATAAAAATATTGTTAATGTTCTTTACTTCTGTCAAAGACTTGAGAGAGTGTGTGCACTGCATCAGGCAATCCAGGCTGGAAGCTGGATTCATGTGGAGGTGCAAAAAGAAGTGAAACTGTTGCGCCTCGGGAGATGATACGGACCCCTATGAAGGGTGGCCAGTCTCATCCAGGGAAGCTGGCAGGAACAGATGGTAGCCATGGAGGAAGCACTGCTATGTGCAACAGCACCATCACCCACTGCATGACCAGGTTATGACCGAGGTTCACAGTCTCGTTGCCTGCATCCAAGAGAGACTGGATTTTGTCCAGCCTCTCAAGCGATGACAGCATTCTCCTTCCGCAGACCGAGAACTCGCGGTGAGCCGCCGGCTGTAGCAGCGTACGGCCTGCATCTTCGCAGTCGCCACGCCTACAAAGATAAAAAAAAACAGTTATGATGAATATATAACACAAATTCAACAATTACAACTGTAAAATATTTCACTTCAAATATTTTTATCTAATACAATATCAGAAATGCATTCATTTTAAAGTAATGATTAAAGTTAGCATGATGCTAAACTATTTATTATACCATGGTAAATCCAATATGCCGAATCCTGCATCCTGATTGGTTGGCTGGCACAATGACCACCGTGATAAACCTCCAGTGTACCCACTGGAAGAAGTGCCAGCCAACCTTATACCGGCTAATCCGTCAGAATTCACTAAAACAAAACTGCCAAGGGTTTGTCCTTGCCACTACCGCTAAAACACCAAGGAAAATTTTTAGCTAAATGACCTCCTCTTTTCAAGTGTAGGTACCTCAGTGAGTTAGAATGCAGTTAAAAACATAAAAACAACATTCTGCATTGTTTATCACAATTTATCCTCCCAGGGGTGGGTACACTGGAGGATTTAACACCACTGGTGTGACTTCGGTCACTGGCTGCAACTCGTGACCCGAATCACACCAGCCATGGTAAATCCTCCAGTGTACCCATACTCCCTGAGGATAAAATTGCTTAAGCATCTCAATTTGTCTCTCTGTCATACTTGACTATCTATATTATCTAATAAGCTCACAACATAAAAAAAAGTATAGTTAGCTGTGCTTATAGTGCTACTACTTAGATTTTCTTTCACTACTCTAGAACTATTCTGTATGTGCATACTTTAGCATTATTTACACTAATTACACCCATAGAGTTGAAATACATCCTCATCAAGTGTGAGAATGTTTACTTCACCATGTCTGCCTATAATGTGTAGTCACGTATTCAGTGAAATTAAAGTACCTTTACAATAGCAGTATAATAAAATACTTTTCATGCGCACAATTATCATGATAAGTTTAATGATACTTTTAAACGAACAGCTTTTTTTGACCCGTGTTTCCAAGATCTCAGCACAGACTCAAGTACTTTCTAAATAAACAAGTCACTAATACAAGATGCCATGCAAAACCATGCCAGATACTCCAGCCCAAGCTCAGTAGAGTTGTGCAGGCACAACCCCAAAGCTGTGCCTGCAGAACCTTGAGAAAAAAGATCAGTTCAGGGCCAACCACAGAGTGAGCTGCTGCATTGGCAGGATGCAACACAGCAAGCTGCCACCTATGCGTGCCCTCAACACTCTAGTCTCATACGCCTGAACTGTTTGTTCCCAAAATGTAAACATTGCTTCTCTAAATGTTGAAAGAATAGGAAAAGCGTGGAACACTTAATCTAATTTTACAATTAGAAGCCCACAACACTGTTAAAAATGTTTGCATTTAAGTTCATAAAGTCAGCAATTTATAAAATTTATATATTCATCATTTACTACAGAATTTTGAACAAACATGTGAACACTGAGCGTGTTACAAATCCTCACAATCTGCAACAGGAAGCTTTAGTGAATTTAAATGAGTTACATTCCTCGCAATGTGGTATACTTGAGAGATATGAACTCTACACCCCCTCATCAAGGCAATCACGGGCAGCAATGTCTTTTGTTGGGGTGGGTTGCTAACTACATCCCACAATTGGGATTTTCAGCATATGATCGGGAGGTGAGGGTGGGGTTTCAATACTCAAGCCTGCAATTGGGCTTATCAGTCCACTGGTATTGCCAGGGATGTATTCAGGAGGTAGGAAGGTGTTTCATTACTTAATAGCACAATTGTGGTTATTGGTCCACTGGACCTCCACGTCTGTGTTGGAACTGAGACACATTGCTGCCCCCAACTGGGCTACTGGGGGAGGGTATTAACAGTACTGCTTGCAATCCGGGCCAGTGGGGGAATTATGCCTTTTGCCTGAAATTAGCCTGCACGGGCATCCTTGCCCAACGGTTGCCACCTAGTAAGGACCCAAGCGCAAGTCCTCGGTGATCACCACACCTGCATGCTAATGGGATGCAAATAGGGCCATAATCAGATGAGAATGTCCCCACCCTCGTGCCTTGCCTGAATTACAACCACATTTGCATATTACCTTTAGAATATCCGCATTTTAAGTACCACAAGTAGAATGTGTTGCAGTTTAGAAACTTGCGCTGCAAGTCACACTCAGCGCCATGCACAGTGGGTGGGCTTAGAGGTGATATTCAAGTACTTCCTCAATACCACACCCTTGAATATCACCTCGACACACCCTCCGCAACTGTTTTGCACAGCAGAAGGGCTTGCCTATGATAGCATATAATGTTCATCTAAAACAAATGTTTTAAAGTAGACATAGTACTACCTTTACTCACATACACTCACAGTCATCTTCTTGCAATGTCCCAAAAGTAATTTAGAACAACAGCCACACCATCATATAGTCAGTTTTAAAAACACATGTTTTAAAGAGTAGTTGCTCATTGAAACTATGACACCGTGTTGCCAACCCATGCATCATTGAACTATTAGCAATCTGATCTTATGTAGGCCCAATATTTAGACAGTTTCACTACTCAGCAACTTCTTTTCATAACACCCAAGAAACAACACGGACCATATAATGTAGTGGGATTTGCACCACTGCAACCTGTCATAGTACTGCATTTTAATTAAGCAATAATGCCTGACAGTGTAGGCAGTATTGGGAATACCGGACCAGCCAGGGGCGTAATGAGGCCCGACGCCGCAGGTGGACAGCCTTATACCTCCTGGCCAGTCTGGTATTGATCAATACCACCCATCCTGGAGGGCATTATTGCACTTAGAAAATGGCCCATGGTACTATTTTTATTAAAGAAAAAAATATTTTTATGTTTTAATGTGAAAACTGTTTTTATTTTATTTCTTTTGTAATAAAATAGTTCTTCCACATGTGTCCTAGTCGCAGTCCTGTAGTTGTGGTTTTGGAGCCTGTTGTCATGTTAACATAACCACCCCCCACCGCACACAGGACTACAGAGACTTGATCAAGATATGTTTGAATAAATTTGTCTGTTCCTTGTCCACCACTAGTACAACACCAGTCCCTCTCACACAGCTATGACCCGCTGATGCTGAGCTTAATACAAATTCCCAGTCCAATGCGCCTGGACCCACTGCTTTCCCTTCTACCAGCAGAAAGGATGCGTGATTTGAACCGCGCCACGCCACTGCTCCATGATGCTACAGCCCCAGTCAGGCCAACTAATCCCACAAAAGTAGAGTGAAGCTTGAGCAGGAAATGCAGAGCAGGAGGGCAGAGGCATAGAGAAGGCAATAGGAGCAGAATCTTCGGCTAGTGCTTGTCTCATTTAGGAACAATCAGTGCTGGAGAGGGCACCATCAGAATAGCGTGTGGCTGCTGTGGTTGACGATCCTAAAAATGCAGGAGCACAGTCTTGGCAGGTGGGTAAGTGACATGGGGAGGTAACTAACAAAGTCATCGCTAGTGAAGTTAACGGCCAACAATAAAACTGTAATATGGAAAAGGTGTTAAAATGCGTTGAGCTTATCAATGTCCTAAGCTATTTTAAACACTGACATCTTTAAAAGAAATCTAAATCAATACACTTCTGCTAATCAATGAATTTGCCTGACAAAAGTTGCTGAGGAACAGTGAGTGTGTGTGTGTGTGTAGTGGGGGGCAGTGTCTTTTGAGACAGCGTGTCATTAATGGGCCAATATCTCTCACTAAGTGACAGAAAAATGCAGTGACTTCAAATTTATTTAGATGCATTAATGACAAACTCCATGGGGCAGAGGGATACGAGTAGGTGAGAGGGTACTGGGGCTGATACTTTTATTTGTTGGCATATTGAAAGTTAATGTACCCCTGGGAAGGGTACTAGCCAATCAGATGCCAGGAAATAAAAACCCCATTTCTAAGTGTGGTGAGACAACCTCCACAGTGTTATTTTAGAAAGCATTTATATTCATAGGGTGAACAAACAGTCCCATCATTACCTGCATTAGTTTTATCGACATTCCTCAGTTCATGGTCACCTTTAAAAAACACATATGCCAGTGCACTGAACAGCATCCATCATTGTAGAGGCAAGCATTAGCTGGCAAGGCTGAAGACATACACACTGCACAGCTATTCACTCACTGGGGAAAAGGGCTCATTAACACTATAAAGGCACACTTTAAACGTAGAGTGAGAAAACAATTACATTATTGTACACTTTATGCAGTGCACAACATTTATGTAACTAATATCTACCATGTTTGTGTTTTGGGGTGGTTGGGTATCTGCAGTGATCAATGCATTCACCCCCTTATAAGGTCACAACACGAAAGTAAGTTATGTAACAGTATTCTCCCACCCACAACAAACAAAATAAAGTGGTTCTCCCTCAGCCACGAAGCCTGTTGCTCACACCCCAAACTAATTTACATTAGCAGTGAGTATCCAACAGACAGTGCACTCCCCATCATACAGCAGCACTGCAACATCAACCTCAACAGGAGCATTGATCACCACAGAATGTTTACAACCCATGGCACTACGATGCAGATAACATCAACAAAGAAGATTTCACTAGTGGTGGACTGGCTGGCTTCCTGCTTCCACCTCCACACGCTCCATAACAACCTTCCTGGGTCTATTAAAGGAAATAAGAAAAATGTCACATTAATAGATGAAATTTCGGTCAAAGGTTTTTTAAAATATCAATTTCATAGAACAACGATTTTCAAAAACATTACTCACAAAATATTGCATACAGTGCAGAACATAGTGCCTGACCATGAATCACAATACTTATAACATTGTCATAATGCATGATGAGGCATGAACATCTAAAAACATTACATATATGTTCAATTTATATACATGAATACCTAATTATAAGACATGTTCTTTAATAGTTAAAAATGTGAGTTATAATAAAAAACACAAACCAACGATAATGTCACTGTTCCTCAATGACCCTCTAGCTGAATGTGCAGCCATAAAGCATTTATTAACCATATTACCCCTCACAGGTATTAAAACATTAACAAACATGTAGATATTCTATTGGCACATTAATAACTATTGCAATAATAAAAATGAAACATTGGCATGACATATATAAATATTAACAAACACAATCTAGAGACATGTCAAACAGCAAAATAAATTTAGCAGCACCACCGAATACACTGCAGCTATTCCTTTCACTGGGAAAAAGGCTCATTAACACTATAGGCACCCAAACGTGTAGATGGAAAAAAAACAAATTAAGCATGTGTCACTTTATGCAGTGCACAACATTTATGTGTTCAAATATCCTACCACCATGTTTTGTTTTGGAATTGGTTGGGTATCTGCAGTGATCAATACATTCCACCTTATAAGGTCACTACGTAAGAAAGTTATGTAAACAGTGATTCCACCCACAACAAACAAAATAAATGGTTCTCCTCAACCAAGCTCTATTTGCTCCCCCAAACTAATTTACATTGTGGTATCAATAGACAGTGCACTCCCTATCATTACAGTAGCACTGCAACTGTAGTCTAACAGGCATTGATCCCACAGAATTTACAACCCTATGGTACTTCTCAGGATGCAGATAATATCAACAGATTTTACACTTACGTGGTGGACTGGCGCTGCCACCTTCACTCCACGTTCCATAACAACAGCTTCCTAGGCTCTATTAAAAATAAGAAAAATAGTCACATTAATAGATGAAATTTCAGGTCAAAGTGTTTTCTTTAAAAATCAATTTCTTAACGTATTTTCAAAATTACTCACAAATATGCATACAGTGCAGAACAAGTGCCTGACCATAATCACATGCATAACATTGTCATAATGCAGCTGAGACATGAACATCTAACATACATATATGTTCAATTTATATACATGCATACTAATTATGACCTCTATTCTTTTA
This sequence comes from Neoceratodus forsteri, assembly GCA_016271365.2. Taxonomy (NCBI): domain Eukaryota; kingdom Metazoa; phylum Chordata; order Ceratodontiformes; family Ceratodontidae; genus Neoceratodus; species Neoceratodus forsteri. The sequence goes on from CM028133.1 coordinate 562,482,959, forward strand.
TAGTTAAAATGAGTTATAATAAAAACACAAAACAACGATAATGTCACTGTTCATCTGACCTCTAGCTAATGTAACAACCATGTGTGTTAACCATAACCCCCTACAGGGGTATTAAACATTAACAACATGTAGATATACCAATATGCACCAATAACTATTGCAATAATAAAAATAAACATTGGCAGGACATATATAAATATAACTAAAATACAATCTAGAGACGTGTCATAATTAGCAACACATTATTTAACAGCACACCACTGAATTCACTGAGACATATACTACAACAACATTAAATTTGTTATCTATGGTCATTATACAATGGCAGAAAAATCTGGATATGATTGGTCACTCTTGGTGGGACCGTGATGTTAATCGATACAACATCACGGGTCTAACCCTCAACTGCCTGTGAACCTGCTGATCGCTCCGTCATACGGTCATTTGCTTGATTGTTTTGTCAGCTCTTAAGCAAAATATTTTCCCACACAAAAACATATTTCAGTGTTTTTCTGTATAACAATGAGCCATTGTATAGCAATAATACAACAGGGTATTGTCGGTTGTGATAACATACGCATCAGTTATTGGACACCGCCAGCTCGTCCTCATGGCAACCACCTGGTGATGATGTTGCCAACACACCTGTCAGGGCATTATTGCTTAGTGTATTAACTCACACCACAAAGTGCTTGAGAAGACCTGCCCCCCACAACACCACATCTGCCTTTATACACCCACTACATTGTCAGTTCAAGAGAATATTATTCCCACACATCTATAGTACCCAGTTTGGCAATGGTAGTACAGGATCAACTGCATGGTGGCACTGCACAATCATTAGTTGGTTACCTTTTCTAAGTATTTGCAGGTGCATATTCAGATAGTTATTAAACGCTGTACTCCTGTGACCAAAGTAGATACCTGATGCTACAATAACACGAAATGCCTGATCACATCCACAATTAGCAATAATGCCTGACAGGGTGTGTCATCCTAGGACATCCGCCTCGGGTGGTTGGGCACAGGCTGCTGCGCCGGTGCATTCAACAGCGGGGCGATGTTGTCCCATGTTTACCACCACGGAGAACGATATTATCATCTAATAAGCTGGTGTTATGCACAGAAGAAAAAATAATTTTAAAGATGTTTTTGTGGAAAATATTTTTGTTTTAACAACAGATGAAACAATCAGCAAATGATACCATGCTCATGCTGATCAGCAGGTTCACAGTAAGACTAGACCGATGTTGTACTGATTAACATCAGGTCAACAGACGACAATCACAGTCAGGATATTTTCTTGCCATTGTATCATGTTCGTAACCTACAAAATGTGTCATGGGGTCCAAAGGCAGCATGCAAAAGTGCAGCCAATAAGGAAAACAACCAGGCCCAGCCTGAACATATCCATCTATTCTACTAGCGGAAATGTTTGTTGTTGGTAGTTAGCGTAATACCTCTGAAATGGGGCTGGTGGACTGGGTGCAGGATATGTTACATTATTCTCTATCCAAGGCACATGATATTGTTCCACATGCATTCAGCCTGTCAGGGCACCACACACAATTTTGATGGATAACAGACCTGCATGTGAGCTTGCAAAACAGCATAACAACATACCAAATTGCCCACTGCATCTTGCAATGATGATAATACACATTTCATGTCCAAAATAACCCAAGAATACAGCTGTCCAGCTAGTTGCACAACACAATATCACATCTATCAATACCACAATTTCAATATCACACACTTGTCTCATGAAACCCTCATTTCTTATTTAAAAACAACCTAGAACTTTGTAATAAGAAAAGTCTTCCGTCAGACTCAATCATAATAACCTGTCAGTGTCTGACTGGCCACCCTCACAGGTTAAACCCTGCTGGCACTACCTCGCTCGCGGCTGAGGCATATCCGATATTCTACAATAAATACAAAACAAAACATTTGAATATTAATTAAATCAAGTACATTTTTAACACTAGAACAACAGTTGTAAAAAATATTGCTCTAATTTCACACACGGCGTTATTCTGTATTCAATCTTTGATTGTATGCGAAAAAAACTGGACTCTGATTGGTCAGTCTTAGGCTGGACCCGATGTTAATGTAACATCACAGGTGTAATGTAAATCAGTACAACATCAGGTCTAGTCTCAGCCTACAGTGAACCTGCTGATACCGCCAGGCGTCATTTTGCTTGATTATTTCATCACTCTTAAAAAATATATTTTTCCACACAGACATCTTTAAAATTTTTTTTCTGCATAACAATGAAACATGCATAATACATAATATGCCCTCCAGGGTGTGTGTCATTTGGGATAACGTCATACCTCAGTTGTGGACACACTGGACTGTGACCTCATGCCCCAACCACCTCAAGTGGTGCCGGCCGACACGTTTTCCCATGTTGGGCATTATTGCTTTATTGATATATATGTAGAGACAAGCACATACAAAACAATGTTCAATACTATTTTCAAAATATTATGATAATACAAATAAGGCACCATATATATCTATTGGTTACTTAATCACTGTGTGATGTGATACTCGGCTGCCTCATCCCACATTCAAACAACACATTTCAACGTGAATAATCCTCTGATATATCATTGTAGCTAGCCGCACAGATATGGAAACTGCACCATTCTCAATACGCCAGCCCTCCGCTGCTCAAAATAATTTACACGGTGTCCGGGCATATTCAATCAAAATTGTATGGACCTTCAACACTATCACCCCAACCACAGCCACTGGACATCGCACTGCAACACCGCCGCCACAACTTGCACAAGGTTGGGCATTAAATTTACAGCCGCGCAAAGTGCCATTGTCGTGCAATTCAGATATTAAAAGCTGGCATGCAATGAATAACACTTGATACAAGACAAAATTGGATCATTTACATATTGAGTCCCATTTGCATGCCATTATATGGGTGCGCGATCCACAGGTTTGCACTGGCGCCTACTGGCAGCAGCCATGGAGACGATCACCACCCAATACACACCTATCTCTGTCTGTTTACCCTCCCCAGACCACAAAGCCAATCACAACCAATAAAATACACACCCACCCGTCTACTGGCCTTATCACGACAATACAGTAACATCATTCCACAAATGTAGTGCAGCGACTATGGGCTGCGTCGTAGCATAGTTCCATCAATGGGCATGCAGTCGTACCAGACGTAATTGACGAAGCGGGGCGCTCTTGGTGGGATACTACCCACACATGCAAAGGGGCAGCCTGGAAACTTCATACAGGACTGGGTGGCGCAGGCACCAGGCTGACTTTTTGAGTGGTAGTGCCCCATTCACCACAATCAGACATTACAATCCAGTGGACCTGAGGAGATATTTTGGTTGAGAAGAGCTACATTCTGTATGATCACACACACTTGGGGAGAATACCACTCAGGCGTGGTGGGCCGGGAGATCATGTCAGACAGGGGAGGTCATGTTGGTTCTGCCCTCGATCACACTGCCAGGAGAGATCTGTGCAGGAATGTAACTGTTACTGCAGTCGGCATCAAGTGTGGGGTGGGGTATGTTACTATGTACATGATGGGTGGTGGGGCAAAGACAACTGGCATCCGCCAGGGTGGCAGCTGTGTGCACCTACAGCCACAGCAGCAGCTCTCTCACTAATGAGTGGCCATCAGTGCCATTTTTGGGGCTCAAGGATTGTGCAGCCGTATGTTGGGAGTTGAGCATGCACAACTATGTCACAACCCACTGAATATTGTGTTGGGCAGCTTATGCATTGTACTCATTCACCGTAACCATGCATTCATTTGGTGATCTTTTTGCAATCTGTTCTCAGCTGACACCTTGCTGCCTCTGGTAAATATCGCACAATGTCAAAGTTGGACTTACATACAACCCTATTGCACTGGAGGACCCTTTCAATGTGGTCCACACTAAGATGTTTTTCACTAACTCTGAAAACATTCCAACTAATTAAAGTTCTTGGTTACTTCTACGGTGATAAGGCGCTCCCCGTGCCAGCTTCCAGCAACCTCCACATAATTCATGAGCGAGTGGAAGTGCAGCCGTGTCATTGCCGGTATCACCTCCCATCCTTCAGTACATAGATCGCTGGCGCAACAACTTCCACTTCTTTTTAATGCTACCTCTTCTTACTTTGAGTGCAATATAAAAACTATTAATGCACCTCCATGCATCAGCTTCGGTTGCTCCTCCGAGCACAGCATTCCCAGACTGGACCTCAAGCAGTGCTGCACACCTCCTGAGTTCACACCTCCATCACCAGATAAGTGTTAGTAGCTCAAAATACAAAACCCAAAAATGCACGATGGTGTAAATGTAACAATATTCATCATTCTTAAAAGTTATACCAATGTAATTTAGTTACATCAAAGACCACCTGTCCTTCAAGATAGCAAACTGAATCAGTACCATAATAGAACAAAAAGATACACACCTTGACAGTAAAAACAACAGTACTAACATGCTATATCTAGTCTCATAGGAGTAACCTTATCAAGCATAAAATTTGGGATATATGACATATCCATCTGTACTTTATAGTGAAATATTAACAACATTGTAATGTGATATCAAACCAGATGAAACACATCACAGAACTGTGTTTTATTGAACTAAAACATACATTACCTTCTGGAACCGAAATATATCTCACCAGCGGGACTGTTTCTCACAGGACAGAGTTTTCACTTTCTTGGCCTGTCCACTTGGACAGGCAGTTCAATTACAACTTTGCCCACACATATTGAATTGCTGGCACAACAACCTCTAGAAAAAAAAGGATGTCAGGTTCTCATGATGTAATGCACCACAGGGTCGAAATAAGTGGGCACGACACTAAAACACATCAGTTTGTGACACCACCGCTAAAGGCACAACAAGAGCCACTCCTAGTGGCTCCTCATGTCTGTCCTGCGTAGTAAATAAATTAGACAGATAACCAAAATGTAATGGTGAGTCAATCCATCAAGCAGGACGGAAAATTAAAATATTTTTATGTTCTGGAAAGCCAAAACTCTACAGACAAACTTCACGAGGTTAGCAAACACAAATGCTAGGGTGTGATTCAAATATATCCTTCATGCTCTAGTGTTCAGGATGTTTACCACGACCATTTGGCACAATACCCCACACAAAGCCTGCCACCAGTTGTTTTCTCAGAATGAAAACATTTATTCACATGCACTTTAACATTCCGTGAAAGAATACTGTGACAGGTTACAGGTATTATCAACAGTTATCATATCAAACATATTCAACAGTAAACCAGGTAGATATATTCGTACAACCTGCAAACCAGAAAAACACTAAACATTAGTAGCAAAGCATAGAGGTGGCAGACCTCACTTCACCATGGCAGCTAGACTACATATCAGAAATCTATTTTGACACAGTAATATGGTTCTGAAAAGAACCTTTGTTGTATCTATCATATTTCTCAAACAATCAATCTTAAAGGACTTCAGGATTCATCTTGAAGGTCTCCCAAAAAACAATTGCCAGCATAAAAACCCACCATCTGGTGAAGCCAATCATTACAGAAATTAATTTGGGGCGATATAGTATGCATTCCATCGTAAAAACAATAATCTGTACATTTACTTTTCAGGCTCTGTCAATCAGATACATATGATGCTCTGCACCAGACTCCAAACTCTGTAATATCCAAAATATATAACCAGAGCAACATAGACATAATAAAGCAGGTCCAATTTTGCTTCTGTTACTAAATCTCCTCGTTTAAACCCAAATCATTGCCCAAGATGGATTAGCAGTATGTCAGGAAGTGAGTTCTCAAAGTCTGCATAGTTGGCATGATGTTCCCATCTATTACCACGACCAAACCATTTAACATAATTAAAGGCTGCAGATCCTTCCATCACTATGAACTGCAAACTCAGCTGCTGATCTTATGTAACTGTTAATAATCCACAAAAAGCCCTATTTTCTGCCATTCTAAGTTTTTGCAGAACTGCAGAGCTACTAAAAAGGACTATTCACCTGCAGTAACAACAGCACTGAAAATCAAACTGATATTTCCCTCCTTAGCTAAACTATTCCTGCATTCAGTCAAAACACATTAAAAAAAACATTCCCTCCTGCTCTGGCTTCATGAATGTGCAACTCAGCCACTCGGTATTATGGGCTAATCCTGCAAAATCTAAACCACTGAGAACTAACTTAAAATACATGCTTTCTATACTTTTTAAGCAATTACAACATCAGAAAGAAATTGTGATTGGTTCTGCGTTTAGATCAAACAACTCACGTGCACCCTCCTATCTCCCACTCTATTTGCAGCTGTATCTACAACCTGGTAGTACTGAACTTCTTTCTTACTTTGGCTTTATTATTTTCTCATAAGAATATAACATTCACATAATAACTATTAACATCATCAGATTAAGTACCCAAAACGTTTTGATTAATAATATATGTTTCTAATAAGTTCTTTAAACACTAAAATATGATGTGAAGATAACTGTACTTAAAGTTTTAACTGGTTATCTCTCTGCAATTTTCAAAATGGATCTTGTTTTCTTCTTCTTCAGTATTTACGTCACTGATTGGTTCTCAAAGTGACCTGACAATCTTTATTCATTAGTGAAACTATCTGTCACTCAAACAGACTATTGATTCAATAATGAATGTTTCAGCCACTCCCGTGCCATTAACTTTTACTTTCGAGATGCAGTACATTCGACCTCGATAGAAAGTGAAATTTGCAGTAACGAACTTGATGTTACTACATAGTGTCGAAGGCGATATAATTTGCGACACTTCGAACGCAGTATTTTTTCAACACTTCGTTGCACAGTATTTTCAAAGTGACATATATTGACACAGTTAACATTTTATGGAAAATGACTTACAGTATCAATTGTAAACACATAATCTGCTCATAACTGCTCAATCTCAGTAGCAGTGCAGATATTTAAGTTACAATGCTAATCGCATACCCACAAACTGTGCAGCGCACACTTGCAAAACTGCTTATGTTGTATGTTTTACACTCAAAAGCCCTCATATATCCAATTGCCGACTTCTGCTCATTACATTACACTCTTATATGTAAATTTCTACAGAATAGTCATTCTCACATCGACTCACGTAAACCCAGCACATAACAAAACACAGGTATCATCAGAAGCGACAAAAAAATCTACACTACTCAGAACATTGTGCGTCTGAAGTTAACAATAACACCCTCCAGAGAGTGGTAGTGTAGGGAAAAAGCAAACCAACCAGAGGTGTAATGAGACCCAACAACACAGGAGGAAGTGCTTATAGGATCTGAGTAACACTATTTCCCTATATCAACCACCTGGAGGTATTATGCACTTAGAAAATAATGCACATAAAGGAAAAAAAATGGAGGAAAAGTATTAAAAATAGATATAAAAATACAAATGAGCACAAACAACTTTTATGATTAAGATAATCCCTCTGGCTGTTTTGATTTCTATACCTGTGGGGACTCCATTATGTGACAGGGCACTTTGTTGGCATGCACTTTGTGACTGAAGCTACCAGACAGGGAGGGCTCTGAATCTGCAATCAAGATAGTGGGTGACCGTTCATTGAAGATTTTTTGTTGTGTAAATTACTCTACCTGCCAGTAGTTGGGACACAAAGAGATTAGTAAATACAGTAGAGGACTTGTGGCATTTGTTTTGAGATTTTCTGAATAGGACCAGGCAACAGTCACAGCACTTTCCTAACTTACAGTGGCCGTGAATGGAGACATGCTGCAAGCTTTCACCATGTAATGGATTGCCCAGTCTTTGACGAACCATGATACCGCATTTTTTTAGCTGTTGCTGGTAGATGTCATTGTTTTGAAGTTTTGTATGATGCTGTGCTTCTGTTGGGTTGTCTGTCTGTGTGTGTGTGTGATGAGTGAGAGGAGACATCAAAGTCTTGTTCATTCATTTGCCCACCAAGTGGTACAAAATGGCAGGTGAAAAGCTTGAAGACTCGGGTTTGGCTACAAATACACAAGTGTGCAGCACCCGAATAGCGCCTCTAACTTTTTACGGTATCTATTCAGAAATACCGACCACTGAGATTGGTATCATAGCCAATCAGAAGGGTGAGAGTTTCAGACCCATTTCAAAAGCAAAATAGTAAGTCTGAACTGAAAAGTATGACACAACACAGACTTACTAGTCTCTACCTATGAACTGCAATGCTGAAGCTTGCAAATCAGAAATAATACAGAAGTTCCACACACATTTTGAACAGATTAATTTTCTGTCCAGAAATGCAGACACAATAGTTTTAGACTGTGTTCACACAGTTATTTCTGCAAGGAACTTCATCATTACACAGCACATGTAGAAAAACATTCTTTTGCCATGTGTTGCAGAGAGGTCACAGCTCGAGATTACAATACACACCAGCACAAAGAGACAGCATGTTCTGATACCCGGCATCAACATTGAAATTTCGCTAACTGTGACGCATATCTACCAACTGTGCCACACACACACTCACACAAACAGTAATAATGGCATATCCTCCACGTGATTGTAAATATACTAACTGTTATACATTTAATATGCACACTGTCACTCTGAATTTGTTGGTCTACCATATATAATCCATCAGAGCGGACTATCACATAACATGCAACTGGCATAAAACACATATTCATTACAGATAAAAATAACAGCCACATCATAATGGTAAAAATTACATAACTTGAAGAAAAAAAACATTCAAATGTCACAGAAATAATGAGAATGAAAAAATTTCTGATATTACATAACAGCTATGCAATGCACATTCATAACAACATCATTTGCTTGTCTTTTCACCAAATTGTGTAACATTCTTAATATGCTATTCTAATAGTACATTACTATAAAGTAGTACTAGAGCATATTCTAAAGCTTTCTTCTTTCTCCTACAGGTACCTGATACTTCTGTAAGATTGCTTACTGTCACTGTGAACTATAATACCTGAAAATTCAACTAAATACAGGCGTAGGTGTATCTCAAAGCGAGGCGGTATAATAGTACTACACTGTTGTATAAGAGCAACAAACAAAAAGTAAATTACCCAAAAAAATGAACATCGACAGACCATTACTGCAACAGTGACCCCTACATCAAGTCACTGCACAGAAACAAAAATCCTAAAAAAATACAAAAATGTATAACATCACAAATGCTGTGTTGATCTGTGGACAGAAACACAACTATCTTGAGTGTAACCATCAACAGACCCTCAAATCAACAACGTAAAATGAAAATTGTGACTTACAACTTGAAAAAGAAAGTATCTCGATCACTAGCAAGTAAAGCTAAGATCGAAGACTTATTACTGCTGTGCTTCTGGCAGCTACAAAACGAATCAAAAGTCACCTTTCTTTGATGAATTTACATCTGAAAGTACAAACATTTGTCAACAGAGCACTGTTTGTACTACAAAGATTGTGAATAGAATGTCTCATGTCCTTGAACAATTCAGGAAACTTGTATATAGCATCAAAGAAAACTTCAACAGTATCCTTGTTTGACTGTTGACACTTCACTCCATATCTTCACAGGACAGTGGATGCACACACAGCACTCGAAGCATATTTCTGGGAAGAGTCTTATCACGACTTCAGAAACAACAGGCGTTCAATATCGATGAGTCTGGCAAACTTACAAATGTCCTCAGTATCTCTGATGACAATCAATTGAATACATGATGATGACTGTGGTCCAACCATAGTCTTGAATAAGCGACACTGCACCTTACATGGTCATGTGATGCTACCTGCAACGCCAATCATCATTTCAAAAGTAGAACAGTTTGTTAACCTATTCACAATAACAAATCGCAAAGAGAACATAAACTATTTACAGAAATCGACCATTGTGATACTGACATATACTAGACTCATGGGTCACTCACTTGCATGTCTCAATACTGGTGTTTGTGATGGTTTTTTAAACATGCGGATGCTTACAGTGCATCAGACAGGCATCACGAAACTTTGTCTACAAGTATATGAGTACAGCGAGCTGTTACACTTGTTTAAATGACTTATTGCAGTCAGGTGACATGCCGCGATTGCCATCACTTTCATGAAAAAAGCAACACATTCCTTCTGTGCCAGAAGCAGGAAATTTCTGGTGTCACACTTCAACAGAAAAGCTGTTTCAGTGTTGAAAATGACATTCTGAAACAATGCGGAAGGAAATTACTAAGTTTGAGATTGCAAAGTATCAGAAGTTTGATTCTGTTATGTGTGTCATGCGACCATTTGTGCTACGCAAAGCAAACTGTCACAGTCAACCTACAAACCTGGTCATCATACAATGACATGTGGTTGCGCCTCACAGCATTCTTGCTTCTGAAATCTGACTTTCATCCACAAGACACCATTGTACTATGCAAACACTGTTTTTCAAAACTGAATTGCAACACTTTGCCATGAAGGTCAGTGCTAAACAACATGGAAACAGATGTTACACCAACTGAGATTTCAACATTGAATATGTTTGAACGTATTCTAATTCAGACAATGAAACCATTCCAAATGATTCTACGTCTGAACACAAAGACACGGAAGATTCCACAGAAAGAGCTAGTTAGATCTCTAAAGGGTTCTGTGATGTATCTACCGCTTCCTCTACAGGAAAATGTTCAAGCTATCTCAACACAAAATAAGCTTGGTCATTCTAATAAATGGTGTGCCTACAAAGGCCAAGGTCATCTGGCAAGATGTTGTCAACCTGCAAAGGTAAAGCTTGCTCTGGCTTATTTAAGAAGAACAATTCCTTATATAGACCTTGACATAGATCAAATGGCCAACCTCTCTGGCAACATGATCTATTAGAAAAAATAAGCCAATCATTGAGAAAGTCACTACACAGACAAGTGATAATGTGTATGAACAGTACACAATTCACCCACTACATGGTAGAATCCATTAGGAGCAACATTGATCTCTATCAAATGAAGCAGGTGGAAGGTGAGCCTGTCAGCATTTGGGAGGCAACACTAGAAACACGCTGCTTCCCAGACCTATTTCCAAAAGGTCAGGCAGGCGCCTGAATGAAAAGAAGTATGGGTACAGGTGCTGAGTGCACCGCACCAGCCTATCCTGAGCAAAGATAGCAAATTCAGATGTAACACCAGTACCTGTTCCATCTGCTCTGGGAGAAGTGAGCTTAGCATTTTGTCTGCGTCTATAGCACATACCATCGATAACAACTCCACTAGATGGAATTACAGCTGCTCAATTTCTGGAGAAATTGAAACAGAAAAGATGAAAATGTGCAAGTGAATCCTGTCTTCCATACTTTCAAGCCTCGTGGCACCAAAGAATATTGGTATCGCAGACACTCGGAAGTGATGACAATGCTACGAGTATGGTGCAGCCACATGGTTTGTCACATAGTTGTGCAGAATATGCCTGAGGACGAACTCATTGAACTGTTGAAGTGGGCAAATTCCGATGTCAAAGGCATCTCATCAATGACTATCGGAGAAATGTGTTCACTTTATCCTGTGCCTGTCTGACAACACTTTCACAAAAGCGCTTCCATGACATTCTCAATTTCATCTTATCAAAGGACAATCCTCCTCTAGGCATTGTAGAACACACTTTTGGAGGACAGAATATCAAGCACGAGGTGCCCCTCATATCCATATGTTATTATGGATCAGGATGCCTACGAGATAAATTGAACTTATGATGCAGCAGAGTGCTGTCATTCATAAAAATATATCACTTGTCACATTCAGACAAGTGTGACAGTCCTACACTATGGAAGTTGGTTCAAAAGTTCAGCCGACATATTGAGCAAAATATTGCTGGCGAGCAGTAAAGAACAAATCTAATTGGTACACGATGTCGCTTTGGATTTCCTAGAAGAGTTTGTCAGAATGGTGCCATGAATGACCTTTTCTCAGCAATGCGACACCTTGAAGGCACAATCAACCAAGAGGGTATCCGAGTTACAGAGATGAAAAAGAGGTGTATATCAATGACTACAGGCCAACTCTTCTCCTAATGTGGCAAGCAAACATAGATGTTCCAGTTTGTGTGACAACTCACTAGTCCTGGTTAGCTATGTAACTTTGTACATAACAAACATGAACAGACTAGCTTGCAAGATCTTTGGGAAGATATTGCCAGTTCAAGCAAAAGCCTGACATCTCAGCTGTGGTCATTGGGTTTGAAACTCTTTCACACAGAGAATGTAGACTTACGAAGCCAGTGACGCTTAATGCCGGTTCACATCTGTGCGGAAGTCTGGCGCTGTCACGTTTCCTCAGTGTAAACTACAAAGAGAAATGGAAGTGTGTACACTGATTCCTCATGCGAAATTGAGGAGCTTGCTGTCAACACACCTTCTTCAAAACATATGTTGAAGAATAACCTGATAGACACATACTACACGTAGACACATTGAGATGAATGATATGTGTCTGTTTGAGGTGGCTAAGTGGTATGACTACAAGACAGGTGCCTATACTTGACTCAACACGGCACATTTACAAGGTCAATGAACTAGATGGCTGTCTTGTGAAGAGGAACAAGCCATGGCTTATAGATCACCAAACTGCATCTAGGCACATCAGAGAACACAGAACATTACTGCTTTCTCTCCTATTCCTATTTAGACCCTGGAGGTGAGTCTGAATTAAAGGTGACTCTGACATTCGAGGAACAGTTCAATCTCACTTGTAATTTCCAAACTGACTACTCACAAACATACATACAAAGACTAAAAGCTGAGAAGAACAGCTCGATCAGGCAGAGAGCAACTCAGGGAAGACACTCCAGTTAGTTCACAAGACAACCTTGATCCAGAAGGACAAGGTGTTCACAAACCCTCTACGATTAAATGCCCCAGAACTGTTAATCTCAGAAGTAGGACAGCCATGCAACATGGCACACACCTCTATGGTCAACCCAGCTGACGTGAAACAAAGACTAAATCAGCTGCAGCATACAGTACACTCAAAGTGGTTGAAGCTGTCAACATGGTATACTACATGAAACAAAAAAAATGTGACATGCACTCAGCACACAACCACTACTAATGTTTGTCAGTGGTTCAGCTGGCACAGGAAAGAGTTTCCTGATTGAAGCTATCACTTCAGAAATACGGACTGTGACAGGCTCTTCAATGTCTGTTGCTGTGACTGCTCCCACAGGACTAACAGCATACAACATTGGTGGAGTAACATTACACCGTCTCTTTATGTTGCCAGTCGAACATGGGAGAACTGAGAGTATAAATAAACTGTCATTCGAGGTTGCATCTCAGCTCAGTCCCATGTTCACTGCAGATGCAGCTACTCATTGTTGATGAAATCAGCATGGTCTCCAATGTCATGCTAGCCTGCATTCATCTCGTCTACAACAGATCTTAAATTACTGATGATGCAGTGCCATTTGGTGGCAAAAAGTATACTTGTGTTGGGAGACCTTTTACAACACCAGTCAATACAGAGCATGTATTCACAACTCTGACTGCCAAACAAGCTAAGAATATCCTCGGTTGCATTGCAGGCTATAACATTGGAATTATTTACCTATGTTGAGTTGTCTCAGAACATCAGACAAAGTGGTGACCTAACACAAATCACTTTTAGATGAAGCTACTTTGGGTTCTCTATCATCAGAACATGTTTGTATGTTAAATGATCAGAAAAATCACAGTAGATAGTACATGCATAGAAACAGCATGTAATGTCTTCAGCGACATACTCTACTGCCAGACACATAGTGTGTCTTATGCCGACTAAAAGAAATGCCACTGAATTCAACAATCTAATGCTACAAAGAGAACCAAGAGATTGTCACTCTCATGCAATTGATACAGTTGGCGTTGTTCTTAGTCGAAAGCTAGTAGCAAAGATGACTGAACAACTAAGTGAACTGAAGTCAGATGTTTCACGAACAGCTGGCCTAAAGCTCTTCTCACACTTTGTAGAAATGCACATATCGTACTCTGACGTAATCTAGATGTTGAACAAGGCATGAGTAAATGGTGCCATGGGAAACATCACTGACTTTATCTATAATGTACGAAGACATTTATTCAGACACTTGTAGTGCAGTTTGACAACATGCAACACTCTGTACACATAGATAGAACCTGCGTTAAATTCAGGTTTTTAAGGATATCTCGTTAACGGAAACTAGTTCCCATTATGTGTTGCATCGCTATCTCCATTCACAAATCTCAGGGATTAAGTTTGGATTCAGCAATGATAGACATAAGGTACAAACATTTTCAAAGATGGCATGAGCTCGTTGCACTTTCACGTGTATGAAGCCTTTCTGGATTGCATCATTAGTATAGCACCTCAGAAAATACGAGCTGACAAGCGATGTATTCTTAAGTACAACAGATTACGTACTCTACTCCCAGCCACAAATGTCTTTAATACCACTGCCTACATATATACGGTCTCACACAATTCAGTCACAGCTAGAGCGAAGCAACAAACAGCAGCAAGCTTCACAAAGTGATTCAAAAAAAGAGAGTTCAGCAAAGGCCACAACCTCAAGTAAACATTCACAACCAACAATTCATCAGAAATCAGTTGGTGTAGCTGCTGTACCACTGTTTGACAACAGCAGTAAATAAACTGCTATGCTAACTCAGCTATGCAAGTTTTCCTACACATGCCACAGTTTGTGCAAAGCAATATCTGCTTCTGAGACAATCCCCTATCAAATGCTTTGAAACAGATTATCAACATGACTTCTGACCACTCTAAAATGTACACTCACTAACACCACTATGACAGGTGTTATCTACATATGCTGGATGTAGTACATTTGCTGCAGACATACAACAAGACAGTACTGAGTTTATGATGGCTGTGATAAACAACCTTGATGAAAGAGCGCACCCCAATCACCAGTACTTCACAGTAACATACGTTACAAAATATGTGTGTGTTTCATGTGGCAATTCACAGGTGAAACCACACAAGACATGTTATGGATAACTCTCTTTGTTCTAAAGCCAAAAGTGTCAAATTTTGACAGCTGTTCACTAATGCTGAATGTAGTCATGCCTGTGGAAGATGCGGAGGCAGATGCACTCGGTCCATATGCCTGAGGACTTCATCTCAATATCTGTTGCTTATGTTGCACAGATTTGACACCAATAGGCTCAGAGTTGATACTCCTATCACCAGACTACACAGCTAGTAGAATAGTGTTCAACCAATCACTGTTTGACACGCACAGCATTATCTATCACCATGGTCAATCCATGCATTCTGGACATTACACCTCGTTACTAGGTGCACAGCTGGATGGTTAGAGTGTGGCGACTCTACAACAACTTTTAAACAGAGACTGCCCACGTCACCTGAAAATGCATATCTTCTAATATTGAAGAATTATGACAACCTTCATATTTCAGAAGAATAGGAAAAAACATGTTCCATTTGAACATGAGTACTTTGTCCCAAAAATGTCATAACTCGTTACAATGTTGTACAATTTACAACTGTAAATTAACAATACAATTTCAACAAATTGAATTCAAATATAGATATTACATGAACTGTGACAGTCACATCTTGTGTAGATCGTGACTACATGAAAATTGTTGTGAGTGGCTTCAATAAAGGCGCTAACAATATTTACAGTCACTAGAGAAACCATGATTACATGTCTATACAAGACTATACATCTAAAAAACGTCACTAAGCTGCACAGCTGGA
Organism: Neoceratodus forsteri; assembly: GCA_016271365.2. Lineage (NCBI taxonomy): Eukaryota > Metazoa > Chordata > Ceratodontiformes > Ceratodontidae > Neoceratodus > Neoceratodus forsteri. Next base: position 562,498,679 of record CM028133.1, read on the forward strand.
TGGTTGAGTGTGACTACTCTACAACAACTTTTAAATAGACACTCCCACATCACCTCAAAAATGCATATCTTCTAATATTGAAGAATTATGACAACCTTCATATTTCAGAAGAATAGGACAAAAGCATTACCATTTTTACATGAGTACTTTGTCCCCAAAAATGTCATAACTCGTTACAATGTTCTACAATTTACAACTGTAAATAAACAATACAATTTCAACAAAAATGGAATTGAAATACAGACATTACATAGACTGTGACATGTTACATCTTGTGTAGATCAGTGACTACATGAAAATTGTTGTAGATAGCTGTCGGCACCAACAATGTTTACAACACTAGAGAAACCATGATTACATGTCTGTGAAAAATTCTACCCTTATAACACTCAACAAGCATTCCACTGTGTCGAAGTAGTCTTTTAACACTTCAGTGACTCTTCACATATAGAGAACATCATTAGATCACCATGCAACAGTGTAGAACTATCAAGCTTTCAGATGTAGTACTAGTATTGTACATATGTAAAACAACTATGCGTTATTGATAATGCAAAGCTGACTTACAACTTAATAATAACCAATTACTGAATGTAATTCCAGTGACTCTTAAACTGTTTAAAATTACTTGTACATAATAGAAACATTTGTTTTCAAGTGTACATTGTTAATAACTTATTAATAATTGAACTAAAAATAGCAGTGTAGCACTACAGTACAAGTGAATGTCTTACATATTACTCTGCAGTATACTAACAACATGTAACTAAGCATAAGTTTGTGAAAAATATGCATTCCATAACAGTTTTAGTATTTACAAGTTAAGATTTACATAAAGCCAATGTGAAATTGATAACATTTTTGTTGATGAAAACATGTATTTTGTTTTGTACTTGTCACATAACTAACTGTACCGTATGTTCAAAATATTGACAATTGTAAATCAGGCACTGTTGCTGATCACAACAAACTGCATACCTGTTCCTGACAATATTTATGATCGCCTCAATTGAGGGTCGGGTGGGAATTTTCCATTTGCACCTAGTCAGTGACATATTATTTAATAGTAAGAATCAAATGTGACTAAACTTGCAATTGTAAACTGTACTACTTGAACAATCAGCATGGTTTTCATCCACCCAGGAACATCCACATTAACAGTCACACAATTACAACAAAACACTTGTCTATCTTGTGTCTAATCACACTTCACAAACAACTGACATTCACTTATTAACATAGCAAACAATATGCACTACACATAATTACAACATACAGCCATTTTAAAAGTTAAATTTTTACAAACTACATTCACGTTCAATAGCAATATCTTCAGCCTAACTATTAAAATTACAAGTCAAATGCCAGAAATACTTCACACATATAAACAGAAGTGAGTACTGAAGCACAACTAAAACACCGTCTGATTAGTTTCATATAATATCACACATAGTCAATCCATCATACATTATTATAATTCTTACATTTACAAATTTCACAAGTAATGATTGCACACATACAAAGATTGTATTGTGAGACTGCTTCTGTTAACAAAATTTAACTTTTCATTCGACCTTTTCTCCATTTGACAAATTGGCAATAAATTTTTAAAACCATAACCACCTGTGTCGACTCATTACTTTAAATACCATGCTGAAATGAAAATAAGTGTCTATTACTTAACATACAAATCAATGTTTACTAATACTGCTACAACTATAACTCCATCTATTTTTGCTACCTATGACATACAGTCAGTAACACAGCAACACAAGGGTAACACACATGGTGGCATAGGCGGGATCATCCCCCTAAGTCTCACCCCATGACATGTAAAAAGCAGAAGTATAGGAGAGTGGGGTGAGAGTTGGGACCCACGATCCCAATGCACACCAATGCCAGTTGGGGGGTGGGCAGGACAGTACAGCCATGCGCCACCGCCACATGATGTGTTATGGCACAATAAAACAGACAGCACGCAAACATTAATGCTAACAGTGCCACTTTGGGGGAGTGGGCGGCAGGGTACAAGTGGGTGTTCACCCCAACAGTGAATTTCCTCACTTTTGTGGCTGTGGAACAACCTAACTAATGCATTTAACAGACTTTTGCCTCTAATTTCCCTTCTTTTAAGAAAGATAACAAAAATATAAAATGTAATGCAGCAGCGGGATGGGGAGCCCAAGGGCCGCGCTTCTAACCATGAATAAGAACAGAAAGTGAATGCATACAGTGGGATGCACAGGAATGCTGTGTCACATGATGCCTTGTCACAAAGTAACGTGCTGCCTGTAAGATGAAATGTCAATGGGCATGGTGACACAAAGTGAAACAGAAAGCAAAACAGTACAGTACACACAAATGGCTAAAAAAGTAACAAGCACAAAACAAAAAGAAGAGGCGAAAACAATGGCGCATATGGTGGCATTGGGTCTACATTGGGATCATCAGCCTAACTCTCACCCCATGACATGTAAAACAGCAGAAGTATGGGACAATGCGGTGAGAGTTGGGACCCTAATCAATCGCACCCACTACCGGTTTGAGGGATGGGCAGGGGGACAAAGGGTTTCAACCTACAGGCCAATTTCCTCACTTCTGTTGCTGTGGAACAACCTAACTAATACATTAAACACAGTTTTGCCTCTAATTTCCCTTCTTTTGAGAATGATAACAAGAAATAGTGAATGTTATGCAGTGGCAGGAGCGCAGGATAATCACATAGTGGTCGCGGACATCAATGATGCATAACTTTGGGCCCAGCCCCGCCACATGATGTGTTGTGGCATACTAACAGGGACAGCAAGCATAAACAGAAATGCTAACAGTGGCGCACATGGTAACACAAGCGAATGAGAACAGAAAGATGGCACATGCTGGCGTGAGCGAATGGTCTGCCACGTGATGTGTTGTCACATAGTAACATGGTGCCTGCAAACAGAAATGTCAATGGGCATGGTGATGTAAAGTGAAACAGTAAGATAAACAGTACTGTGAACAAAAATGGCAAAAATAACAAAAAGCATAGCGCAAATGAAAGCATAAGCGATAGCACATGGTGGTGCAGGCGTCAATGGTAAGTGAAGCGAGTGCGGATCAAAGCGGAAAGGAACGCAGTAACTGTAATGTAAGCACACAGGCTGGTTTTCCCCAAAACCTGCATTGAGAAAGACAGTGAGTACAAATAATGTATGCAAAATAATGAGTATCGGTGCAGAAAATGAGATCTTGGAATACTAAATACATTATATCTCAGGAACTAGTATGATGTAGAAAAAAATTTAAAGTCATATTATTTACAACTGTCCTGGCTAATTTGAATCTTAGCCCCATTTGGGAGCTAAGAAATTTCGACGGAAAACTCCGTATCTCACACTGTTTCGAGATCACGGGCCCTGAAAAGCGCCAACGCTGAAATGTTATCCTATGGAAAAAAGAAAAGTTCGGGCGCCATAACTGCCTCCCTGTAATGTTTTCACCAAACTACTGAAAAGGCACATCTGTGGGCTGTTGGCTATCTTCCCTCAAATTTCAGGAAAAAAAGACAAACCGTTATTTTGCAGCAGGGTGCCAAAGGTTCCTGTAATGCTTGAGCGCCCGTAATGTTATCCTATGGGAAAAACTGTCAACTTTGGAGTTACCATAACTTTGCCGCCATGTAATATTTTTCAATACAACACTGAAAGGCACATCTGTGAGATATGACAGCGTTCCTCAAATTTCAGCCCACAACTCCCAGCGGTTATTTTGCAGTACAGTGCCAAAGAATTGCTGTCATTTCCCACAGGCTAGAAAATTACTGTATGCAATTTGCAGCTTTCACAAAAAGTTTGACACTTTCATGAGCACGAAAGTAATTTTGAAAGTACTTTTCCAGAATTTGAAAAACATATTTCTGGGGTGTTTTCTACAAAATAAAGACATGGAGAAACATCCTCAGGGCCCGAATAGCTAAATACAAAAAAAATTACGTTGCTAGAGGGTCTCAAATTTAAATGCCAACCATTTTCTGATCACCAACTGAAAAAAAATGGTGGATTTGTAAATAACAGGCCCATTGCAAAGTAAAATGCATTTGCGACACTGTCGAACTTTTTGTTAACTTTCCCATTTACTTATAATGGGAAACTGTTTTGAATAACTTTTGAACTGTTTAATATTTTTCACCAAATCTTCAAAGGCACACCAGAGGACCCTTCTGCACATTCCTGAAGATTTCGGGCCAGTCACATGAAACCGTCGACTTATATGCGCGCGACCATAGAATTCGAAAGCGTAAGCGCTGGCACAGATCCGCAATAACTCCACAACCGTATATCCGATCAGTACGAAACTTGACAGATCCCAAGGCCTATGGGTCTTGATCACATTCAAATTTTGGGCAAATCCATTAAACAGTTGCAAAGTTATTAAGCTGCAAAATTTAGGTTTAACATGGAAATGGCTCCTGAACCCAACTAGCAGCACTACCGTGCTACCATAATATATATATATATATATGGAGGCAAAAAACTCCATTTAATGCATTAGTATGGGTTGTTCCTAGCGACAAAAGTGAGAAATTCGCTGTTAGGGTTTGAAAACCCCATTGGCCCACCCCCAACCAGCATGCAGGGGTGCGCATTAGGATTAGTCGGCCTAACTCTCACCCCATGACATGTGAAAGCAGCGAAGTATGGGAGAATGGGGTGAGAGTTGGGACCGATCAATCGCACTGGCGCCGATTGAGTGGCGAAATAAGTTCAGCTACAGTGAATCTCACCTACTAATGTGAACAACCTAACTATCATTAAACGAGTTGCCTCTAATTCCTTCTTTGAGAATGATAGCGAGAAATAGTGAATGTAATGCGGCGGCGGGAGCGTGGGTCTGAAGGGCCCGTGCTCCGCTTGCTTCTCGTGGCGGGAGGCCCGCACTCCCGCCACATGATGTGTTGTGGCATACTAACAGGGACAGCAATGCAAACAGAAATGCTAACAGTGGTGCACATGGTAACACAAGCACGAATGAGAACAGAAAGGGTAACGCACATGGTGGCGTAGATGGAATGGTCTGCCACGTGATGTGTTGTCACATAGTAACATGGTGCCTGCAAACAGAAATGTCAATGGGCATGGTGATGTAAAGTGAAACAGTAAGATAAACAGTACTGTAGACAGAAATGGCAAAAAATAACAGAAATGCAAGCGCAAATGAAAACGCAAAGGATAACGCATATGGTGGTGCAGATGTCAATGGTAAGTGAAACGAGTACGGATCTGCAAGCGGAAAGGGCAACAGTAACAGTAATGCAAGCACACAGGCTGGTTTTCCCCAAAACCTGCATTGAGAAAGACAGTGAGTACAAATAATGTATGCAAACTAATGAGTATCGGCGCAAAAAATGAGATCTTGGAATACTAAATACATTATATCTCAGGAACCGTACGACGTAGAAAAAAAATTTAAAAGTCCTATTATTTACAACTGTCCTGGCTAATTTGAATCTTAGGCCCATTTGGGGGCTAAGAGATTTTCCGACGAAAAGTCCATATCTCGCACCGTTTCCGAGATACGGGCCCTGAAAGGAGCAGCGTAACGCCCGTAATGTTATCCTATGGGAAAAAGAAAAGTTGGAGCGCCATAACTTTGCCTCCTCTAATGTTTTTCACCAAACTACTGAAAGGCACATCTGTGGCTGTTGGCTGTCTTCCTCAAATTTCAGGAAAAAGACCAAACCGTTATTTTGCAGCAGGGCTCAAATGATTTCTGTTAAGTGTCGGGCACCGTAATGTTATCCTATGGGAAAAACTGTCAAATTTGGAGTGCGTAACTTTGCCGCCATGTGATATTTTTCACCAAACTACTGAAAGCACATCTGTGTACTGTTGGCTGTCTTCCCTCCAAATTTCAGGAAAAAGACCAAACCGTTATTTTGCAGCAGGGTGCCAAAGGATTCCTGTAATGCTCGGGCACCGTGAATGTTATCCTATGGGAAAACTGTCAACTTTGAGTGCCATAACTTTGCCGCCATGTAATATTTTTTCAATATAACACTGAAAGGCACATCTGTGCGATGTCAACTGCGTTCCCTCCAAATTTCAGCCCAAAACTCCCAACGGTTATTTTGCAGTGCAGTGCCAAAGAATTGCTGTCATTTTCCCACAGACTAGAAAAATTACTGCTCCACTCATGTAAAGCTTCATGTACCTCTACGACACTATGTGAGCACCAGCAACTACTAAAGTACTTTTCCAGAAATTTGAAAAACAGATTTCTGGGTGTTTACCACAAAATAAAGACATGGCAAGCATCCTCAGGGCCCGACTAGGTGAATACAAAAAAAATTAGGTTGCTAGAGGGTCCCAAATTTAAATGCCAACTATTTTTATGATCACCAACTGAAAACAATATGGCCAATTTGTGAAAGTAACAGGCCCATTTGCGAAAGTAAAAATGCGTTTGCGAAAGTGTTGAACTTTTTAACTTTTCCCATTGACTTATAATGGGAAACTGTTTTTTGAATAACTTTTGAACTGTTTAATATTGTTTCATGAAATCTTTGAAAGGCACATTGGGGACCCTGGCTGCATGTTCCCTGAAGATTTCGGGCCGGTCATGCAAACCGTACGACCTGTAGGCGCGACCACAGAATTCCAGAAAAGCATAAATGCGTGCACAGATCACACTTAATAACTCTACAGCCGCATATCTGACCAGTACAAAACTTGGCAGATCCCAAGGCCTATGGTTCTTGATCATAAATTCCAAATTTCAGGCAAATCCATCAAACGGTTGCAAAGTTATTAAGGTGCAAAGTTTTGGGGTTAACATAGAAATGGCTCCTCAACCCTAACTATGGTAGCACTACCGTGCTACCATAATACACACACACACACACACACACAACCTTTCACCTAACTATACTGATGAGACTGCACCGGTATAATACATATATATATATATATATATATACACACACACACACATAAACACATTACATATATCTATATATATATATATATATATAAACATATATATATATATATATGTATATATATATAATAGTAGTGCAGTCCGCCACTATAGTTAGGGTTCAGTGGTCACTTGCATACTAAAGTCAAATGTTTGGGCGTTAATAACTGTGGACCCATTCAATGGATTTGCCTGAAATTTGGTATGCACGGTGGGGCATGGTAGATCTCTTGATTTGCCAAATTGTGTTTCAGTTGGACTTACAGTCTTTGCGTACAAAAGCGCTGAATAATGCAATGTCTTCTATTTTTGGAGGCAGTTTTGGGGATTTTGGATGTGGCCCTGCATGGCCATTCTGTGGTGTGCCACTCTGTGAGATGGCTTGTTTGAAAGAGCTTTGGTGGCTGAACATGCCACTTTTCGTTTGGTGAAAAAATATTAAGCCATTCAAAAGTTATGCCAGTTTTAAATTCCCATTATGTCAATGTTTAAATTTATATGTATGTTTTGTGAACAAAGAATGGGGTTCTAGCTATCTGGTCCCACCTGGCAATCAAAGAATTTGCAGGCTCATGGTGAAAGAATCTTTGTTGCTGAGAATTTTCAAAATTCTTTGATCCCGAGGTCCGCTATTTTGTTTTTAGTTTTCTGATCAGAAAAACAGAAATATCTCAGCTCAGGGGTCACTCCTGAAGTAAAACTTGGATGGGGTTTACTCAGGGGGCTCTGATCTATCAAGCCATGCCTTTGGTTTCATCCAAAGTGCTCAAAAAATAGAGTTATTAGCTTTTAAAATATTCGTTCGCAGCTCGTTAACGATCCTTGATCGAGAGCCATGCATCATGAATGAGGGACGAGATGGCCAGATTTAAAATTCTTTTTTCTCAGCCCATGGGTGCCATACAAACTTAAATGAGGGTGGGTTTTGCTCAGGGGGCTTCCTTCTGCCCCATCTGAATAGCAAAAATAATGTATTAAATATCCCTGGTATTCGAGTAGCCCCCCCATCATAATAAAATATATAATCATGTGTAATGTTCTGGTAGTCTAGTGGCCCCCCCAATGTGTATTTTTACATCCCTGGTAATCTAGTGGCCCCCAAGCTATATATAAAATAATTATTACTGTTCATATCCCTGGTAGTCTAGTGGCCTCGATCTGTATGAAATAATATTCATTGTACATATCCTGGTCGTCAGCGCACTCCCATCATATTATAATAAATAATTATTTCCTATTTCCTGGTAGTCTAGTGGCCCCACCCCCCACCCAGCCATGCCAGCCCACCCAGCACACCCCACCTTCCCCAGCTGGTGACTAGCACAGCCCACCTCTCACCTCCACGGCCAGCTGCTGACTGTGTGCATTATGATCGCTAATGCAAAGAGGTGCCAGAAATATTTTCAGAGCATTAGGGCCGATGACTCCAACGCATAGCCCGATGCCTGTTTGTGAGGCCAGGGTTGGGGTGGGGTGTAAGGGGTGGGAACCCTAATGTCAAATTTCCTCACTTTTTTCACTGTAGAATAACCCTAACTAATGCATTAACAAAGTTTTTTGCATTGAATATAATAGATAACTAGATAAATTCTTTGCAACAAAAAAACTGCATTAATGCACTAGTTAGGGTAACAATACCACGAAACTAGAGATATAAGGAGTTAGGGTTTCCAATCCTAATCCCCCCACAAGCAGCATAAGACAAAAACATTAGGGTTTTGGTTGTCTGAAGGCTTGGTCAATCAGTGATTTGGTCTTTCTTCGAGGTTGTCAAGCCTAATGACCACCCATTCCATGAGCCAACAATGTCACACATGATCTCTTTTCTTCACAAAAGGCCCACAGCACCCTACATGAAGAAAGGTACAAGAAAGTGTGTTGGCAACCTGTGGCAAGACATACTTCTCTACCTTTGAAGAGTGTATCATTGAGATAAAATGGCTTGGAACTGTACCTTGTGCTTCGGATTGGGGGCTAGGAGTTGTGGGGAGGGGTGATCATTAAGGTTGATGGTCCCCACGGATGACCCAACCACTGAATCGGCAAGGGTCTGGAAACCCCAAAACCCTATTTTTTTTTTTCCTTTTGCAGTTTGTGGGTGGAGGTGGGGCATTAGGATTGGAAACCGTAATGCCACATTTCTCTACTTTTTTGGCACTAAGTTGCCCTAACTTGTGCATTAATAAATTTTTTTGCAAAGAATTTCCTTAATTTTTGAGATAGTATAATCAATATCATCATTTCCCTGTGGGAGCATCCCTCCATAGATACATACATGTATGTTGCTGTGGAAGCACAAGGCACTCTTGGTCCTGCCCTTGCATTTCTGCTAAAACAACTACAAAATTGTCAGCACATCCTTGTTATTACCTCCAACTCATGAACTAATAATTTTTAAATCCCTACCAAAACATCATTCTATGGCATTGAAATGACATTCTGTGCCACATGTGTAAAAACACATTTGGCCTTTGAAAAATGACAGCTATCACTTTCATGAGGTGGTGTAAAAAATGGCTTTGTTGAAAATTTGAGATCAGAATATTTAAAATTACCAAAGTTAAGAGCAAGCATAGTAAAATCTCAATGTATGTGCATAACATTGCCATTTTTACATATTTTAACCCAAAATTGTCAACATAGCCTTCTTATGATGATGACCACCTCATGAACAAGAGCAGTGAAAATTTTCAAATCCTGCCCAAAAGGTGATTTTGCTAAGAGATCACAAAATCACCTTTTGGGCTTGATTTGCATAATTCCACCATTGCTCATGAGGTGGGGTCTCAAAGAGGCCATGTTGAAAATTTGGTGTCAGAATATGCAAAACTGACAAAGTTATGGCTCAGAGATGAAAACCCTTTGAAATACGTTGAACTGCACTTACCTTAATTTCTCATATTGCAATCAGTGGTTCCAGCAGCAAGACATGTCTTTGATCGGAGAGTGAATCTTCACCCTGTGACCTGTTCAGGTGAGTGAGGGTGTGTGGGGTTGTACTAGAGGTGTAAGGTGGTGGGTGCTGAGTGGGAGGTGGGGGGGAGGAGTCAGCTCTGCAAGGACCATTGTTTTTGTTTTTTCAGGTAAAAAAAACATCAAGAGACAGTTTTCTTTATTTGAGCGTGGGACAACGATCAGAGGGTGGAGGATGCCACTTGATACCAGGGAAAGTCAAACCATTACAGCAGCAGAAATTGGAGGGTTGGGGTGCCACTATTTGTTTAATTAAATATATTTTATTTATTTTAAACAAGTCAATACAGGCAAGGAAGTCATTAATAATAAAATTATACAATGATTAGAGCAATTTACAAAACAGTACAAGAAAAGATAAACAAAAAAATGAACAATAATAACAAAGAAGAAGAGAAACACCATAAAAAAGGAACTCACCCACCCACCCAATCCTGAAGCTATACAGACAATGGGAGAGCCACACAGATCAGTACAGCTTTATTTAAAAGAGATTCAATATAGATATAAATTGATATACAGCTACTAAATAAAAATATTCAAAGATTAAATGATTACTAGACTACCTGGAGGCCCAAGAAAGAGAAAGCATAATAAAAAAACAAACAAAAAAGGGGAGATACAATTGTCAAATTAACAATCCAGAAAATTTGGATCAAGCAAAACATATAACGCTAACCACTTCTTATGGTAACTTAACATATGATCATTCATAGCAGCTATCTAACGTTCATTGTTCAAATCTCCAGATGCCATTCTTGCAAATTAGGAATGGTCTCATCATGCCAGTGTCATCAGATTATTGCTTTAGCAGCAAGAGCCACTAGCACAATATGGCTCTTCTTTGGGTCAGTGATTTGTGAGGGGTTATTACCTTTCAAACATATCTCTGGTGTAAACAAATCATTTAACCCCAATGAAAGGTTCAAGAAATCTTTAACCTTCTGCCAAAAAGAAACAATCTTGATACAATCTCACAAAATATGCTTCAAGGACCTTCTTCTAAATCACATCTAGTACATGCAGGGGAAGGAAACTGGCTCATTTTCAATAATTTCTGAGGGGAAAATATAGATTGTGAAGAATTTGAAATTGTAACAATCCATATTTATCTTGTTTAACATACGAGTATAACTACTGACAAATCCTTTGCAAAGTTTCAGGGATCCAAGAGGTCCCCAAAGCTTGCTGCCAATAATAACAAATACCAGTAGGAGTATGACCATCTAACAATTGAAAAGCTTTATAAAGTCCAGAAATGGGATATGATAGTACCACTAATGAAGTTAAGTTATCAAAAATGTACCCCAATTGGTGGGACTACATGCCCCTACACAAATGAGTTTTAATAGCATATATCAGTAGAAATTTAAAATAAAAAGAGGAGTGAACTTTATATATTTGTTGAACCATAGAAAAAGACCTAAACACCTTATCCTCCAAAAGAAAATCTGTGAGTGGAGGGACCGGGAAGGACCAAAAGGAAAACAGGACCAGGGAATTCTGAATACTTGTATTATGATTATCTATGAAAGACTATGAGATTCCCTAACCATTTCCAAGTCAAAACATCAGATTAACTGAACATGAGTCCAGATAGACCAGTGTATTGGAGTACCATGTAGGCCAACAGGCAAATGAGGAGTAAAATATAGCAGACTACATGGAATGACAGCCACAGCCTGACACAGATCCCATTCAATTGTGTACCACAAGAGGATGTATTTTATGTCAATAAGTTTATCATCAGAGAGCCCCCAACAGAGATAATTACCTGCATGAAGAGCCCCATAATATAGAAAGAAGTTGGGTAACTGTGGACCCCCTAAGTACCGAGAATTTAAAAAAGGAGCATAGGATCACCTAACCCCGCCAAAGAAACATGTTTAAGATTGTAATTTATGGAAACAGCTTTGTGACATAAAAGAGTTAACATCCTGAGTGGGTAAAGTAACAGAGGAAGAGCAGTCATCTTAATTATATTAACATGTACCCAAAGGGTCAAAGGTAAGGCTCCCCATCTTTGTAAATCCAATTTAAGGGATTCTAAAAGATGAATTAGGTTATATTTGACTAGGTGTGCCATGTCTCTGGACATCTAAACACCAAGATGGGTAATATAATGTGGTTCCTAGGTAAGCCCCATGTCCAAAATATCTTGCTTAGTGACCGATTCATTTAAAGCTAACACCCTGGTCTTACCTAGATTTAATTTATAGCCTGAAATTTTGGAGAAACAAGCAATTTCAACTAAGACTGCTGATATAGAGGTACGTGGATAAGCAAAGTGTAACAAAATATTGTCTGCATATGCAGAAATTTTATATGCAGCACCCACAAGGCAAATACTTTTAATTACAGGATTAGAATTAAAGCTTCAGAGTAAAGGTTCTAAATATAAATTAAACAACAAGAGTGACAAGGGACAACCTTGCCTAGTCCCACATTCCAAACAAATAGAATCAGAAAGTACTCCGTTACACCATACACTGGTGGTGGGGCTACAATAAAGAAATCCAACCCAATCAGTAAAATCCCCTGGGATCCCATGCCTCCACAGGACAGCAAAAAGATATAACCAGGAAACACGATCAAAAACCTTTTCTGCATCCAGAGGGACAAGGGCAGCAGGCACCTTATCTAGTCTGGACACAGCAATTAAATGATGTAATTTTCAAAATTGGTCAGAAGAAAGTCTACCCAACATAAAACCAAATTGTTCCCATCTGAAAAGTGTATTCCAGACTGCTTGAAGAAGTGTAGCTATGACCTTTGCTAATACAATCGGAATTTAAAAGTGAGATAAGCCTATAATTTTCCAGAAACTATTCATCCTTTCCTGGTTTGGGAAGTAGAGTAGTCCAAGCTGCTGAAAAGAAGTGCTTGATACAGTTTCAGAAAGAAATGGTTTATAAAGATGGGTCAAAAAAAGGAGTTAAAATATCAGAAAAGGTTTTATAAAAATTAGCTGTGAACCTATTAGGACCTGGTGCTTTATTTGCCCTTAAGTTCAGAATGGCTTGTGCAATTTTATGCTGGGTGATGGGACCACTGAGATGAGCCTATTGTGTTGCAGAGAGAGACAGACGTTCAAGAGAATCAAGGTAAGAATGCATTTCCTACAGAGACACAGGCTTTTCAGGATTGTCACTGTATAAGATAGAAAAATAATCATGAAAAATTTGAGTCATGGCCTGAGAAGAACTAACTAAATCTGAATTAAGCCCCGATCTAAGCCCCTTAATAAGCTTGGGGGATTCTCAATGTCGAAGGTGAAGAGTCAGCAAATGGTCCACCCACCCACTGGATTCCATATAGCAGAGTCTGGCACAAAAGAGTGCCAACTCTACTTTTTTGGGCAACAGTCTACAATATTGGGCCCATAGAATATTTAAGTGTGACCACACCTCCTCGGAGGTATTAGAACTTAATTTACTTTTAATACCATGTATTTCTTGTTGAAGAACACCCAGTTGAGGGTTCCATCATGTTGGTTTGACAACAACATTTTTGACTGACATTTCATCGACAAAAAAATGCAGATGGAGACCATGTCACCCAGCAATTGTGCCACCCGACTGTGATCACAGCAAAGCACCAGGGCACATCCTGACTGTCTGCAGGGGAGTTCAGCCCCCACCTCCCCTGAAAAGTAATATAATCATCTCCAGGTCAGAGGTGTAGGGGGAACAGCGCAATACCCCTGGGGTGGAAAGACAGTGGGTGCTGTAAAATCCTGATCGATGAAATGACTGTTGATTGGGTTGTAGCACCCACATTGCCATCAATGTAGGGATTTCATGATGCTAATGGCACACTCCTGTTAAGAACTAGAGGATTTATGTCTTTTAGAGGCTAAATGTATACATTCTCCCCTTATTGACACTTTAGTAGCCTCCCAAAGAACCAACAAGGAATCAACAGACCCATCATTAGAAGCAAAAAAGGAGAGTATATTTTATTTGTTTTTTAATTATTTATTTATTACATTTTTGGATTAATACCGTTGAGCCGAAAGGCTCATATACAAAGGTTACAAGTCAATAAGACATTTAAAACACTACAATGGCTACAAGTAATAACAGGCAGACAAGACAGTAATAACAAATAAGGTTACACAGTTACTGTTACAAAAGTGCTTACGGTGAGAAGATTACAGCAGCACTCCATGAGTGTGGTTCAGCAGTTTAGGCAGAGGCACTTTACAATTATTGTCAGAGGCAAAATCCTAGGCTGTCTAGGTACATGGAGCAGAAATGTATGCAGCCAGAGGTGACTTTGTCATGGGAGTGGTAAACAGGAAAGGTTTCTGGGCAGAGGGAGGGAAGGAGAAGTGGGGGAAGGGGGTACCAAGTTGCAGAGAGTGGCATTATCCACAGTGAGGAGTGGCAATTGTCGAGTTAACAGCAGAGGGGAATAACCAGGGCCCTGAGTGTTCCGCGATTCCGGGGGCCACGGCAAACCATGGAATTATCTGCAGAATTTGCTGACACCTGTGGAATTCGTGGTGACCCACGGAATTTGCGCCTCGCAGAACATACCGCCCTTTACTAACGGGGTGTTGAATCCCTGGTCAGCTTCACTCGCCCCCAAATCTAGGCCACGCTGGGAGCCCATCCCAGTGCATGGCAAAGTGTCATTTTCTGACAGGGTGCCCACTCCCCATCAGCTTTGCTGTCCCCAAATGACTGTATGACATGCTGGGAGCCCACCCAAGTGTGGCAAAAGTCCCCGTTGTCTAAAAAATATAAAAGACCTGAAAAAAAAAGTCCCTCTTTGATTCTTTTGCCCCTCCCACCCTCGCCCACCCTCTACATACCCCACCTCCCCACACCCCCACCTCACCCCCACTTCAACCCATACTTACCTCCGGAACCCAGTGCAAAATCTTCATTGGACCAGGAACACGCCTGCACTCTTCAAAGCTGACAGCGAACTGAAGAAATGTCGGTAAGCTGTATAATGGCATAAATGGATTTTTTACTTCAGTGCATATCTCAGCCATTTTTGGGAATTGTTTCACCAAATTTTCAACATGGGGTTTTTTGGGGGCCCACCTCATGAACTGTGACACTGTAATTTTGTTATTCAGTCCCGAAAGATGATTTCCCGGTCACTACGTGGAACCACCTTTCGGGACTGATTAATGAAATGACAGTGTCACAGTTCATGAGGTAGTCCCCCAAAAACCCTATGTTGAAAATTTGGTGAAGAAAGTCCCCAAAATTACTGTTTTATGAGCATGCTTTGCACAGTTCCTACGCACGCTCGTAACTTCAAGCATTTTTATTATTTTCACTCGGGATTTTCAGCATTGCTATTTTACCACACCTCTTTATGAACAGTACAACTGTAATGTTTCACATCTCACCCAAAATGTGTTTTTGCACATGTAGTGTACAATGGCGTGGTCGGTGTGCGAAATCAATGTTCAGGACAGATTAAGAAAATCACAGTGACACTGTTCATGAACAGAGGTCTTAAACTTGATATGTTGAAAATTTGGTGAAGAAATTCCCCAAAATGACTGTGTTACAAGTATGCGTTGCACAGTTCCTGTGCACGCTCGTAACTTAGAGCATTTTTAATATTTTCACTCCGGATTTTCAGCATTGCTATTTTACCACACCTCTTTATGAACAGTACAACTGCCATTTTTCACATCTCACCCGAAATGTGTTTTCACACATGTAGAGCACAATGGCACGGTCAGTGTGTGAAATCAATGTTTGGGACAGATTAAGAAAATCACAGTGACCCTGTTCATGAGCAGAGGACTTAAACTGGATATGTTGAAAATGTCAAAAGCCCATAAAATGACTGTGTTATGAGTGTGCATTGTGTCAGATATGGCAAAAAAAAAAGGAAAAATTAAAGGTAAAAATGTGCCGCAGAATTGCTGCAGAAATTGGTGTCGAGCACCACAGAAGTTCTGTGGCAAATGAGAACCCTGCTACAGAACTTTGCTCCAATGTACCACAGAAAAATCAGGGCCCTGGGAATAGGAGGTACCAAGTTTCTAGGGGTAGCAATCTCCTCAGCCAGAGGAGGCTTTGTCAAGGGGTGCAGCAGAGGTGGATGACTTGGGGGGGGGGATGGGGGAAAGGTGCAGGGTGGAGTGGTGACAAGAAAGGGGGTGGTAAGGGATAATGTGATGGGAAGTAGGGAGTGAAGTCAGGATTATGATTGGATAGTCTGAGTTTATAAGGGGAAGCAGCAGTCATTTTTGTGGACTAGGTGGTATCAGAGCCCAGTTTTGAACTGGTCCAGCTTGTTGCAATCAATAAATCAATAAGGGGGCAGGGAGGTCGTTTAGCCATTTAGATCTCCAGTAAAGTAGGGATCATTGTCCAAGCATAGTGCGTTTGAAGGGCACCAGTAGCCCCCCCCTTCCCATTTGCACTCCTAGTGGTTTGGTAGGTTGGGTGAACTTAAATAGATTATCAGTGGATTTAGGTGTCAGTCCAAGTAGAGATTTTTTTCCACAGCAAGCAGGCAGGCCTGGTACTTTATTCTAAGATGGAGAGGAAGCCACCCTGTCTCTTTATGGAGATCATAGATATGAGTCTGAATGGTCCACCCTCAGGACCAGCCTACAGGCCTTATTGAGGAGGGTTTTTACTCTTTTCAGTGTGGTATCCAAACCAGCCCCATAGATCACAAGCCCATAATCAATGGTAGACAGCACTGAGCCATGTGTAGCCAGTTTCAGGGTTTCAGAAGTCATTGCATGCTTGTGGTGATAGAGAACACCCAGCATAGCACTGGCAGATTTCACTACTTGGTCAATGTGCACGGTGAAGGTGAGGGTGTCATCTAGGTGATCACCCAGATACTTAAATGTACCAACCTGCTCTAGTAAATCCACTTTGTGGCTGTGGATTAGAAGTGGACCAAACTTCTTTTGCTATGGGGCATAGTGAAGAGTATGCTTGAAGTTTTCTTATAATTGAACAGGAGTTTATTCTGCGTGAACCACATTTCTAGCCTTTGAAAGTTGGCTTGTAGTTCCATCATTATTACTACCGTATCTCTGCCAGGTACTGAGATGACAACAGTATATGTTCCTTAAGTATAGTAGAAATTATGGTATCATTCAGTAACTGGGAATTAAAACACCAAACCTTGTCACGGTCTGATAGAGACTTTGGGGAGATTTTCATCAGAACTGCTAAATGATCAAATATAATGAAAGGACAAATTTCACAAATAAATATATTTTGAAGCAGTTCTTGTGATACTAAAAAAATCTATTCTTGAAAAAGATTTATGGGGAGGTGAGTAAAAAGTGTATCGGTTGTCCTGGGGATGGAGAATTCTCCACGGTTCAATTAAACCAAGCCCACCCATCAAATCCGGTAGACTTCTTTGTCCAGGAGATAAACCTTTTTTATATGAATTAGATCTGTAAATGTCAGGCTGCATAGTAAGATTACAATCTCCTGCTATTAAAATAGGAACATTGACAAAATGGGCTAATTCAGAAGCTAAATCTGCAAAAAAAGATGAGGAATCAATATTAAGGCCATAAACAGTACCCAAAACAATTTCATGAGTTCCCATCACACCAAATAAAAAAGATATCACCCTTTCAGATTCCATATTTCAGTTTTAAGGTGAAACAATATAAATCGTGATAATAAAATCACCACTCCTTCTCTTCAGGAATTTTTGCCTGCCCCAAAAACTTGACCGACCCATAACCTTCTTAGGTAGTAGACATCATTCCTTTTTAAATGGGTTTCTTGTAAGAAGGCAATCTGGGTACATAACCTTTTAAGATGTTTAATAATCATGTAATGCTTTCTCTTTTGTTGGGCTCCCCTTACATTTAAAGGGACAGTGTCAACCCATTTTGCATCATATTGTTTCTAGATGAAAATCCACATTTTATAACTGTGTACCTTATCTAAAATGCATTAATGTTGCTGTTTGCTTTATCTACTTTCTTTCTTAGTGGAAATGAAATGCATGGTAATAGTGTAATTATACCCAACTGTGTTTTGTTTGAAATCCCTAATCAACTCTTATTGCATACTTCCTGAACATTATAAACACCCCAGACAGTGCAGCCACTCATTAGGCAATAGTCCCCTCTCCTCCCACTATATCATGAGTGGCTAGACTGTGTGAGGCTGTTTCCATGTCCAGGAAAGATGCAGAGAAAGCTGCTCAAGGAATGTAAACAAATATGTTTTAGTGTGGTAACACCAGTATGGTGGGCACTCAGTTTTTCACTTTTAGAAACAAAAATGGAATCCAAATCAAACAACCAACTACATTGACAATCTTTACAGAATGTGAGCAATCATGAAATGTGTTTTCCAAACTAAGGACACTTTGAGGCCTAAGGGGGATGACAGTGTCCTTTTAAAGTGCCTGGATTGGTGGTAGTTCAGGTGGATGTTAAAGATCCCATGGCACTTATCGAAAAGAGTAGGGGAATTTTTTATTGAAAACTTCAAAACAAGATAAACAAAATTGTATTGCATCATACAAAATCATAAGGAAAAAATTGAAAAACAGAAATAAGTATTACAGCATACAGAAAACTTAAACATAAATAATCCACATTTGCACAAACGAATATCCCCCATCCCTACCCCACTAAAAGAGTAGGGGAATTATTTATTGAACATTCCAAATGAAAGTAAACAAATTTGTATTACATCATATAAAATCATAATGGAAGAATTGAAAACAATAACAAGCATAACAACAGGCAGGAAACTGAGAAAAAAAATAAGTCACATATGTACACAAAAAAAGAAAGAAAAAAAACCCCAACCCACCCCTACTAAAAGAGTAGAGAAATTTTCCAAAAAAATTGAAAATTAAAACAAAACCACCATAGCAGAACCCCACACAAAAACATAATGCAAACCCAAAACAAAATGAAAACTTAATAGGTATTGCAGTATGCATCTAAAGGAACATCAGCAATTGAGTCTTAAACAGAATACTAAAAACAAAGTACCTCATCTCTACCATTTGGAAAGCTGAAAACAAAACAAGTATATACTCATAACCCTTTACACAGTTCTACTAAAATGAAGGAAATCAAAGATAATCACCCTGTATCCAACCAATGTAAATGTTTCCAAGATTTTCTAAACATAGCATCAGAAAAGTGCCCTTTTCAAACTGCAGAATCTGGAAAAAAAGAATGATGAATTTTCCAGAACACTTGGTCAGGAGACACATAATGCTTTGTAAAGACCAACACAAGCGTGCCTGCAAAGATGATATTTAATACAGGCAAAGAGCACATATACTGTATCAGAGTAAAATTTACTCCAAGAGGCTGGTAAAATTCATAGATGAAAGTCTGATCCGTTAATGAACCCAGGGGTAATAATGGCCATTGAGCAGTGGTGTAGGCCCAAAATTCAATAACATAAGGGCAGTCAAAAAATAAATGTTGCACTGTTTCTAAAGGGGCATTACACACAAGTGACCTAGGACACCCACTATCTAAGATACCCTTGTGCTTTAACTTACTCTTCACATTCAATTTCAAATGAGCTGTGAGCCATACCACATCCCACATATAAGCAGGGATCCTTTTAGAAATTAACATATTACTAACATGCAAAACCTCAGCCACTGAAAAAACAGAAAAGGCTGAAGGAATCAGAAATCTTTTCATAATTGACTCATACAACGTCTTCCACTGATAAGTGATGAAATGAGACTTGAAAAGACCCCATGTTTTAATCTTTGAAAAGCAAAACTGAAAATGGACTGGAAGTCCTTTTAGTGAAATTTGTTTCGGGAAACTACCATATAAGTCTCATCGAGAAAGCCAAGGGGAGACAATGTCTCCAACCCAAGACCCCCATATTTTCCCTGATGTTGTAATAGGGGAAAAATTTTGAAAAAAATAATGAAAAAAAAAAACACAATAGGGTTAATCATTTTGATACCACCTAAATGAAAATCCTGATACAAAATACCCCTTTTTATAGGATTCAACCTACTACCCCAAATAGCAGAAAAAAATAAACCATAAATGGTGGTGTCCAAGGAGGGTGGTGGAGGGAAAACTACACATAAATATAAAAACATATTTAACAAAAAGGATTTAACCAGATAAACTCGTTTCTTTTTAGACATTTTCCACTTATTCCAATTTTGCACTTTAAACTGTGCTCACTTTATAGATAAATCCCAGTTATACAATGCTGGATTCAACACACCCCAATAAAGGCCCAAAATCTTGCCAGGGGCCCAAACAAATCGGGACATTAGGATAATCCAATACAACCTCAGGATCTAAATTTAAAGAAAAATGCTTACTTTTGGAGAGATTGATATGTGACCCAGAACCCTTCGTATATGCCATCAGCAAGGCCGCAGAGACATGGCACGAGGGGAGATCTGCCAATGTAAGACAAATATCATCAGCATACACAATAGTCTTAATTTCTAGACATGTACTATTAAATGATAACCCCCTGATTGTATCAGAAGCATTGAGACATGTAAGTAAGGGTTCCAAAGAAATAATGTATAACAGGGGACTTAACGGACAACCTTGCCGAACCCCTTTCATGATGGAAACAGGACATCCTACCCAACCATTTACAAAAGGAAATGCCAATGCCCCAGTATAACACACTCGTAGCCAGTCTATGAAAATAATCGGAAAATTCATACAGGACTTACAAGCCCATAAATAATTGTGAGAAACACTATCAAAAGCCTGTTTCTGATCCAGGCTGATAATGAACCCCATAATGTCACCCGACTGTCCCTTATCAAAAATCTCACGCAAAAGAATAAGACCATCTTGAATCGATCTGCCTGGTACTGAACAAAACTGGGTCGGGTGGATTACATCATGTAGACAAACTGAAAAACGATTACTAAGAATTTTTGCCAAAAATTTATAATCACAATTCAAAAGAGTAATTGGTCTCCAATTGTCTAAACAGGTTTTAACACCTGGTTTATATAACAAAATAACCAGGCCAACATACATACTAGGAGGCAACAATTTAAGATCCAAACAATATGTAAAAAGGCCAGTAAGTTCTTTCGCTAACCATGGGACCAAAAGCATGTAAAATTCATTTGGTAACCCATCAAACCCAGGTGATTTACCCACAGGAGAGTGAACCACAACATCCATAACTTCTTTCTCAGAGATAGGCTTAAGTAAACCAGAAATTAAATATACAGGCAACTGAGGAAGTGGACAAGAGGAAAGCTATTCTGAATACGGGGTCAGTGGCCCACAGCCCCCGTAAATAATGAAGACAGTTTTTCGGACACCTCATGTAAAATATCATCCTTCTGGTACAGAATATCACCAGAGGAATTCAATAACGTAGTAATATCTTTTTTCAATCTAGAGGCACAACAACAATCAAAAGGGTTCGTATGAGCCCGTGTCCCATTAATCCCAAATCTCTGCTCCTGTCGCAAAGAAGCCATACGATCATATTGTAATTTTGTTAATCTCAGTTTTAAATCACGAAATTCATGAATATCATAATCAAGACCCTGAATAATACGTTCTTGAAAAACAAGAAAGGATTGTCTAACAGCATAATATTCATGAATTTTATGTTTACCAAGAAGCCGTACAATTGACTTAAAATAAGACTGGAAATCAAGCTTAGTATCCTCCCACCACAAAAGGTAATCATCATACAAAAAATAAACAGATTGTCTAGCCCTAATAATATCATGAAAGCCTTGTCTGACTTCTGGGATATCAAGTAAGGACAAATTCAGTTTCCAGTAACCAAACCCTCGAAGTTGTATGACAATTTGAAAGGGTAACACTAAGTAGAGCATGATCTGAAGTAGCCACCAAGGAGACCGTTGGCAGTGTAACTTGTAAAGAATGAGGAATAAACCAATAATCAATTCAGGAAGATCTTTGTCCCTGAAAAAAAAGAGTAGGGGAATTTCCCCAGTGTCCTGGCCAAATTTCCCTCATTCACTAAAAAAATACCACCAACAGCTTAATCTGGTTCAAGGTCAGTTGGCATCCATCTGTATCACCCTCCCCCAGGTCGTGCCTGAAAATAGGCAGAATTTGTGTAGTGCACTTACCCGGTCAACAAAAACTAAATAAATAAATAAAAAGTAACAAAACAATAATTAGTAGTCAATATAGAAAATGTAATACAGCCTGATAAAGCAGTGTGCAGTTCAACCTCTGAGAAATACTTCAACCATTCTGAAATAAATGAAAGCTCCTGGTCTTTCTCCCCAATTGAAGCACCCCTGACAAAAGTAGTCTTTCAAAAATATCTACAATAAAAGACACAATATCCCCCCCAACCCTGTAAAACAAAAATAAATCCTCCCCGTCCCTAATGGCCCCAACTCCCTAAAGATCTAGACAATGATGATGATAATTAAGAAACCGTCTAACTCTTATACAGACATACGGACATACGAACATGCAAAATTGCCTGCAGAAAAAGACCTATAGGTCTATTAACTCTGCCCGAGTGTGCAGCTCACAGTTTAATATTCCTGCAGCTGCTCCCCCAACACAATCCCCACCCTTCATCTCCTCTCCTGGGCCTCTCCCCCATTATGTTCTTGTCTGTCCTTACCCTACCCGTGACTGTATTCCATCCTTGCTTAAAACTGATCTTGTGTATGTCTTTTTAAGTATTTAAAGGTCTCTATCATGCCCTCCCTCTCCCTTCTGTCCTCCAGGGAGTACCTGTTGAGCTCCCTCAATCTTTCCTCATATGGCATCTCCCCTAGCCCCATGATAATTTTTTGTTGCCATATGCTGCACCCCTCCACTAATCTCATGTCATTTTGAGGTAAGAGCACCAGTACTGCACACAGTACTCCAAGTGCAGTCTTACCAGTGATCTATACAAGGGCAGGATGACCTCCTCCTTGCTGGAGATGATACTCCTGGCAATGCACCCCAGCATTTGATTTGCCCTTGCTGCTACCATCCTACCCTGTGCTGATAACTTCAAGTCCCCTGTGACTAGTACCCCTGGGTTCCTCTCCTCCTTTGAAGCTAATACATGCACTCCCCTCAGCCAGTAGCTGGTCCTGGGGTTTCTGGCTCTGAGGTGCATGACCTTGTACTTCTTTGCATTAAAGCCCAACTGCCAGTCCTCTGACTAGTGCTTGAATTTAGCTAGATCCTCCCTGAGTACCTGCCTCCCTTCCAGACTGTCCACATTTCACAAATCTTTGTGTCATCAGTGAAAAGGCTGATCTAACTTTTGACCCCCTCTGCAATGTCTCCTATGAAGACATTGAATGAAACAGGGCCAAGTACTGAATCATGCGGTACCCCACTAGTTATGGGTCTTGGCTTGGATGTCTTCCCCCTTACAACTACCATCTGCTGTCTACCCTGAAGCCATTTCTTAACCCACCCCACTAGTTTCTCCCCTAACCCCAGGTCCCTCAGCTTGCCAAATAACCTCCCGTGTGGCACCAAGTTGAAAACTTTGCTGAAGTCCAGATACAGGACAACCACAGCATGACCCTCATCAACTGCCCTGGTGACCCCTTCAAAAAAGTTGATTAGGTTAGTCTGGCAAGATGTTTCTGAGACAAACCCATGCTGTAGTCCATTACTATCCAGAAAGGTTATCAACCTCTCTTTCAGAATGGTCTCCATCAACTTCCCCACTATAGAAGTCCAGCTAACCGGTCTGTAATTATCCTTGGGCCCACTCTTATGGAGAGGCACCATGTGAGCCATCCTCCAGTCCCTGGGCACATTCCCCATCTCCTAGGAGGTGTTAAACAGGTCTGTTCAGAGGGCCTGCCAACACCCCTCTCAGTTCCTTCAGGACTTTTGGATGTACACCATCCGGTCATGGTGTCTTGTCCACCTGCAAGGCCTTAAAGGCTTTTAGAAACCTATCCTCCTGGATGACTGTGTCTGTTATCTCTGCACCCCCCACCACTCACTCATTTCCCTTGTGGTATTGGGCCATCCTTTTCTTTTGTGAGCACTGAGCAGAAATTCTCATTGAGTGATTCAACCTGGCCCTCCCCTTTTTCTGCCCATCCCCCTCCCTCTTGATTCTAACAATATCGTCCCTACAACTCCTCTTCTCCTTTATGTATTTGAAGAACTCCTTCTCCGTTTCTCTGATCCAGTGAGCCAATCTGAGCTCCTTTGCTGCTTTGGCTGCCCTGACTGCCCAACTCACTTCCCTAGATGCTTTTGAGTACACCTCCTTGTTTTCCACCCACCCAGATTATGTGAACCTGTTGAAGGCCAATCTCTTGTCCCCTCACCTTTCCCATCACTTCCCTGCTGAGCCAGCTATTTTTTTTTTTACCTGGACTGCTTACTCTGAGTCTTGGCACATGTGTTTGTGGCCTCATTCAGACCCTTCTTTATGACTGACCCCTTCATTTCAGCATCCATCCCTGGGCTAATTCCATCAAGATGCACCTCTAAGGATTCTGCCTATCCTGGCAAAATCTGCCTTTCTGAAGGCTACCACCCTTGTCCTGGTCTTAGCCAACTCCCTCCCTCTGTTGAGGAAGAACCACATCGAATGGTGTTCACTTCCTGCTAGTGGGTCCTGTACAACCACATCCTGGGCTTGGTCACCATTTGCTAACACAGTATCCAGTATGTTCCCCTCCCTGGTGGGTTCTGTCACTCCCTGCTGTAGGTAGCTGTCCTGGATACCCTCAAGCAGTATCTGTTCCCTTGCATTTGTGGTAGTCATGCTCTGCCAGTCAATCCCAGGTAGGTTGCAGTCACCCACTATAACCATACTCCCTTTGCCCCTGACCTTCCTGATTTGCTCCACCCTCTCCCTGTCAATCTCCTTGTTTTGTGAGGGTGACCTGTACACCACCACCAACCTAATCCTCTTACCTCTGGGGTTTTGGAAGAGTACCCATATGGGTTCTGGCCTCCCCTTTTCCCCTCCTCCCTGGTACACAATTTCCTATCCTTAACATAAATAGCCACCCCTCCTCCTCTCCCCCCTTCCTATCTTTGTGGTACATCTTCTATCCAGGAATTGTGAGATCACAGTCATGGTGTTGGGTGGCCCAGGTTTCCAATATGGCGGCAATATCATCCTCCATCATTGCCTGGAATTCTGCTACCTTGTTTGCCAAACTCCTAGCATTCAAATATACAACAGTCCATACTGTGCCTTGTCCCTCCTCTCCCTGTTCCTCCCCTCTACTTTTATTCCTTAGTATATTCCCCTCCTTTCCTCTCTTTCTGGGGGATGAGGCTTTCCAGTCTCACATGTTAGGTGACTCCTTTTCACAGTCCTCCTCTACCCCCCCTCAGTTTAAAGTTATTTTAGATTTAATGTAATTCTCCAGCCCCTGTTTCAAGGTCCTTGTACCCTTGCTGCTAAAATGCAGCCTTTCCTGTGCATAGTTCCCCTTCTTATTCCCAAACTCTCCGCATTCCCCTATTACCCCACATCCCATTTTTGTGCACCCTCCCAGTCAACTGTTGAACTCTATTCATAGTTTCCTAGCAGTGCGTGTCCTAGGTAATGGGAGTACCTCTGAGAATCCCACTGATCTACCCACCTGAGTGCAGATTCTTCCTACCTCCCTGAACCTCTCCTGCTCTTGTTCCATCCTTCTCCCTCCAGATTGTTTGCACCTAGATGCATCACAAAATAAGGTTATCTCCAGCCCTCTCAACACAATTCTGAAATAACTGTCCTACCCTCCTCGCTGTCATACCTAGCATACATTCCATCCAGGCCCGGCTTTTCCTCGCTCCCTTACCTCCCCAACTCACTCCATTTAGTATTGAGTCCCCCTGCATGACTACTCTTTCCCCCATCACCTGCTCTGCCCCTTTGTTATGCCCTACATCAGTCCCATTTCTTTCAGTGTCCTCTTTTCTAATTCCCTGTACCTTCCTTGCTCCATTCCCCCAACTGCACCTCCACCCATGCTCTTCCTCCTTCATTCTTTCTGTTCTCCTTCCATCACCAATCCTGCTCCATCCACTAACTTTACTGCCCCTCTGTGCCCCTTTCTTAATGCCTCCCTCTACCCCACTTCTACTTTTGTTGGCCCCCCTCCCTCTCTCGTTAGTGGATCTGTGACAACCCCCTTTGCTTCCATGCCCCCACCAACATTCCCCCTCCCTCATGCTCCCCTTCCCCTGATCTATGTTGCCACACCCACCCTCCTGCTCCCTTTCTTCAGCCAGCACTGTGCACCTATTCCTAGCCTCCAAACCCCCTGCAAAACACAGAAGGAGCAGGACAGAGAACTGTACCAGTTAAAGCAGAAGGAAGTGTGGAAGGCAGTCAGAATAACAAAGGCCCAAACTGAGGAAAAGATAGCCAACTCGATTAAGAAGGAGGATAAAACATTTTATGGGTACATTAGGGAGCAAAGAAAGACTAAAGCAGGGATACTGAGGCTGAATAAAGAGGAAGGTGGTTGGGCAGAGAGCAACAGTGAAAAAGCAGGGATACTGAATGAATACTTCTGCTCAGTATTCACAATGGAAAAGCAGAGAAAGATACCTAATCCAGTCAATAGAAGCACTCTGGATGGGAGAGGGGTTGATAGTAGTCCTTTCACAAAAGAAAGAGTTCTGAAAGAACTCTAAACTTAAGATGGATAAAGCAATGGGGCCCAATGGGATTCACCCCAGAATTCTAAAAGAACTAAGGGAAGAACTAATAACACCACTGACTACCCCTTTCAATAAATCATGGGAGGATAGTGTGGTACCTGAGGACTGGAGGAGGAGGGTTGATGTGATTCCCCTTCACAAAAGTGTGAGCAAGACACAGACAGAAACTACAGACCTGTCAGTTTTACCTCAGTGGTAGGGAAAATGATGGGATCACGTCTGAAGGAAAGAATTGTTGAGTACCTAGAGGCCAGTGGGGCACAGGACCCAAGGCAGCATGGATTCACAGCAGGAAGGTCATGTCAGACAAATCTAATTAATTTCTTTATTTTTCTTTATTTTTTTTATTTAGTTTTTGTTGGCCAGGTAAGTGCACTAGACAAATCCTGCCTATTTTCAGGCATGACCCAGGGGAGGGGGATACAGATGAATGCTAACTGACCTTGAACCAGATTAAGCAGTTGGTGGTATTTTTAGTGAATGAGGGAAATTTGGCCAGGACACCGTGGAAATTCCACTACTGTTGGCCAGTAGGGGTATGGGCTGTTAGTCTGCAAAATGGCCACTTCACCTGGAGCAACAGAGGGTGCGGTCATGCTACAGACAGGAGAGCAGGCCTCATCTCCTGATCTGCATTTGGTAGAGGCTGAAGATGGATGTTTAAAAGCTATTTCAAATAGTTCTGAGGAAGACATCATGGATGTCTTTGTTTCAACGGAGGATTTGCATATGGAACCCATTTTAACCACGGATTTATCTCTAGAAGCTAATTTGATTGTACAACAGTGAGAGCTCTTAAAACTCATCTATTTTGAAGAGGAATGGCATTTATTGGAAAAGCAAGATCTGGTTCAACAACTTGCCACATTGCAAACTGGCCTGCCGACTGTCATCCCAGCTCCCACGCCTGTCAAACCCTTACATGGTTCAGCTGTCACAGAAACCGGCCCAGAGGAATTGGGTGTGTCACTACTTTTGAATGCTAATCTGTTTCTTTCTAAGGCTGGCAGTGAAAATAATGTGTCTGGTATGTGCCCAGAGCCTAATAAAAGTGAGTCGGCTCCTCCAGACGATGTACAAATAAACGGCAAAGCCGAGTCTCACCCGTCGGAGGGTTTGCAACTCCTGGTTTGCTCAGAGCCGCAGTCTTCACCAGAACAGCTGCTTGTGGTTAATCAGGAGGCTCCCTTAGTTACAGCTTGTAAAGCCAAAAATGCAAGTGAAAGTCTGACAGCAGAAAATGAGGAAAGCTTCTCTACAGGTCTAAGTGCTTGTTCTCTCAGTACTGTATGCCCCCCGATTGAAACTTGTGTAAAAAATACCTCAGGGGTTATTTTGTCAAAAATGGTGGGGTCTGTGTTCAAGCAACCTGTGGCAGTGGATCAGGGGGTGAATATCCGGTACCAGGCCCAGCCTACTTCTCAGGAAGGTGCCACAGATTTCTTCTTTCCCTCAAAATCTCTATCTAAAATGGAATGTCATGCAGCTTCCAGAAAGCAACAGGACAGTTTAGACAAACAGATGGGTACCATTAGGCAAACCCAAGCTGACAACCCCTTCAAAAAGATACCATTAACACTGATTCTGGGCTTAATTTTTCCACAGTTCCTCAGCATATTGACGACTGGTCACCCCAAAAAGCACTGGCAGGGGCAGGTCCACCAGAACAACAGCAGGAAATTGGACCCCACACCCTTCATGGGACATTCTTTTTTCACAGTCCACAGCAGAATGGAAGCCTGGGGTTTCCTCCAGATTGGTAACTAACCCTCCTGTATTTTCCATCCCGCAGGACTTAGGAGTATCTCATCAGGCCTCAACTGTTTTAAGCCCTTTAGATATTGACTCTTTTCCACCTTTATCATCAGAACCTAATATAGAAAAGGGGCTTCCCCCTTCCACAGTATCAGCTCCTATTCAGGACCCTAAACCTTTATTATCTGAATTATTTTCCAACTCGAAGCAAGTTGCTGCTCCTCGGAGGAATGCTGTCAGGATACGATATAAGGGGGTGGTTGGCGGACAGGTCGGATAGCTATCATGCTGGGAAAATTTTGTTGAAAGATTCTCTGCATTTTTCTCCTAAGGAAGTCAATGCATTTATTACTATCTCCAGTGAAGATAATTATGACGTAAGTTTTAGAACCTCCTATGCATTAGAACTGTTTTGGGAGAGGTATGGGCAAGTAATGACAGCTCCAACATGGACCCCTTTTGTAGCAATTCCACTAACAAAATCTTTGATTAAATATGTTACTATTATGTTTCGTAACAAAGGGGTTCATGTTGAAGATATCTCATATTGGTTATCTCAAAAATGTGAGGTTCTTGGTGCACCTGAGGCTATCCTTGATAGCGAGCTTTTCTGGATGGAAGGATGGAAGTATAAGGTCAAACTATGACAGGGGGAGGGAGGTATAGAGCATATACCTAATTCCTTCCTCCTAGGAAGAGATCGGGGGGGTCTGTTTTTATGCAGGGCAGCCTTGAGCCTGCTATAGATGTGGATCCCGCACACATCTTGCCAGCACCTGTGACAAACCCTGCTGTAACAATTGTGGTGAAATCGGTTACAGCACAATGCAATGTGCAAACCATACTCACTGTGACCTTTGTGAAGAATATGGTCACAATTTTGGGTAATGTCCTGGGGCAGCACGTAATAAGGCTAGTTGTATAAGCCCTGCGCTTCTTATTCAACAGGCACAAGACCTGGATGAGCCTGCGTCATCCATCCATGAGGTCCCAAAGGGAGTTCCTCAAAACCATCCAGCACCTCCTTCTCCATCTCATCCCTGTGCCCCCTCCACCCTCCCCCCTCCTCCTTTTGGAACTTTTACCTCCTCCCCTCCCTTCTTCTTTTCCTGTTCCTTCTGTAGGCCCTGAAAACCCTGTTGGTAAACCCACTATTCTGGAATTAAAGGAGGAGGTTCCCCACAACCCAGTTCAGGTACTTCTGGAATCTGATATGCTGACCCCAATTTGTTATACAGACATATCCTCTTCCTGGAAGGAGGTTGATAGTCTGCCCTTCCTCAACCCCTTACCTTGTAGAAGATCTTCTAGATTTTCCATATCACTTTCCTCAGACCCTCCCACCCCGATAGAATCTAAGAATTCTTATGCCGCTTTGTTTACCCCGAGGCGATTCTGAAATGGAGGTGGGGGATTCGGACTCCCAGAAATCCATGACTGATCAGGGTCAGCAAAAAATTACAGAGGGTGATTATAAGGGGAAAAAGAAGAAAAAAGGAAAAAAACTTAGTAATAGGTTCACCTGGACAACTTTGAATGGCTGGAGGTTTGAGTGGACCATTAAATGTGCATAGTTTATTGAATTATGAAAAAAGAAATATGGTTTTTCAATTTTTACATGATAAAGCTATTGATGTATGTTTGATACAGGAGACTTGGATTTATACAGAAGAACAGGTACGTCTTTTTCAACGAGAATGGGTCTGGGGTCCATCTTATTGGTCCTTCGGCCACAACTCTGCTGAGGGTGTGGGATTTCTTTTTCATTCCTTTAATTTTACTTTACGTAAATTGTATGAATTAATACCTGGGAGGGTTTTGGTTCTCGATGGTCTCTGGAATAATATGGACTGTAGTTTTATTTCAGTCTTTGCTTCTCAAATAAAAGCTGAAAAGGTGTTCCTTATAACTTTTATTCAACCTTTTTTGATTACGCGTTATAGCATTTTTCTATGTGGGGATTTTAATTGTTCCCTACCCACAGGGGATAAGCGGAAAAAAGGCGACACAAAAAAATATACTGTGATTCAAATGCCCTGTCTCATATGGTTTCCACAGCTGGGTTATATAATTGTCATCAACTGCATTCTAATGGTTCTAAGTTTACTTATTAGAGTACTACTTATGTCTCTATTATTGATTATATTTTTATTTCTACAAATGTCCCCAAAGGTTCTTTATCTATTATTCCTGTCACTTTTTCAGAACATTTATTGTTCCTTTTTTCCGTACATCATTTTGTTCCCAGGACCACTTTACATGGACAATGGAAGCTTAATGTCTCTGTTTTACAAGACAAATGGGTTATTCAGGAAGTCACGGCCTTACTTCAGGCTAGATTATCTGTTGAATATCTGTATGTTGATAAAGGAGAATGGTGGATGGACACTAAAATGGACATTAAGAACTGATTTTCCAAATATGGGAAAAAAAGGGAAATACGGATTTTTTACACTATTTATCTCTCAGACAACAGTTACAGTATATAAACTAATCTCTCTGGCAAATATGTCTAAGTATGATTATACTTCTCAGATTGCTACTATAAAAGATGATACATAGTTGTTTGAAACTGCTATAGCAAAATCTATTCAGTCAATGTTATGTCATAGTACAAAAACCTCCCCCATAGGTGACCCCTACGAGGCCTGTAAATCTGTAAAAACTACAATCTCTATGGAAACCTTAAATATCCCAGATGGTACATTAGTTTCTTCTTTTTCAGATTTAGAAACTGAAATTCAGAGGCATTAGGGCTCTCTTAGTCCGAAGGTGCATATTTCATCCACCAATATAACTAAGTGTTTGCAATCAGTACATATTCCAGATTTACCAGGAGAAATAAAAAAATTACAAACCCCCATTACTAAAGAAGACATTTCACAAGCCATTAAAGCCTTACGGCTTCATCCAGCTCCAGGGTTGGATGGCATCCCTCACTCATTCTATAAAGCTTTTCTTCTTCAATTAATAGAATGTTTATTTTTAATTTATACTTATTGGTTTTCAAATAACACTATACACCCATCATTTTTGGAAGGGCTACTGTACTACCTGTTTAAAAAAGGGGACCATTAAAAAGACAAAGTTGGAGACCTATAGTTCTTATGAACACTGATTATAAGGTGCTGGCACATATGCTAAATGCTCATTTGAGAGCTTATGCTAGTTTTGTGATTTCTCCAGTTCAGTACTGTGGTTTATCCAACAGGAATATTCAGCAAGCCTTACGCATCATGAGGGATGTGATATATCACTGCAATGTTTCAGGGTTTCCTGATTGTGTAGTGGCCGTAGACCAGGAAAAAGCTTTTGATAGGGTTCTTCACAATTACTTATTTTCTGTATTACAAACCTATAGAAAACCTCTGGTTTTTATAAACCAATTATGGTTACTATATTCCTTTTTCTCATTTAGACCTATGATAAAAGGTAGAGTAGGGCATAGTTTTCCAATACATTGTGGGATCCATCAAGGATGCCTTTTAAGCCCTTTGTTATACATTTTTTTCCCCTTGACCCTTTACTTTACACAGTTTTATCATCCCCGAAGTGGATGGGCCTCATGGGTCTCGGCATCCCACAAACTTTGTATATCCAAGCTTATGCGGATGACATTTGTGCTTTTTTTTCAAACCCAGAACAAGCCAGTTTTTTTTATATGAAATTGAAGAGTACCAATCAGTTGCTAATGCCAAATTGAATTTGGATAAAAGCAGAGGTCTTTTTATAGGGCCCATGGTTCAGCTGGACTCCATTTAGTATGGACTCTCCACTTCCTCTGCCCCTTTGGATATTTTGGGAATTACATTTGAGCCACAAAATCTGCCAGAAAGAAATTGGGATTTGGGTTTAAGCAAAGCAGAACAAAAAGTAAATAGATGGCGACAGTGGAAGATCTCCAAACTAAAATGTATAGTTGTTTTAAAAAATTTTATCTTGCCACTTTTACAGTTCATAGCATCATTATATCCGATACCCACTAAATTGGAGACACGACTTATTAGTTTGTGTTTTCAAATGCTATGGGGTTCAAAACTGACCCCCATTAAAATGCATTACACCTATTTGGAATTAAGCAAAGAAGGTCTTAACGTGGTAGAGCCTATAGTCTTCTTCCATGCTTTATTCTTTAAACACTCCTTTAGAACTTTATTACAAAACACTAGTATACTCCCTAATGCCTGGATGAGGAAAGCCTTAGCTGTCTATCTTAAAGCATGGTCACAGTTAGCTCCTAAACCTCATCCTCATCTACAGATCCCCCCCTATTTTTAACCTGCTGCTCAGAAATTATACAAATGGAGTATTATGAAACACAGTCTAATAACATTTTCTACAAAAAAAAACTTTTATAAATAGATTATGTTTAACAACCACCCTAGGAAACCTTGTTTTAAAAATTTCCCCTCAGTTGATAATCATTATATTCTTCACCAATTAACGCTTTCAAGGATACCACAGAAAATGTGAGAAAACCTTTGGCTGGTGGTTTATGGCAGATTATACTTCAGGGGTAATGCTAAACATAAAAGCATAAATGACCAAAATTGTAGCTATATGGAGTGCATAGCACAGATGGAAAAGATGGAACATGTCCTATTACATTGTTCTTATACTATGGCCTTATGGGATTATCTGGTACACAAATGACATTTACCCTGGCTCCGTTTTTTAACTTATGACATACTCGTAGTGGGTAAATATGGGACAGGTTTATCTCAATTTCACCCTGATACTTTAAATATTTTTTTCTGTTGCCTTAGATTTTATCTATGGCAGGGCAGATGTCAATGGGTGTTACATCAAAATAGGATGTCATATGATTGCCTGAGTATCCTAATCAGCAATGAGCTTTGGAATATCTATAAATCAGATTGTTCATTTTTTTCTGCACATCAGGTTTTGATGTGGTGGAAGGGTCTCACTTTTTTTATCAACTATAAATAGAGTGGTGTTTTAGGGTTTGTATGGTTTTTTAGGTTTTGGGGTTTGTTATTTGCTTTTTTATGTTTCATGAGTTGACCAAATGTTTGATCATGTCTTCTGGATTCTGTTTTTGAAATTTTGTTTGTTTTTCTCTTTATGTGTTTCCTATGTGTTTCAATAAAAATTTCCCCTACACTTTTCGATAAGTGCCATGGGATCTTTAACATCCACCTAAACTACCACCAATACAGGCAGATGGGACCTCGGTTTATCATCTCATCTGAAAGACAGCACCTCAGAAGTGCAGCACCCCTCTCATGCTGCACTACAGTGTCAGTACTGGGATATTAACCCAAGTGCCAGATGTGGGAACTGAACCCACAGCTCTCTGATCTCCCAGCTCAGAGGCAAGTGTGCTAACTTTGATGGAGTGATCAAAGTAGTAGACCAGGAAGGGGCTGTGGACATGGCCTACCTAGACTTTAGAAAGGCATTTGACAGTCCCACACAAAAGATTAATAAACAAATTAGCCAGCCTGGGAGTGGGTCCCAGGGTGGTAGCCTGGGTAAAACACTGGCTGGACAACAGGACACAGAGGGTAATAGTAAATGGAGTGCACAGTGAAGAGAGGGGGGTTACTAGTGGGGTACCACAGGATTCAGTACTGGGTCCAGTCCCATTTAATGTCTTTATAAGTGACATTGCAGTGGGACTGGAAGGGAAAGTATGTCTCTTTGCAAATGACACAAAGATCTGCAACAGGGTTGATATGCAAGGTGGAGTGGAAAGGATGAAAAGGGGCTTGGCAAGGTTGGAGGAATGGTCAAATGTATGGCAGCTTAGACTCAATGCAAAGAAATCCAAAGTAATGCACTTGGGAAACAAAAACCCAGGGGAAGAGTACACAATGGGGGGTGAGATACTGACAACAACAAAAATGGAAAGGGACCTGGGGGTAGTCATCAGACAACCTAAAGGTGGGCCAGCAATGTGAGAAGGCAGTAAAGAGTGCTGGGGGGATACTGGGATGCATAGGGAGAGGCATCACCAGTAGAAAACAAGAAGTTGTTGGCCCTCTGTACAGACAGTTGGTAAGACCACATCTGGAGTACTGTGTACAGTTCTGGAGACCGCATCTCTGCAAAGACATAGACAGGGTGGAGGCTGTTCAGATAAGGGCAACCAAAATGATGCAGGGTCTGCACCTGAAGACTTATGAAGAAAGACTAAAGGAGCTTAAGATGTATAGCCTATAGGAAAGGAGGGAGAGGGGGGACATGATAGAAATTTTCAAATACCTCAAGGGAATCAACAAAGTCCAAGAGGGTAGCATCTTTCAGAAAAAGAGATGTGCAAGAACAAGGGGGCACAATTTGAAGATAGAGGGGGGACAGTTCAGAGATAATGTGAGGAAGTATTTCTTCACAGAGAGGGTTGTAGATGCATGGAACAGCCTCCCTGAGGTGGTTGTAGAGTCAAAAACAGTGGGGGAATTCAAGAATTCATTGGACAGACATAAGGCAATTCTAGTGAGGGTAGGGTAGGAGGAAGTAGGCTGTTGGTTAACTAGGATCTGAGCTTATCCGTTAGGTAGGAAAATGGGCAGACTAGGTGGGCCAAGCGGTCCTTATCTCCCATCAAATTCTATGTTTCTATGGTTCTCGCCTGAAAACCTTGTGTTCCTTAACACTGCTCCCTCTACTCTCATTCCCTACCACCTGCCAACTCCCCTTCCTTGTGGCCCTCTGACTCTTGCAGAGTTAGTACTCCTGGCTCCCTTGTCCAAACTACTCCTTTGAGCCTATAGCAACCTGGTATTTCCTGTGAAGGAGACCTCTTTGTCCCCCTGGCCCTGTCTGTCCTCCTGAGTCATATCTGCTTTCTCTCCACAGCTCCCATTTCATGCTTTCTATTTCCTGCCTGAGCTGTCTCAACTGCCTGCATACCAGACCCCCCCACCCTCCACAAGGTCCCCAAGAAAACTACTGCTCCACACCCATTGCAGCTCACTACCCTCCCAGCCTCACTGAGCCCCCTACCCCAGTCATCCCTATACATCACTCCCCACAAGTCATCTGCCTGCCTCTGTTCACCTGCCTCCACATCTTCTCTGTATCCCTTGGGTGCTACTGCCCTAATTGTTGTTTTTGTTTGCCTCTATTGCTCACTTCCACTTGTGCACCTCCCTGAGTCTGCACTTGCACGGCATGGCCTGTGGCCTGCTGTCCTGCTTGCAGACACTCTACAGATGCTGCTTGAGATGCTACACTCCTGCATGTTGGCCCTCACATGTCAGGGTCTCTCATGGGAGGGGTCACTTGGCCTCCTGGGAGTTATGTAGTGACTGTGGTCACCCAGTTGGCTCTGCTGAGTCATGTGACCTCAGAGTTCAGTCCTCCAAGACCCTCTATCAGCCTCCAACTAGCAGCATCCTCCAACCACCCAGTCCCATAACCCACACACACAAATTAAGTCAGTATTTCCCCAGCTCCACTCTGGAAGAAAAATACCCTGTAAAAAACAAAACACAGTTGGTAAAGTGGAACATAGGCTATATTTATCTCCCTGAAGCACTTCACCTGGTCCCTGCCATCCATACTCTGCTGACCACTAAAATGGCACCCAGGTTTAAATATACAGTGGCTGTGGCCACCCAGTTGGCTCTGCCGAGTCATGTGTCCTCAGAGTTCGGTCCTCCAAGACCCACCCTCATCCTCCCACTAGCAGTGTCCTCCCACCACCCAGTCCCAAAACCCACACACACAAATAAAATCAGCATTTCCCCTGCACCACTGTGGAAGAAAAATACCCTGCAAACAGCAAAACACAGTAGGTAAAATGCCACATAGGTGGTACTTAGTTCCCTAAAGCACTTCACCTGCTTTGTGCCATCTGTACTTAGCAGACTACTAAAATGGCACCCTGGTTTAAATATACAGTTACTGTGGCCGACCGGTTGGCTCTGCTGAGTCACATGACCTCAGAGTTCGGTCTTCCCGGACCCTCCCTCATCCTCGCACTAGCAACATCCTCCAACTACCCACACACACAAATCAAGCCAACATTTCCCCTGCACCACTGTGGAAGAAAAATACCCTGCAAAAAGCAAAATGCAGTAGGTAAAATGGCATGTAGGTAGTACTTAGGTCCATGAAGCACTTCACCTACTCCATGCTGTCTGTACAATGTAGACTACTAAAATGGCACCCGGGATTAAATATACAGTAACTGCGGCCACCTGGTTGTCTCTGCCAAGTCAAGTGACCTCAGAGTTCAGTCCTTCAAGACCCTCCCTTAGCATCCCACTAGCAGTGTCCTCCCACCACCCAGTTCCAAAACCCACACACGCAAATAAAGTCAGCATTTCCCCTGCACCACTGTGGAAGAAAAATACCCTGCAAACAGCAAAACACAGTAGCTAAAATGCCACCTAGGTGGTACTTAGCTCCCTGAAACTCCTCACCCACTCCACATGACCACTATCAGTACCTGCTAGAACAGTGAAACAGGTAACATTTATGTAAAAAAACGATGTATACTAATTAGAAATAGACTTGTAATCTATATTTATAAACCCCTACATTTAAAGAATCATATAAATGAATGCAGTATTACACTACTGTAGAAACATTAAAAAATACAGCAACGGGTTATATTGGCCAATGGACACCTAACAAACTAATTTCCTCATAACTATGTAAAATATATCAAATAAGAGTATTACTTAAAACTCTAGAAGCTAGGGCAAGGGATGGCTGGATTATATCCAAAGTACTAAGTTATAAGTACCTGGGTGTAGAATTCGACCACCATTTAAATTTTGAGCTTCATATCGACTCTTTAGTAAATAAGGTGGGGAGAAAGCTAGGAGCCATGAGATGAGCATCTCATTTCCTGACTAGGAAAGATCACATGATAGTGGCTAATCAGCTATTGGTTCCTCTCTTAGATTATGCTAACCATATATTCAACAATAGTATTAAAAAATCATTGCATAGGCTAGATGTTACCTATCACAAAATAGCTAGATTTGCACTAAAAAGTGGCTTTAATGTTCACCACTGTGTACTTTATCGTGATTTAACCTGGAGTTCACTCCAACAAAAAAGAGTTAATATTTGGGCTACACTTCTCTTTAAAAGCTTAAAATGTGGTGATCCCAATAGACTAGTTAGATCAATAGAGTGGACAAGTCATAATATTTTCTTGAGGGATTAAAACATGCCTATGAAGATCCCTAAGGTCAGAAATAAATTTGGGGAAATGACTTTTAAATACCGGGCATCGATCACTTGGAATAACTTCCAAAGTCAGTGGAAGGATTGACTCTGTCTGTAGACACATATAGACAATGGGCCAGATATTCAAACTGCACGATTCTGTGGCGCAAACCCCTGCGCTGCTCAAAAAAGTTGCGCAAGGGTGTGGCCAGGGCGATATTCAACGGAGTTGCGCTATTGAGCAACTTCTTTGAATATCACCCCCTGGCCACAGCCACTGTGCACGGCACAGTGGAACTGTGCCACTGCAAGTCGTCAGAGAGGAGCATTCAGATGTGGTGGCGTAAGTTCCATTGCGCCATGCGCAAACCTGCGAAATTCAAAAGGTGACATGCAAATGGGGCCATAATTTATGCAAGGTGCACGGGGGCCATTTGCATCTAATTACAGCCCCATTCGCATGCCATTAGCATGCGGGTGCACCGATCCCTGACTACTTGCTCTTGGCGTCCTGCCAGGCAGCAGCCGGGGTCCCATGCTCTCGCAGCCTCGATCAAGGTGGCATAAAGTTGATGTCCCACTTCCCGCAGCCTGATCGTGGGCATAAAGTTAATTTCCCCTCTCTGCAGCCCAATCATGGGTATAAAGTTAATATCCCCCAGCCTGATCGCAGGCATACTGTTTCGTTCCCCCCATTAAGCCTGATCGCGGCACACTGCCCGCTTCCCCCCAGCAGCCCAATCACGGGCATAACATTATGTCCCCCCCGTCACATATCTGGACTGTCTTGTACGATATGGGCTGCATGCCCATTGGCTCATGCTCTGCACCAATGGGTGTGCAGCCCTACCGAGCTGTCAGTCTGTGGGCGGCGGTGCGGCAGGCGGGTGGGGTGCTGCCACCCGCCGGCTGATGGGGGGAGCGGGATGGTGGGGCTCCATGGGTGTGTGGGGTTGGGGACCGCTAGATCACCAGGGATGACATACTTGGGGGGGTAAGGATGCCGCACGCGATCTGGCTTCTTGCGGTCCACTGGACCACCAGGGATATTGGACTTTGGGGAGAGGGGAAGTCCGATGCCTGTGATAGGGCTGCTGGGGAAACAGAATGGTATGCCCATTATCGGGCTGGGGGTTTAACTTATGCCCACGCATCGGGCTGCTGGGGACTATCTGGCACGATCGGGGCATGGGTGCCGCGGAACAAGTGGAGGGCCACCACAGGTGGCAGCTGCTGTGTTGCACCCTCGCAATGCAGCAGCTCACCCGGTGGGTGGCCCTCGACTTGATCCTTTTTTTGGGGGGTGTAAAGTTGTGCAGGTGCAGGTAGGGGTTGCGCCTGCATAACTCTGCACAGCCCGGCTGAATATTGGGCTGTGCAGTTTATGCATGGTTCCTCCCACTTTGGTTGCACGTGCCTTCATTATCATTGTGCCGTTGCTCAGCATGATTTGGGGGGCACAACTGCCTCCTGCTGAATATCACACAATGGCGCATTTCGGACTTGCGCAGGCGCAACCCTATTGCGCATGGCTCAACTCTTTTGAATATCTGGCCAATATGTCAAACCAAAATTTCATGAATGTCACTGTTACTAGGGGTTTAAAACAGTGCCACAGAAAAAATATCTTGGGATTCCGTTGATTGTAGTGCTGGGGGAAAGTTTCAAACTCCTGGAAAGAGCGAAAATTCCATGGAATTTTTCTCTCTCTCTCTCTCTCTTTCGCCTTGGGTGAAATTCCAAACTTTCACCAATGATCTGTGGATTTTGACCTCATACTGCATTATTTTGTAACAAAGTGCAGATGTTTTGTAACTAGATGCAGAAATAAATTACCCTGTGAGTTTTCCACAGCACAGAGTAATTTCCGCCTTTTTCAATGCATTACTGTGGATTTCTTTTTTCACCATCAATGTATTGCCATATTTGATTCTGTAGATGTTGTATTGTAAATATTAAGGTACAAAACTGAATGCAAGCACCAAAAAGTGTAGACCCACTTTACTGTGGTGACAGAAATTAACATTAATGGGTTTTTCCTATATTTTTTGTTTTTCCTTCTGTCCTTGCTGTATTGCGAGTTTCTTATTTTTAATTCCTCAGAACCTGCTGAATTGCGTGTTTTTGTTTTTGCAGCATTGTTCATCAAACTCTGCAGTTTAGAACAGTAATTCCGCCATTATTTCTCATTAATCTGCAGTTTTCTTAAATCACATGATTTTCAAGTCTGCGTCCACATGGCTAGAGTTGATTTTTCCGCAGTTTTCAATAAATTCTGCATAATCTCCAATAATGTGGAATGCTGTATTGTTTAAGTTCAGCAACAGTTTGAATCTTCGGCAGTTATGCCTGGACAATCTGTGAAAATCTCAAATTACACTGTAATTATTACTAACTGTATTGTGATTGGCTGCAGCTCTTCAGTGATCACATGGTGTGCATAGGGCTTCAGCATGTGAGTGTCTCTACCTCACTTTCACTTCTGAAGTGATTTCTGATGAGGAAAGAGCTCTCTGCAGTCTGATGAATCTATTTTGAGTGTTTACACTTAAAAAAAATCATAATTTATGTGGGCAAAAGTTCCATACATGTACTTTTCCTGATGATATAATAAT
The DNA here is from genome assembly GCA_016271365.2 of Neoceratodus forsteri. Lineage (NCBI taxonomy): Eukaryota > Metazoa > Chordata > Ceratodontiformes > Ceratodontidae > Neoceratodus > Neoceratodus forsteri. The sequence continues at coordinate 562,538,723 of CM028133.1, forward strand.
TTTGTTGTATTTTTTCCTGCTGAGAAAATTAATTATTTTGAGTTTTGTTTAGTGATAGTTCTGAGAGACTGTACTTCTCGCAGTTTGTCATTTTTTCTGTGAGATTTTTGACAGAAAATTCAGTTTGGTGTTTGTTGAACTACTATTTTTCTTGATAGGGTGACTGAGATAGACTACTGAAGCAATCTGTGAAGTTATGTTGACAAGAATTAGTGCAGCAGTTATATTGATTCATAGATTGTTTTTCACATCTCATTTTTTTCATTGTGTTACTTTCTATTTTTTGTTGTGGGGTAATAACTAAAGGCAGCAGAACATGTCATCTGGAAAGTCAAAGTCTGCTGCAGTCTCTGTGAAGAAAACAGTTGCTTTTTCAGCACATAAAACTGTCTCTACTAGAGGTGCAGAAGGTATAGGGGAGTGTGTTAGAGGTGTTAGCAGCAGCATAGTTACTGCTAGTGCAACTACAGGAGTTGGCCATGATGTGTCAACTTCAAAAGCAGGAGCTGGCAGTGCAGCTACTAGTTTGTTTGGATTGAACAGGCATAGTGGCCAAAGCTCAGCAGCTGTAGCCATATCCCATACAAGATCGGCAAGAACAACTGTTGTGGATGTTGCAGCACTACTGTGCCAGCATCAGGAGTCTCAGGAGGAGGAGGAGGAACAGCCACATAATGATTCTGAGGAATTTTCTCAGGAGTTGATAGGGAGGAGTAGTACACCAGCAGGGGGTTATAGCTCCATGAGGCCTGATGTCAGGAGTAGTCCACGAGCATTAAGTTTCCTTGATAAGGGGATGGAGACAGCTATGTAGAGAGAGGCAGAGAAGGAAGAATTTCTCCCATGTGAGCCTGACCAGCCTTCTTGGGCTAATGTGGAGGGTGATGTGCAGGGTGCAGATGAAGATGACTTGGTGGAAATACCAGAATTAGTGCATGAAATGCCAGAATAAAGCATTACTGATGGGGGGGGGGGGTTGATGATTCAGTAACTGACCCTATTTGGAAAACTCCCCAAAAACAACCGAAAAAAAGTGTAGTGATGGGTAAAGACAGGAAAGGCAAAGGAATGACTGCTGAACCATTGCAGCGTAGGAAGCAAGTGGATGTTAGAAGCAAGGAACCACTACCTGTTACAGAGAAGCAGAAGGAAAAGCAGCAGCAGGCAATAGTGTTGCCCACCCCAAACCTCCCAGCCCCATCCCCTGCACCTGCAGCACATAAAATCCAATATGTGTGTGGAGGCAATTCACTGGTGTAGGATTTTTTTTCTGTGTGTGAGAGTGATGATAGCACTGCCTTACGTAACATATGTAAATCCAAAATCAGCTGTGGCAAGCTGAGATCACATTATGGAACCATTAGAATGCATAGCCATACGCAAATGAAACAACCTATCCGTTGGTCACAGCAGAAGCGAATGGCAGCAATGCCAACTTCAGAATCTGCTTGTGATGAGCAATGTGAAGCACCACTAGTTTCTGCATTGGACTCCATACTCAGTTCAACCATTATTGATTCTGACGATACCAGCGGTAGTACTACTCAGTGTGAATGTCATACCTCTCCTGCCTCTATTGAAAGTAGTCATCATGGCCATCCTGTTACCCAGGGCAGTCTAATCAGTAGGCAGTCTTGTAAACACAGTACATCCACCTCCCACTAGTTACACAAAAGCTGAAGCAGCCAGATATTAGACTGGCCCTAACAAAGCACACTAAGTACCACCATGACCACCCAGTTGCAAAAGAGCTGAATACAGCCATTGCTCATATGTTTGCCACAGACCTGCTGCTATACTCTTTTGTGGAAAAACCTGGCTTTCTTCACTTGATAGAAAAAGCTGCACCAAAATATAAAGTTCTCAGCCACACATTCTTTTCCACAAAGGCTGTCCTTGCTCTTTATAGTGACCTTTTCTGCATTGTTTCCCACACAGTTTCCCACTCAGCGGTACCCACAATCCACCTTACCACTGATGTATGGACAAGTAGGCCATCCTCCAGGATAAGTTTTATGTGTATTGCTGTACACTGGGTAAATTTACCCTGTGTTTCTGCCTTTCACCCATGTACATGTTCTTCAGCTTGCCCACTGTCAAGCGGTATTAGTACTGTTGGTCCTCATCAGCATGCTACCCTAAGTATGCAGAGCATGCATGGCCTTCATATGGCTGAAAGGATATTGGAACTAATTAATGAGTCCATCACAAGGTGATTTAAGCTGTATAGTTTTTCTGCAGGCTTTATTGCTACTGATAATGCTCATAATGCTGTGAAAGCAATCCACAGTGTCTCATTTTTTCATGTCCCATGCTTTGACCATGTACTGAATTTGATTGCTAAGGCATTTCTGGAGCATGAGTCAGTAACCAGTATGCAGAATGCGAGCCATAAAATTTGCAATAATTTTTCTTGCTCTTCACTTGCAAGGTCAGAGCTGACCCCTTTTCAGAAGGCAAATGGAGTGCCGCAACATCAATTAGAACTGGATGTTGTCACATGCTGGATTTCAGCACTGTACCTGCTGAAGTGACTATTCGAGCAGTATAAACCAATAAATAACTATGCCATGCAACTACGTGACCATGACACACAGGCAGCCATGTCATTCAGTCCAGTTCAGTGAATGTTGATGGATAGTGTGATTCAAATACTCCATCCTTTTGAAAATACCACACAAGCGGTCAGCTCTGACAATGCATGCCTGAGCCAGGTAATACCGCTGATGAGAGTACTGCGTCAGGCACTGGTAAACATCAGGGAGCAGTTTCAAGTGGCAGCTGACTCAGTAGGTGTAGAACTGGCTATTGGGATTCTGCAGTTATTTGACGATGACCCCAGAGTGATTTACAGCAACACCTCAGAGGCATACATCCTTTCCACATTGCTGGGTCCAAGGTACAAACATGGCAGTACTGCTCTACTTCTGGGTGGGAAGACTGAGGTTGATCGCCATATCCTTATCCTTTGTGGGAAGGTAGAAAATTGTATGGCAAGGGACTATGGTGAGAAATGGTCACCATTTGGATCCTGTCTCTTGGACAAACCTGACAGTGGAAAGGGTATTGCCATAATTTCTTCCTCGTCCTCTTCCACATGTGTTGTGCCTGTTGTAGTGTCCTGTTCCTCATCAAGCAGTTCCATAAACCCTCTGTAGTCCATGCTGCAGCAGGTTGATGTTTCTGTACAGCTGCCAAGTCATGGTAAAAGTCAGCTGCAGTTGTCAGCCAGCCATATGGTTCAGTCCTACTTGGATGACCCACCACAGCTGAACAATGACAAACAGCCACTGTTTTACTAGCAAAGCAAGCTAAAAGTGTGGTCTGCCCTGGCATCTCTGGCTGTCGAGTATCTGACCTGTCCCTGTACTAGTGTCAGCTCAGAGAGGGTTTTCAGTGCCTCCGGTGCAATAGTCAGTGATCGGCACAGTTGCCTGTCTGACAGAAACATAGAGTACCTGACATTTATCAAAATGAATTCTCATTTCCTACCATCGCAATATTAACTGTCATCGGTGTCAATATATTATGCTGGTGAAAAAGGTGATGTCAAGATGGAAACTGAAGCTGAAGAAGACAGCGTAGTTCTTCTGTTGGAGGAGGAAGACACGTTTGAGGGGTTTGAGTTTTCCTAATCATGCATTTCAAAAACATGAATGTGCCCTGAGATATTCATCACCCCATCACACGTCATAGTATTATACTGATTATTCATGTGCATTAAAGAAATTAATATATAAATTGCATGCAATTGTAATGGTACTTGTTATTGTCCAAGTTGGCCAACTTTCATGGTCCTCCCCCTCCACTCCAAAAACATTTGAATGGACACATGTTGGCTTGTCCATTAGTTACTGCTTATAATGCATATCATGAGGTGTTTTACATCACTTGTTGTGTGAAATACTAAGCTAGCTGTTAATGTCCAAGTTGGCCTATATTCCAGGCCCTCTACCCCCCCCCAAAAGAAACTATAAATACCAAAAACATTTACCAGACACATGTTGGCTTGTCCATTAGTTACTGCTTATGATGCGTATCATGATGTTTTTGCATCACTTGCTGTGTGAAATGGTCAGCCACCTGTTAATGTCCAAGTTGGCTGATATTCGGGGCCACCTACCTCCCCCACCTCCCCAAAGAAAATTAAAATACCAAAAAAATGTAATGAACACATGTTGGCTTGTCCGACTGTTACTGTTTCTTTATAAAAACTGTACTGATAATGTTTAGTAAACTGTGGCACCTTCAACACCTTTCCAAGTTTTATAATGTTCATGTGCATGTTACATCTCAAGCAAACCACTAACAAATATAATTATCTGAAACAATGCTTTGAACAGTGTCACAAGTTGTAATCCTTAACTGCATACTAGTGATATTAATTTGTATGTATTCCTATTGAAAACAATGTCAGCAGTACATTCCCAAATAGTTATTTGAAAATAAGAAAATAGACAGCAGAAGGAGACCTCTCAGTCTGTCATGTCTGTTGGAGATACTAGTGATTGAGTTCTGCCTCAAGTTTACACCTTTGATCTGACACACCCCATCTACTACCTTGATATTTGTTGTTTCCCTGGCACTTCCACATGACATGCCTTTGTGCTTATCCCATGTCCTTTTGAAGGCACCCACTTACTTTGTTTACACCACCTGCATTGGCAGCGTGTTCCATGCTGTCACCACTCTCTCCATAAAGAAGTGCTTCCTCACTTCCCTCTTGAACCTTTCCCCCCACCATTTTTTGGTTATGCCCTTTGGTGGTGATGTTGGACCTTCTGTTGAATAAGCCCTTGTTTTCAACCCTGATTATTCCTTTAAAGTATTTGAATGTCTCTATCATTTCCCCCATCTGCCCCCTCTCTTCCAGTGTATACATCCCCAGGTTCCGCAGCCTCTCCTTGTATGATCTATCCTGCTGTCCCTCTATCATTCTAGTCACTCACTCTCCTCTGAACTATCTTCAGAAATTGCATGTCCTTCTTTAACTGTGGATGCCAATATCTTGCTCCTTATTCTAAATGTGGTATTATCAAAGACCTGTACAGTTGCAGAATAACATCACTGTTTCTACTGGTGAAACTCCTTGCAATAAATCCCAGCATCTTAGTTGCCTTTGCAACTATATTTTTACATTGAATTGAGTGTTTCAAGTCATTCATAATGTTGACCCCCAGAGATCCTTTCCTTCCTTCAATGTCGTGATCTGAACCTTTCCTTTGTACTTTCTTATGTAGTACTCTGTTCTCAGGTTCTTCACCTCATGCACATCACCTTGCATTTCTTAGCATTAAACCTGAGCTGCCATATCCCAGAGCATCTCTCCAGTTTGGCAATGTCCACACTCAGTTCCCTTATGAATTCCTGGCCTGGGCATCCACCCTCCCCCATAGCTTGGTGTCATCTGTGAATGAGCACATTTTCCACCCAAACGCCTTCCTCTTTGTCAGTGATAAAGATGTTAAACAGCTCTGGTCCTAACACCGATCCCTGTGGAACCCTGCTTGTGATCTCCCTTGTACTGAAGAACTACCCCCTTAACCACCCTCTGTGCCCTGCCACTCAACCAGTTAGTCACCCATCTAACCAACCTTTTACCCACCCTAAGGTCCTAGTTATAATTTCCTGGACCAGATTCAAGTCACACCGGACCAGCATATCTGAAAAACAGGAGTAACAGTAAATATCTATGCCACACTGTCACTGCTACACATGCATACTGTATTAAAAGAAACAGAGTAACTACCATTCAGAATGGTGCTGTAGCTGCTCCTGTCCTGAGACATTCACCAAGTCAAAACCATTGCAGATCAGGACATCCCATATCACAACAGCTATATTAAGTTGTATGCTATATTAATTTTGCCAATAATTCCACCACCAGCCATCTCCTGAAGATGAAGCAACCATCCTATTCCCAGCTGATCCAGCTGCACCAAACAATAACAGCCAATGTAGCCAACGTCAGTACTATGCCCCAAAGAATCCTAACGATGATGACCAATTTACTGAACCCATCACTTCACCACTACAAGCAAACCATGGGTTATGAGTGATGCTGCAGAGAACAGCAGAAGCAGCAAATTTTATTCTGATACATGTCTCTGCTTTGAGTGACACATTCAGTAAATGTACCACCAGTGTTGAATTTCTTGATCTTGTCCGTGCCATAACAAAGAAAAACATAAAGAAGAAGCATGATGGCCCAGTAATCTGGATGCAACTGCTGATTCTAAATCAACAACTATACCACAGGTTGGTAGAGGTCTTCAAGTTCATTATTGTCACATCATGTAATTTAGTACTTGAGTAATTGTTTTAATGAGCACCCTATTTTGAATGTTACAGACTATATTACATTATTGTTACTCATGTAAGAGGCTATCCTAGACAAAATAGCATTGTTTGTGTATTGTGTGGCATATGTGTGCTGACAGTCACATATGGGGCGGGAGTGTGACGGTGCTACTAGCGTACTTTGTTTCGGTATGCATCGTAGTCCAGAACAGTCTGTTTGTAGAGACATGTTACAAGCACTTACATACTGCTTTAACTGCTGAACCACTCTTACATTTCTAGCAACGTGCATAAAGCCTTATGATGACAGTGCTGTCTCTTGAAAAGCAAAACTGCTGTTGTTTCTGTATGGTACCTCTCTCACTCTGATTTATTCTCCTTCCAGGACTGTCACATGTTGCCACTGCAGCTGCTGTCACTTTGGTCAATACCTGAATCATGTGTCTGACCAGCCCCACACTGCCATCCCTGCTGCTTTATGGTGTACCAATCTAAACTCCCCAGGTAAGATATATATGTCAACCTTTCTATTTAATACCCTTGCCTTGATCTTCTTCTCTCAATGTCAGCCAGTCAAACAGGTAAGTATTGTACTGGTATTCCTACTTTTACTCCTGAAGATGTAGAGTGTGTTTATTGGGTACTGGGTAGGTAGCGAGTGGTGATTGTGTGGGTAGTGGGGGGAGGGGCACACAAAAATTGGAGGTAGTAGGACTAGTTAGGATAGTCAGTTGCTGTTGGCAGTCAAAAATAGTACAGAATATAAGAAATTGTTCTGAAAGCCTGATGTAACATTTTACCGTGTTTGTCGCCAAACATCATTTGTTTCTATAACTAACTCACAACAAAGACTTATTTCCTTTCCAGGCCTTCCACACTGCTGCTGTTGCTGCTGCTGCCAGGATCCCATTTGATGCCACTTTTGACTCTTTTTTCATGATGTGTCCCTCACAACTGTCCAGATAAGATATATTGGAGGAAAAACTTTCTATTTCATACCCTTGACTTGATCTTCCTCTCTCAGTGTCAGCCAGTGAAGCAGGTAAGTATTGTACTGGTATTCCTACTTTCATTCCCCAAGATGTAGAGTGTATTTTATGGGTAGTGAGTAGTTGTTTGGGTGGGGGGGGGCACACACGATGTGGAGGACAGGTTGTTTCAAAATTTTAGGATAGTAGGTTGGTTAGGCAGTCACAGTTGACAGTTGACTCTCAAAGATAGTGCCGTATCTAAGAAAATGTTCACAAAGCCTGATAAAATGTAATTGTCTTGCCTAGCCAAATGTCCTGTGTTAGTCTAACTACCTCAACCTGACTTATTTCCTTTCCAGGCCTGTCACACACTGCTGCTGCAGTTACTGCCAGGACCACACCTGATGCTGCTATCATGGTTTCCTCATAATGTGTCCTTCCCACCTGCACAGGTAAGTAATTTTTTGCAAGCGAACTTTAGTGAAATAAAACCTTTCTATTATTCTTAGAAACTAAATTGTATGGTGATTTGTTTAAGCAATAAGGTATGACCAGGGGTTAAATCAACAGTCCGTTAATCACCCCCTAGGGATGTAATGTGGCTCGAGGCACAGCCGAGTGCCATAGTGCCCCTAGGGGGTGATTAACTGACTGTTAATCTAACTCCTGAGAGTGCCTTATTGCTATTATAAAAATTTATTCCAAAAGAAAAGTGTTAAAAGTATACTTTTTGAATGTTTTCTTTATTTAGAGGGGGGGTTTTAATAAAATAGTTCTTCCACCAACAGTTTAAGAATGCTGGTCTGTTAATCAACCCCTAGGGGTGTATTGTGGCATGAGGCATAACCAAGTGCCATATTGCCCCGGGGGGGTGATTAACTGGCTGTTAATGTAACTCCTAGGAGTGCCTTATTGCTATTATAAAAAAAATATTCAAAAAAAGTGTTACAAGTATACTTTTTCAATGTTTTCTTTATTTAGAGGGAGAGTTTTAATAAAATAGTTCTTCCACCAACAGTTTAAGAATGCTGGTTCAAAATCAGAATGCAGCATTCCAGTCATTCAGCAGTGCTAGAAGGTGGAATGCTGACAGGAAGAATCCATGTTCTATGGTGATCAGGCTGTACATGATAGTATAACATGGATTAATGTAGCACTGTTGGAATCCTAACAGCCAATCAGATTGCAGTATTTCTGAGACCCTTTTTATATTGATCATTAATGGCGTGCTGTAGCCTCCAAGGGATGTTTTAGGGACCAGGTAACTATTATTGTTTGTTATGTTTTATCATTATTTATTCATCATAAGTACAGCATCATAATCGAGTCAGATTGTGCACATTGTACACTAGACCTATATAAAATCTTGGGTGAGGGTGTCCATGGAAAGTGGAAGGGTGGTGGGATGGAATTGATTAACTGTCCGCTGCCTGCACAGCACTGATATGCTTAATAAGTAATGCAAGGTTACAGACTGACAAGCAGCAGTTTTTGTGTTTAATGATCGTGGCATCCAAGATCATCACCTTGTAATGTAATAACCCAGTTGATTCCTTTATGTTTACAAATACCATAATGTATTATTTTTCAGGTCTCCTTATACCATGCTCCTCCTATGCTGCTGCTGCTGCTGTTGTTCCCTCTGCTGCTGGGAACCAACCATGGCCAAACAAGTCTGTGGCCTACTTATGTGTCCCTCACAATTGACCAGGTAAGTACTTCATACTGTTTGATGCAGTACAAGATGTGTTTTATTTCTGTCGGTTATGGTTCTTCTTAGGTAGTGTCATATGTGTTGTAAGAATTGTACATAGGTACAGAGTTACTTCAATTAGTGGGGGAGTGGGACATGTAATGTGGAACCCATGTTCATCAAATGACAGTCTCAATATGCTGTGCTTGTGACCCAGACCTGCCCTTGGCATGTGCACTTCCCAGTATGGTTTCATTTTTCCCCTGTTGTGCACCACCAGATTGGACTCTCATTATCCTTCTCCTCCCCATGTGGATGTTTGTGCCTAAGTAACAGTCAGTACAGTGTCACTGTGGTCAGCAGCACATGACCACTTCTGACAAAAAAGCATCACAACTTCCATGGTTTGTCATGTTCCATGCATGTACTGCACTTATGGACTACCACTGATATGATGTTTAACAATTGATTGTGACATTAAACTGCCTGTGGGATGTCTCACCCAACTTGTCCATCAATTAACTTAATCTTCACTGAACTTGGAGATACAGTAAGTCAATAATCCCATCCCATCCCTCCCATCCTGTCCCATCCCAAGAAAAGGAAGAGTATACTACTGCGTATGGATTATTTGCATATTTCAAAACACAACAGGAAAAAATTAAAAGTGATGATAATGAACAACAAGACAGTAAAATAGGAACTATTTATAATCAAACAGATTTAGTAAAAAAAAGGAACACGTATCAACAAAACATGTGTAAAACTATGTATAAGTAACTGGTACTTATTTTGTGGCTGTCATGGCCAAACATGAACATCTACATTTGCAAATCTTGTCATGGAGTGCTGACTGGCAGCGCTTAATCTTAGGAGTATGTCTATCAGTCAGCTTCATGGACATTTTCTCCTGGTTCTCCAGGATTTTTACCTGGTTGACCTTGAGTACTTTATTCTTTTTAAAAGTTTGCGCTCCTGGTCCCTCCTCTAGTTGGTGCTTGGTTCAGCATGTGCTACTTCCTGGGGAACTTGCTGGTCTTCAGCAGTTGTGCCTGCTCCCACTATGTTTGATGACTGCTGTTCAGTTTCCCATGATGCCAGCCTGGCCAGTTCATACTGAATCTTCAGGATCTGGTTTTTTATCCTGGTACAGTATTTCTTGGCTGCCTTCTGGGCTTCAGTCACTGTTGAGGTGGTCATCAGTGCTGCAATACAGAAAGATAGGCCAGTGAAGGTCAGGACAGACACTCATTGCATTTCTGACTACACTTCAGGTGTGTGTGTGTGTGTCTTCATTGTTTGCAAACCAGTTGAGCTCTGAAGCCTGCAGAATGCATATATTCCATATTATCATTCTGTGTGTGTGGGGGGGGGGCATTTTACTAGTAGAATAATGTAGAGCTTTGAATTTTTCTATTCCATGTTAATCATACAATGTATTTGGTGTGCACTTGAAGGAAGTCATATCACAGACTGACAAGTGAGAAATGTCTAAGGAGGAGGAGTCAAGGATTATACATTATTTAGCAAGGTTCAGTATTTCGGGTGGACTTATAACATTTTTAGAATTACTTTTCGTTTTGCAAAATTGCCTGTGGAATCATTTTATATAAGCATTAAGCAGTAAGACAATGCTGGGTGTTCTTAGTTCTGAGATGCCCGCACACCCAGAGAGTGAAAGGAAGACACTCGGCCTGCTGTCTCATGCATAGCCATGCCTTGGGGTGTGCAGGTATCTGAGTACTGCCAATACATAGCCATCATGTGTTATTGCTTACATAATGTATGATTGTAATTGCTCATACCCATGTTGTAATCAATTCCAAGCGTTACCTTGACAATGAAGTAGGAAATTTTTTGAGTTATCATAACAACCCATGGAAGCGATTTCAATGAGATTCATTACCACAACAGTAAAATGCTTTTTCTGCTATCAGATGCTACTAATGAGTCATACACAGTGTGGTTGAGAAAATTGCAAATTGTAGCTATACGTTTTGAAGGTTCACTAGCACCAGTCTCCCTAAGGGAGGACAAGCTTGGCCTCTCGGTAATGAATAAAGGCTCAACATATACATTATATAGATACATAGATACATAGATACATAGACAGTGTCGGCAGATAAGGGCCTATGGCCCACCTAGTCTGCCCATTTGAGCTTGTAAGTTCAGTTTGTTTTCCTAGAAGTCTGTTTCCCCTTACCCCTGCCCTCTAGAATTCCTTTATGTCTATCCCATGCATTCTTAAATCCCGTGATTGTTTCAGCCCCCACCACTTCCTCTGGCAGGGTGTTCCACTTGTCCACCACCCGTTCTGTGAAGAAATTTTTCTCATGTTTCCTCTGAATCGTCCTCCCTCCAGCTTCATCCCATGCCCTCTAGTCCTGAAACATCTTTTGCTTAAAAATAGTGTTTTCCTGCACCCTGTTCCTCCCTGATACTTGTATGTCTCTATCATATCCCTCTCTCCTCCTCTCCTCCAGGAGTACATGTTCAGTTCCTTCAACCTGTCTTCATAGGACTTGTGATGCAACCCATGCACCATCTTTGTTGCCCTCCTCTGAACCTTCTCTACCCTGTCTATGTCCTTACATAGGTATGGTCTCCAGAACTGTACACTGTACTCCAGGTGGGGCCTCACTAGTGTCTTGTATAGTGGAATTATGACCTCCCTTTTCCTGCTGGTGATGCCCCTGCCTATACATCCCATCATCCTATTTGCTTTACCTGATGCCTTGTCACACTGTTTCCTACCTTGAGGTCATCAGAGATGACAACCTCAAGATCCTTTCCTGCTTGGTGCATGCTATATCCTCACCCCCAACTGATATATTGTGCCAGGGTTTTGTGCCACATATGCATTATCTTGCACTTCTTTGCATTGAATTTCAACTGCCAAACCCTTGACCATTCTTCAAGTTTCTGCAGGTCCCTTCTCATTCTGTCTACACCCTCTGGTGTGTCTACTCTGTTACAGAGCTTTGTGTCATCAGCAAACAGTGAAATTCTGCCTTCTAGATCCTGTGCAATGTCACTGATGAAGATGTTGAATAGGACCGGTCCCAGCACTGATCCCTGTGGTACCCCACTGGTTACTCTTCCTCTGTGGAGTGACAGCCATTTACCACCACCCTCTGTGTCCTGCCACCCAGCCAGTTACCTACCCACCACACTACTGTCCTGCCCACACCCATATTCCCCAGTTTGTGTAATAGTCTTCTATGTGGCACAGTGTCAAAGGCTTGCTGAAGTCCAGATAGGCCATGTCCACTGCCCTCCCGATCCACCTCCCTAGTCACCCAGTCAAAAATTCAATGAGGTTGGTCTGACATGACCTCCCCTGGTGAAACCATGCTGCCTTGGGTCCTGTAGTCCATTGACAACCAGATGTTCCACCAATCTCTCCTTCAGTAGTGCATCCATGATCTTTCCCACTACCGAGGTGGGCTGACTGGTCTGTAGTTCCCTGCTTCCTCTTTGTTCCCACTCTTTGTATAAGGGGACTACATCTGCTGTCCTCCAGTCTTTGGGTACCTCCCTGTTTCCAGTGATTGGCTGAACAGGATAGCCAGAGGTTCAGCCACCACCTCTCTTAGTTCTTTAAGGACCCTGGGGTGCACCCCATCTGGCCCCATTGCTTTATCAGCTCTATTACTTCCAGTTCCTTCAGGACCCTTTCTCGTGTAAAGGGACTTGTGTCCATTTCTGCACCATTCTCACCTTGTACTCCTTCAGACCCATTACCCCCTCTCTTCCTTAGTAAAGACTGAGCAGAAATACCTGTTCAATATGTCAGCTTTATTGTTGTCATTCTCCACGCTGCCCATCCTCCCCTTCAGTCTCACTATCCTCCCTTTGTCTTTCTTTTTTCACTTATGTACCTGTAAAGGTTTTGTCCCCTTTACCCACTGATTTTGCAATGTGTTCTTCTGTCTGAGCTTTGGCTTCCCTTACTGACTTCCCTGCCTCCTTTGTTTCTCCTGGCACTTCTCCTATCCCTTCTGCCTGTGTCTTTTTGTATTGCCTGAATGCAATCTTTTTGGCTTTCACTTTCTTTGCTACCTTTGTGAAAACCATAATGGTCTCTCTTCCTTTCCTCTTGCTAACCTGCTTAATGCATAATTCTGTTGTTCTTATAATCCCCATTTTAAATACTGCCCACTGTTCCTCAAACCCTGATTCCTGTCCCATTCCCTTAATGCCTCTTTCAAGTATCTCCCATTTTCCCAAAGTCTGCCCCTAAAATCCAGGATACGTGTTTTTGTGTGGTTTGGTTCTGCTCTTTCTGTGATTTCAAACCACAATGACTGGTGGTCACTGTTACCCAGGTGCTCCCCACTCTTACCCCCATCACATTGTCCCTGTTTGTGAGCACAAGGTCCAGTATTGCCTTCTGCCGAGTTGGTTCCATGACCAGTTGCTTGAGGAAGGCACCCTGAAGGGAGTCCAGGATAAATCTGCTCCTAGTTTATGCTGCTGCTGGGATGCTCCAGTCCACGTCTGGTATATTGAAGTCTCCAACCAGTACTACCTCACCCTTGTCTGCCATCCTTTGGATGGCTAGCATCAGCTCCCTATCTGTTTCTTCCTCCTGGGCTGGTGGTCTATAGACCACACCTGTGTGGATGGCTGGCCCCATTTTCCTTTCCAGCTTAACCCACAGTATCTCTCCCCATTTTGTTCCTCCTGGATCTGTGTGGCCCTTATGTCATTTTTCACATACAGTGCCACTCCTCCTCCCTTCCTGCCTGCTCTGTCTCTTCTGAATATGTTGTAGCTAGGTATGGCCATCTCCCAGTCATGGTTATCATTACACCAGGTTTCAGTGATGGCCACAATGTCCAGGTCTGACTGTACCATGACAGCCTCCAGATCTTCCATCTTGTTGCTAAGGCTCCTGGCATTTGCACATGGCTTTCATAATTTGACCTCCCTAGACTGCTTCACTGCTCTACTCCAGCCCCTTCCTTGGTTGTCATTTATCCCTGGTTCTCCTTGCTGTTTGCCCTTCTGCTGAATTTTGCCCCTTTTCTGCTTATCCACCTTTTGAACACTAATCTCCATCTTTTGCACACTGCTTTGCAGAAATATCCACTCCTCTGGTTCACTGGTTCCACTACTAGCTGTGGGGGGTGAGCAAGTAGGTACCGTCCTTGCTGGCCTGCCACCCCTTTGCTAGTTTAAATGCTTGTCAATGTAGCATTTAAACTTATCATTGAGTGCTTGGATTCCCCTCCAGGATGGATGCAGGCCGTCAGGCTTGAACAAACCTCCATCCCTCCAGGTGGGTCCCCAGTCACCAATGAATCCAAACCCTTCCTCACAGCACCAGTTCTTCAACCATGAGTTAAAGTTCCTGGTGCATGCACTCCTATGCTCTCCCTTGCCTCTCACAGGTAGTGCTTCTGAGAAAGTGACAGAAGTAGCTACTTGCTTGAGACCCCCTCCCAGTTTCCTAAACTCTTCCTGAACTTCCTTTGGCTCCCCATTTGCCAAGTCATTAGTACCTAGGTGGATAATGACATCCAGCTCACCCTCCGTCTTGCCTTCCCAGTGATCCCCAGTATCTTCCTTCCATCCCTCCATGCTGTGGCACCTGGTAGGCACCTCACCTCCCTGTCCTCCCCCTCCTGTGTTCCTAGCTGGATCCCTCTTACGATGGAGTCCCCCACTAGGATTCGCTTCCTCCTCCTCTGGGATCCACTGCTTTCCCCACTGAGGTCACCTCCTTGCCTAACCTCCACATCCTTTCCTCCCACTTCCCTGGGTACCTCTATTTGGTTGTCCTCATTTGCCAGTGTGGCATATGAGTTCTTGAGAGGAATAGGGTCTGGGATGTGCCTCTGCCTGACTGCTCTAACTCTTCCTGAGCCCACTGTCATCTAAGTGCTCCTCGTTCTCGGCATCCTTTGAGGCAGCTGCATTGGACTGGGTGGTCCCTGGATAGGGGTGATGGTACTCCTGACCCAGTTTACTTCCGCTCTGAGTCTGGCTAACTCATCCCACAGTCCAGAGAGATGCATGCAGATAGGGCAGCACCTCAGTGTCCACAAGGTCTGCCTGAATATGGCTGCCCCACAGCCACCGCCGTACCACCCCCACATTATACTGCAATTCCACTACTTCTCTGCTACTGAAGCTCTCTTAGTTCTCTTTTTATTTATTTACAGTACTAAAAATCCTGTAACTGATCATCAGATATATATATATATATTTTTAAGGAAAAAGAAACCAATAAATAAATAAATGAGTCAAAACACTTGTCGTGCTGAGGTGGTCTTCTTTCCCCTTATGCCCCTCCTACTTCACACCTCTTACTATACCCTGTGTTTAGCTCCTGTCAATCAGATTTATCAGGGCATATAATTAAGAGTTGGGGGAGGGGGCAATTAAAGACAGCACAGAATTACACCACCACTATGTTTTAAATTTTCAACAGCCCAAAAACAATTATAAGTAAAGACAACACAGAAAGAAAGTATAGTGTCACTACAAGCCTACAATCTAAGTTTAAAAGAAAAATACCAATTACCAGTTACTCTAAAGCACTGAATTGAATATGTTTCCTTCCTTCACCTTCTGGCTTCTTCTGAGAAGATGAACCTCTGTTTGCTGCTTTAACTGTGACTAAGCCCCACCTCCAGTTATCACTTAGCTGAGGTCAGAGGCCAGACAATTAACACCCTTCACCCAGCTACAGGACAGTCAGACAAGCCAAGATAAAATTTGCAGCAATTAAAGACAGCACAGAATTACACCACCACTATGTTTTAAATTTTCAACAGCCCAAAAACAATTATAAGTAAATACAACACAGAAAGAAAGTATAGTGTCACTACAAGCCTACAATCTAAGTTTAAAAGAAAAATACCAATTACCAGTTACTCTAAAGCACTGAATTGAATATGTTTCCTTCCTTCACCTTCTGGCTTCTTCTGAGAAGATGAACCTCTGTTTGCTGCTTTAACTGTGACTAAGCCTTATAGAGAATAAGATGGTTACAGCAGAGGTCAGTGAAGGGCTGTGGGCCCAGAGGGTGGCTTTTTTGAAGTACAGGAAAACAGGGAGGGATGGAAGATGATAAAGATACATACATATATATATATATATAATATATATATATATATATATATATTATAGTGGTGCGGTCGTGCCAATATAGTTAGGGTTGAGAGGCCACTTACATACTAAAGTCAAAGGTTTGGACATTAATAACTTTGGACCCATTCAATAGATTTACCTGAAGTTTGGTACACTCGTTGAGGCACACTAGATCTCTTGATTTGCCAAATTGCGTTTGTGTTGGAGTGCTGGTCTTCGTGTATGAAAGCACTGAAAAATGCAAAATTATCCATTTTTGAAGGCACCTTTTGGCATTCTTAATGTGGTCCTGCACGGCTGTCGTGTGGTATGCCACTCTGCAAGATGGCTTGTTTGAAAGAGCTTTGGTGGCTGAACATGACAATTTTTGTTTGGTGAAAAAAATATTAAGGCATTCAAAAGTTATGGCACTTTTAAGTTCCCATTATAAGTCAATGGGAAAATTTATATGTATATCTTGTGATCAAAGAATGGGGGTTCTGGCCATCTAGTCTCGCCTGATCTTTGATCATGAGATTCTTTGATCGCGATCTTGTAACGTGACCTAAAACACTAATATCTCAGCTCAGGGGTGGGCTAGGGACACAAATGAGGGCTTGTTTTGCTCAGGAGGGTCCGTTCTGTCTAACCATGCCATTGATTTGGTACAAATCAGTGACTAAATTGTGTTTCACCCTTTATTATTCTTTGATCGTGAGCCAGAAAATTCTTTGATCGTGAGATTCTTTGATCGCAATCTTGCATCGTGAGTGAGGGATGAGATAGATGAATTTAAAAATCATTTTTCTCAGCCCATGGGTGACCTAGGAAGTCAAATGAGGGTGGATTTTACTCATGTGACTTCGTTCTGCCAAACCATGGTGGTGGTTTACTGCAATTGCTTCTATTTTTTGAATTATTAAATGTTTTATTCTTTGTTCATGAGCCTGCAAATTCTTTGATCATGAGGCTGCAAAATCTTTGATCGTGAGATTCTTTGATCATGTTCTTTGATCGCAAAATAGGGACAAGATGGCCAGATTTCTTATAATGGAATCGATAGGGAAATTTTGCCAATTTGTGACATTGAATATCTCAGAAATGGTTTGGTCTTTTTACTTGAAATTTGGAAGGAAGAAAGGCAACATCCCCCAGATGTGCGTTTTGTGGATTGGTCAAAAAATATTACAGGGTGGCAAAGTTACGGCACTACAAAGTTGGCACTTTTTCCCATAGGATAACATTACGGTGTCCGCCATATTACAGGAATTCTTTGCCGCTCTGCTGGAAAATAACGGTTTAGTCTTTTGGGCTGAAATTTGGAGGAAAGAAAGCCAACATCCTACAAATGTGCCTTTTGGTGGTTTGGAGAAAAAATGTTACAGGGTGGCAAAGTGACAGCACTCCAAAGTTGACAATTTATCCCATAGGATAACATTATGGTGTCCGCCACGTCTTTCAGGGCCCGTATCTCAGAAACACTGCGAGATACGGACTTTTTGTCAAAAAAATGCTTAGCCTCCCAACTGGGGGATAAGCAAAAAACTAGCCAGGAAAGTAATGATTCACACAAAATTTAAAATTTTTCCTATGTCATACGGTTGCTGAGGTATAAGCAATTTAGTATTCCAAGTCATACTTTTCTGCTCTGAAGTCAATTATAATGCATACATTCTTTGTTTTCAATTAGTTTTTCCAATGCAGTTTTTGGGGAAAAGAAGGGTGTACCCTTTTGTTACTGTGACAGCTAGCGATTCCAGTTGTGCTTCTGTTGACATTCGAATCACCGTTCCCGTCTACTCCACTGTGTAACAGTTTGCATTTTCATATGCGCTTGTATTTCTGTTTCTGTTGCTGTTACTGTTACCATTTACGTTTACTATTGCAGTACCATGACCTTATGTGTAACAGTTTGCATTTTCGTATGCGCGTGCGTTTCTGTTTTTATTGGCTTTATTGTCGCTGTTACCATAACCATTTGCATTTACAACTGTGGTTCTGTGAGTGTGTGTGTTACGGTTTGCTTGCGTTACATACATGCTTGCATTTCTGTTTACTTGGGTGTTATTGTTGGTGTTACTGTTACCATTTGCATTTACAATTGTGGTACCGTGAATGTGTGTGTTACCAGTTGCATTCTGTATGCACTTCTGTTTGATGTCTCCGTTTATGTAACTGTTTGGTTCGGCGTCACTTTACACTTGTGTTTCTGTTAACGTTGCTTTGCCATTTACGTTTGCTTTGCCATATGCATTACTGTTGCCTCTTGCGTTTGCTTTGCAGTTCCTGTTACTGTGTAACAAGACATCACGTGGCAGGAGAGCGGGTCCCGAAGGGCCCGAAGTGCCCCGAGCTGCCACCACTGCATTCCTTTCATTGTTTATCATCCTCATTCTCAAAAAGAAGGGAAATTAGAGGCAAAACTCCATTTAACGCACTGTTAAGTTGTTCACAGCAAAAAGCTAGGAACTTTGAGTTAGGGTTGAAAGAGTTCTTGACCCCCCCAGCCCACCCCAACCAGCATCGGGTGCATTGGGGTCATCGGTCCCAACTCTCACCCCTTCTCCTATACTCAGCTTTTACACATGTGATGGGGTGAGAGTTAGGGCTGACGACCCCAACTCACACCCCGATGCCAGTTGGGGGTGGACTGGGGGGTCCAAGGGGGGGCTTTCAACCCTAACCCCAAATTTCCTAGCTTTTTTTTGCTGTGGAACAACCCTAACTGATGCATTAAACTGAGTTTTTTGCCTTTAATATATATACAGACATATATATATATATATATATATATATATATATAAAATAATATTTATATATATATATAATAGGCAAGGCAAGGCAAATCTTATTTAAAAAGACGCCCATCCCAGAGGCTCTGGGCACTGTACATCAATCAATAAAAACAACACAACACAATAACAATCAATAAAATATACAACTCCAAACAATTAAAACATAATTTACTACACAATTTGTTTCATTCTCTAAAACTTAAATAAACCTTAAAAATTAGACAATATAAACTATAAAACATAGTCAGGGAATGCCTGATCGTACTAAAATGTCTTGAGTCAGGCCTTAAAAACCTCAACAGACGGGGCCTCCCTAACAACTAAAGGAAGTGAATTCCACAGGATGGGAACAGTGACACTAAATGCTCTGTCACCTGCAGTTCTTAACCTTGTCCTGGGAATCGCAAGGAGGCCCTGAGAAGAGGAATGCAGGGAATGGACCGAGACAGCAGGTGTAAGAAGGTCATTCAGGTAGCCAGGGTCCAGGCCGTGTGGGTCCTTAAAGGTGAGCAAACCCACCTTAAAGAGGACCCTCCACCTAACCATCAGCCAGTGCAGATGTCGCAGCACCGGGGTAATGTGAAAGTATTTAGATTGTCCTGTCAGCAATCTCGCCACTGCATTCTGCACCAACTGCAGTCGGCACAGGGTACCCCCAGAGACCTCGAGATAGAGTGCATTACAGTAGTCAAGCCTGGACGTCACAAAGGCATGTACCAAAGTGGGGAGGTCCAGAGGCGGAACTAAGGGCTTGATCCTGGCGATATTTCTCAGATGATAAAAACTAGTACGTACAATGGAAGACACCTGAGATTCAAGTGTCAAACCGCTGTCAAGAATAACACCAGATCACGCACCCTGGAGGAGGCCTTCAATGGTACAGAGCCAAGGCAAAGTCCTGTCTCTGCACCAGAGGCCAACCTATCATGTCCTCTGTTCGACTCCACCACCAGTACCTCCGTCTTACTGGGGTTAAGTCACAACCAGCTGGAGGCCATCCAGTCATTGATTTCAGCAAGGCAGCTGTTAAGAACTTCTACTGCACAAGATGTTTCAGGGGCAAAGGAAAAGTACAGCTGGGTATCATCAGCATAGCAGTGAAAACCCAAGCTGTACTTCCTAATGAGCTCTCCCAGGGGGTAGCATGTACACGGCAAACAACATCGGTGACAAGACCGAACCCTGGGGAACTCTGCACAACAGGTGGTCAGGGGAGGAGGAGAAATTTCCCATCACTACCCTCTGCCTCCTGTTGGATAAAAAAGACTCAAACCAGCGGATGACAAAGCCGGTGAGTCTGCAGAATTCCCTTAGGTGGTCAAGTAACACTCGATGGTCCACCATGTCAAATGCTGAGGAGAGATTGAGGAGAACAAGAATTGTCCCCTCCCCTCGATTTCTAGCCCTAAGGAGGTCATTATGTACCTGAACTAGTGCAGTTTCTGTGCTATGCCTAGCACGAAACCCAGACTGGAATGGTTCATAAAGATTATGGGCCACGAGATGATCCTCAAGCTGAAGCGCCACCACCTTCTCAACAATCTTACCTAAAAATGGAAGATTGGAGATAGGACAGTAATTTGCCTTAACGTCAGGGTCCAACGATGGTTTTTTCAGAAGGGGCCTCACCAATGCCTCCTTCAAGACATCAGGAAAGACACCTCCAACAAGGAACACCAGACAATCAAGGCAAACTCCAGGCCAACAGAGTCAACACATCTCATTAAGAAATGAGTTGGCACCGGGTCCAGTTCACAAAAGGTGTGCTGAAGCTTAGAGGCAATCTCAATGACCTCAGCCACCTCCACCAGTCTAAACTCACCCCAAACAGATGGAGTGCTCTTCAGAAGCCCATGGTGACCACTGTCGGCCAATTCTGGTCCATTGGCGGAACCCCGTTCCTGATGGCAGACACCCTGTCTGAGAACAACAGAGCAAATCCATCGCACAATGCATTCAAAAAATCTACCTTCAACTGTAGACAGGCAGGGTGAAGAAGCCTGTCCACAGTCCAAAAGAGCACAGTTGGTCGGTTTCTCCCGGCAGAAATCTCCCTGGACAGGAATTCTGCCTTCTTACGGTTGATTGCCCCCTGGTATGCACCATAGTGCATACGCAGGGCCAGTTTGTCCGCCCCCAGGCCAGACTTCCACCAGCAGTGCTCTAATCTCTGACCCAATGTCTTCATCTCTTTGAGCTCCCCATCAAACCAAGGGGACCTCAAGTGAGAAGACCTGGGTCATACACGGACCAGTGCGAGGGAGTCAAGCACACCAGAAAGTGCCCTATTATAGGCATCCACTACTGTGCACACCCCCTGCATGCATTGTCCACACTAGATAGGTCAGCCACCACCAAAAAACCCTTGGGGGTAAGCCCCCTCAAAGGGCGGTAGCTGACCATCTCTGCAGGGGGAGGGCTACCGAGGGGGGCCCCGAACCAGAACTTCACCATGCAATGATAGGACCAAATGACCCTATCAACACTGAGACTATTTATCTCAAGCCCCAGCAAGAACACCAAATCCAGCATGTGGTCACCCTGATGAGTCGCTGAAGACACTCCCTGCAAGAAGCCCAGAGAAGACATCATCTGTAGTTAATTATGACCCAGCCGAGAAGATTCGTACTCAGCCCAAACATTGAAGTCCCCCAGCACTAAACATCTGGGGGCCTCCAATGTTTCACCGATGATGAAAATGGCCACTTCCTGCAGGAAATCTCCCATCTCTCCAGCAGGGCGATAAATCAGGAGGACCAAGCAACCTGCGCCTGGTCCCCCATGGATGGCCACACACTCAAATGAATGTGGTGTTCTCACTGGGTGCACAGTGAAGCACAGCTCAGATCTAAAACAGATGGCTACCCTCCCCCCTTGCGTTCCACTCTGGGGCAGTGCACTACAGTATACCTGGACGGGATGGCAGCCTCTAAAACTGGGCCAGCATCATCACCAATCCAGGTCTCCGTAATGCAAGCCAGATCAACCAGAGAAACCAAGTCCGCTATAATTGCAGTCTTGTTTCTGACCGATCTGGCATTGCAAAGCACCGTCCTCAGGGGATTAGTGGACAATGCAGCCCTACTGGCTACCTGCCCACTCAGTCTGGTGGGAACCCTGGTGACAGGAACTAAACACATCGGGCCTCTCCCCAAGTCTGGTCTAATCCCAGGGTGTCTTCTGCACCCCACCACCTTGATCCTACCACCCATAGTTCAGGGGGCACCCAGCCCCGATCGAATTCTATGACTCCTCCCAATTCCAACCTCCCTACAGCACCTAGCTGTAGTATCTGATACTGGAGGACTGAAAAGGGGCCAAAGATCAAACAGCCCGGATGCCACATACATTATCCTGCCCGACCCAGGTTTGCATGCTTTCCCAGACACATCCTCCCCAACTACGTTATCCCAAAAACAAAACAAAACTCAATCAAACACAAACACACACACACACACACTCTCAAAACACACACACACACAAATCAAATCACCAATAAATCCCCCAAAATAACCCCCTAAAACAAAACTCCAGATAAGATCTTCAAAAAGAATTCAAGAAACAAACTGCAAATCGTATAAAAGATGCCAATACTCAGAATGGCACAGTCACTTTATATTCAAAATTTCCAAAGTCTTTTGGCAGTCAATTCCCAAGATAAAGTCCAAAATATAATCCTCAAGAAGCCCTGGCACCGCTCTCACCACCCACTGGGACCTCTAGGAAGATCCCAGAAATTTCTTAGGCCCCCCAGTCAATAAGTCCACGGGGGCCCAAGTCCCAAAAAGCAATCCACAGATGAGTATCCTGAATGGCATTCTCACTGCCAATAGGAAGATCTTTCAACAGTCATTAAAAGCACAGAGGTTCTCTCACTGCCTCTGAAGTAAAAATTCAATTTAAATGCAGCAAATAAATTCCCAATAAGTTATTTATTTGGAGATCGAATCTTGCTTTCAGAATGTCAGGGCAGAAAGAAAAAAAACCTCCACCACTCACCCCAAGAGGGAAATACCCCTTGCTAAGGAGCCACGACTATGGTCCCTAGCTGGAGCCCGCTAAAAAGAAGGCTCCCCCGAGAAACCTAGAGGCCGCCGATAGCACATCCACTCTTTACTAGACGTGCATCGGCACCCCCCCGTAGTGGCCCCAATGCACACACAGGCACCCCTCAAAGGATGAGTAGGAAGTGGAATACTAAGTGCCCAGATCGTCCTCACTTCAATGAAGCATTACAAGTCTGCTGATTAAAAGCAGTGTGGTGAACATACAAAATAAACTCGCCAATATAGCATTCCAGCAGTACCTTGAAGGAACTCACAAAAACTACTGTCCAACAACCACAAGGTACTTATCTCCCAGTGTGACTCCTCAATACTTGTCCTCCTCCGATGGAATGCCTTCCCGGTTCACTTTCTGGGCTAAACACAAATGTTCAGTTCCAAAAAACCGATACTCTCCTCCTAGGTCCCACCAGTCCATCAGCGATACAACAGCAGCACCCCAAATATGGCGCACAGTCCAATACAGAGCAGAAACTGCAACGCACGCCCGCCCGACACACCAAACACCCAAGCGGTAATGTAGATCCAGTCATGCCTGCCCTCCAAGTCCATACAACTGGCACTGCTCTCCCCAGTCTCCTGATCCACCAACAGGACCACAGCAGCCCCCAGACTCGATGACAATCCAAAACGGGGCTCGACAACAATTTCAATAACAACTTCAGTATAGGACCGACGCCCAGGACCAAGACTCAGCAAATAAATGCGAACTGCTAAACTGCACTGCAAATAAATGCGGACTACCAAATAAATAAAACGGGATTCAAACTCAGCAAAAACAAAATAAAATGGACTACAAAAGAAAACTATGCAGACGGTCAGCCCAGCGTGGCCAACATCTTGAACTCTGGGGATGGGGGGTTACCTGCTACCTGTTTATAATATATAGACAGGGGGGCATATAGGGAGGTATCCAGACTAGTTGGGGGGCCAAAGGGTCGAGGGAGCTGAGGCTAGTTCAGGGGATCAAAAGAGGAGAGAAATACTTCTTCCACTACATAAGATAGAAAAGGAAAAGCAGGGAACAACTAGTGGGGAGTAAGAAGGATGGGGTGGTGGGAGGAAAAGGGGCTGGAGCAAGCTAATGCACTGAATGATGGCTTCTGCTCTGAGTTTACACAGGAAAAGTGGGGGCAAATACTTCAGGCAACTGGGGGTAAGGGGGAGATGACAACAGATGTAGGGATTACAGAGGGTGCTGGAAGGGCTGAAGGCTACAAGACTGGACAAAGTACCTAAAGAGGATGGCATCCACCCTAGAGGACTGAGAGAGCTGGCAGAGGTACTGGCAAGGCCACTGCAAGACCTGTTCAATACCTCCCTGTACACAGGATGTGTACTTCATGACTTTGGAATATCCCATGTAGTGCCCATCCACAAGAGTGGTCTGAGGGATGATACAGGGACCTACACGCAAGTAAGCCTCACCTTGATCTTAGGAAAACTCATGGAGACCATCCTAAATGAGAGGCTTATGAGCTTATTGAAGGCAAATGGTATTCAGGACTAAAGGGCAACATGGGTTTGTCACGGGAAGATCGTGCCAGACTAATCTGGTAGAGTTCTATGACAGTCCAGGTGATGCAGGGACTGGACAAGGGCCATGCTGTGGATGTTTTGAACTTGGGCTTCAGTAAGGCATTTAATTCAGTGGTGCATGGGAGAGTTGGGGTAAGCTGCAGAATGTAGGGGTGGTGCCAAAAATGGTGACCTGGATTAAAAACTGGCTGATGGTAAGACAACGGCGGGAGTTGGTGGGGGGGGGGCCTGTCATCATCAAGAGCCATGACAAGTGGGGTATCACAGGGTCAGTGCTGGGACCACTACTGTTCGAGATTTTCATGGCATATTTCTCGAATGTGATCCAGAGTAAAATCAGTCTGTTCGCTGATGATACCAAGATGGGAGCTGTGGTACTGTGCATAACATGGAGAGGGTGATGCTGCAGGAGTGTGCAGCCAAATGGCAGCTGGGGTTCAATGCCAAGAAGTGCAAGGCTCTGAAATAAGTTTGGAGCCTGGAACCAGGGGAAGGACTATCAGTTTGATACAGTTAGAATATTCCACGGAGGAGAAGAACCCAGGGGTGATCATAACAGGGAGCATGAACAACTCTGCTCAGTACAGTACAGCGACAGCAAAAGTCAACAAAATGCTGGTGTGTATAGCTTGAGGGATCTCCTACAGAAACCAGGAGGTCATCCTGCCCCTGTATAGGTTACTGGTCAGGCCCCACCTGGAATACTGTGTGCGGTACTGGGCTGGCACCTGTTCCTGAAGAAGGACATTAGATTGTTGGAGGGGTACAGTGGACCAGAGGAAAATAAAAACCCTGGGGAAGATTACACAATTGGGGGTAGTAACAACAACACAAATGGAATGGTACCAGGGGTAATCATATCAGATGACCTTAAGATTGGCAAGCAATGTGAGAAGGCAGTAGGAAGGGCTGGGGGGATACTGTGATGTATAGGGAGAGGCATCCCTCTGTGCAGACAGTTGGTGAGACCCCATCTGGAGTACTGCGTCCAGTTCTGGAGACCCCATCTCCACAAGGACATAGACAAGATGGAGGCAGTCCAGAGGAGGGCAACTAAAATGATGCAGGGTCTGCAACAGCAGCCATACGAGGAGAGACTAAAGAAGCTTAATATGTACACCCTTGAGGAAAAGAGGGAGGGGGGACATTATAGAAACTTTTAAGTACCTCAGTGGAATCAACAAAGTCCAAGAGGGTAGCATCTTACAGAAAAAGAGATG
This sequence comes from Neoceratodus forsteri, assembly GCA_016271365.2. NCBI lineage: Eukaryota > Metazoa > Chordata > Ceratodontiformes > Ceratodontidae > Neoceratodus > Neoceratodus forsteri. The sequence continues at coordinate 562,564,385 of CM028133.1, forward strand.
TGCAAGAACAAGGGGACACAATTTGAAGATAGAGGCGGGACATGAGCACACTAGGTGGGCCAAGCGGTCCTTATCTGCCATCAGAGTCTATGTTTCTATGACAGCTACAAAGACAATTCAGGAACTGGTGGGTAAGACCTATGAGGAAAGTTTAGGGGAGGTGAATATGTACTCCCTGGAGGAGAGAAGAGACAGGGGTGACATGACTGAGACCTTTAAGTAGCTGAAAGGTATAAATAAGAGTAAAACTGAAGTGATTTTCAAGCTGAGAAAGGAGAGCGATACTAGAGGTCACTGTCTTAGATTGGAAGGGGGTAGGTTTAGGAGAGAGATGAGGAGACACTTCTTCACAGAGTGGTGGGCAAATGGAATACCAAATTTTAAAGGTGGTGGTGTGCAAGACAATAGACAGTTTCAAGAAGGGGGTGACAGGGTGAGGTGAAGGGGTAATGGGTGGAAGGTGAGGGAGGGGCAGCGGTGATATAGGGCGCTACAGTAGCTGCACACTCGAGCAGACTTGATAGACCACGAGGCCTGGTTCTGCTGGCATTTTTGTATGTTCATAATAAAGGATGGGGTAGTGTGTGTTATAAGCTTTCATACACACTGGAGGTGTGGCATGTTTCATAAACCCCAAGTGCGAGCCCGAGGGGTTTATGAGAAGAGTCCCACACACAGGGTGTGTGTAAAATAGAGTTTTCCAGCCTACACCATCTTTTCTTTTATATAATTGCTGTTAGGCGCTTTTTTGCCACAGCAGTTATATGACATAAAACAAAGCAACTGTTGGTATTAGTTACCGCAGAGCGGTGGTTGCGGCACCGGAAGGTGTCCATCGCGAGTAAAGGGAAAGAGCAGCTAGCATATGCATGGAGTCATGGAACCCCGTGTGTGTTTGATGTAATAAGCAGATGGTTATTACAGCACATATCAACCTTGTTTGAAGTTTCCCTTAGGGAAAAAGTGCCCGACAGTAATTATATATGAAAAACAATCTGTGCACAATCTTCTTTATGACCCTAATTAATCCTTATCTGCATAAAAAGAATTAAGATCTTACCACCAGTATGGCTGGGGGTCTCCACAGCACTGCTCTTTGCTCCTTCCTCCACTCCATCTGCTGGAACTGTGGTGGTGCTGGACCCCACAGTGCTGGAACCAACAGTAGAGCTGCTCCTGGCAGCAACTGTTAACAATAAAGAGAAGAATATTGTAATGAAACCCAGTTTGGGCAATATTTGTAGCTGGCTGATTGTCACTTTTATTCTCATACTGCCATATGAAAATTGCCAGCAGCAAAAAGCCATTATGATCTGTCTAGGCTGCTCAAGCCTGCAGTTATCTCTCTATTCAGCAGCCAGTTGCCACACCCAACCACCTCCCTATACCTCCCTTTGCCCTCCCCTTTGCCCTGTCCCACCCCTTCTTGAAGAATCCCACTGTGTTACATGCCACCACCTCAGCTGGTAGTGCGTTCCACTTTTCCACCACCCTCTCCATAAAGAAATGCCTCCTGATATCCCTCCTGGATCTACCACCCTCCAATATTATCTTATGGCAACTGGTAACTGATGGCAGTAAAAGTTAAAATAATAAAAGTAATATACTCACTAGTGCTGTCATCCTCCACTGTGGCTCCAGTGTTGGTCTCTGGCTTCTCACACTGCATCCTCTTCCTACTACCACCATTCTCTTTCAGGGTTACAGATCCCCCTAGTGCCTCCAGTAACGCCATGTCATGCCTCTGGATATTATCTCACTTGTGTTTAATTTGTTTCACAAAGTGGGGTACAATACCATCTCCCTCCTTAGCAATGGTTGCCTGTATGGCCTCCCACAGTTCCCCCCTTTGTTTTATGGGGATCCTCTCAGGCCCATACAGTTCTTTTGCATGTGTTGTCAACTCCTTTACTAGCACTGCCACCTGCTTATGTGTGAAGGCTGGTGCAAGTTTTTTAGCAGTGTCATCATCAGCACTGGTTGAGGGCTGAGGCTGATCTTGCTGGCCTTGCTCCTGCTGCTAACCATTGTTGCTGTGTTCAGCAACTTCCACTTCCCTTTCCCCACATTCTGCTGCTGCTGCTGGTCACCTTCCTTCTCCTCCTCCTCCAGATGCCTGCTACTCCCCCAAATCCTGATTCTGCAGTTGCAGACATTTTTCCTCAATCACAACTAGTAGCTAGCTGTACTATCTCTCTGACTCTGTGACTTTTCCTCTGTTCCTCACAATCACGGATTTGCCACACAGGAAATGGCAAAATGTTCAATTTCCACTTCCACCTTTATAATCATGACTTTCTTTTACACAGTTTAAGGGTAATCCCGCACTTGTAATTGGAACAGTGTAAAACCTGCAGAACGTTGTCTCCGCAGCAATGCGTACATGCGTAAAAGGTCACCTAAACTGCTGTATTTCAGTTTTGATATGCAGAAATCATTTTCACTTACATACATTGCAGTATTGAGAAATTATCTGCGACTACAAGAAATTATGGGAAATGTATTTTCTGCAAATAATGTGTGGAGGTCAGGACATTTTGCTTTATTATAAGAAGAGTCTAAGAAATAGAGTTTTCTGATTGGTTGTAAACATTCTATCAGCCCTTGGTTAATGTTTGATCATTCAACATACATGTACAGCCTAATCACTTGATGAACAAGGTTTAACAGTATAAATTTTTGGTTTTATTATAATAGCAATAAGTCACTCCCAGGGGTTATGGTAATGGTCAATCACCCTCCAGGGGCATGTAGCACTTGACTATGCCTTGTGCCACATTACACCTCTAGAGGGTGATTAACAGACCATTAACATAACCCCTTGCCATGTGTTATTGCTTAAGTAAAGCCTAATGTTGTTATTTTACATTTTTGAGTAACATACTTTTTTTAAACACACAACTTGTTCAGAAGTGAACCCTGGTACATTACTACTAATATTCATGTGGGTGTGTGTCGGGGGGGCATAGTGGCGAATTACCATCTGCAGGCTCAGATGACTCATCCTTAATTTACATTAGGCAAATTGACAGTATCTTCTAAATAGGTAGTCTGGCATAAGTACTGCTATTGTGTCTCAACAAAAAAATCACAATCATGGTTCTCTGATGTGTTTCTGCAACTGTTGTATGGTTTCCTTTCAGGCCTGCCTCAGAATTCCCTTAGGCTTTCTGACTGCTGCTACTGATCCGCACTGTGGCTTCATGGCGTGGCCATTCCAACTTTCCAGGTAAGTTTGTAATGTTTATTTTAATTTTTAATGACAGCATGCAATTGATTTATTAGTTCTATTTAGTGTTGATTTTGACCGTCTTTGAGACAGGCATTTTGAGTTCAGTTTCCAGTGTGGGACGGGACAGTGGTAATAGTGGTACTGTATCCACTGCACTAGGTGCAGCAGACCATTTGCGCTGAAGTGGAGGGTTTATTAGGTAAAGATAAAGTAGTTTCTTGTTTTTTTTTTTTCCTGACTAACAGAGCAGGTGTTGTTCATAAGTTAACCATTTTCAATCCATGCTTGTCTTGTGTTTCTGTGACTGTACATGTGCTTCCCTTTCAGGTTTGCCTCACTATGGTTTTCTGACTGCTGCTGCCACTGCTTCTACTGCTGCTGTGATCCTCCCTTACTCCTACAGGCCTGTGGCTTCCTGATGGGTTTACCACCCAACTGCCTAGGAAATCCTTAATACTTTTTTTTAATAACAAATATATGTATGTATGATAATGAGATAGGTGTAGGCAACAATGGTCTTTGAGACAGACTGCTGGTGGGGAGGATGGTTAGAGGGGTTTGGACAGTGATAGTAGTTACGGTGGAGGATTACTGGCTTAAGTTCTGATGCATATGGGTCATGCAAAGTGAGACTATGTTCTGAGTGTGTTTTCAGGTAAAGAAGATATTTTTAAGATAAAATGATTGTAATCCCTTGTGTTTCTATAACTCAGGGTGTGATTGCTTTTTCAGGTTTGACACTGTAATGCTTTATGGATGCAGATGCAGCTATAGATGACCTGAACCTGAATTTACCCAACAGCCAGGACTGCTGCATCATGGTTCATTGTCAATCAGAAGTGCACAGGTAAGTATCTTTGATTCTTGCTTTACTTTGACCTTCTTTTTCCTCTAACAGGTACAAATATATCGGAGTTGGATACATTTGTTTGCAGTTACAGAAATAAGGCCAGGTATGGGGGTGGGGTGGGCAAAGGGGGACAGAGAGCACAAAGAAAGTGGTAGAAATAAATACTTTGTTGCACATTAGGTAGTGACAGGTGTGTGAATATGTGCTGCTGGGTAGTGAATTGATATGATGTTCAGAATCTCTGGTGTAGCCATACAGCACTAAGACTATGTTCTCCATTGTTTCAGTGAATATCATGTTTCTTCAGTGTTTCTATCTCCACATTTTTTATCTTCCTACTAGGTGTGCCTCTGTAAGGCTTGCTGATGGAAGCTGATGATGATGATGCCCCTGCTGCCTGGAATATACCCTGCCAACCCTGTGACTGTATGAGGGAACAGAGCAGGAATCAAATGAAAACACCAGTGGACAATCCAATTGTATGAACTACATTGTTTTTCTTAGTCAGCCTTAGGCAAGAAACATTTATTGCGTTTGGCAAGGCTTGACTATTACTTTTTTATCTTTTTACTTACTCACCTCCAAATTGCTTTGTTTTGCCTTATAACTCCCTGTTAGTAGTATCATGGACAGTGTCACAAGGTATAGTAACACCTTTTGTCTTCAATTACATACATTGACAGAAAAGTAAAGAGCCATGCAGTCAGATTCAGTCACTAATGCTTGAGTCAGACCCTGCTGTGTTACCCAAAAATGTGCTGATGATTAAGCAGAGGATTACTACATCCAGACTGAAACTAATAATTCATAGTGAAATCAGCAGACAGCAGTACTATACTTATAAAAAAGCATTACTTTCAATTATCCAAGGTTCCACTGTTCTGCCCCACACCACATAAAGTAAGAGAAACCAACAAAATTAAGGTGGACTTTGTTCTTGTCCTCAAATGTTAACTGTTTACTGGTTTCCCCATCTGACACTGTTCTGCCCCCCCCCCCAAAAAAAAATAAGATAAAACAAAAAAATGTAGGTGGACATTGGTCTTGTCCTCAATTGTTATGTGTTTACCAGTTGCACAGATCTGGCAGGTTATCATGGGCCTGTGCCAACACAGCCCACAACCACATGCCTAAAAAGAAGTAACTGAACCTTGCAACCCATATAATTGGCTCATGACAAGGAAGTGTTATGTCAAAAAAGTTGAACATTTATATTGTCACAAAAAAATAGAAAACAAAACAATCAGCGAGCTAATAAAGACAGTTAACAGTATGAAAGAACAAGAACTTTTTAACCACAGGAATACAACAACAAGGTCATGAACAAGCTCTGTTTGCTGGAGGTGCACCAGGGGAGGAGGATTAAACTCCTTTAAGTGGGTGATCTCATCCACTGGGGAGGGTTGGCTGCAGGCCACACCACTTTTCAGCCACATCAGCCAGGTGACCACAAGTAGTAGTGCAGCAGGGCAACAGAGTGATGGGGAAGGGAGGACATCTGTCTGGGAAATAAGCAGAGGCATATCTAGATATGCACTGCCTCCTTGGCTCACAGTTCCCTAGAATGCTGCTGTTCTCAGGGGATGTCGGAAAATCACATTTGCATTGTGGTGGTTGGAAAATGGGAAACAGCTACGACAGATGTCACAACAAAGACCATGAAAGGGGGGGATCACTGAACCTGACAATGTCAAAGTCAAACACTCTAATGTGCTAGGAATGGTATAATCTGGGCTTCAGCACAGGGATGGTAGGTAAAGGCAGGATGGGGAAGGTACAGCACCTCTGCCAGGGGTTACATGGGGCAAGAGTACCCAGGGGCCAAAGAGCATAGGGAGGGATCACTGAAGAGTATCTGCTGCAGCAGAGAAAAGGGGGCTGAAAAAGAGGAAATAAAGTCAAAAAGTATACTCACTAGTGCCACTGTTATCCTCCACATGCATCCTCTTCATCTTCCCTGCAGGGGATCCATTGGTATTGGTGCTGGTCTTCTCAGCTTTCATTTTGCTGCTGTTGCTCTGCTTTCAGTGATGATCACCACTACACCAAGTGTCTATAGCAACTCACTGTCCCTACGTTGTAGGTAATCCCACTTGTGCTTAATTTGATGGATAGAGTGTGGCACACATCACTCTCAATCTGTGTCGAAAGTGGATTTAATGGATGGCCAAACTTTGTTCCACTCTTGACTCTTTCATAGGAACTCTGTTTGGGCAAAAAAGCTTGTCAGCATTGCTAGTAACCTCCTTCACCAGACCTGCAACCTCCTTGTAACTAAATGGAGGTACGATATTTCTTTTGATGACCTGCTCTGTATCGCCCTGTCCCTGCTGTGGCTGTACTGGCTGCCCACTCTGGTTCCCACTCTGTACTTCTTTCTGCTCCTACTGCTCTGTGATGATTCCTCTTGGGCCCGGCTGGTGCTGCCCAAAAGTAAATCCTCCACACTACTATGACTTGCTGCCATCTTATTATACATGCACAAAGTGAAATCAATTTCTCTCACTTGTCCCATACAATATGTATCTCTCTAGTCTTTTCTGAGCATACAACCATAAAATGTCTGATTTTCACAAGCCAAAAATATGGATTTTTTAAAAAAATTTGCATAAGAAATTCAGCAACTTACACTGACTGCTATTTACAGATGTGGAATTATTTTTTCATGGGACAGCATAAAACAAAATATGTGACATGTGGAAGAAGTGCTCACATCCGCAGACTACTGGTGAAAAATTGCTCATAAATGCTGATTATTCCACATCTCAAAAAAAATCGAACACACTGGACTAAACAACTATTTTCCAACAAGTATATAAAAAAGCCTCATCAATTACAAAAAAACCTTGTGCCGGGAGAAATTCCATGGAAGTTGGGAAAATGTTTTATGAACTCTCGCGGAAGCAAAAATCCACATTCTGTGAAAATTCTGCCGGAGGAATTTTAATTTTGCACACCTCTAGTTGATTGTTATGTAAAGTACTAGTCTGTATGTTGTATGCGTATTTATAGCCCATATCACTGTGCTGTAACTTATTGTGTTTTAATCTATTATGTTACATACAAGATTGCCTTGAAAACAGGGCTTTTTTGGCCCTATGGTGTATATTTGCTTGTCAAATACTAGCCTGTATAAATGAAGTTATTTTACTACTACTACTACTACTACTAATGAATAATATATGATTGAAAGAACAACAAGAAAATAGGTTTTAAAGGCAAAGGCACTATTATAAAAAGAGACAGACATAAAACTTTGCCTGCTGAAAAAAATCAGTAACAAAAAAAATCTACATTAATTAATGTGTTAATCTAATAAATAACAAATGAAAGCACACATAAAATACTCAAACTAAAATCCTATTATGTGAAAGGACGGTAAATATAAAACAGTATATCAAAGTAGCAACATTCAAAAGTGTGCATATATAACATACGTAAAATACAGAAGACTAATTATCTAACACCATAGTCCAATATCATTCCTATAAGGAGTACATATTTCTGTAAACAAATAAAATTCAATCTATAATCAGGGAAGTAATTATATAAGTTGGGGTATTTCTTAAGTGAAAAAAACTTTAAAGCAAAGCAAATTACACTGACTGAATATACAACAGTAAAATGATTGAAAAGTAAAAGTACATTACTGTAAGTCCCCAAAACAGCAAATAGTCAAAGTCCTTAATAAAAATAGTCAATGTCAAGGTGGGGTTAGAGTTGTTGTTTATATTACAGGTGACGGTGGAACTGATGAACAGCATGTCCAAAGGCCATTGTCATGGAGAGTCTGATTCCTACAGATGAAGCACAAAAAAAACCAAGATGTCAAGACAGAAGAACTTTAGGTAAATTATTTTGTATCTGAAGACTGAATCAGATAGTGAAGCCACTATATACCATCTAAGTTCCAAGAAAAAACTTAAACTAAAACAACACAAGTCCATAGCACTATATCTCTTCAGCAGTGTCAGTAGCTCAGTAGGTAGCAGACTCACCTTTGAGGCCAGGAGATCAGGGGGCTGTGGGTTCAGTTCCCACATCTGGCACTTGGGTTAATATCCTAGTACTGACACTGTAGTGCAGCATGAGAGGGGTGCTGCACTTCTGAGGTGCCATCTTTTGGATGAGACATTAAACCAAGGTCCCATCTGTCTGGATTGGTGGTAGTTCAGGTGGATGTTAAAGATCCCATGGCACTTATTGAAAAGAGTTGGGGATATTTTTATTAACAGAACTTCAAAAAAACAAATTAAGGAAAACAATGTTAATTCACAATGTTTACCAAAGGATTTGCTAACAAAAAACCATGGAAATATTTAAAGAGAAAACCAAAAATAAAGAAAACGAATACAAAAAACACAAGGTTAAGTATTACATCATACTAGAAGGAAAAAAGGAAAACAAAATTACAAAAGAAATTGTGAATTCATGTGACAGGAACATCATTGTCTGTCACCCATGGCAAATTTCTCCAATTCATCCTTAACAGAGCACAGTTATATATTCCAGCTTCATATTTATAAATAGTAGACAATTCTGAGTGAATTTTCTGCAGTAGTTCCATATAAGAAAGATCCTTCTGCTGTAAGGTAAAAGACACCTACTTTGCCAAATGAACCACTTAAATACTGCAAAAAGAACGTGCAGAGTACTAGTATCCCATTTGCTCCAATCCAGAGTATATGAACCATATATCAGAATTTCATAAGTGACGTGTTCAAATACCGGTTCTTTCCAAACATTAGCAACATAACCCCAAAAATTAGAAATATACGGACATAAGAAATATAAATGCTGCATAGTTTTGAGTGCTTGAGAGCAACCAGAATGAAAACAATTATGTTCCTGTATCTGTTTATGAAATTGATTACCCTTAACATTAAGCTTCTCATGACCACACAGACAAGTAACATCCCGTAATTTAGGGGGAATATGCTTATTAGCTATTAAATCCTGTAGGGATAAAAGCTGCGCATCTGGACATTTTGGAAAGGCAACTTGTTCAGAAAATTGCTAGTCAGGGACAGATTGATATAACAAAATGTTATGTTTAGAGACTAACCAATCACTATGTATATTCCACTGTCACGATTTAACAAAAATCTCTCTCTGATAGAGACACACAACGACTATCGTGCTAACCTACCCAATCTTGATACGAAGTCCCTATCACTTGCTGAAAGAGACCTATTCATAATTTAGGGAGATGTTTTAACAACGGTGGGAAATTAGAAAAAAAGAATTGACAATAAAAAAACAGTAAGGGATTTACCATATTCAAACCTCCCTGAGATACAGACAAGTAAAGAATGTTGCATTTAATAGGATTGAGGCGGCTACCCCAGACAGCCTGAAAAAAAAATACTAAATAAAGTTGCTTCTCTTTGCTTAGAAGGGGGAGACATATTGCTCAAATATGAAAACAGAGGTAGCAAGTACGTCCGTATCATATAGATACATTTAATCTTTGAAAATTGCCATTTATTCCAGTTCTGCACCATAATTCTACCTTTCTCAAGTTGGATATCCAAATTATAAACAGCCAGAGTAGGGGAACTGAAAACAACACCCAAAATTCGTATGGGGTTTAATGTAAAACTTATATCAGGTACATAAACCCGGGCAAGAGTACCTCCACCCAAAACATACCCAAGGCATTTGGTTTTATTTAAAGATGTACCAGAAAGGAAGCCAAAGAAATCACACATTTTAACAGCCATGTGAACTGAAGAAACAGTAGAAGTGCAGATACAAATGTCATCTGTATAGACAAGGGCTGAAAAAGGAATTAACACTCCTGGAACTGCAATAGGAGGTATTAATTTATTCAAAGTATGTAACAATGGATCTAAGCTAAAAACATATAATAAAGGGCTAGCTGGGCAACCCTGCCTGACTCCCCCTTTTTACCAGAAGCATAGGCCCAAGATGTCCATTAACCAGTGGAGTCACTGTAGCAGATTTATAGAGCTTTTGCAGCCAAGAAATAAAAATAGAAGGAATGCCATAATATTGTGAAGTAAGCCATAAAAATTCATGATTTACAGAATCAAAAGCCCTCTTTTGCTCTAAGGACAAAACAAACCCAGGTAGCCCAACTGTGTGAGATCTATCAAAGAGTTCTCACAAAAAAAAACAACTGATCAATTATGGATCTGTTTGGGATCGCACAGGATTGTGCTGGGGAAATTAAATGTTGAGATACCACCAAAAGACTAGTATTCAGAATTTTCATTAACATTTTTAGGTCAACATTTAATAGACTAATGGGTCTCCAATTAGAAAGGAGTTTCTTATCACCTTTCTTATGCAGAAAAATTAAAATTCCCCCCATCATCTCTAAAGGGAATTTGGAGTTCATTAGTAAGTCATTGTAAACATCAGCAACTTCCTGAAACAATACAGTACTGATTATTTTATAAAACTCCACAGTCAAGCCATCTTTACCTGGTGCTTTATTGGGAGAAAGGGAATGAATGGCAGCAGAAACTTTGTGGGGTGTGAGGGGCTGTACTAAGCTGGATAGTATAGATGGAGGACAGTCCGGAACCTCCATATTTTGTAAATAAGCCTGAGCAGAAACCAAATCAATAGGCTGTTCTTTAAAAAGTGAAGCCGTGAATGACACCACCTCTGACATCATATCACGCTGTGAAAACTTTCCCTGACCATCTTGTCCTATAAGACTAACAAAAACCTTTTTCCCCACCCTTTCTTTACTACCGAGAAAAGGACATACAGTGGCAAAATTCCGCTGTGTACCAAACTTCTGTTGAAAATGTAACACTGTTGACTGATGCTTATGAAAAGGTACCATTTTTCCCTTAAGTATTTTTATTTGGGATGAAAAACCATGTGTAGTAGACTGGGCCATAGACATTATTTTCTGCATCTGCTTTCTGAGTTTTAAATAGGAAAAATAAGCTGTTTCATGCTGAGACTTCAAAAAAATTTGAATAGTGAAATAACATCTGTTTTAGTATCTACCCACCATAAAAGGGGATCCGCATACATCTCATATAAAGACTTTCTAGCCTGCACAAAATATTGCAAATGCTGCAAAATGTCCTGATGCTTAATAGCTGAGAGTTAAGTCTCCAGAGGCCCCTACCAAAGGAAAATGCAACTGTAGACCCAACCGATATGCATAGGGCACAATGGTCAGAAAATTCCACTGGGGTAACCCATACTGAACTCAGTGGTAAGGTTTTAGTAACAAAAAAGAAATCTATCCTGGTAGCCAAGACTCCTTTATGAAAGATAGGAACAGTAGTCTCATGCAATCGAGCGTATACATCAACTAAACTTGCAGTCTGCACAATCTTAGCCAAACAGGACATATCACAAAAAATTTAGTGGTTTTTAACCCCTTACCCTTATCTTTATTGGATAAATCACAATTAAAATCACCCCCCCAAATAACATGAAAGGAGGTATGTAAATATGATTGTATAAGCTGGAACAAATCAACCCTCAAGGCTTTAGTTTGAGGCTCGTATACATTAATTAATCTAAAACATGCCCCCTGAAGTATGATATCCAGAATTAATACCCTACCCGGGACCAGATCAATTAATTTCAAAACCTTCACATCAAGCTCATGAAAAAGTATTGCTACCCCGATACATGGTTCCAGTCCTAATGACCAATAGGAAACCCCTGTATGTCACCATTTTGAAGCACTAGAGATCTCAGTGAGTGTATGTAAATCTGTATCCTGTAAGAAATATACATTATAATGTAAAGACTCAAGAAAGGAAAATAGCACAGACTGTCGTAACTGATTTTTGATACCATTCACATTAAGTGAACAGAAAGTCAGTGAGGGAAACATTCAAATAGTGGGAAAAAATATGTTCATGGGGGCTTTTGTTTATTTTTCTTCCCTTTCTTAGTAGCTGTGGAGGTAGATTTAAGTGGGAAAATGGAGGGTTGATCCCCTTCAGACTCTGCTTCCAAGGCTTTTTCTAAGGGATCTACCCCTGGCTGGGAGGATTCAGATTCCGCATCAGAGATATCTTGAGCAAGGAGAAGGGCATGGAAATGGTTAGTAGTGGGAGTACTAACCAGTTAAGGAACTTTTGATACCAGTTGAGTACTATAGGACTTATGCCTCATTTCTCTTAACTGAAAGGGCACCTCTTGAGGAAGCTGGAAGGAGAGGCATGGACAGGGTGTCAAGAAGGGTCATTGCCTGAGGCAAAGAGTCATCCAGTAAAGCTTTAGAGGAAATTTCCAAAGGGGGGGAGTAGTATCAAAAGGTTCCGGAGTAACAAAAGAAGGCTCGGAACTAGATGGTATCAAAGGAGTGGAAACCAAAGGCGGTATAGCTACCTTAGTGTGAGTAGTTCATGAATGCTCCACTATAGCAACCAGCAGTCTTTGTTCTTTGGAATCATGTGGGTCTGTTTGCCTATGAGCTGCATCTGGACAAGTGGCATAAGAATGCCCGAGTGCACCACATAACGAACAAACCACTATATTCCTACAGTGTTCATTCACATGCCCCAAAGAATTGTAAAGTGTACAACATCATTGGTCACAGGCACTGCTGATGTGACCTGATTTCCCACATCTATAGCAGGATTTGGGTTGTCCTGCATAAAAAAGGACTCCTCTATCTTGCCCCAAGAAGACACAGTTTGGAAGGTGTTGTAAACAATCCCCCGCAGAGCATAATATCACCCTGATTCTCCAACCCCCTGACCAGATATCCTCAGAATCAAATATTGCTTCTGGGTGTCCCAATACTGTACATCTTTGTTTTAACCAAAAAATGAGATCTGTAACACTAACCCCCTCATTTCTAAAAAGAACAGTAATGGTTTTATGAGCAGGTTTAGTAAGTGGAAAAACATAAAAAGGAGACCATAGAGGAGTTTGTCGAGCTTTGTGATAATTAGTCCAAAATTTGTCTAGCCCCTATGTAGCTTAAAGCTAACATCAAAAAGTTTCTCCCCTGAAACATGTATTAAGGCTGCAAGCTATCTTTTAACAAAGTTTTTGCCACAAATTTCCTATCAGGAAAAACATCCATCCCCCCTTTATAAACAAAGCAAACTGCATTATGCCTTTTAGCTGATTAGTTAGAAGAACAAAAAATGAAGCAAAAGAATGTGGTGCAGTTTGTTCTAGGCCAGGTACAAAGCCTGACGATAGGCCTGCTGGGGCTTCCTCAGAGGCCTGGTCATCTATTTGCTCCATGGATGAGGAGGGCACCCGCCGAGGAGGAAGTTCCTTAGTAGAAGGCAAAACTCCCTGTGGTTTAAAACCAGGTTCTGGGGTCTGTGTAAAAGACAGTTCAGGAATAAGGGCTAGAGGTGAACTTGCAGTGTCCAAAGGTTGTGCCCCCATGGGGTGGGCCTGACCAACCATGTTTTGAGTTACGGAGGTAGCAGATTTTGTAGCCAGGGAAGATGAAGTATTCAGGTCTTTCCCCTGCAGATTAACTTCAGGAATAACAATTGGGGAAAACCCAGAAATCCATTTGCCAGAGTCCAGGAGCTGTGCCCAGCCCGCCAAAGTCAAAGCTGTACTGACTGACCATGAAGCATCAGTTTCCTCTACCTGGTCAGCCCAGGAGTGTTTCTGTTCTGAAGCAGTTTTATTCACATTTTTAATGACCCGCTGTTTAGCAGCAAAAGGAAAAACCATAGCATGCTATTGGTCTGAAGTAAAAGAAGTATAGACAGTACCTGTGACTGACTTTCCTGGGGAAAAAGATTGTAATGTTGTAGCTGTAGTTGCTGCAGCTTGCAGGTGAGTTCCAGGTTGCTGCAGTGTGAAAAACTCACTGTCAGTCTGCAATCCTTCAGCTGTCATGGATACCGCTGATGATACTTCCACATTCTGCTGTTTGTCAGAAGGCAAAGATGGCACCAAGTGACAGGCAGTCAAAGCCGTTTGGTGTTTTGCAGGAAAAACTGAAGTTGGCAAAGAACGTGCAACCTTACTTGTTTGCAGAGCTGAAGTATCCATTAAACCTTCTGTTTCGGCACATAAGCTCGGCTCCGAGGGCGCTTCAAAAAAATTTCTGAATCCATAGTCTCCGATGTGAAAACAGTAGTTGGCCCCATGGCCTGCAGCACGTCCTGCTGCAACGAAGACTGCTCAGCAACTGAGCCCTCCATCCTGACAGTCAGCAAGTCCCCCTACTGGCCAAGAGTAGGAGAATTTCCCTGGTGTCCTGGCCAAATTTCCCTCATTTGCTAAAAATACCACCAACAGCTTAATCTGGTTCAAAGTCAGTCGGTTTTCATCTGTATCCCCCTCCCCTGGGTCGTGCCTGAAAATAGGCAGGATTTGTCTTGTGCATTTACCCGGTCAACAAAAACTAAGTAAATAAATAAATAAAATCTCTATTAATCCTGAAAGCATAAAAGAAATCCAAATATCAACAAACTATAGATCACTTAAATGACAAATCCTGGGAGTCAGATTGAAAGCAAAAAAAAAAAAAGTAAGTCTCAAACTGGCCATAGATAAAAAGAAAGTAAAAAAAAAACCACTATCATAATGTTCTCTTAGGATTTTTTAAATAAATTGGGAAACGTCTGAGACAACTCTTCGAAGGCTCGTACTGGGGTATCAAACCTGTTAGTAACCCCATCCTTGGAAACTTGTAATGTAGCAGGATAGTACATTGAAAAACAAGTTTCTGCAGCTATAAATTTAGATACCAAAGGGTGATAAGCTGCATTTATTATTCTGATGGAGCTTGGTCAATCTTGAAACACTCGAATAGTAGCTCCTTCCCAAGTTACCTCTTTATATCAGCATAGCTTCCACAGTAAATGTTTTTTATTAAGATAATTCAAATGCCAGAAAATAAAGGGTCGATGCTTTGCACCTGCTGGAGGCATGGGACAAAGTACCCAATTTGCCTGTTCCATTATATACACTGTGCCATTTGGAGGTAGGCCACAATGTTTCTCACAAAGCTTTTGAGGGAATAAAATGGGAGAGGAGCCTTCTGTACCCTCTGGCAATCCAGTAACAACCAAGTTATTCCTCCTGGACTTACTCTCCAGATCTTCTCATTTATTTTCAAATTTTGAGAGCTGCTGCCAGATCCTCACTAACTCTGGATGTCAAACAGTGGCTTTTTCCAATTGTTGCCTACGCATCTCTGATTACTGATAATGTTTCTGTGAATTTTGCATCTAAAAAATCTGTTTTGCTGCAGACATTGGGTAAATTTGGATTGTCTCTTCCTTGTGCCACCCATCACTGTATAGTTTTGGAAAGAATGGGGTAGCTCTCAATTAATGCTAACAATAATTACATTGTGGCCAGGTTTGTGTACAGAATATTACAGCTAGGAGAGCCACTCAGTCTTTATAAATTTTTGCAGTGTCAGGACCTGGGTAGATTAACAAAGGGCTAGGGTGGGTGGGTTTGATTTAGTGTCCCCTTTTAGGAAAATGTTTAGTGGTCCGAGGACCTTCTCTTATATAGCACCTACCATTTGGAATCTCATTCCAGCTGTTATCAGGGGTTCTGTCTACTTATACTGTTTTTTCACATTTGTTATTTTTATATCACAAATCATTATAGGAATGTAATTGTTTTAACTGGTTTTATATATGATATGAATATTAACATGGAATTTTATTCCTATATTGTCTACTTGTCTGTTTTGAATGTATTTATTACATTTTGTTTGTGTAGGTCGCACCTGTAAAAGGATTTAATGTCCATTTGTGCTTACCAGTTAAACAAAGAAAAGAAAAGAAAAGAAAAGAAAAGAAAAGAAAAGAAAAGAATCTTCTCTGCCAATCCTCCAGGGAATGTACATGAGTCTCTGCATCTCCAATTTGTCTTGTAAGCTCTTCTGTTGTTTGGTGAATTAGTCTGAGATTGGAGTATGAGGAAGCAATAATTTCTTTAAGAGGACCACATTCTTGTAAAAAGTGCTCCTTTGTTAAAGCTACAGAGGTGGAAGATACTATAGTAGAAGAGGGAGCAGTTTTCAGTTTAATGCATTTAGGAGCCCTTTGCTGGTCTGGCATAGCTGACGGTATATGTTGAGGTCCCACTTCTCTTATCTCAGCATCCTTAGATAAGAATAAAATGACAATGCTGAGCACTACAGCAGAGGTTAAAGAAAGGAATGACTCAAATAAAAACAGTAATGTAAAATAAAGCTGTGTAAATTATGATTAAAAAGAGCAGGGCAAGAGCAATCCTCAAACATGTCTAACTTCAGTGGTGCATCACATGACTTCAGGGGGTGCCACTAGACACCAGGGAAAGTCAAACCATTATGGGGACAGCAATTGGAGGGTTGGGGATGCCACTAGAGACCAAGAACAGACAAAAACAATACAGGGATGGTGATTGGGGGTGGGGATTTTACCAGACGCCATTGAAAGGAAAGCAATATTACAGGGGGTGGCAATTGTAGGATGGGGGGTGCCACTAGACACCAGGAAAAGACAAAAATATTACAGGGACAGTGATCAGAGGGTGAGGGGTGTCACTAGACACCAGGGAAAGGAAAACCATATTACAGGGATGGCAATCAGAGGGTGGGGGAGTGCCACTAGACACCATGGAAAGACAACTAAACTACTATCAGTAAATCACAAACTGTTAAGACTTGCAAACATCTTTTAATGATCAAAGGATCTGTCAAAATGTGAATAACGGTCAAAATGAGTCTCACTAGAAAACCAAATATTTGTCCTGCAAAGTTTTAAAACTGAACACCAAAATCAAATTAACTAGGTGCTTTTTATCTAAATAGAGGTGTTGGTCTTTCATTTTGAATCAGTATATCCTTGGGAGACCAATTTGACAATGCAAAAAAGAAACAAGATGGCTGCCATCATGATCAAAATTTCTCTGCACACAAATAGTGACTCACAACCTGTTAACACTTGTGAAAATTGTTTTGATGGAACTTGAATGTTGTCCCAAAAATCATGATAATTCAAAAACTGTATACTATTTTTTCACCAAATTATCCAAAGACACACCCCTGGCACAGGCCCCATTGTCCCCGAAAATTTCATGAAGACGTTCCATACTGTCTAGGCTGTAGATGAGAGCAAAAACTACCCAATGTTAAGTAGAGGGTACATTTTTTCACTTTTTTGATGCTTTGTAACTCAAAAACCATACAGGATGCTGTCACAAAACTGTTCACATCTTGAGACTTTGACAGCCTGACAACATGCCAAATTTTGTGCGAATTCATCAAATGATGGCAAAGTTATTAAGGTGCAAAAAATAGTGTTTAACACTGAACTGCTGATGCAACCATACCGTGCCCCTGTAATATACAATATATATATATATATATATATATATATATATATATATCAAAACACTGAATTTAATGCATCAGTTAGGGTTAAAGTGAAAAACGTCAAGCAATGAAATGTTAGGGTTAAGCCTCATAACCCCCCACATCCTCCACAGAGTGACAATGCCAGGGTGTGCCATGCGGTCATCAGACCCAACTCTCACCCTATTCCATATGTAAGCAGCTTGACATACTACAGTAAAGGAGAATGGGGTGACAGTTAGGTCTCACGACCACTTGGCACATCCTGGTGTCTGTCACTCTGTGGAGGATGTGTGTGCGTTGTGGGGGGGGTTAGGGTCTAACCTAACATTTCATTCCTGACTGTTGTCGCTTTAACCCTAACTGATGCATTAAATGCAGTTTTTTGCCATGAATTCCTTTTTTTTTTAAAGTATAATATAACTAGTAAAAACATGTATTGGTGGGACGCAAGGCCCAAGTTGCCCATTTCTGCATAACAATATGCATCTGTGGGAGTGCAGGCCCTCTGGGCCTGCAATCCCACTTACGCATACTGTAGCTACAGAGTCATACAGCAGCACAATAGGGCAAGTAACCCTTGTAACACAAATTTGAAAATATCTCATTAACCGTGCAACCCATGGAAAAATTCAACTGTGTGCTTACTCTATGGTTTAAAATCTTGTTCCCCTGGCATAGATCACCTTAAGGTGATCTATGCTGGCAGTAGTGAAAACTATGTATCTCACTTCGTTTTTGAGATAACAGCACAGAAAGGTGTGACAGACACCGCAGTGTAATCCAGTGGGGAAAAACATCAATTTCATCATGGCATATATATGCAACCACTTAATTCTCCAACACCTAAACAGCATAATTCACACCTGTAAGGCATCCCCTCAACACCCTGTAAATTGAAAGTAAAAAGACAAAACCATTAATGAGCTATGCAGTTCTTTAGTTTTTACACCTTTAAACATTTCTCAGCTGTGTGATAGCAAAATCTTAGGCCGCAAGATAAATCCTAGTCCATGGCCTAAGAAAATCCTAGTCCATGAGTGGACATCTGGTCACGCCAGTCTGGGCCATCTGGTCATCCCCAGAGATATCTGGTCATGAAATTCCAGCTATCTGGTCGCCCCATCATGAACGAAGTTCACAGACTAGGATCATCTTGTGGACAAGGATTTTGCATGCTCGCAAAAGAAGATCTATAGCGAGTCACGAAAGAAGAATTTTTAATTTTCAAAAAACTATTTTTTGACAGAAATGAAGCAAACTAAAGCCATGGCTTTGCAGAGGGGGTCACCCTGAACAAAACTCATGCCTTATTTGGCCCAAAAGTCAACCGTGGAGAAAGCTATGACATTTTGTTTGACTGGAAAACTAAAAACAAGATGGCAGCTAATGAACTAAGATTTTTTCCTTTGCGAGATAGCAAAATCCTTGACCGTGAGGCAATTCTTAGGTCGCAAAATATACATATAAATTTTGGACTGAACTGAGCATGCTCAGAATTCAAACATTAACAATGTAATAACTTTTCAATGGATTAATATTTTTTTACCAAACCAATACTGGATTGCTCCTTGGCCCAAACCTTTTCTACTTTCTAAATTTCATACCAAAAGACCACACAGTGTGATCACAGTGCCACGGGCAAAAGACACATCAAAACTGGGGAAAAGTGCATCTTTTGGCATTTCACTGCACAGAAACCATATGTCCAACTGAAACACAACTTGTTTAATCAAGTGATCTACCATACCAGACTGAGTATTCCAAATTTCATGCAAATACGTTGAACAGTTGCAAAGTTTTTAACATGTAAAATTTGAGGTTTAACATTAAAGTGCCTACTCAACCCTAACTATAGGGGCGCAACTGCGCCCCTATAATAAATATATATATATATATATATATTATTTATTTATTTACTTATTCAAATCTTGGATTTACATGCCTTTGAGCTAGAAGCTCATTTACAAAGGTTCCACTTCTAATGAGAAAAAACAAAATACAATACAAGACATAACCATACATACAGTATCTAGGAAGTCTTAGTTACATTGTTTCCAAGAGGATTAGCAAATATGTTTGAAAACAGTTTTGTCTAAGTTCAGTACATGCAGTTCAGGTGTAGTTATGGCTGTTGGCAGAGCAGAGTGGACATTTACAGATGAAGAGATGGATTGGCCTGGTGGGGCTAGGGAGATTACAAGGAATAGGACAGAGGACAATCAGATGGATAGAGATGAGAGACCAGTTGCAGTTTCAATGGCTATGTACTGAAGTTGATTGTGGGAATGGGACCATGTCCTGGTATGGTCATTGTGAGGTGGATTGAAGTGAGGAAGAGATGTCTACAGGTGGTAGTGAGGTGGGGGTAGGTGTTGGGTTGGGGGCTGAATTTCCAGTTGGTAAATGAAGAAGGACCTGGAGAAGCTTGAAAGATGGTTGGAGGTGTGGCAACTGAGGCTGAATGCAAAAAAGTGCAAGATAATGCAGCTGGGTAGGAGAAACCCTAAGGAGAGCTACAGAATGGGGGGGGGATGCTGACTGTCACCAAAGAGGAAAGGGACCTAGGGGTTATCATTTCTGATGACCATAAGGTATCAACGCAGTTTGCAAAGGTTGCAGGGAGGGCCAGTGGTATGCTGGGGTGCATAGGCAGAGGTATGACCTGTAGGATAAAGGAGGTGGTGATGGCATTGTATAAAACACTGGTAAGGCCTCACCAGGAGTAGAGCATGCAGTGCTGTAGACCACACATGTGTAAGGACATAAACATGATGAATGCTGTCCAGAGAAGGGCGACAAAGATGGTGGTTGATTTGCACCACAAAACATATGATTAGAGACTAAGAGACATCAATATGTACTCACTGGAGGAAAAGAGTCAAAGGGGTGACATGATAGAAACTTTTAAGTACCTCAAGGGCATAAACAATGTGCAGTTGGGGGACCATTTCTAATGTAGTAAAGATACCAGAATGAGGGGGCACAATATAAAATTGGAGGGAGATAGATTAAGAGGTAACATGAGGAAATTTTTCTACACAGCAAGGGTGGTGAACACTTGGAATAGTCTTCCACAAGAGGTGGTAGGGGCAAGCACAGTGGAGGGGTTTAAACATGCCTGGGACAAGCACAAGGGAACCTTGAGCAGGAAGAGAGTAATGAAAATCCATTGACAACTTAGGGTGAGTGGACGCATACATGTATAGGGCCTATGGGCAGACTGGATGCTCCTAGTGGTCCTGTTTCTATATTTAGATGGAGGGAGGAGTAAAGTGTGAAACAATAAGTGCAAAGGTAGAACATGGTTTTCAGGCCAAAATGGTACAGTTATGAGTTACAGTCACAACTACTGTGTAATGTGAGATGGGCATGGAGCTTTAATTTAATTGGCCCTAGTTTAGTTTCTGACAGAAGGTTGTCACTAAGTGTATTTAGCCAGTAGGGCACACGGTACTCAAAGGACCGTTGCCCTTGGGACATCCACCGGAAAGGGACATGAAGTGGCTGGCTGTTTTTTCCTGTCATACGCCTAGTTTTGTTGGCAAGCTGAGGAAATTCCACACACCCAGGGGTGTTAATCCAAGGGTGGATTTCTTTGCAAGTATGAATACCTGGTACTATATACGGCAGTCCAGGTTTAGACAACCGGAGTGTGCATAAAGTTCGCAAGTGTGTGTGTTAGGCATTGTGCATGCAGAATAAGCCTAAATGAGAGTTGTTTTTACCTGCTTGAGAGCTGTGTTGGTTGCAGCACTATATACCACTAGTCCATAGTCAATTACAGACAACACAGAACTAGTTGCTGCTAGTTTAATGCTTCTTGCATAATGCAATGTCTGTTTTTGTGTAACAAGCCTAGTCCAGCATTTGCTGATTTAGCTACAAGATCTTTGAGTGATATGAAAGAAAGGGAACTGTCTAACATTATGCCTAAGTACTTGAAAGTTTAAACAATTTCTAAGGGTGTATTTTGACTATCTAGTATTTATAGTTGGTGGGACCTATGTCTGTTGTGAGTGGAGGCTAACAACATCATTTTAGTATTTTTGTAATTTAGCAGTAATTTTGATTTTATGAACCATGCTTCAATATCCATGAAGTTAGTCTGCAACTGTTTTTCTAGCGCTACAAGGTCTGACTGGCTGGTGTATAGCACCACATTGTCCACATAAAGTAGGACTTTACCTTGGTTTGCTAGTGGAAGTTGATTTAAAAACAGACTAAAAAGAAGGGGGGCCCAAGATTGAGCCTTTGGGGCCCCCCTGTATTTAAGCTCCAATTCTGAGAGAGTATCCAGGTTTTTTTACCCTTAGTTCTCTACCAGTGAGGTACAGTAGCTCCTAAACCAAGACACCGATTCAAGGATAGCCCAGTAGAGGATAACTAGTTTAAGAGGAGCTTATGATTTACAGTGTCAAAGGCCTTGGAGAGGTCAATATAGGTTGCCCCCACCATGAGCCCCTGATCTAATGCATCATGTATATACCATCTAGATAGATATATATATATTTAGATGGATAGATAAATATGTGAAAAATAATTAAAACTCACAGACAATATATAGTGAGTGCTGAAAGTCAAAAAAAGCCTGTCATGTTTCACTCTAAATGTTTTGTCAGTGCTGAATATCTGTGCCACAAACCTGTGTTTTTATAATGCCAATAGTTAAAGTGCACACAGAATAAATTGTGTACATAGAAAAACCTGATTGCAATTATTACAATGCAAAAACATAATTGAACAAAATTATAATACGATTTTAATTGAAAGTCAGCATTCTTGATATTTAAAGTTTTAACAAAGCTTTACAAATGTTTAACTAAAACTGAGTATGAGAAAGTCAGTAGAATCCAGTCCCTGACAGGAGACTGGGGTCCACTGATTGCAGGTATGTATACAGGCCTATTGATGTGAGGCAACAGACAACAGAGTGGGTAACATTTCATTGCCCAACGCTTGCCTGGGGCCTTTACCAAGGAAGGCCCTCAGGGTGCCTGTCAGCTGTAAATACTGGAAGCCACTAAATATGAGGAGAAAAAATATGTCTTGCATCTCCCTCTGAGACAGCAGTCAGCCATTGGAAATGAGGGACTGCACAGTAGCCTACCTGAGCTTTGGGCAGAAGGCTATTGGTGTAGGGTGGCCTGTGATCCAAAAATGTGGATTACACAGCACAGGCTAAGAAAGTTCCTTATTCCAGTCTAATCTCAAATACTGTTTTAGCTGTGCACAGGCTTTCAAGGACCATAACAATGGAGGGTATTTGAGAGTGGGTTAAGGAACAATAGACTGCCCAGATGAAGCCCTGTCTTCCTGCATAGGGTTGCTTCCACTTGGAGCCAAAGCAGATAATATCCACCCACCAGTATATCAGCAGGCTGCCTCCCCCATTGCAACCGTTTGGAGTCATGTAAGGCCAGGTAATATAAGAAAAAGTTGGGAAGGCAAAGTCCCCCCTCTCTCTCACCTGCAAAAGCTTATAGTAAGCTTGACAAACTGTTCCCCCTTCCTCAGAAATTTATTGAAAATTTGCTGTAGCTGTGAAACTCATGATTTCAGCAAGTATACTCCCATCATCCCCAATGGATACAGTAATCTCAGTAGAATATTCATTTTAATAATACTGACCCACCTCCACAGGGATAACAGTAGTGCCGCCCATCTCTGATGGTCCTACTTAATAACCAGGATGAGGGGAGACAGATTTAACTTACACAAATCTGAGAGGATGCAGGGACTCTGAATCCCCAAGTATAATAGCTCCCTCTAAGCCCACAACAAACCTAAATCCTTTATCTCTTGTTTAGTTACCAGGCCGTTTAGCGGCATAACTTGTGTCTTCTCTGTGGTTAATTTATATTCTGCAATGGCTGCAAACTTGAATATCTCATCCAGTGCTGCTGGAATTGAAGTCAAAGAGTCTTCTACATGCAGCAACAAATCATCTGCATAGGCAGAGAGTTTATACTTCTCACCCCCCAATAAGATCCCCTTTACAGAGGGATTATCATTCAACTTGAAGATGAGGGGTCCCAAGTATAAATTAAATAAGAAAGGGGACAGCCCTGCTGGGTGCCCCTCTGAAGTTGGAAGGGGACTGATGAAAGGCCATTACAGTGGACTTCTGCTGTGGAGTTGCTGTATAATACACATATCCATTGACAAAAATTTGATAGCAAGCCAAACGTCCTCAACACCACAAACAAGAATGGCCAGGAGACCCAGTCAAAATACTTTTCTGTGTCTAGGGAGACCAAGGTTACAGGGATCTTGCTCTCCCCAGGCACATAAATCAGATGAAGAAGTTTCCTCAGATGGTCACTTGAAAGACAGCCTGCCATAAAGCCTACCTGAACATGGGAGATCAAACCAACCCAGATAAATTGTAATCTAATAACAAAAATTTTGGCCAGTAGCTTCACGTCTGACTTTAGTAACGATATGGGCTGATAACTAGAGGGAAGCTGCTCATCGTTTCCTTCCTTGGGAATTATGGAAATCGAGGCCTGAAAAAATGAAAAATTCGCTAGACACTCTATTAACATGACATTAAAAAGACAAGTGAGAAAGGGTGATAGCTCTGCCACAAACACTTTATAAAATTTGTTACAGAACCTGTTTGGGCCAGGGGACTTGTTCGAAGGGAGCTGAGAGATTGCCGCCTGTACCTCTGTAAGACATATCGGATTATCTAGATAGTCCTGTTGCTCTGGGGTGAGTCGAGGGAGGGTAAGACCATCTAGATATTTTGAGATTTGCATGGAAAGCTCTGGGGTAACTAGTTGCTCCATATATAACCTGCTATAAAAGGCCCTGAAGGCCTCCACAGTATCCCAGGAGTGGGTGAGGGCTTTTCAGGCGGACTTGGCCTATGGTTAGGGACAACCCTCACCATCTTAATGTGCCTGAGCCTCCACACCAATAATCATCCTGCCCTATCCCCCAACTCAAGATATCTAGTCTTAGTCTGGAAAAGAGCTAGTTCTGCCCCTTCCACCAACAACTCATGGTATTTCACTCTGAGAGCATCGAGCTACCTCCTATAGTCCAGGGAAGAAGCAGACAACAAGCTGCTCTCCATTTGCCTGATCTCAGACAAGAGGAGGTCCTTCTCCTTAACTCTAATTTTCTTTTGCATAGTCGACAGTCTGATGCATTTGCCTTGGACCCTGTACTTCACTGCCCTCCACAGGAATTCAAGTCACAAAGCCAATCCCTCATTTTCTTCAATAAAAGTAGTAAGAAACCACTGTAAAGTTTGTATGGAGTTGGGGTCTTTAAGAAACTGGGAATTCAGCCTCCAGATCCCATCCCTTTCCTCAGTGTCAGCTAAGCTCAACAGAAGTGATATTGATGCATGATCAGATACTACTAAGGGTAGAATGTCACAAGTAACCAGTCCCAGGAGTAAGGTCTTGCTGAAAAGAAAACAATCTATGTGGGACAAAGTCCGGTGTGGGGCAGAGTAAAAGGTGAAATGTCTCATCATGGGATTCTGGGTGCACCAGGGATCTGTCAGCCCAATACTGATTTATTAGATCCCTATGCCCATGTTGGGCCAGGGAGAGGCCCTTCCACTGGGATCTCGATCTGTACAAGTCATTCTGGAAGACCAGGTTCCATTCTCCCCCAATATGATAGGCAAGATCAGGAAACTGGCTAAATGTGACCCCAACTTAGAAAAAAACTCAGTGAAGTCTGTATTCAGGCCATATATTGATCCAATAACTTGAGATCCCTAATCAGGCATGTATAAGAATATAATGCCCCTCTGTGTCCCAGTGTTCTCATATAAGCTAAAATGGGATGCCTTTCACTACCAAAATCACCACCCCATTCTTCTTAGGTGCTAGATCCTGCCACAAAAGCCCAACCAACATTGGTCCTCTGGAAAAGGTTAATGTCTTCTCTCTGCATTTGAGACTCTTGGAGCAGGGCCACACTCACCTGAAATTTATGGAGGTGTCTGAGGATCACGTGCCATTTCTGCTTACATTGGGCACCCCTAATATTCATGAAATAAATTTATATATCACTTTACTCATCCATCAGCTAAATTCTAGCAGGCTGGCAGACACCCCCCCCAACTATGATCTCATGACTGCATGCCTAAAACTCCCCTCCCCCCCCTGTCCCCCAAAACCCCATATACACTATAACTACAAAGAACCCCTCAGTATCACATTAACCCACTTATCCATTGGTCCTAATGAGCGCACTACACAAATCCACCCATCCATGATATTCATCTTACCTGCCCTCTCCAACTCCCTCCTCCTCTCCAACAAGCAACTGATAGAGTTTGAGGGTACATATATCAACATTGCCACCATCTAGAATCCAAGTATCTATATTCTAATCAAAACAGCCTCCCGGGGCTAGAGTTAACTCTCACCAAATGCCCCAGCTCATGCCTATTAACCACCTTCTGACAAAATAGAAAAGTCAGAACAAACAAGTTAATCTATAACAACAAAAGAAAAGTGAGTTAACCACGGTGAACAACAAGAAGAAGAAATAGAAAATAGAAACAGTAGAGCTCACTAGGCTCTATAAAATTCTACATGTTGGAAAAATAACAGAGGGGGTTGTCCTCTCAATAATCTATAATTCGAAATATAATTATAGTCCAACATTAACCAGCTTTAAAAAAAAAAGTTCTGTCTGAGAAACTCCCATAATAATCAAAAGGGACAAAAACTAAGGTCTGCTGTGAAAACATCCCAGGAATCCAATGTACCAAGAGCCCTTCTTGCAATTAAACAGGGATGAGTTATCTTAGCACAGGTCTGCAAAATAACCCAATCCTTCTCACCGCTGGATGATCCAATATCAGACCGAATGTTCTGTGAGGTGTGGGAGCCAAGAAGCAGTTAATCCCACCACCCAAAAAAAAAAATGAATGGGGCCGCAGACTACAGTCATTAAGTCACTGCTCCAGCAAATCTGCTATCAGCTCACACACACCTGAAGAAAGTGAAACTCTGGTGTGTGTGTTCCTCATCTAGTCCAATAGCTCCCCAGTATAAGATCCACCATCCATCTTCCTCTCCTAATGTGTGTAGATGAAATAAGCAGGTGGACATGGGGCTTCCTGCAGGAAACAACCAGAGGGTTCTTTTCAGTCTACAGGGGGATTAATCCAACCCCCTGATCAGTGAAGGCTAGTAGAAGATATAGCAAGAGCTAATTCAGCCCCACTTTCATTGACAACCTGTTGGAGATTCTAAAGGTGTCCCAAGTAGAAAGCTGACCTCCCAGACAGAAGCAAACAGAAAAAAGAAAGGACACAGTCTAGGGAATTCATGTCCATTCTGAGTCTCTTGGGATGAGAACCACAATGCTTAAATATCTTGTAGATCAAAAGGTGAACCTCTCAAAATGTCCTCTTAAACAACATAAACCCACAGGGATAAGCTCTGGCTGATCATTTGATCAGCCATATTTAAAGAGGTCTGGATACAGAACCTAAAGCTCCTTGGAGGCCTGACTGGCCACATAGAAACTGCGCCATTCCCCCTTATGTTGAATCTGTAAGTCCACCAGGTGTCAGACTCAGAAATGAATCCTAGCCACTAATATCTTGGAGACTAAGGGATGGAGCTCCTTTCATCTTTGTCTTACAGAATAAGGCAGATCTCAGACAATTTGGATCTGGTGACCCTCCCAGAGCACTTCTATCAGCTCATGTACTTTAGATAGGAGGTATTGATTATCCAAATAATTTAAACATTTGAAGATAAGCAGTCTTGGTGGTGCATTTTCTGGTGGTATGGGGAGCAAGGAGAGGTGCATCCATTCAATTGCATGGGCTGGGCCATTAGGTGAGGGCCCTGCCACTTTCTCATAAAATCACTGAACAAAGTGCAAAACTTTGGGGCCTTCCACCTTCTCTGGTAATCCAAGAATTACAACATTATTTTGCCTGCTCCTTGCCTCTAAATCCTCCATCCATTCCTCCATTTTTTTGTATTTCTGCTGCAGTGAGCTCAACTCCAGGTCGACCCTATTGCACCAGTTCTTGAGGGAGGATTCTCGGGTCTCGTCTCCCACTCAACAAGCCAGGGAGTCTACCGATAACTGCACTGGCTTGCCATTTTCAAGGGAACCAGCTCCTCCAGAAATTTGTCCTCTGCAAGGGCTCATTGCTGCGTCAGGTTCTTCAATGTGCTGGTGGCTTGAGATTTCAGCCACTTGGAGGCCTCGTTGTGAGAAGCAGGAGGCATAGCCGAGCTAAGGCATTTTTCATTTCTGCATCCATAGTTCTTAATAAATCCCATGAAGAGATCTTGATACTGGTGGTAATGATGTTCCAGAGCACTTTACCTCAGTTTAATCAAATAAAATATAGTAAATTATTGGAGGGTCGAGAGAGGTTGAAAAATCCATCTGATCAGGCAGCCATCAAGTAACAGGCAGTATAGTGCAGTGGTTTAAGGCTCTGAGCTGCAAACCTAAAGACCTGGGTTTGAATCCCACAGCCCCCACTTGCATACTATGTGACCCTGAGCAAGTCACTTAACTTCCGTGTGCTCTCAGGTCACACCTGTAAACAAGCTTCAACTTAGTGTGTCTCTCCTGGTTAAAAAAAAATTCCTATATATACTGTATCTATATTATAGGAGCATGGTCGCACCCCTATAGTTAGGGTTGAGTAGGCACTTCAATGTTAAACTCAAAATTTTGCACTTTAATACCTTTGCAAGTGTTGAACAGATTTGCACAAAAGTTGGTGTGCACCTTCCTGTTGTATTAGTATCTTGATACAGTAAGTTTCGTTCCGGTTGGATGTGCTGTCTCTGAGTTATGGAGACGTGAAAAAACATGTTTTACCCCTTGACTTTGCCGGTATTTTTCTTTGAACTTGCCTACAGCCCAGAGGGTTTGTTTGTTTGGTATGAACTTTTCAGGACAGAAAGGGTCTACCCCACAGATGTGCCTTTTGCTAGTCTGGTGAAAAAACAATACACTGTTTTTAAGTTATTGCAATTTAAAAATTTGAAAAAATAATTTATGAGCATGCTCAGTAGGCACTTCAATATAGCTGTATGATAGGAAAAGGAATCCTGCATTATATGAGAAAATTCCTCTTTTGTATGCCCACCATCTTGTTTTCAGTTTGACAGAAATTCAAATTTTGAAACTTCCCAAAATGCCCTTAAAATGTATGTTATTTAATATTTAAATTATTTGTTAGTATCGGCATAATACGATGTAGGATGTTAGTTTGTATGATGAGATATGAACTAGGATCCTACTTCGTGAGTCATATGTAGTAGGATTTTAGTTCATATGTTGTTATACATACAAACTAAGATCCTACTTTGTATGACTACGATACAAACAACTAATTTAAATGTGGGTATCTCAGCCATTTTTTGGTATTTTCTCAGCAAATTTTCAACATAGGTATTTTGGGACCCCACCTCATGAACACTGTCACTGTCATTTCATTACTCAGTCCTGAAAGGTGATTTCATGATCGCTGCATGCAATCACCTTTGAGATAGATTAACAAAATGATAAAGTACAGAGGCCCAAACTCCCACTCTATGTATATCATTATGCAACAATGGGTAGCGTGAGGGGAATGCAGGGCCCAGAGAGCCCATGCTCCCACAACCACGTAGCAGTTACATTACACTTTCTCAAAAAGAAGGAAAATTCATTGCAAAAAACTGCATTAATGTGTCAGTTAGGGTTTTTATTAAAGTGTAAAAAACTGGGAAATTCGAAATTAGGATTATCAACCCTAACACCCCCCACCCTCCACACACCAACAGATATTGGGGGTGCACCTTGGAGTCATTGGGCCTAACTCTTACCCCATTCTCCTATACTGTAGTATCTCATCTTGTTTACACGTGGAATGAGGTGAGAGTTATGACTGATGACTCCAAGGAACACCCCACTGCCTGTTGGTGTGTTGAGGATGCGAGGGGGGGGGGTGTTAGGTTGGTATCATTGAATGTCCCAGCTTTTTATGCTATATCTAGATATATATATATATATATATATATACATACATACTGTATATTATAGTAGTAGCACCACTATACTTTTAGGGTTGAGTGCACAGTTCTATGTTAACGCCAAATTTCTGAACTTTAATAACTTCTGAAACTTTAAAACAATTAGCATGAAATTTTACTTTATTCTTTGGAAACCAGGTGACACCCACTAGGCACAGATGCCTGTTTTCAGGGGTGACCCAGGAATATTGTGGAGGTTACATGACTTGCTCAGTCACACAGTATGCAAGTGGAGATTGTGGGAATCAAACCCCTGTCTGTCTGCTGGATGTACAAAGCTCGTTCACAGCTCATTACTCTAACCTCTAGGCCAAGGGTTCTCAAATGGTGAGGCCAGCCTCCCTTGGGAGGCCCTAACCTGTTCTAGGGGAGGCTCAAGCAAGTCTGGAAAAAGTACTGTATTTAAATTTTGAACTTTATAGAGTTTGAGTGAAGGGATAAGGCAAACTGAAAGAGGATAATAGTAGGTGAATGTATGTATTTATTCACAAGTCGGTGACCAGGGAAGATACTGTACACTGAGCCATGGCTTATTTCAGGTGTACCCAGGGAAGGGTAGTGAGAGAATATAATTCAAAATGTAACTGCAGAACACTCAAACAATACAAAATGAATAAACATGCAAACAAATTAAGAACAATAAACTTACAATGCAAGGAACAAGTGATCAATTAGACTGGCAGCAGAACAGTCCAAACACAAGAGTTAACCATTCAGGTACAAGGAATAAGAGCAGAAGGGAGCACAATGATCCCTGAGAAGTTGCTTAAGAGCAGGGTGAGAGGGGGAGAGGCAGAGGTTGGCAGGAAGGTTATTCCAGTTAGATGGGCAACAGAAAAAGCAGTCTGACCCATGAAGGTATGGCAGTAAGGGGTAACAATGGTTAAAGAGTCAAAATATTGGAGCAAGTAGGTTGTCCTGTGTGGGGGGTACAATAAGCTTAATAACATGAGAGCAAGCTATGCAAAGAGGTTTCAGTTTATTCCTGATGTACTGTGAAAAGTTGGCTATTGTTCTATGGGGAGGCCCAAAAATATTTCAGTATTTTGGGGGAGGCTCAAGATCTTTTTCATGGCTTAGGGGAGGATCACTATGACAAAGTTTGAGAACTGTTGCTCTAGGCTATACTGCCAGCCCCTTTGGCATACATAATCTCGATGGGTAGGTCTCTTGACCTGGTAAATATTGTGTGCATCTGTTGTATGATTTCTGAGATAAAGAGTGTCAAATATCCTTAAATTTTCATGTTGTTTGCTGCTTCGTTGTCCACCTGTATCTCAGAAATAGTTTTAGGTTGTGATCTGAAACTTTCAGGGTAGAAAGCCATTGTATCAAAGATGTGCCTTTTGAGGGTTTGGTGAAAAAATATTAATCTGTTAAAAAGTTATAGAAATTTTAATTTTCCCATTATTTTCTAGGGTAAAAGTTAGATGTTCCACATGAAAATACTTTTGTTTTTGCAGGAGCTGTTGTATTTTTACATGGAGGGTCACATAGTGTGGCTTGTTTTCAGAGGAGCTGTTGTATTTTTGCATGATGGGTCACATGGAGCATAACATATTTTTGCAGATCTCTCCTTTGTTTTCGTAGAACTCTGTTGTTTCCACCATCTTGTTTACTAGTTAGCGAGAGATACAGAATAAAGAAAACATATGAAAATTTATGTAATACAAAACAAAAATAATAACTTAACTAAACAGGACCCGTTTAGCTATATTCTGATGCTTTTTTTTATATTGTGGCCAGAAACACCTTTTGTGGGCACCCAAAATCCCAAGTGCTGAGGTTACCGAGATGACTGCTTCTGCCGTATTCTCTGTATTAGAACAACAGGATTTTCTTGACCTCTGCAGCCACAGCTGGAACTTGTGCTGCTGGCTGCAGGATGAGCAGTCCTTTTTCCTGGTATCTAGTGGCACCTCCCCACCCTACATTCCCATTATTTATTTTATTTATAATATTTATCTAATGTGATGCTGAGATGCCCATCTCTGATGTCAGATGCACTCCCCCCACAGCCCATTCCATGTTATTAATGTCTGCCAACGTTGGCAGGCCCAATCCCCATGTCAGCATTACAAGCCCCTACCCCATATCCAGCAGTGTGGGACACTGAGGAGTCCACTCCTAGAGTCCCCAAATATTCATTTAGTTTACCTGTGCAAAGAAAACAGTCTCCCAATGTCTTTTTTTATTTAACCTGAAAAAAAGAAAATGGTCCCTCATTGTTTCCGCTGTCCCCCTTCCCATCCCAACCATCCCACTGAGCACCCACCACCCCACTCCTTCCCCTTACCCTATACTTACCTCTGGAGGTCTTCTGCTGTCCTCTTCTATTGAACAGGACATGTCTGCACTCTTCAAAGCTGAACTGCAAGCTGAGGAAGCAAGGTAACAGCCTTATAATGTATTTCAGTGGTGTTTTGAACTTACGTGCATAACTTTGACATTTTTTGGTATTTTTTCACCAAATTTTCAACATAACCTTTTTGGGACCCCACCTCAGGAACACTGTCACTGTCAATTCATTAACTGGGCCTGAAAGGTGATTTTGTGGTCAATGCACAAAATCACATTTTTGGACCGATTAACAAAATGACAGTGCCAGTGTTCATGAGATGTGGTCCCAGAATGCCCATGTTTAAAATTTGGTGAAGAAATTCATAAATATGGCTACGTTATGAACGTTCATTGAAATGTTTCTACACACATGCATAACTTTGGTAATTTATAATATTTTGACTCCAAATTTTCAATGTAGCCTTTTTTTCACACCACCTCGGGAACAATAGAGTTGTCATTTTTTACATAGTGCCGGAAACATGCTTTCACTCCTGTGGTGCAGAATGGCATTTTAACACAGATTTGAAACTGTTTATTAGGTGGTGTCATAAGAAGACTATGTTCAAAATTTGGGGTGAAAATATGAAAAAATCCATAAGTTATGATCATTTGTTGCAATTTCGCTACGCCCTCTCATAAATTTGAAAATTTTAAATATTTTTACTCCAGTTTTTCAACATAGCCTTCTTTTTACCTGATCTCATGTACATTATAGCTGTCATTTTTCAAATTCTGCTCAAAATGTGTTGTCACACCTGTGCTGCAAAATGGCATTGCAGGTGTGCAGAATTATATTTTGGCACAGATTTGAAAATTTTCTGTACTGGGGTACTTGAGGTGGGGTAATACGATGGCTGTGCTGGCAGTTTGGACACTGTTGTCATATGAATGGAAGCACAGAACCCAGAGGGCCATGTGCTTCCTTGACTACATTCATGTACGTATCTATGGTGGGATGGGAGCCCTACAGACAAATAAGGATATGAAACATAAAATCTATCAGCAGATAAGAACCATACAGACCACCCAGGCTGCCCATTTCTCTGCTCATTACTGCAGCCCCAGATCCTATTTGATCTGTGGCTGTCCTGCTCTGCACATCTCCAGGGTATCCTTATGTCTATCCCATGCACTCTTGAACCCCGTATTATTTTCACGCCCACCACTTCTGTTGGAAAGCTGTTCCATCGCTCCACCACACTTTCAGAGAAAAAGTACTTCTTAACATTACCCCTGAGCCTTCCTCGCTTCAACCTCATATCATGCCCCCTTGTTCTTCTGCAGTTTTCTCTGAAATATACTTTCCACCTGTACCCTGTTTATTCCCCTAAGATACATGAAAGTCTCTATCATATCTCCTCTGTCCCTTCTTTCCCCCAGTAAACAGATATTAAGGACCTTAAGTATATCCTCATAAGGCTTCTGGTGCAGTCCATGTACAATGTCCGTTGCACTTCTCTGGACTGCCTCTATTTTGTCAATGCCCTTACTGAGATGTGGTGTCCAGGGACTCATCCCTCAGCACCACCGGACTGGTCCAATTTTCACATTTTTTGACACTCCATATCTCCACACCTGTACATCTGATATGTGAGATATGATTATACTATCTGAAAAAGTAAGGAAATTCATTGCAAATTAACTTTGTTAATGCATCAGTTAGGGTTGTTACTAAAGTGAAAAAAGCAGGGAAATGTGGTGTTAGGGTTTCCAACCCTAACACCCCACTCCCACCCTACAGACACTATCAGGCATTGGGGGTTTTCCTTAGGGTTGTCAGCCCGAAATTTCACCACATTCTCCTATACTGTACCAATCTCAGCTTATTTACTTATGGAATGGTATGAGCATTATGGTTGATGACCCCAAGGCACACCTCCAATGCCTGTCAGTGTCTGCATTGTGGGGTGTTAGGGTTGGTAACTCTAACACCACATTTTCTTGCTTTGCCACTTTACAAACAACCCTAACTGATGCATTAACAAAGTTGGTTTCATGTTCCATCAGGGACCAAAGATCTCTTGATGTAGCAAAGTTCATTCCTGTCAGATGTGTGATTGTGGAGATATGTAGTGTCAAAAAATGTGAAAATTGGGCCAGCCTGGAGGTGCTGAGCATTGAGTCCCTGGACACCACACCTCACACCAAGCAGGTGACTTGGGTTCAGGAACTACCCTGGGTTGTCAGGGGTTGGCTGGGGGAGGGTGAGGAGCAGAGTTGAACTGCCACAAGGCATCTCTTCTCTCCCAGGGAGGGATGAGTGTTTTCCCTGCCCCTTGGCTGCCACCTGGTGGAGGACAGATGGCAGCTTGGGCAATGGAGAGCCTGGCAATAGCCAGGGGTGTGGCAAAAGGTGCCAAACTGGTACCCAGAGTGTGTGTGTGCCTCCATGACATGCACTGCCATGTCTGCCAGAGTCCCAGGATCTACAGGGAGAAATACAAGGGGAAAAAACACAAAAAAGTACTAATTAAAACAAAAATGTGAAAATTACCATTGTTTCTAAAATTCTTTGTCACGTCGCTGTGCAAAAATGGTGGGGAATTTTGGTCTGAAATTTTAAGGGTAGAAAGGTCTTGCATCACATATGTACCTTTTGAAGATTTGGTGAAAAAATTATTAATCCATTCCAAAGTTATTATATTTCAGAGTGTACCATTATTTCCTGTGGGACCAGTTAGATGTCCCACTTGAAAAAGGATTCTTTATTGCAAATGTGAAATCCTTTTTTACAAATGCGGGATCTTGTGCCACAAATGGAAAATCTTTTTCCATGCTGCTTCCATCGTGTTTTCAGTTAGTGGTGACAACAAAATTAAATAACTAAAAAACACATGGGTTTTTTACACACCGATGGTTGTGTTTACCTAATTGGGATCCCAAGAATCCAAAAAATCTGGAGTTGCTTTTCCATAGCTTATTGTAAACATGTTTTTTTAACATGTCAAAATCCTTTTCTGCAAATTGCAAAAAAAAAAAAAAAAAATCATGAAACAGGATCCCTTTTTGCAATTTGCAAAAAATAATTTTTCTTTTTGCAAAAGAGGAACCACGGAAAAGGATTCTTTTTCACAATTTGTGAAAAAGGAATTTTAAGACAGCTCTTTCTTTGTCACTCTACAGTTACCAAATGGTTTGTGATCTTGATTTTAATTTTTCAGGGTACAAAGAGCTTGCCCCATAGATGTGCCTTTTTCTTGTTTGGTGAAAAGATATTACTTTGCTCTGGAGTTCTGTGGGTTTAAATTTTGCTTCATTTCCTATAGGATAATATTGTAATGTGAGATGTACACAGTCATTTCTTTGTCAATCCGCTGTAGAGAAATGCTTTGTAATTTTGCTCTGAAATGTTCAGGGAACAAGGGACTTGTTCCATTAATGTGTCTTTTGCTGGTTTCATGAAAATATATTGATTTGGTGTTGAGTTACACAGGTTTCAAATGTTGCTATTTTCTAAAGGATAACATTGCAATGTGAGGTTTTTCTTGGGCACTTCATGGTACAGGATGGAGGTGTAAGGTCCAGAGGGCCCTGCGCTCCCACAGGCAAATAAGGATACCACTATACTATCTCAACATCTATGCATGAATACCATTATGGACTAATGGGAGTGCAGGGCACAGACCACACAGTAAAATAGTGATATGATTACAATATCTCAAAAATTATGGATAGATGGCACCATGTGCTCTCACATGGAAATATGAAGACCATTATGGAGTGATGGGGATGCAGGCCTTATGGATGGATAACAGAGTGAGGGCACTGCGCTCCCGCAAGCAAATATCTATAGCTTCATGGAGTGATGGGAGTGTAGGGCCCAGCGGGTCCTGCACTCCCACATGGAAATAAGGATACAATTGCAATCTCTCAAAAATTATGGATAGGTGAGACAGCAGAGTCTAGAGGGCACTGCATTCCTGCAAGCAAATAAGGCTACAATTATACTATCTCAAAAACTAAGGAAGGTTGCTGACAAAAAATTAATTAATGCATCAGTTAGGGTTGCAGTGACAAAAGTTAGGAAATGTGGTGTCAGGGTTTCCAACCCGAACACTCCACTCCCACTCTGCATGCGGCAACAGGCATGAAGGGTGTGCCTTAGGGTTGTCAACTCTAACATTCACCCTATTCTCCTATACTGTACCCATCTCAGCTTATTTGCTCATGGAATTGGATAAGCATTAGGGTTGATAACCCCAAGGCACACCCCTCACACCTATTGCTGCATGCAGGGTGGAGGGGGTGTTAGGGTTGGAAACCCTAACACCACATTTCCCAGCTTTTGTCACTGCAACCCTAACTGATGCATTAACAATGTTTTTTGCAACTAATATCTATATATAAACATATACATACATATCTAAATCTATCTATCTATCTATCTATCTATCTATCTATCTATCTATCTATATATCTATACACACACACACACTCTCACACACACACAGATATATTTTTGCTTTGCTTGAAATTAAGTGACAAAGGAGATCATGAGTACAGGAACTAAACTGCAGTGTCCACAGTGGTACCCTGAATGCCCAATAAGAAGCCAGAAACAAACAACAAGGTGTCTAATACCAGTCCAGTTCTGCACAACCCAGGCAGCTTGAAAGGAAAAAGTCATAGCAAAGTGCCTTGAGGCACCTGTGAGCTGCATGAAGTAGTAGCAGTGATGGAGGTGGAGCTCTAGTAACATAGCCAGCTGAGTGCAGAAGCTGTGTGCACTGAGCATCCCCCACTACACCTTGCACATTATGGTGTAAGAGAAAAATTGCCTTGCTGCTTGGGGTCAGCTTAAATGTGGAGCTGGGTATGTCCAAAATGTACAGAAGGTCCTGAGAGATTCTGCTGCCCAGTGCAGAGAAGAAGAGAGCTCCTGGTGGATTCCAGAGCATCGGACACATGGAGGACTCAGGACACCTTCAGCTACCCATGGAATTGAACATCTTTCCAGCTCAGGTAACAATGGGTGAACCACCCTTATCACAGGATTTTGGTACCATCTTTTTGTCTTGTGACTCTTCAGGGAAGAACGGGTTAGAAGAGGAGTTTTGTGTGGGAGCAGTTGGTGAAGTGTCTCGGTCTTATGTGGAGCATGAGCGGAGGTTGCAGGTGGCTCTGCAGGTAACTACTTCTCCAGGCTGCTCTCACTCGAGTGCTTTAACTTTGGGGAGTGAGAAAAATATTGAGAGGGATGAAGGGGTTTAGAAATTACTCCCCAACCACAAGTCTCTAATTTTCTTGAAGATAGAGAGGCAGTATTGCACAGTGATTAAAGGCTCTGTGCTGCAAATCTGGAGAGCTGGGTTTGAATCCCACAGCCCCCACTTGCATACTGTGTGACCCTAAGCAAGTCACTTAACTTCCCTGTGCTCCCAGGTCAAACCTATAAACAAGCTTTCAACTTAGTGTGTCTCTCCTGGTTAAACAACTGGAAAAAATAATATAGACTTGTAAAGAAGAGAAAATCCTGCTGGGATGGTGAATGAGGGAAAGAAGGTAGCAGGAGCAATTGAGAGAGAAAATTCAGCATCTGCTGCCTCAGGATTTAATCTTGAGACTGCAAGCTCATTGCCTAGCTCTGTTAAAATAAGGGGCAAAACTTCCTGTATACTATTCCAACAGTCAATAATCATTTACTTAAAGTCCCCCATTTGTTAAAAAAATGTTTTAGCACTTACTGAAATGCCTTATCTCCCCAAGACAAGGTCTGCTAAACAAATGGACAAACAAGATAAAGAGGATATCAAGATAAGCCAGTGGAGCCACAGCATAAGGAAGAGAGAAATAAAAACTCTGAGCAGCACTCTGAGCAAATTCCTCCCCCCCCCACTAATATGGGCCACTATGATTCCCACAGTTCTAAGAACAATTTTTGATGGGATGGATAACTCTAGTGTTAATTCAAACCTCTCACAACAAATAATATTGGAGGAGCTAAGAGCTGGGTTTGCAAATTTTAAATTAGCTATTTCCTCCTTAGATCAAAAATTCATTGATATACAGTATTAAAAAGATTGAATGTTGTTAGTTTAAGAACTGAACAATATGAACAACATCTATCTAATATGGAAGACTTATTGCTAAAAGTATATAGAGATTTTTCATCTGCAAATAAAGAATTAGATGCCTTAATAAACAAAGTGGAAGATCTGGAGTCCAGATCAAGGCGAGTGAATATAAAAATAGGCAACTTGCTGGAGGGGGTTGAAGGAGGGAACCCCTTAGCTTATTATGAGCAGATGTTAACATCAATTATGGGTCTGAAATATCCAGATGAAAACAATCAGATTGGATCTAGCTCATAGAGCCTTTGGCCCTAGAAGGAGGATGAAAGGTCCAGATTTATATTTGTTAAACCATTATGCTCTCAAGATAGAGAAAACATTCTCTATAAAGCTAGGACATAAAAGGCTTGGTGTATAATGGTATGAAGCTTCAAGCCTTTTGTGACCTTTCCCCCTTCTATCTCATTGAAGTGGAAGGCTTTTGATGGTGCCAGAGATCAGCTGAGGAAGAAGGGGATCATTTTTTCATTATTGCACCCTGCAAGATTATGTATTCTTTTGGATGGACATTTTTTTCCCTCTATGCCACAAGAGGCTTTGGCTTTTTGCAAAACAGATTATATGAAAATTTTGCAGCCTCTTCTGAATCCAGCACTTAGGTATAGGCTGTCCTGAGTGGTCTTTATAGGTTCTGGGGTGGGTAGAAAGTAAAAAATGAAAAGCAAAAAGTAAAAGGAGTAGGGACCTTCTCAAAAAATGAGTTGAAAAATTGTGGAGGGGTTGAGAAGGATATTTTCTACTCCCTCTTTTATGGTTGTCTTTTTTTTTTCTTCTCAGAAGGGCAATAATAAGTAATTACAAGAAAATAGCAAGGTAAGGGTGGAGGGAGCTAGCTCAAGTTTTGAACACCATGCACACAGCAAGTTGTCTATAAAGTTGGCAGGGAGGGAGAGGGATCTTCTGAATTCAGAAGATCACGTCAGGGTGGATCAAGTAATATATTTATTTAATGACATTTTACTAAGGGGAGGAGGAGGGGGTTTAGATTTTCTAAATTTAATGTTTTTTGTTTTGTTAAGCTATTTGGTAAAGGTATTGCAATTGGTAAATGGAAGCATGGGTACATTATTAAATTAGTGCTTGGTTCTTTGACTGTTGACTGTTTTATGGGTGAAAACATTTTTCACCTAAGTTTAGGTGCAAACATTTAGATTGTTAGCCTGGAACCTGACAGGAGTCAAGAACAGAATACAACTTAGACAAATTGTTAATTATTTAAACAATAAAAAAAACAGATTGTGTCATGTTGCAGGAAACACATTTAGAAAAAAAGATGGTGTCTATTTTTCTAACCCTTTTCATGCAATTGGCATTTCTACCCTCTTTGCAGGTAATGCAAGAGGTGCTGCCATTTTTATTAAAAAAAAAATATTTAAAACCTAAGATAATTAGTTCTGAAGTGGATTCTGGGGGAAGATGGGTAAATGCTAAGGTGTTATTGATCTAATACAAGTTTCACTTGTTAGTGTATAAGCACCAAATGAGGAGGACTTAAACTTTTTTACAAATTTGTTCCTTCAGGCTTCCACCTTAAACTCTCCTGTAGTAATAGGAGGAGACTTTAATGTAGCTCTTACAGCTTTGGATAGGGCTCAGTCAGTCCCAGAAAGGAAGAACAAAACTATTGATTTCATTAATAATTATGCTTAAGAATTGGTCCTGGTGGATCCTTTTTGAATAGTATATCCTAATTTAAAAAAATATATTTTTTTTTTCTGAAGCTTATAACTGTTTTTCAAGGGTAGACTATTTTTTGGTTTCCACTTCATTACTGCATGCAATTTAATTAGTTAGATACAATTCCATTTTGATATCAGATCAGACTGTGTGCCATATGGAACTGAATTAATCAAGAAATGACTTTTCTTCAAAGAAATGGACATTCAATAAACTATTACTACAAGATGCGTAATTTGTAAATTATTTGAGGAAGGAAATTGCTGCCTTTCTTGTATGGGATTCACCAATTGAGTTCTCACGGACTATAACTTGGAAATCCCTCAAAGTATATTGGAGGAGTTGTATTGTGTTGTATGAATCCATTGCTAGGAAAAAAATATGAGAACTTTTTTGGAAGGGCTGGAGCAGGACCTGGCCTTGGCAGAAGTAGTATTTGCTACAATGGGGAGAGAAGAAGATACTGTTAAATAAAGATGATTCTTTTGAAGGAAAGAATAGAAAGGATTAGTCAGGGGACAGAGGAGAAGCAAATGTATAACTCAGGGGATAATTATTATTTTTTTGCAGATTCACCTTCTAAACTCCTGGTCTATCAACTGAGGGTCCAGGATAATTAGAATAGAATTGATAGTGTCATTGCACCAGATGGGAGAAGTTTATTAGATCCAGTTGAGATTAATAAAGAATGTATTAACTTTTTTGTGATGTTATATCAGAAGGATTGCTGCGCCTCTGTAATGGAAGCTCAGGACTATATCAAAAAGATTGATTTACCCAAGATCTCAGAGCACGACAGAATAATCCTTAATGGGAATTAAATGAAGCAGAGATATATAACGTAATATCTAATTTGCCAAATAGAGATGCAGTGAATTTAAAATTCGCTGGCGAAGTGAACGCGAAGTGGGCACTTCGTGTTGCTACTCTGCTACATGGAGTGGGCAATGCAAAGTGCTCACTTCACCTTGTCATTACCACTTTGTGTTAAGGTGGAATGGCAACGCAAAGTAAGGCGAAGTCATTGTTTTTAATGGACTTCGCGTTCCTCATTAGGATTCTAAGTGATCCACTTGGTGTTTCAGATTTGGCAGCCCCCCCAACCATCACATGTCTTACAGTACTGTAAGTCACATGCTCTTTAGCTAGGCAGGAAGAAAGTGAGTCATACAAGCAGACACTTTTACTTTCTCCTGTGCAGACGGAGCAAGAGTAGTGTGTTTTGTGACTGCTGATACTTTTAGATCAGAGCAAGGAGGAGATTTAAACTTTGATTTAGACCCAACAGCTATTTTAAAAGCTACATTTTTTGGTCTTTTCTGTACTCTTTTTTACTTAATTTGTTCTTTCTGTAAATATTATTTTTATTACCTTTATAAGTAGTTAGTTGTTTTTTTGTGTGACTGTGTGTGTGTGTGTGTGTGTATGTGTGTGTGTGTGTTGTGTGACAGTGTGGATAGTGATTGCTTGGACTGAGGGAGCTCAGTAGGAGAGATGGACCAGGGTGAGGGAATGTCTGGGATGGGGCAGCTTTGGGAGACCGTGGTAGTGGTAAGCATCATACCTTGTGCATGTGTAGAGGGCATGGGCACCCATTCCTGTTGGGCTGCTCAAAACTTGTGAATGCCCCCCTGAAGCAGGACTAGCACTTCCTTCTGTCCTGACTCTGAGGCAGTTGAACCACCACCACCACCACCACCAAGTCCAGCACCAGGTCCTCTGGAGCCGGATGTGCCTGTTCCCCCGGGCCCAGGTGTGGATCCCATCCCTGTTCAGCACCGTGACCAGCAGGCTTACAATACATCCAAATAACTATTAAAAAAAATTTATGTTGTGTTTCATGACATGATCGTAAATTGTGATTTGTGACTGCATTTGTGACCGTGATGATGAAGAAACGTGAATGCTTACCGCCTACGGCTGTACTTCCCTGATGAGCTGTAGCTTAAAACTCCCAGACTTAAAAACACGTATCAATGTGTACAATGGTGGGGTGGTGAAGCCTGGAGAGATACTACAAAACAGGCTTACAATACATCCAAGTAACTAGAAAAAAAAAATAATGTGATTCGTAACGTGAATGATCGTGAATCGTGATTTGTGACTGCATTTGTGACTGTGATGATGAACGTGATTTGTATCACAAGTGACTCGTGATGATGGTCCTGACTTAAAAATGCATATTAATGAGTACAATGTTCATGCAGAATTAAGCACCACACCTGTCCAGTACTCTGAAGGAAGCCAAAGAAACAACTGTGACTTAAGTTACAGATGGCGATTGGGCCCTAAAGAGATGCAAATGCACAGACAGATTAAGATTGCACTGTGCACTGAAGAGATGCAGACACAAAGGCACAACACCTAACCAGTGCTCACCATCAGAAATTCAAATCTGGAAAAGAATACCTTTACCGGTTGGGGCAGGCCGCACAGGGGGGCAGTGTACTGTACTGCTGCAGTAACAGTCACAAGTACTAGTACCAGTACCAGTAAAGATACCACAAAGAAGTACAAAAATCACACAGCTGCAGTGGATAGCAGCTTCACATTGCTAAAATTATTATGTGGCACAATAAAAGGTGTCTGATTTGATGACACGCGTCACACACATACTCACACACACACTCACAAACTAAGTAATGCATAGCAAATTGAAAGCTTCAGTAATATAACCACATATTTTAAACAAATTAAAATTATGCACTGCTGCACCACAACAATCAGCAAAAAAATGGCAAGAAATATTGAAAATATTACTGTGTGTACATTAACACAGTTAAACAAGAAAAATGTCACCAAAAGAGAAAGCACTGTCTTTTTCTCCAAGTTATTCTACCTACACCACAGATACACCCCTCCCCCAAAGCACACTTCCACTGTGTCTCAGTACACAGACTGAATGTTATACATTAACATTCAAAATCCATACACAAACAATAAATGCTCGATGATATGAGCACAGGAGGGTTTCCTATAATTGATGAATTAAAGTTTCAGCAAAAAACATTACTTAAAAAGGCTTTTTTAGCAGCTTTTTGAAGGTTTGAATTGCAGAGAGCTCTCAGAGTAGATTGTCTCCTACAGCTTCCTGCACACACTACCCCAAACTGAGGCTGTGCAGAACAATCTAGAGCTCATGTGACCTGAAATCCCATGAAACAAAATTTGCCTTTGGAGCTTAAAAACAAGGTGAAGTAAGGCGAAGTACATTGTTTCAATGTACTTCACCTTAAATTAGTGGAGTAGTGGTTTGGGAGAGGGCTGCTTGAAGTCATTGTTTTCAATGGACTTCGCGTTACCATTGTCTGATACTCTGCTTTGTGTTTGCAGTATTCCGAATTCACCTTCACTCCGCGGATCACTTCGCGAAGCGAATTGGGGCCACTTCGCCCACCACTATTGCCAAATAATAAGTCACCTGGGCCCGATGGCTACTCTGCTGAGTTTTATAAAGCATTTAAAGAAGAACTTGCTCCCCTTTTGTGTCATTTGTTTCAAAGCTTTCAGGCTCAAACATATTTTTCACCTTCTTTTAATGAAGCCTCTACTTCTGAAAGAAGATAAGCCTGCTGATGTGTATGGTTCTTATAAGCCTACATTTTGCTGAATAATGACTATAACATGTTTGCAAAGGTGCTGGCTAATAGAATTGCAAATATAATTTCTAGTATTGTACATACCAATCAGACTAGTTTTGTGGTGGGTAGAAGGTTAAATCATAATATTAGGAGAGCCCTAAATTTAATGGATCCATCATTAAATATTGATCTGGCAGTGCTTTCCCTCAATGCCAAAAAAGCCTTTGATAGAGTGCACTGTGAAGTTTTATTCCAGCTTCTTGTAGCTTGTGGCACCAAGGGAAAGTATCTGGGATGGATAAAAATCATATGTTCTTCACTGCAGGCCTCTGTCAAAACAAATCATATTTCTTCTGATTATTTCAGTTTACAGCGTGGTACTAGGCAAGGGTGCACCCTATCTCCCTTGCTATTTTCTTTATTTATAGAATCATTAGCAGCTTTAGTACTAAGAGGTGATTCTGAGGTTAAAAGAGTTAAACTAGGTAATCAGACATATAAAATATCACTGTATGCAGATGATATTTTACTTTTTGAGGGAGATTCAGTGAATGATTATGACCATCTACTCCAATTTTTCTCAGATGTTGGTACAAACTCGGGATATAAAATTAATTGGGCTAAAACTGAGGCTATAATAATCTCAGAAGGCAAGGCCCCAAGTCAGGATCATCCTCTATACAAATTTCATAAAACATATATGAAGTATTTAGGAGTTCAGATTTCACCAGATAAAAATGTGTTATATACTATGAACTTTTTACCAGTTCTTAATAAAATCGAACAAGACCTTATTTGGTGCCAAAATCTTCCATTAGTCTTATTAGGATGGATCAATATTGTAAAAATGCACATTTTGCCAAGGCTGTTATTTTTGTTCCAGACCCTTCCTGCTATGATCCCTCAAATATTTTTTGATTCATTGGATAAGGCCATAAGAAAATTTCTCTGGAAACAGAAGACACCTAGAATTTGTGTATTGTAAACTACAGCTACCAAAGGAAAAATTAGGCATGTCACTGCTTAATTTTCAGCAATATTATTTGGCAGCTCAATTAGAATATCTTGGCTGCTGGTTTGGAGAGGGAGAAGATCAACCAGCATGCTTTTGTATAGAGGCAGAAAGAATACCTTTCTCTCCTTTAATACAAAAGTCTGGCCTTAAATATTAATAAAACAGATTTATATCCTCCTATGTTGTATTCCACCAGGTCCACAAATGGGCATGGGATTTAGCAAAAAAAGTTTTTGGGAGA
Organism: Neoceratodus forsteri; assembly: GCA_016271365.2. Taxonomy (NCBI): domain Eukaryota; kingdom Metazoa; phylum Chordata; order Ceratodontiformes; family Ceratodontidae; genus Neoceratodus; species Neoceratodus forsteri. The sequence continues at coordinate 562,608,724 of CM028133.1, forward strand.
AGGAGATGTTTTGTCACAATTTACCCCTATTTCTAATAATATTCACTTTCCTCCATCTATGAAAAGAGGCCTAATTCAAAAGGAACTAGTAGAAATGGGGTTATGTACTATGCAGGATTTTCTGATTAGGGGTATGTTGACATCATTTAAGGAGTTAAAAAGTACATTTGATCTATCCTTAGATACTTTTTTTTCCATTTTTACAGGTAAGACTTGTCATTTTTAAGAAAAATGGGAATTCCTTGCATTTAAGGATGGGGACATTACAGCAGTTTTTTGTGAATTTAGACTCCTCTAAACACTTGATTGGGGAGCTTTATAACTTCATTAGTAAAAATTCACAAGGCATATCTCTTCACAAACTTAAACAAGCCTGGGAAAAAGATAGGACCCTTCTGATTCAGGATCCAACCTGGGGCATGTTAGTTAATCTTAGATAAATATCTATTGAAAATAATAGATTAAAGCAATTATATAAACATTCTTCTTAGAACATATTTAACACATGTAAGGTTCCACAAAATAGACAATAATTTATCTGAAATGTGTCAAAGGTGTGGGGGCTAGAGGGACTTTAGATCACGTTAGTCTCATGTCAAAAACTGGAATTGTTTTGGCATAGGATATTTTCTTTTTGGTAAACTTATTTTTGCAGGATTTCCTCTTCAATCCGGGAATTGCTTTGTTTGGGATTCTTTATTCAAATTTGGAATTGGGAAATTTAACTGATTTAATAAAATCTGGGGTTGATTGTAACAAAAAAAAACAGTATTAATGCATTGGAAAGCTATACAACCACCAGAGTTTCTAGAATGGCTTCAATTTATGATGGATTTACATAAGACAGAAGGGGCATATTATAAAATGGAGAATCAAGAATCTCAGTTTCATCAAATCTGGCTTCCATTATTTGTGTTCAACAAGCTTATCCTAAATAGGGAATTACAGGCAGCAGGACAAGTGTCTGGTTATGATGATAAAGAACAGTTCTGATCATGAACATGATGGACTAAGGTACCCATGCTGTGAACCAAACACTGAAAAAAAAAACAGTAGCAGCAGTAACGCACATAATATATTATTGTGTATAGCATTATTTAAACAGTTGACAAATGGTGGGGTAATGGAAAAAAAAACATATTTCAAATGTACATCAGAGGACATCATTGGACATTCCTTTGGTGCCATAGGCCCAATAACAATGCTTGTTTGATGCAGCACTTGTTGTACATGGAAAGAAGCCATGTAGCCTGTGTTAACATGAGCAAAAATCAAGGCAAAGTAATGTCATGATTTTTCCTTGTGTGTATTTTTTTTTTTAGTTTACCTTTTGGGAGTCTGTACTATTTCTCATTTTATCCCCCTTGTCTGTTTGCCACAAGTTATTTCAGTGGCATAACACAACCACCTGTTCCCATTGCCATGAAATACCTCATTCAATTTTGTCAACAAAGTCGTTCCATACAGTCCCCACCCTAAGCACACTCCGAATGCCAGAACATTGAAGTATGAGAAGGTGCCAAATGAAACATGGTCAGGTCATGTATGAATCATTTCAGCACAGTACATACCATTGATTGGACACTGCGTTGTTCTCATCATCTTCACTGTCTAATGTTTAGCTGGCTGGACTAGAGAAGGACCAATCTGGATTACCGATTGTGTCATCCTTGTTCTCCCAGGAGCTATCCTCCTCACAGCATTTATTGTCATTACCTTGATCCTGAATGACTGCTACAGCATGTCTTCACATTGTGTAGCAAAAGAGGATATTTAAACAGCTGTAGTATTAACTTGAATTCCTTTGGTTATGCCCAATGGGTATGTCTGAGTACCCCAGGAATTTTTTATCTTTATTCCACCTGTGCTCACTGACTTTGTGGTCTGTGTACCCCTGTTAACAAACACCTAAAGACCAGAAACATACATTACTTCCCTCAATTCATGTTGTAAGAGATATTTTGATATTCACATATCCTGTGCCTGGATCACCAGTGAATTCCCTATGTGGTGCTCTATTGCCCACTGGTAACATAACGTGATGTATCATCCAATCTCATAGCACACTGCATTTCCATTGGATGTGAGCAAAAAAGGTTCTGGCACACACCAACTCATAAGAGGAATGCATGAATAAATAATAAAAATATAATTTATTTCACCAAGACAAACAAAACATCTTGCCTGACATGTTTCGGATTGACTCCAATCCTTTTTCAAAGGCTGAAGACATGCCCCAGACACTCCTCTTAAATACAAACAACTGCAGGTGATACATATAACACATTAAAACCAATTATTATTCCAATTAATTACAGAGAAATCACAAACAATCTATACTATAGTAAATTAGCAGCCATTCTAGAAAATTCATAGCAGAGAATAACAGATCTAATAATTCAAGAGATAAACAACTAAATAAGCTAATTTGTAATCATACATAATATCACTTAGTGGAATTGAGAACTAAAATAGGAACAATGAATTCCCACTTTCTAAAAGGGTATAATGACTCAAAACTCATATATAGTTTGAACTCATAGGCATATGTGTAAGGAAACATTGACTAATTTAAAGTCATACATGTAAATACTTAATGACATTGTAAGACTAAATGGGAACAATGTATTCATACTATCTAAGAGATGTATTGACTTGAGATTTTGTTTTAGTTCAAAGGCATATTTATTTGAAAGAATAAAGAAAAATGCCAAATCATGTAGGGATAAAGATAAAGCTATGTCCTAACAGACCAGATAAATAGTCCGGATCATCATGTTTAAGGTATGGATAGATTTCTATTGGGGCATTCAATCCTGGGCTAGTGTTGGCCCTTAATATCAAAATCCAATAATTTTCCCTTCGCAGATCAAGATTATTATAATCTCCCCCCTAGGTTTCTGGCATATCTTATCAATAGCCATGAATCTAAATTCATGGAGGGAATTGTCACTGGCTGTTAGAATGTGGGCAGCTGTAGCGTAAGAACCATCCTTCCTTTGGATGGCTCTAATATGCTCCCCCACCCTTACCTTCAAGCTTCTAGTGGTTTTGCCCACATAGAAAGCATTGCATTTACATGTAACTAAATAAATAACACCTTCAGTGCTACATGTAATGCACTGTCTGACTTCAAAGATCATGTCACTGTTAATACTGGAGAAATATTTGCCCTGAATGATATATTCACAATACACACATTTCTTACACTAAAAATTCCCCTTACTTTTATATAGCCAACATTCTGGTTGTTTGGGTTTAAAATGACTATGTGTGAGTAAATCTCTTTATATAGGAGCTCTCTTATAACACATTCTGACTGACTTATTGGCCAGTTCTTTTAAGCCAGGCTCAACTCCCAAAACATGCCAGTGTTTTTTATAATCTTTTCATATTCTCAAACTTGTGCTGAATATTCAGTAACAAAATTAACTCTATCTTCTACATTAATTTCTCCAATACGATCATAGAGCAGTGTTTCTCTATCGATGTTTGTAGCTCTTTCATGAGCTCTCTGGATACATGCTGTACCATACCCCCTCTGTGTTAATCTCTCAGTAAGATTCTCTGCTCCCTTTTCAAAGTCTTCTACATCAGAGCAGCTCCATTTTGTTCTTAAAAACTGACCATATGGAATATTACTGGCTACATGTGGTGGATGGCAACTATTTGCCAATAAAATTGTGTTGCCATCCACCTCCTTCTGATAAATATTTGTTTTCAAAGTGCCAGAATCAGTTTTTTGGATTGTCAAATTGAGAAAAGTAATAGAATCTTTTGAAATTGTGGAAGGAAATTTAAGGTGGGGTTGGTACTATGTAGATATTCTACAAAAGAATTAAAACTAGTAATAGCTCCCTGCCAAAAAATAATGATGTCGTCAATGTAGCATTTCCATAGCAACAACTTGTCCATAAATATATTTGCCTCATTACAGAAAATGTAGTATTCTTCCCACTTGCCAACATATAAATTAGCTATGGAGGGTGCACATGTTGCCCCATAGCAGTTCCCTTAATCTGGAGGAACATCTCTTGAATAAATATAAAGGAGTTAAATTTTAAAACACATTCTAACAATTTAATCACCAGTTCAATGGGTGGGGGTGAGTTTGGCTCAGAAATATTTCTAGAAGCTTTATTTAAAAAGAATGCTATTGCATCCAATGCTCCTTCATGGGGGACATTGGTATATAATTATTCAATATCTAGCGCAACCAATAAAGTATCCCTTTGTACTGTCACATTCTTAATAACATTCAAAACCTCTTTTGTATCTTTAATATAAGAAGGCAAGCATTGAACTAGAGGTTTTAAAAAGGAATCACAGAATCTGGATAATGGTTCTGTGAGGGAACCAATACCACTAACTATGGGTCATCCTGGTGGATTATCCAGAGTTTTGTGAACCTTGGGTAACATGCACAAAGTGGCTCTAGTGGGATTAGAAACCATAAGGTAATCTCTAGTATGTTTGTCGATAACTCCCTTCTGAAAGGCATCAGTTATTAGTTCATCAATTCCGTACTTAAAATCAATAGTCGGATCTTCTCTTAATTTTATATAGAACTGTGCATCATTCAGCTGTCTATAAATTTCTTTCACATACATTTCTCTATTCATTAATACCACTGCCCCCCTCCGCCTGTTTAACAATCAAATCTTGATTTTGCTGTAAAATTTGAATTGCTTCTCTTTCTTGCTTTGTAAGGTTGTTAAATAAACAAGCATGAGAGGTAGTGAAAAAAAATATCAAGTTCATTTTTGACCAATTCCTTGAAGATCGTGACAGCAGCACATGGAAGGAGCACCACACAGAGGGATTTTTAAATTTTTCAAAATGAGCCTCCATATTGTTAGTTTCAAAATTCTCTTCTCTTTTAGCAAAAAAGGCTTTCAAGTTAAGTTTACGGCAGTTAAGATTCAAGTCAATCACAGTCTGAACACAGTTAAGTGTGTTAGTGGGTGCAAATCCAAGTCCCTTTTTAAGCAAATCAATTTCTCCTGCTGTTAAGACATGCATCGATAAATTAATGATTTGACTAATTTGGTTATTAGAGGGGCTTGTCCTTATCTTCTCTGTTGGTTCCTCTCCCTCACTCCAAATGATTTCCTCCATGGATTTCTCCCCTTGTAGCATCCCCTGAACTGTCTGCCTCCATGCCGCCATCCTGTTCCTTCTTCCCTATCTTGTTCTTCTCCGTCTCGTGGATATTCTCGGTGTCTCTCCTGGAGTCTTGGACTTCTTCGTGGAGGAGGTGGAGCATATGGCATAGTCTGGGACTGATGCTCCATAATTGGTTGCGGGTCTAAATGGAGCTGATCCCTTGGAAAAAAAACTGTCTCTACTCATCACATCCCCCTCAAAGTCACTGTTATCTGTGCTGATGTCTGTACTATATTCAAAAGAAACATTTTTATTACGGTAATTTTTCAAAATGCCTTTGAGCTGGTTTTTCTTCCATTTAAAAATAGTACCTTTCTCAAAACCACCTTTGTCTCTTTGAAATTTTGTCATTTTGATCCTCTGAATCTCTGCATCTAGTTTTGAAATACAGTCTTTGTGTCTTAAGTTGAATTTTTCAAAATCTGCATGGGTTCGATATTTCAAAACCTCAGTTTCCTGTTTCTTAATTTCATCTCTCAATGTTAACTCTTTTTCTTTGCTAAACTTAATAATTAATCACATAAGTTTAGCACTGGCTTCCAATAAAATATTTTCCCACTCTTGCAAAAAAACTTGATTATCCATTTCACAAGCTGGATATTTTATCAGTCTCAGTCCACTTGGAACACGTTTTACCTCTAAGTATGCTTCCAAGTTAGTACTATTCCAATACAATCTTCTAAGTTGGTGTGTCATCTTTTCTAAATTTCTAAATGCTTCAAGTTGTGACTGACCCTCTTGTGGTACAGCTTTCTGTCCATTTTTAGAATTAAGAAATGTATTATTAGTTACTGCTGTTTGCAAGAGTAAGTCCACATACGCTAATGGGTTCATTTGTGGATTACTATACATTGTTGGAAAAATAAAATTCGGAGTGCCTTCGTATGACATCTTGAATCTTATCTGTTCTCGGTGAATATTAATTAAAATTAAAAAGAATGCACTAATGCGTATATCCTCGAGTTTTAAGGGGCAAGGATACAGGAATGAAGCTCAAAATAGGTTCTTTGCAATTTTCACCTTTACATGTAAAAATACTCCTTCTCCCCAACCTGTGCATGTCACTCAAAACTCAATAATTCTCTCCAAAATGAGTATGCACTGGGACGTGGTGCTCAAGAACCAACAAGTAATGTGAGCAAAAAAGGTTCTGGTACACACCAAATCATGAGAGGAACGCATGAATAAATAATAAAAATATTATTTATTTAACCAAGACAAACAAAACATCTTGCCTGACGTGTTTCGGATTGACTCCAATCCTTTTTCAAAGGCTGAAGACAAGCCCCAGACACTCCTCTTAAGTACAAACAACAGCAGGTGATACATATAACAAATTAAAACCAATTATTATTCCAGTTCATTACAGAGGAATCTCAAACAATCTATACTATAGTAAATTAGCAACCTCACAAATAAATATGCTTTTGAACTAAAACTATGCATAAATCTCAAGTCAATACATCTCTTAGATGGTATGAATACATCATTCTCGTTTAGTCTTACAGTGTCGTTAAGTGTTTACATGTATGACTTTAAATTAGTCAATGTTTCCTTACACATATACCTATGAGTTCAAACTATATATGAGTTTTGAGTCATTATACCCTTTTAGAAAGTGGGAATTCATTGTTCCCATTTTAGTTCACAATTCCACTAAGTGATATTATGTATGATTACAAATTAGCTTAATTAGTTGTTTATCTCTTGTATTATTAGATCTGTTATTCTCTGCTATGTATTTTCTAGAATGGCTGCTAATTTACTTAAAGGGATGTGACTTGATAGTCTTTTGCCAGTCTTAGACCTATTAGGATTACTGGGTGCAAGCAAGGGCCCAGAGAATCTGGTCCAGGCCTATAATAAGGCCGTAGTGGGAGCTGTGGACTCTATCACTCCTGTCTGTGTTCATCCTCTCACTCTTTGCCCCAGTCCCCTTGGTTTGATGGGACCTTGAGGTAGTTGAGATGAGTTGGATGAAGGCTAGAACAGTGCTGGCAGAAATCTGCCCTTGATACCAACCACCTTAGACTGATGGAACATTATTGGGACTATCAATCAGAAATCTCTCTTAAGAAAACAGCGTTCCTGTCTGGTGAGATTGCTGCAGCTCAGAATCAACTGGCTCAGCTCTTCTGAACTGTAGATAGGTTGTGTAACCCAACCTGTCTGCAAGTTTGAAGTGTATTTTCACAAGATACATGTGATGAATTTGCTCAATTCTTTGCTGATATGGTGTCAACATCATAGTGGAGACCTGATCAGCTCATTCTATGGGGATTGTCAGTGGCTGGTGCTTGGTCACTGCCCCTCAGTTTTCTTAAGTATACTTTGACCTGCCAGAGATCATGGATATCATGTGGATTGTCCAGAGTATGAGGCCAACTTGCTGTAGTTTGGACCAGGGCCCATTGCTTCTCCTAGTGGGGTTTGTGGATACCATAGGCCCCATCCTTGCAGAGATACTTTGGTGCTTTTTAGAGCCAGGTGAGTTTCCAAACTCCCTCAAGGAGGCGATGGTAACTCCACTCCTTAAAACAATCTTCTCTTGACCCAAATTGTCCTGCTAACTACAGGCCAGTCTCTAACCTTCCTGTTGTAGAGAAGGTGATTGAGAAAGTAGTGACACTACAGCTGGAGAACCACCTGACCATCCATGACATCCATGATCCTCTCCAGTATGGTTTTCAGAAGAGGCATAGTACTGAGAGTGCTCTGCTTGGGGTGCTCAATGATCTCCTGATTGCAAAAGATCAGAAGTGCCACTCCATCTTAATCCTTCTTGATCTCTCTCTTCAGCTTTTGACACCATGGACCATGGGGAATTGCTGGAGTTCTTGAGGGGTATCTGTGGTCTGTCAGGGATGGTCCTCAGATGGTTTCAATCTTTCTTCACTGGCAGGTCTCAGAGGGTGGTGTCTGGCATGTATTCCTTGGACTCATTCTCTCTCTGCCATGTGGGGTCCCCTGGGCCCATGCTGTCCCCAGTGCTGTTCACAGTGTATATGCTGCCATTGGGAGACATTGGGAGATGGTATGGACTGAGGTTTCACTGTTATGCAGATGACACCCAGCTCTACCTGTCCTCTGTGCCCGACCAGGATAGTGCAGTCTCAGTCTTTAATAGCTGCCTCATAGAAATCTAGGACTGGATGAAGACCAGCTGGTTGAAGTTGAACTCCGATAAAACTGAGGTGTTGGTGGTGGATCCAGGTTGCCAGATAGAGAGATCAGTGGCAGGGTTTCCCTCAGGGCTTTGGCTCAGGGGTAATCAGCTGTTGTCCTCTGAATGGGTGAGAAACCTGGGGGTGATTATTGCCAATGGGCTGACATTGCATTCATAGGTGATGGCAGTAGTCAAGTCCTCATTTTGTCATCTGAGCAACATTGCCCGGGTTAAGCATCTTGTTCCATCTAGTGACCTACCAACATTGATCCATGCCTTTGTGACCTCACACCCGGACTGCTGTGACTCCCTCTACTTAGGGCTTCTGGGAGTTGCTATCTGCTGCTTGTAGCTAGTACAGAATGCTGTGGCCAGGTTGTTTATGGGAGTTCCTTTTTCAAGTCATATTTCTCCTGTGCTTTGTGAACTGCACTGGCTGCCTGTTCAGTGGCAGATCACTGTCAAGGTCAGTTTACTGACCTACAAGGCCCTACACAGACAGGATCCAGGCTATCTGCAAGAGCTCTTGATTCCTTATTGCCCCATCTGACCACTCTGCTCAGCCAACGAGGGGTTGGTAGAGATTCCCATGGTACAGTTGAAAACTTCGGGGTCACTAGCCTTTATGTATGCTGCCCCCATCCTGTGGAACTCTCTACCTCATTAGATTCAAGAGTGTCACAATGTGGAGAGCTTTAAGATGGCCTTAAAGACCCATCTGTTTCATCTTGCTTTTGGGGATTTTATGTAATAGATTGTTTTGATACATATTGGTGCAAAATCTGGAATTGCACTGTGTTTTATCATTGTATTGTTTTAACATATTTTTACTGTCGATATTTGTACAGCACTTTGATATTTTTTTGAATTGCACTATAAAAATAAAGATTATTATTATTATTAAGTGTTCAAATGTCATGTTGAGGAGACCATGAATACAAACATCAATGGTCAGTAACAGTACCACAGTAATTGTAAAAGGTTGGTTTCTCATTGCAAGAAATAGTAACAACCAAGATGGAAACAGGGATAACCACAACCATAATTTTGTGAAAACCAGCAGATACACCATGAGCATAGTAATTTTGGTAATGTAATCCATAGGTTCATGGTGAACACTGTCAAACAGTACCACAGCAAGTGGGCATGACATTTCAGGTGAATGACATCTGGGAGCATGCTATCATCTTTCTAGTAATGGTGTCACATACCATTGTTAAAGTATTGATGAGTGTAACAGAAAGGGACTGTCTGCAGTACCCAGCATTAATGAATGGGGCCTGTGATACAACCATAACAGTGGTATCCTCAGTGACGCAAAAATATCAATGACTGAATTTCCTGAACAATATCCTTTACAAGGAAAAATAAATTTACATGGCCTTTTGTGGGGCCTTGGTGTGTGACACACTGTACATAAAATGGTGGTGTGTCAAGAGCAGCTGAACCCATCACTGCAATTGCTCCACAGTGCTCAGTAATCACCAATAGTTTCTATATCAATGATTGTCTGACACATGGGATGTATCAACATACAATGAAATAATGACAAGACTAAGGCCATCAGAAGGAAAATCACATTCAATTCACATTATTTTCTTGAATTTCATCAGTATTTCCATCCCACTACAGTGCAGGCATAGCCTTTCACCAGTCACACCATGCCCCATCAACCGGCATCAAAGGGTCTTACCTCCATCCCGGTGATTACCCACAACTTACCCTCATTGCAAATGAAGATGGTAGACACTTTACTGCTGACAAGCAGATACGGTTCTGGGAAAGGACCCTGTGGCTGATGTGGCACATGTGAAGGGTCATCATTGTCCTGCACTGCACCAGGTCATTTTCAATTTTCCTCCCCTGGAAGATTGGATGTGCAAGGCCATGAGAACATACCCACACATGTGACCATGCATGGCAGATTGACAGTTGCCATCCCTATTTTCCAAAGTTGTTGTCCAGAGCTGCCTGACTGCAAGCCTGTGCCATAGGGCAGTCAAGCACAGGGATTAGCAGCCATCCCTCTCCAGAGGAGGACTGAAGTCCTCTGGATGCACAATCCTCCTCTTCCCCACCAACACTCCACAAACTGAGTCCATTCACAACACGGGGTAGCCAGCGTGTAGAAAGGTAAGGCACCAAAGGTGCCTTAGCTATCTCCACCACTGGGCTGGCTATCAACTTCAGCTGTTGTACTGTGTTGTATCAAAACCACTTACCTTATCATCAGTTTGTCTAGACTTTAAAGAGGCAATATTTGTCTTTAAGTAGATGTCAGCATTTGATGAATGATGAATGTTCTCTGTGTTCCCTGGGCATGGCAGTACATCCAAGGATGGCATCTCTTTTCTTCTTTTTGTGTCCATCATCAATCCCAGTTCATGAAGAACCTGCAAATATGAAAAAGTATATGATAGGTGACTAGAAATTACATTGCAACTATTACTTACCATTTACAACACAGTCACCTACTAGATGCATGCAGAAGTTATCTCCATACTAAGTGTACAACAGCAACATTATATTTACAGTAGAATACCATGACCCAATACCCTCCAACATAACCTCAGACATACACATGCACAGACACACATACACACCAACACACCCAAACACAGACATATAAACACACACAAACATACACACACACACACATGCATGCACACAGATAAAATGGTCTCGGTAAGTGTTGACAACAACATGACATTGCATACAGAGTAACACACCCATCCACAGAGACACGTAGTACCATTCCACAGGAACAAAGTGAGCCAACATTCATGTGCATTTCAATGCATCCATGACAGGAAAGATCATTGTAATGGTATCAGTATAGTGACAGCAGAGTACAATGCCCTAATGCAGTGCTCTCCTACCCCCAAAAATTGCTTGTAAGGACAGCATACATATGCATGTAGTTTTAGATACAAATGGTCCCAGTCAACATTGATAACAATATTACACTGTCAAATGAGTACTATGGACTTACACCACCAACCTACACACACTTTACTGTGGCAACAACAAAGCATTAGAAATAATAGGTGTACATGTACATGCAGAAATGAGTATAGATGACTATGACTGTCATGGAAAACATAACATCATGGCAAGAACAGAGTACTATCATGTGGTGAGCAATGACACTGCCAGTCAAATGTACAGATATATAGTATTATATTCTGTTATATTTTATGTATGTGTACATGTCACAAGAAAGTCAGTGTTCAGAAAAGGTCTCATAGGATAATGAAAATGACTGGATTTATATTAAAATGTTTGACTATCCTATGACCTGAGAGGAACCAGTGTGCTTGCCAGGAAGATGAGAATTACTTGTCAAAGGATTGGAGATAGCTGATCTAAGGATATTTTCCTAGTTAACCAACTGAGGGAAACAGAGGTAAATAAAATGTTCTGGAGATAGCCCTTTTTCACCTCAAAGACAGGATGCTTTGGTCCCAGGAAACTGTTACGGTATATTGCCTTTGATGAGATGAAAGGAAAGGACAGAAACATCCATTCAGACAGGCTATTGTGAATTCTCTTACAGGTGTCATAATTGTCAGGGAAGTATGATATCACAAGGCAACCAGAAAACTGTGTTGTTGGGAAAGTGCAAGAGTGACATCTACTGGCCTAAAGAGGAGGCCACCTTTGGGACCAGACAGTTTTTTTTTTTTATTTCAGGCTTCCTCCGGCTATATAAAGAATTGAACCAGAGTCATTCTCTCTCTCATTTTGCTGAGCATCTGCAAGGGACACTCTTCTCCTGGCACGCAAGAAGCAAGATTGCTATCAAAGGAAACTGAAACTTTTATTTACTTTTCCTGGACTTAAATCCACTATGAACTTAAGGTAGAACTTAGCTAAAAGTTTTAAGGCATTTTGTTTATTTTTGTATATGCATGTTCACTTTTTATTTGTGTTATTCTGTGACCAAATTGATCAAACCTTTTCGTTGTAATGTATGATAATTATTTAATTATGTAGTAAGGACATCTATTTTGTTTAAGAAACCTGCCTGAGCAAGATTTCTATATTGTGTGTGTGATTGTGGGATGTTTCAGTAATAATCTGTGACTAAACGGTTATTGCTAAGGGTTGCCATCATAAGCTTCCAAATCAAAACAAAGGGTCCAAAAAGGGAAATTCTGGATAAAGATAGGAGGAATACAGAAGTCTGTGGGGATTTGACCCAGGTTATTGCACACCTTGTGGGAGAAGACAGAATCAGGGTTACAAAGCTGCCCTAAAGAGGTTGTAACACCTGAATCTTCTCCCTTTGTATAACAGGCAAGAAGGGTTCATATTTGGTTACAAGACTCAAGATTAGTATTGTATCCTGATCCAGAGTAAAGAGGGGACCCTGGGGCTTCATGGAGAGTGTTCAGTTGTGAATTCAGTGACTATTGTAGAAGGACATAAAGAGGGAATCCTCTATTTCCTCCTCCCTGTCAGATTGCACTTAGGGGTGGGCACTATGAGCTCAGTGGACCTGACCCTCAGGAGTGGGTTTGTGACACATGGTGCAAGCCTATAACCCATTCAAGAATTTGACCATGTCAACCAAGAACTGTATAGTATACATATCCAAGTACATCAACACATGACTGACGATGAAGTTGAAAACAGCAACATCTTCAGGAAAATATATTTCCATGACCTAACACATGAAACTCATTACACATGAGTTTGCCCCTCCAACCAAACATTGACAGCTTACCTGTTCATGATAATGAAAACATGAAGGTCATGGCTTGTGTTAACATTAACTTAGTACAGACAACAGAGCACAATGGGGTAATCAAACACACACCAACACCACAACACAAGCACTACCATGCCACTGACAATACAGTGGCAGAAGACATATGCATGTCAAAGTAGTCATGCTGGACAACTGCAATGAGCAATGCGGCATACCACTAGTCACAGAGTATCATGATTTCTACAACCAAAACGCACAAGACCATACATATCAGCCACCAGTCTGACCACACATCTTCATTTAAATGCAGCTATGATGGCCAAGGTAAGATGTAACAGTTACATAGTAGTATCAAAAGATTGTCATGGAGTAACACACACACATGCATACACAGACTGTACCATACAAACAGCCAGACTCACAGCATTAATTTGCATTTCAATGATGACAGCAGGTACTATGTCACCAGAAACAAAAAAATAAGACATGTCATGTGCTACCATGTCACCACACCCACCCCCGACATACACACACACACACACATACATACACACACACACTGCAAAGTGTACCTCACCAAACACTGACAACATGCAAGCTTATATAAATGGGGTCATTATGGTAAACCACATAATATTGGCAGCAAAGCCCCATTGTTTACCACCCCCCAGACACACACATATTAATTCCCAACACATAACCACATCTCACAAACATCCAAATCATTAAAGTATTGCAATGTAGTAACCCACCTCTTTTCTTTCCACTTCTCCATCAACTGTGAGGACTGCTTCAGAGGCTGCTTGCTGAATGTGAAAATTGTAGGGACAGGAGTGGATTTGAGGCATCTCTGAGGTGGCTGAAAGCCAATACGTTGAATAAACTTAGGCTGGAACAGGAATTGATCAGCTTCTAAATGATCAGAGAAAATAAGAGAATGCTCTGTGGGCTGAAAACCCTCTGACCTAGAGCATCTTATGATTGCTGGCACCTTTGCTTATCCTTAGGAAATCAATAAACATTTTTGCCAGAACCAGTACATTGGTGCACCCATATGCACAACAATACAGCATGCTAGGTAGCTGACAAAGAAAGAAAATGATGGGGTAATACAAGTGGAACCAATAAGAGCAGTACATTTGATACTATGGAGGTAGGCTACGTGAAAGCACAATTACTTCAGACAAATTACAGCTGTTAGATACAGCTCAAAGACACTCTAGAGGAACTGAGCACACATATACACTTTTATTAATATTGCCAGAAATATGCACAAAGACAAGTATGTGAAACACAGTTTATTAGGAGTCAAACTAAAAAAGTGTTAGATTAGTTACACACAATGTCACAGTGTGTAGCGCTTATGAAAGGTGCAGCAGGGTGTGACTGTACTTCAAACTGCTTGCCGTCTACAATGATTTACAGTATGTATTGTGGCAGCCACAGATATACATTCAGTTCAGTGGGACTGTGGCTAAGCAACAACAGCAGGTACCAGACTTATATCTCTGAAAATAATTATGAATATCTCTTCAAGTCAGAGATTGGTGTTAATGACCTTGCATCAGAAAACTATTAGCAATGACTGAAAGACTGCAAGGAATACCAAGGCAGGTACTCTAATAAAATGATGTTCCCTATTCAGTGACATGACAGTGACACCCAGGAAGTTACAAATGTATATAATAAGATAAAATGTTTGCTTATTTAAAAACAGATGATTAAAAACAGATGAAACAAATGTTGTTAATACATCCAGTACTGTTAAACATGACACATTAACTAGAACATCACAAAATACTAACACACCAGTCTGACAACCCAATCTCTATGACACTATCAGCTGTGTGTAAACAAATCAACAATACTACATTGTGCCCAGAAGACAAAACAAGACTGACCAATGTATATCATTTCTCTTGTGGCACTTAGTAACAGAAATTGGTAAAAAACTACAAAATAAAACAATTTGCCACAGATTTACACTGATGATGATGTGTGACAGTGGTGTCATGAGCATGAGAAGCACAATGTGAAAGAGCTACATGGACCACTGATCACTATTAATATAACAGCACAAAGTAACAGGAAAATGAGTGCCTTACAAATACAGCACATACAAATAGCACACAGAAATAACAAAAAGAACTACTGGTAAAAGATTTCTACCAATTTACTTCAGTAATCGCCCTCACCACTACAGTGCTGTAGCTATCAATTTGAAAGCCCACCAACACAGCAGCTGCTAGCACGTACCCTCATTTGTGTCATTTGTCTAGGCATGCCCCCCACTAGCGCTCCACAGACTGCACTCAAAACAAGAAGTGAAAATCACCAAATCAATGCAGAAGTAAAAGATAATAAAAACAGAATAAAGATGGTCTGAGAAAAAAAACAACTGCACAGGTAGGTTTTCTCCAGCATTGTCACACACCAAGGCTGCAGATAGGCATTTCAGTGCATTGCACATGATCTTTAAGATCATATTGTAATTGTGTTTAATGAGTTTCTGCCTTGTTGTAATAATTGCTATCAAGTTTTTCTATGTAAATAATTTTGTCCACATACACTTTACTTGTTGGCCATATAAAAACACTGGTTTGTTGCACAGATATCAAGCCTATGATAAAGATGTTAAGTGAAACATGTAAGGCTGTCTCTGACCTTCAGCACACACCATGTGTTGCCTATGAGTATTATTCTCTTCTTCAAATAATGAATTATGGAATATTACCTACATTGTATCCTTTCTGGTTTTCAGGATATCCTATTGAGGTTGTCGTGAGTGCTGTAGTAGATGGTCCTCTTCTGCCACAGTTCTAATTGTTTATAGCATCAAACAGACCCCTAGAGCAGCGTTCTTGTGTTGTAGAAGTTGAAACAAGCTTACTAACATTTGGGATAACTATAGTGAAATAACAGAACCAGTTAGTATGCTAAAATTGGGAGCAATGAAATCAAGGAAAATATAGTTGCTGCTGTAAATCTCATATTATTAATCTTACTAATACTAGGAAGGTATGTAGAATTAAATATGGGTCTCAATTTCACATGGAAAGATGCTTTGCATTTAGCACATGAAAATGTAAGGAGTATGATCAATAAAATGAACCAATTCAAATTCTGGTCTTACAAGGTAAACTATGAATTAAATGGTTTAGCTGAAACATGGTTAAAAAATCCATATTCGGGTAATGAGGTGAGTTTTGAAGGATATAATCAATTTAGATAGGATTGGCCAAAACAATGGGAGAGGTGATGTTATATATAAAAAAATGAGTTGGGACAGGTGAATTTATTATTTAAAGGTACAGTATAGTGTAACGGAGGAGAGTATATTTTTGTACTGGTGAGGTGAATAAAACTGTGTTGGAGTGGTATATTCCACACCAGAGGTGAATACAAACTGCTCTGAAAATTTGGCTCAAAACTTTGGTAAATATATAGCAGAAAGAGAATTAGTTCTTATGAGGAATTTTAGTGCTCATGAGGGGGAGCCCCAGGGGGGAAAGTTGTCTAAGTGTTTGAGTCCAATGGTCTTAACTCAGGTAATTAACAAACCTACAAGAAAAGGACAACTGCAGAGTAAGAGAACAATTCTGGGCAAAAACAGAAGTATTAGAATTACATCTAAGTAACCACTAACCTGTCTTATGTTCAATTGCTTGAACAAGTAAAACCTCTATTGAGGAAACATATCTTATCCAAAGATGCTATAAAATGTTTGATGAAAACTTTTTTAACCTTAGTATTCAAAATGCAAAATGGGAAAGAATTAACTTAATACCTAATATGGAATTGGCTGGAACCAAGTTCTCATCTATGTTCTTGGAAATATCTAATAAAAAGAGAAAAGTTAAAGTCTGCCCAGGGTATCAATTCAGTTAAGAAGGGAACTAGATCTAAATAACAGATTATGGAGGAAAGCAAAGAAAATCTCAAGTGAGCAAGATTAAGAAGAATTCCAAAAGGTTAGGAAAATGTGCAATTGAAAGGTTAAAAAAACTAAACTAAATGCTAAATATTATAAAGAACATTTAAAGAATACAATAGATCCATCTGCTAAAAGTTTCAACTATTATGACAGTGCAAAATCAGATATAAGATTTAACAAAGAAGGTAGTTTTCAACAGAACTCTGAAGAAGAGCAGGCATTTTAAATAAATATGTTTGAATACAACAGACATTAAGACACCAGACACCATTAAATATGTAAGACAGGATGCAAAAACAGGAACAGATCAATTAAAACAGCTCCATCTCAAGAGGCCTAAATTCTATTTCAAAATAATAAAACAGAAAGAGCTATTGCAATAACTAAACAAATTGAACATAAGAAAATCACCTGGATGTGATCATATTGAAGGAATGTTTCTAAAATGTGCTGCCCCTTTTATTTCTTTATTGTTAACTAATCTTGGGTATGAGACACAGGCAGGAAAGGGAGGGGATGGTTGGGGGGAAGGACCCAGGTGTTTTGGGCACCCTCACATCTGAGGGACAGGGATCCAATGGAGGTGGGGTACAAAATGGTGGGAGTGGGGAGTGGGAGTTAGAGTTGGGGTCCATAGAAATAGATTGGGGGTGCATATCCTAGAAGTTTAATTTAAACTACTCATGGGGCAGAATGGGTCTTTAGGCCCAGAGTCTCCAAGAGGAGGAGAGCAACAGGCCCTCCAGTCCAGGTTTAAAGAATAGGGAGTATGAGCTGGACTGAAAGTAAGAGAGGGCATAGAGGGAGGAGGGAGGGAGCAGAAAAATCAGAGTATAAGGGAGGACAGACAGGCTGGAAGGGAGAGAGACTCAGATTCAAGGTGGAGGTGGAGAGTGGTGTCCCTGAATGCTAGAAGTCTCAGAAACAAGATGGATGACCTGCAGACGTTTTGGGTGGAGAGGAGTGTGGACATTGCAGTGGTCAATGAGACATGGGCTACCTCTTACTATGACTGGGATCTCTTAATTCCTGTGTAAAAACTGTACAGAAGTAATGGGGGTTATGAAAAGGAGGAGGGGAGCAGTTTTTATCATGGAAGGTATAACATGCACACAGGAAGAGTCAGAAGAGGGGGAAAGCAAAGGTGATGTGGAGGCACCTACTATCAAATAAAGGGAGGAAGGTGAGACTGGGGGTGGTTAAAAGATTGCCCAACCAGGAGGAGGAAAGGGACAGGTAACTGGGCTTGATGATAAGGATAGCTGCAGGGAAGGGGGAGGTGGTAATTGTGGAGGACTTTAACCTGCCTAAAGTGGATTAGAAGATCCCTGCCCCAATCTGTGCCAGGAGACAGGTAATCCTCAATGCAATGCTAAGTGGATTCCTGTTCCAGGGTGTCATGGTACCATCCATGGAGAGGCAATACTTAATCTGTTAATGACTAATGGGAACCATGTACAGGGCATCCAGTTTGAGGAGCCATTTGGTGGAAGTGACCACCGCACAGAATGGTTCCGGTTGGACATGGGCTGGGAGAAGATAACCACAAAGGCCAAAGTCCAGGACTTCAGAAAGACAGACTTCTGAAGGCTGGGGGAGATGCTAAAGGAGCACCTAGACAGCATCAGAGAAGAGATTGGGGTGGACCAAAATTGGTCCATCATTAAGGAAGAAATAGCAGCAGACATGAAGGAATGTGATAGGCTAAAGGGGAAAAATGCAAGGACCAGAGCACCCAGCTGGTTTAGTCTCAAGGTTGCTTAGGAAGTCAGACATAAGAGGATTGCCTCTAGGAAGTTAAGGACGACCCAGAAGGAGGAGGACAGGGAAGACTATCAGAGGAAGGATAATGAGGCAGGAAGGATAGTCTGGCAGGCTGAAACTCAGAAAGAAACAGATGCAGTCCAGTGCCCCCCAACTGGTAAATCTGAGAAGTAAAACATTTTAACTGGCTGAGTTGGCTAATTTCTTATTTCTACCTCCATGGAAAAGGGGTTCTCTTAGTTTTAGATTGGCATTCCAGTCTGAGCAAGCCAGATCATGAGATGCCAAGGTAGAATCCTATGGTTTGGTCCTAACCATCATGAAATGCCTAAACTGGCCATCATTAAAAAGAGTGCAATGCCTAAATTGGCCCCTTTAAAGTAAAGTGCTTCCACCCAAATAATTTCACAGGTGATCAAAGGGAGCATGACAAAAAACATACCAGAAGATACCAAACTCTGAACACATTCAAAACTAACACATTCTAACCTTCGCATTGTTCACAAAGTTAAAATCACATCTCGCTGAGGGGTACTACTGGTTTTGTGACACTTGAAAAACAAACAGACAGAGTTCAGTCCTCACATACACACAATAAGGCATGATAAATCTGAGAAGTAAAACATTTTGGCTATTTTCATACTTTTATCTTCAAGGAAAAGGTGTTCTCCTAGTTTTCAGATTAGAATTACAATGTGAGCAAGCCAATCCACCAGATGTCAAGGTGGAACCCAACAGTTTAGTCCTAACTATGGAACGCCTACTGTGGCTAATTGTAAATAGAGTGCAATGGCTAAATTGGTTTATTTACAGTAAAGTGCTTCCACCCAGGTAATTTCACAAGTAATCAAAGGGAGCATGCTACAAGGAGTACCACAAGCTTCCAAACTCTCAAAACATTCCAAAATCAGCACACTTTAACCATTGCATTGTTCACAGATTTCAAATCATATTTCTGCTGAAGGCAGTGCACCCCCCCACCCCATGGTAAATCTGAGAAGTAAAACATTTTCACTGCTGGAATTGGCCATTGTCTTACTTTTTCTCCATGTAAAAAGGGTTTTCTTAGTTTTCAGATTGGAATTCCAGTGTGAGCTATCCAAACCACCAGATGCTAAGGTAGAATTCTACAGTTTGGTCCTAACTATGAAATGCCTACAGGGCAAAGATGGGAAAAGCAGCATGCTATTATGATTTTTTTAATTAATGAAAGGTTTAATAAAAGGTGTGACTTTTGAATCTCAAAGTGTGATACTAAAAGTTCTGAGATGAGAGGAATGAGAGTTCAAAAGATTAGAAATAATTATGGTCAAATGACTGCAAATTTTCAGATATTAATGATATGGAGCAGCATTCACCCCAACACAAGGAAAATAGGAAAATTAGACACTTTCAAACACGCAGTAAACTTAGAAATGGCAGAGCACTGTATATATTTTAACACACACATAAGTAGTTTGGGTTTCTTAAGCAATGTTTACAATAGGACGTAGAAAAGGGGATGATATTATTTGGAGGTATTTTACTGTATTACAATACAGAAAGGAGATTTATTTGATTTGCCTATGTGCACTGTACATTGAGACCCTTTATTGCATGAATGCCTGTTTTGTTTCTCCTACTATGCAGAGAATTGTACATTGTTTATTGTATATACTAAATATTTTCTGAGACTTTTTTATAAATGGTGTGCAGTATGTAATTGTGCTTTGTAACCTGAAATTCCTATGCCAGTTGAACCTTGTAAATAGGTCATTCTAGGGCCAAAGTGTTCTATCTTGTTACTACTACTACTACTACTACTACTAAACTTCAGGTCTTGGCTTAGCCAGCTCATGGGGCTCTGCCATGAGCCCCTAGCTGCTGCACAACAGAGGCAAAAAATGTGGAATGATCTTGTGATCAGAACCTAGGATTATAAGGTTGGACAACACAATATGCTTCTCATCCTGGTCTAACATACTAACATACTAAAATGCCAGCAGAATAGGCCTAACGGTCTTTCATGTCTGCTCGTTTGGTCAGCCCGCACCCTGAGTGCTGACCTTGCTGCCCCCCTCGCCTTCTCTGGCTTCTCCCTTCCCAGTTCCAGATATTCTTGCTGCATTGGATTTTGCTTCCAGAACCCTTCCCCTGTACCTGTCCCACCTCCTCTTGAACCCCTCCACTGTCTCTGCCTCCACCAGCCCCCTAGGCAGTGCATTCCATGGCTCCACCACCCTCTCAGTGAAGTAGCACCTCCTCCTTTCTCCCTGAATCTTCCCCCAGCTTCCACCCATGCCCCTCTAGTGGCCCCTCCTCCTTCCTTCAAGCACCCTGACTGTTTCTCCCCTATTTACCCTCTTCATGTACCTGAAGACCTCTATCATATCCCCGGTCCTTCTCTCTTCTAATGTGTACATATTTAGCTCTTCGAGCTTTGTCATAGGTCCTGTCCCCAAGCCCCCAAATCATTTTGGTTGCCCTCCTCTGGACCCTCTCCAGGAGGTTAATGTCCCTCTTTAAGTGTGGCCTCCAAAACTGCATGCAGTACTCAAGGTGCGGCTCACTCAAGCAGTTATACAGAGGGAGTATCACTTCCCACCTTCTGAGGTGATCCCCTAGTAATGCATCCCAGCATCCGTTGGCCTTGGCTGCTGCCCTCCTACAAGTCTCAGAGTTGTTCATCTTGACATCCACCACCACCCCAGGTCCTCTCAGCCATCGAGACTTGTAGCATTCCCCCAGGGTGTACACTTGGCCGGGTTTCTGGCCCCAGGTGTACCTTGCATTTCCCTGCATTGAACCTCAGCTTCCACTTTCTAGACCATCTTTCCAAGCCTCCAGGTCCCCTGTAGGCCCTCTCCCTCCTCCCAATCCACCACACGCCCCCAGTTCAGTCATCCCAAAGAGACTCATCTCCTCCTGATTCCTGTCCTTATGTCAGAGACGTAGGCATTGAACAGAAGGGCCCAAGGACTGATCCTGTGGGACCCCACTAATGACCCTCCTTGGGATGAGACTATCCCACCAACTACGACCCTCTGGGTCCGGTTCTGGAGCCAATTGCCTATCCATCTGATCATCTGGTTCCCCACCCCCATTTCTCCCAGCTTATCCAACAGGCCCACGTGAGGAACAGAGTCAAATGCCTTGCTGAAGTCTAGAAAGAGGACGTCCACTGGTCTACCCAGGTCCAAGGCACTCGTCACCCAGTCATAGAACTCCATCAGGTTTGTCTGACACGATTTCCCCGGGATGAATCCATGCTGTCTATCGTCCAGGCACCCTGACTTATCCAGGTCCTCCCCTAGCCTCTCCTTGACAATGCCCTCCATCACCTTGCCCACCACCGATGTCAGGCTGACAGGCCTGTAGTTCCCTGCCACCTCCCTTGATCCCCCCTTGCAGATAGGCACTATATGAGCCACCTTCCAGTCCTGGGGCACCCACCCTGTCCTCAGAGAGATGGTGAAAAGCTCCGCCAGGGGTTTTGCTAGGACAGCCGCAAGTTCCTTCAGTACTCTGGGGTGTAATTTATCTGGCCCCGGTGCTTCCTCCATCTTAAGGGAGCTAAGGGCTTCCCTCACTCTCTCTGCTGTGATTTCCACTTCCGGTACCTCTTCTCCCTGCTTAGCCTCCCCTCCTGCCAGTGATGCCTCCCCTCTCCCAGACCCCGATCGGTAAGGGTCCCCCTCCTCAGTATCTCTGTCTCCTCCCATGTATGATGCAGCACCCCCATTTTCCTTGGTGAAAACTGAGGTGAAGTACTCATTTAGTACCTCAGCCTGCTCCCCGGTCTTGTGCCCATCTCTCCCTGATTTAATCCTGCTAATCTGCCCTTCACCCTTCATTTTTCCCCAATATATCTAAAGAACCCTTGTTCCCTCTCCTACTCTCGCTGGCTGTTTCTGCTCCTTCCTTGCCTTAGCCGCCTACCACTAGTGGCCCTTTCTAGCCATCAACTCAGAACTCTCCCATCCCTTTCACTCCTTGAGTACTTGAATTGCTTATAGGCTGCCTCTTTCCCTGCATCACCTCCTGGACCTCCCTGGTCCACCACAGCAGGGTTTTGGGCCCTACCGCATTTTCGTCTTTACTCTGCACAGGTGCTGGTAGCATCCTGCACCTGTCTCCTGATGATTTCCCACTACTATCAGCGCCCATGTCTGACCCAATCCCATCTAAATGCTCCTTAAGGATCCTTCCCATTTCCTAATCCGCCCCTGAAGTTGGTTACTTCCGCCTTGTGCAGCCTTCTACCCCTCCCAGGTCCAGGCAGAACCAGACCATGGCATGGTCACTCCCCACCAATGGGTCCCTTACCTCCAGGCCCCCAATCTGGTCACTGTCTGCCAGGACCACAACCAGCACCTCCCCCTGGTCGGTTCCCTCACCTGCTGAGTTAGGAACGTCTTGAAGACATCCAACAACCTCTGTTCCCTGGTCACAGAGGATGTCATAGTCTCCCAGTCTATTCCTGGCATGTTTAAGTCCCCAACACCACTGCTCTCCTCTGCCCAGTCTGCAGTGTCTCCCAACATCTGCCACCAGACTGTCCTCCAGCTCCTCCGCCAGGGGCAGGGGCCCTATACACCACTCCTATTTTACCTCTTGCCCCCTTGTTATCAAGGTGACCAAATCACCTCCACGGTTCCTCTGCCTCCTCTACTCCCCCATGCCAATGCAGTTTTGACTATCATTGCTACCCCTCCTCCCCTTCCTCCCCCCTGTCCTTCCTGAACATAGTGTAACCCTCCAGGTTCAGGTCCCAGTCATGTCCTGCAGTGGCCCAAGTCTCAGTGACCACTGCCACATCCACTGCTCCCTCAGTTAGCATCGCCTGGAGCTCAGGCATTTTATTGCCCAAGCTCCTGGCATTTAGCAGGACTACCTTCCACCCTTTCCTTATAGTTCCATTTCCCCTGCTCGTGTTCCCATGGGGATTCTGTTTTCCCCTGGTCTGCACTTTGCCAGTTGGCCTTTTCCTGCAATCCTCCAACTTCCCAGGGGGGTGGAGAAAGAGTCCCTCCTTTATCGGCACCCCCTTGACAGCCTTTTCTCCCATCCCTGCCCCTTCACAAGTTTAAACCCCACTTTTCACCAATGAACCCCTCTGACAAAACAAATTGCAGGTAGCCTGGGAGGGTCCATACTCTGTAATAGGTAAGGTGAATGAGGTAAGCTATGTGGTGGATCTGTCCAAAAAAGAGATGCAAACAGAGTTATCATAGCAATAAAATTAAGCCCTACCATGATAGAGAAGAAATTTTCCTTGCAGTGTGTGGCTACCCAGAGGGGGAATGAGAAGGTTTCACCAAACATCCCCTTTGTGAGGTCAGGGGAGGGTCCACTATGTACATAATCACACTTTCTAAGAATATTACACTTGCTCATGCAGTAGAGATGAATGAAGCACTTCAGTTATTTAGACATTTTCATGTGGACACCACCATATGCCATACTGGCTAAGCATAATGTGGATATGGGGATCCAAGCCCCACTAAGGTAACCAAATTAGAGGGTTCCAGAGGATGTGAAGCAGGCTATAGTGGGGGCTTAAAGAGATGCAAAGTCATGTTCATACAGGAGTACAGATGTCCCTAGGACTCTCCCATAGTACTGAGTGCAAAAAAGGATGGGATCATAAGGTTCTGCATAGACTACTGCAAGCATAACCACTATAGTGAGTTTGACATACACCCTATGTCTGGGACAGATGAGGTCCTTGAGGAGATAGGATGCCAAGTACTTGACCACTACCAACCTGGCAAAAGGGTACTGGTAGGTACCCCAACCCCTGAAATAAGAAAAAGGCTGGCCTTTGTCAGCCCATTTGAATGCTAGAAGTTTTCAAAGATGCCATTTGGAATGCAGAATGTACTGGCTATTGATCAGCAGCATTTCAATCAAATTCTGTCTGGGGCAGGTGACATAGCACTGGCATACATAGATGATATTGTCATATACAGCTGGATAGGGGGTGATGTCAGGCATTTTACTAAGGGGCTTTGCAGACAGCATGATGCAGGATTGACAATAAATGCAGACAAATGTCAAATTAAAATGGCAATAGTGTCATACATTTGTCAAAGGTTAGACAGTGGGCAGATCCAGCCTCGGTCAGCAAAGATTGAGGTTATCCAGGGATGGCAACAACCATCTCCTAAATAGCAGGTGAGGACATTTCTGGGTACTGCAGGCCATTATTGCAGGTTTGTGGTAAACTTCAGCCTTATGAAAGACCCTTGACAAACCTCATGAAGAAAATTCTTGATTGGGTTCAGTAAACTAAATGCTGTGGGTAAGCATTCAGTCAGCTGAAAGAGGCATTATGTCAGACACCAGTGTGGGCAATCCCTAACTATTGGTTAAAGTTCATTGTGCACATGGATGCTTCTGATGCTGGGTGTTGTTCTGAGCCAGGTTACATCTACAGGGGAAAAACACATTACCATATACTTGAGCCAGAAACTTCTGCCCAATACCATAATTGAAAAGAAATGTTTGTTGATCAATCAATCAATCAAATCTTTATTTATCCAGGCGAACAACATTGAGCAAGCTCATTTACAAGATGGACCTGGTTAAGTCCAGATTATAGACAGCTATATTTACAATGTGACTAAAACATAGTAGAAGTGAAAATCAAGACACAATAAATGTACATAACATAACAGTTAGGTCAGGATCATCAATAAGACACAGAGAACTGTATAAAATATGGAAACAGGCTAGACCACAGAGATTCAAAGATGGATAATATCACAGGAATTTCCCTAAAAAACACAAGTGAGACCTAGGTATCGCTATCATAACAGTCAGATAAAATAAGTGATAACAGCTTATCTCTTGACACAGTTCACAAAAAGGAATAAAACAGGTATGGTTAGGTCTGACAGGGAGCAAACAGCCTGCCAGGCACTATCAACGGCAGTCCCAGGGAATGCTTACATTAGGATTGGGAGGCAGCTGTACCATGACTTGCTCATAGAAGGTGTGAATGAGGTATTGAGGCAACTGTTGGGACAGCGCCTACCACACATATTTTCCAAATGTAGGTGCTAGCACTGGCTGTTTCTGTCCAGCAGATCATCAGGCCCTGGGAAGGTTGCAAAGCAGGGAAGGTAAATGAATATGCCTAGTCGCCTAAGGCCAATCTCAGGCAAAGGTTCAAAAAAGGAGCCTAATCACACATACTCCTGAGATTTGCACTCTAAGCCATACAGAAGAGGATCCCATCAGTCAGGGAAAGAGGTGGTTACAGCTATTTTAGCAGAGTACAGGCAGACCTTCCGATTTTGCAGAAATTGGAAGGATCGCCAAAGTAAACTGCAGGAGCCAATCACGAGCAAGTGCCAGAAAGTGCTCACAGTCCAATTGGTTGGCGGATTTAGCGGTGCTTTGCTAAAGAGGAATCTGGGCAGATGGTTTTGGATGGCAGCTTGTGAAGGTGTAACCACCCGGGAACTAGAGATTTTACACTTTACGTGCAGATGCCCCCTGTAAGACTTGCCCATGTCTAGCAAGAGGGGTACAGGGACCAGAAAGTAATAAGTACATAAGGATTAGTAAAAACATGCATGAATTAACCTGCGGTAAAGTCATTAACGGCTGTGGCTAGACTTGGGGGAGAAAGCTAACAGCAGTTAGTGATTAGGAGCAAGGGAAAAAGTTGCACGGTTCACACACACCTCAAGCATATAATGACTTGAAAGCATTAATACTTTGGAGGTAGCTTAGTTTCAGTAGTTTTTGCATTTTGTTCCACAAGGATGGCAACATGAAACTAAAGGACATTCTGCCATAGTGGGGGGGAAGCCTTAGGGATGCATAGGGAGATATAGGATGCACTTCTTAAGCCGTACAGTCCCAGTTAACTTAGGGGAAGACATTCAGATATATAATGTGGGAGCCATTTTATAATGGCTCTGTAGGTCCAAAATACTGCGTTTCTTTCACATCTGAATGTAAATGAGGATCATCCTACAGCTTTGTACAATAAGCAGTGATGGGTAGAGATTGGGAAACTGGTAATAAACCTGATGGCCCTATAATAAAGCGTATCCAACTTGATAAGTGAGGCTTTGGGACAGTGACTATATAGGAAGTCTCCATAGTCGATTAGGGAAAGAAAAGTAGTTTGGACTAATCGTAGTTTGGCATCACAAGTGAGGAACTGGCTAATTCTATAGAACAGACCCAACCTCTGCCTTAACTTCTTTGGCAGGTCTTCAACATGCTCAGAAAATGAGAGGTTCTGGTCTAACTACACTCATAAGTATTTAAACTTTGGGCTAAATTCAAATTTCTCTCCTAGAATTGTGGAGCTCAATGGCAGTGCTCCAGAGCTGGCAGGGTTTGTCACACGGCTATAGGGTGAGAACAGCATTGCCTTTGTCTTTTTTGCATTTAAAAGGATTTTTTTGTGGAGGAGCTGGGTCTGAAGCAGGTCAAATTCTTCCTGTAGGTCTGCACAGAGAGCTTCAGCAGTCGGTCGACTTATGTATACCACTGTGTCATCAGCGAACAGGTATATTTTTGCATTGTTGATGTCCACATCAATATTGTTTACATAGATAGTGAAGAGCAGCAGACCAAGTATGAACCCTTGTGCCACTCCCCTCAGAAGAGGTTTGAGTGGGGATAACTTCCCCTGAGCTTTGATTTGTTGCTGATGCCTACTAGGTACTCTGTGAACCAGTGCAAGGATGCTGAGTCAAGACCTATGCTCTTCAGGGTGAAGATTAGCAGGCTATGATCCACACCATCGAAAGCCTTACTAAGGTCTAGAAATACCACACAGACAAAGTTTCAGCTATCTAGATCACTGTACCAGTCATTTATTACTTTGGAAAGGGCCAAAATAGTACTATGTTTGGTCCTAAAGGCCGATTGCATAGGGTTTAGTATATTATTAACTTCCAGATAGGTTCTAAGTTGATTGCTGACCACCTTGTCCAGGAGATTTGACAAAATTGGCAGTAAGGAAATCGGTCTATAGTTGTTGAGATCGCAGGTATCCCCAGATTTAAACAATGGGATGGCTCCGACAGTTTTCCAAATTATAGGAAGGGACCCTTGGGACAGTGATAAATTAAATAGATGGATGATAGGAACAGCAAGGACATGATAAGTGATTATTATAAAGTAGGGATCCAATGAATCAGCTCCAGCATTCTTCTTAACATCCAACCGAAGTATCAGATCTTCAACCTCCTTCAATAATACAGGTTGGAATGAGAAGCCGGGTACTGGCGCAATAGAGTCTACACAAGGGACACTTGGATAGGAGTGGACCAGAGCTGCAAGCGAATTGTCAAAGGCTAGACTAGCTGTGGCAAAATGATTGTTGAATGCTTCTAAGATCCCCTGTTTTTCACATATAGTTTTCCCCTCGGATGTGATTTTTGGTGACAAGGAGTTACCTGGGGTATGACTGGACATATCCTTGATTGTCCTCCAGAATATAGAGGAGCACTTTGCAGCAGAGTCCAACTCCTTAAGATAGAATGACGCCTTGGTGTCTCTGACCATTTTTGTACCTGCATTGCGTGCCTTCCTAAAGAGACACCAATCTGATTCCAGCTTCATCTGCCACGTCTTTTTCCATAGCTTATCCCTACCTAGCAAGGCGGTTTTCAGTTCAGGTGTGAACCAGTGACAAATTTTGTTTTTTACTCAGATTTTTGCAGTCGGGGCATGTACATCGAGGGCCCCTACCAGAATTTCATTAAAAATATCATATGCCGTGTTGACTGTGGTGGCTAGGTAGAAGTCTTGCCAGCATGATGGCTGTCCCAGTTCATAAGTAAAGGCAGCCACATTGAAGTTACACCGTGTCCTTTTTGTGATTAATTTAGTGGAAGGACCTGCGTGATGTAGCGACCTTACTGCAGCAATGAAACAATGGTCACTGATATCGGGGAAGAAGGTTCCAGTGTGCATGAAAAGATGTGGCTTATCAACTAATATAACATCTAATAATGAACTGTTACAAGGGTTCTTTTTATTAGGATGTGTAGGTTCTTGAATTAGCTGCACGAACTGACGAGCATCACAAAATGTGTTTAGGGGTGAAGCAGTCTTGGAGAGCCAGTCAAAATTACAGTCCCCAAGTATAATTGTTTCAAGATTCTCTTTCTCAATGACAGAACCAAGATGTGATAGGAGTAGTGTTCCTGCATATGGGGGTCTATAACAACCAATCACTCTGATGGGCAATGAAGTAGATAATTCAGTTTTAAGTGTCAGACATTCAAACTAATTTTTCACAGGTTGAATCCATGCAGGACGTTGTGAACCTTTCTTTGATGTATATTGCCACTCCACTTCCCCTAGTAGGTCTATCAGTTCTGAATAGCTGGTAGAAGGGGATGCTAATCTCTCTATCCTGGGAGGCTGGCCTAAGCCAGGATTCAGAAATCACCAGGACATCAGGTTGAATATGGCTGATCCACACCTGTATCATAGTAAACTTTTTTAGGAGGCTACACACATTGACATGCCAGAAACTCATTCCTTCAAGAGTGGCCATGTCTGAAGGAGAAGACAGAGGAAAGAAGGGACCAGGGTTTAATTCGATGTTACCCGAGCATATCAGTAGTAGAAATAGCAGCTTTGTTAAGGCATCAATAGTTAGCTTGAGAAGCCTGGCCCTGGTACACCTATGATTCTTGACATGTTGGGTAAGCCTATCACAACCCACAAGGGTGTACTACCCTAATGCTAGGTGAAGCAATACCCTGACCGAGATATGCAGGGGGTGGCTAACACAATAGGGAACAGTAGGACTAACTTGAGGTGGCTCAATACAGGTACCATCACAATGGGTACCCAGGTTATACTCAGACAGTAGAACTATCTGCACAGCAAATAAATAACTAGGGGGCAAGTCAATGTTCAGAGAACAAATCTTTAAGAGGTCAGCCTCTGCTTGCACAGGCTTCTGAGGGTAAAATGCTACCTGGGCACAACAGAGGATAATCAGTAGAGATAATAGTGAGGAGCCCCTCGTAAGGGTGCTATCCAGGCCCCCCATACTCAAGACGTATTAGTAGGTAATGCTAAATACAGTTTGGAGGCAATGGTACTGCAACGATAGTGTCAGGAGATGCCTATGTCAGTGGCCGGCTGTCTTGGGGCATTCCTAATTGGCCAACCGAAAAAATTGGAGAAGTCAATGAAAGCTTTCGTGGGTGTGCTTTTGGAAGTGGATGGGGTAACGGTGTATTTAATAAGTGGAGGGATGGGGGATGGGTGGGAGGGTGCAAAATTAGCTGCTTTTGCCATACCTTGTGCAAGGAGAGTCCGGGCTTGAGGTCTTGGGCGGCGGCTGCAGAAGCACTGACTGCCCGGTGTCCGAAAGCCTGCACCTATGGGGCAGGGAGCCCCTGGGGAGCTTGTCCTCAGCTGGGGAGAGAGGGAAAAGGAGAAGTTTAAATGCTGGCCATGGACAAAGGACTGTCTGCACCAGCAGGAGAGCTAAATCAGCAGGATGTGTGTTCCCTTGGTGCCTAAAGACTGACCACAAAGTTTCAGAAAGGAGCTTAATCACATCATTCCTTTGTCCTTAACACTCTAAACAGTGAGAAATTTAACTGCAACAGTCAGGCAACAAGTAACTACAGCTTTTTTGTGCAAGATTCCTTAAGCAAGTTAAGTTTTTGCTGGTTTTTAAAAGCAATATAGAAGCAGTCTGCTGGAGCCATTTGGATGCCAGCACCAGAGAGCACTCGCGTTCTGATTGGTTGGCAGCTTTTGCCATAACTTGTGCAAGGAGAGTCTGGGCTTGCGGTCTTGGGCAGCGGCTGTGGAAGCGCTGACCACCCGGTGTCCGACAGCCTGCACCTGTGGGGCAGGGAGCCTCTGGAGAGCTTGTCTTCAGCTTGTGCGATGAGAATCTGGGCTTGAGGTCTCAGGCGGTGGCTGTGGAAGCGCTGATCACTCGGTGTCCGAGAGCCTGCACCTGTGAGGCAGGGAACCCCTGGAAAGCTTGTCTTCAGCTTGCACGAGGAGAGTCTGGGCTTGAGGTCTCGGGCGGTGGCTGTGGAAGTGCCGACAGCCCAGTGTCTGAGACCCTGTGCCTGTGGGGCAGGGAGCCCCTGGAGAGCTTGTCCTCATGTTATGTGCTGTGCAAAAACTGCAACCTTACCTGCATGGAAGGGAGTTTACAATGGTCACAGACCACAGTCATCCAACATCGCTCCACAGAATAAGTGGGCAGAATGTCAAACTTGTATTACACAGTCTGGTGCTATAATCATATAATAGAAATACACAGCCACAGTTGATCAACAACATGCTAAACTGATGGACTGTGAGGACACCTAGCAAAAGTGAATGAAAAAACTGTGTGTTCTGTACAATGGGAAAGTCTGAGCAATAACTCAATCAAGGAAATCCTTAAGAGAACAGCAACTGCCACTGTGAAGTGCACCTTTTGAGGTGTACTAAAAGAAATGCTGCTTTACATGTAGGGGGAAGGAGATGTAACAGTGTAATAGTTATAATGCAGACTGCATCTTGATTTCTGCTTTTTTTCCCCCCTTGCATCTCTAATTTTTATGGCTTCAGTGGGTGAGCCCTATAGACATCATGGGATCAAAAGATCAAAAAAGGACTCACCAGATTCCAACCAAAGGACAATTTTGGAGTTGCATCATAGTCTCCTTCACATCAACAGTCTCCTCCATGGTATGAGAAGTACTCCACTGTCTCCATTCATTGCAGTAGTCCCAAGTCATTTCCCTCTCTCTCTGTCTCTCTCTCTCTCCCTCCCATGAACTGTCTCTGCATGCTGTAGCTGATACAGCTGCAGCTGAGCACATGGAGTTCATGGCAGAACACAGCACAGTCTGCTGTATCCAACATGACTGCCAAACTGTATTGTGCATGTGCGACTTCTTACACCACAACTACAGGTTCCAAGATCCTTACAAGTTTTTCTAATGATTTTAAAAGCCATCTCAGTGAAGCCAGGGAGCTGTAGTTCTGTTTGGCTGAGTCTCAGCTGTTCGGAATATCCTTAGCAAGTCATTGAACTGCATCACCAACATTTTTTCCATCCCCATCCCTTTGGGCAGGGATCAAGGGGCAGTGGGCAGGCGATGACAGTGGTATGTTCTGGGATTTGTAGTTTCTTATACATGTGCACCTTCCTTCCATATGAGAAGGTGCTATGTACAATAAAATGCAGTTCCCAAGACCGCCTTCATTGATTTCTTTGCATCTATGGCAAACAAACTACAGCTCCTGCTTTCCCCATAGTGTTTTCCACAGGGGGCCTGGCTTTCAGCAGTAGTAGGGGTGAAGATGGTGGCAGCAGGTGGAAACGGACAGAGCTCGGCCTTGAATCCTTGGAAATTCAGTGAGAAGATTGCCATGCAGAAGCAGTGGTAGGCCGAGGAGTGGTGGCCTTGCAGGAAGTGATGATGGAAATCAGCTTGACATGAGTAAGTGAACCTCAGAGGGGCTGGGATGAAAAAGGAGGTACAGGGACTCAGGGACTGAGGGAGGAGGAGTGCAG
This sequence comes from Neoceratodus forsteri, assembly GCA_016271365.2. Classification (NCBI taxonomy): domain Eukaryota; kingdom Metazoa; phylum Chordata; order Ceratodontiformes; family Ceratodontidae; genus Neoceratodus; species Neoceratodus forsteri. Next base: position 562,640,975 of record CM028133.1, read on the forward strand.
GCCAGGGGCTCCTTGTAGAGATATGTCAGTCTACCAGTCTGTCTGTCATTGAGTCTGAGGTCAGCACTTAGAGACCGATGAGGCACGAGGGAGGGGCTTCATCCCCTGGCCCCTTTGCCCATCTGCCCTTCCAGTGTGGAGTCTTGAAGAGCTTTGGATAGCACTATCCACACAGTCCACAGCTGACCGCCACAACTCTGCTTGGGCAATATGCTGTTGTGTAACGCTGTGTTGGAGCTGCTTACACATACTATTATAGTAAGTGTCAAAACAACTTTGTTCTAACATTCTAACACTAAATATATGAGCAGTCCACTATCCATTTTAATAAGGCTATATTACTTACTGAAGCCACTGGTACCATAGTTTCAGTACCCAACAAATAGCCACAAATCAGGACATTGCACAGCAAAACAGCATGCTGACCAGGACCATTTTTAAATATTTCTACTCCAACAAGTGTTGTCTCAAGACAGTCAGACTAAGTATCCTTATTCTAATTTTTGTTTGTTTATTCTCAGGGTATAGTAGGGTGTTGGGTGCAGACAGGGGATTGGCAAACTGAATGGAATATTGGTCATTAATGCTGTCATTGTCTATCACCTTGAGTTACATTAACTATCTTACCAGTTTCTTTCAAATAATTTTGGTTCTCTGCCTCTTTTTAATGAAGATTAGAAATTATTTCACTTTTCTTTCATATCAGGAGTGATTAGGATGCAATAAACTAAGCCAGACTATCCTGATCTGATCAGGACAGGTGGTGGCAACTGTACAAAGTAAGTGTTGTGATCATAAGAACATGTTGGCAGAAGGGGACTATGTGATCCATCTAGTCTGCCCAGATTGCCTACCCCCTATTCTATTTTTCTGAGATTACCACAGTACTTGTCCCACACTAGCTTAAAAGCAATGACTGTTTTGGCCTCCACAAGCTCTAGTGGTAAGCTATTCCAAGTGTCCACCATCCTCTCAGTGAAGTAGAACTTACGAATATTGGTTTTAAACTTACCCCATTAGTCTCAAACTGTGTCCCCTTGTTCATGTGGTCTCATTTTTGTGAGAGTTTTTCTGCTTGTACCTTATTTATGCCCTTTATGTATTTGAAGGTTTCTGTCATATCTCCCCTGTTTCTTCTTTGTTCGAGGGAGTACATTTGCAGTTGCTGTAGTCTAGATTCATGTTGCTCCTAGTGCAGTTCCTGTACCATTTTAGTAGCTCTCCTCTGTACAGCCTCCAAGCAGTCTATGTCCTTTTTTAAGTGTGGGCTCCAGAACTGTTCACAACACTCCAGATGTGGCCTCACCAAAGATCTGTACAGAGGAAGTATGACCTCTCACTTCCTACTTGTAATGCCGCTGCCAATACATCCAAGGATGCTACTAGCTTTCTGCACCGCCTTTTTACATTGTCTACAAACCTTTAAATCTTCAGAAATAAGTACTCCTGAGGTCCTGTTCAGCTTTTGTTTCTCTTAATTGTTCACCATCAAGTGTGTGTGTCTGTGTTGACAGATTGAGAGTATGACTTCATTCAATCCCCCAATAATACCTCTCAAGTGGTGGGCAGAAGGGGCAACATTGCTCAGAAGGTTTCCACCTGGTCACTGCCATGCTACTGAGACATGTGATAATGTGCAACTCTGTGTTGGAGCTTTCCCTTAGGTACTGCCTCTCCTGATCTGACCAGGACAAAAGTGGTTTGGAGTTACTTTGTCCAGACCAAAAAAGGAAGATGCCCTGACTAGAAAACTGTAATTTCCTTCATTCATTAAGCACCAGTAACTTAACTGGAGTAAGCCAAATTGGGTTACCTTATTGAAAATGAATACAGACAGACCAAAGTTAAATTGTGACACTCTAAACAAACCAAGAGGTTTGGTTGTGATGGTCTAAAGAAACAAAGATTTTTGGATTGTGTGAAGAGGATGTAAAGTGTTGTAAGTGCTTGAATTTTAGTGTATAGAAATTTTAGTTTATTTCCTTTCTTTTCTGTTATGCAAGTTATGTTGTTTCTTGGAATTCTATTTATTGTTAATGAATTTATACAATAGTGAAAACTAAGTAAGAATTTCATTCACAAAACACACTAACAGATGTTGCAGATAACTCTGAACACAAAACCTTTAGTGTTTAGTGAGCAAACTAGATGAACTTTGGTCTTTTTTTGTCTGAAATATTTCCATTTTATTTAGTTTTCTATGTGTTCCAGTAGACTTTTAATTAAGAATGTTGCTATGTATTGCAGCCATCAGTGCCGCATTTTATGTCAACCTAGACGCTGCATATTGACATGTTGAGGAGTATGGCTTTGTGCCTTTTCCCTCTCTCAGATTCATACCTCTCATGTGATGGTTATTCTCATGTCTAGTCAATGTATTTGTAAAAGAAATAGTATGCAATATTATAGGTGCTTTCACAGTCGCTTCATCGTCTTGCATGAGGTGAATGACCATGCCCTCCAGTGTGGATAAGACTGATGAATGTACTGTAAGATCTGCAGCATGGTGCCTGTTTTTTGCCAGACAGTTTGAAATTGTTTTGCTTGAGCCTGAAAGCCCCAATAATGACCATATAAACCATCCTGGTGTTTTTGTTGTAATTTATGGTGTAAACATTTATCACTGCATTGTTGTACAACATTTTAAGACTGCTGAAAACAGGACATTCTCTTGACCAACTTTCTGGGTAGACAACAATAAGCAATTTAACTGGGGACAATGCTGCACACAATTTAAAACTTTGTTTTCTTTGGTAACACTTCTGTTATCACCTTCAGTGAAGTGTAGTTTGGCCAACGATTAATTACACAATTTCCCTTGGATGATTCTCAAGTTTCACTAGGCTATTCTAATTCATTAACAGTCAACTAATATGGACTCAGGGAAATTCAGCAAAATAATTTTTAACCATATCATATTACTGCAAGAGGGGCTTACCTTCCTGAAATGTGATTTTAATTGTGCAACAGATCCCATCATGGTGGATCATCCTGCAATACCACCATGAATGCTGCAGCAGGTAGCACATGGGTGGCAGTAATCAATGAAGAGATCCTTATGAATATGTGGTGGGACAACCATAGGTTGTAAAAAGAACAATAATTGTGTTTAACCAGTGTCCCTATCAGTGCTGGACACAGCTCATCAGTTGTAGCACTGCAATAGTACAGCAAGGATTCAAACAGGAGGCATTATGAGATCCTTCCTGACATAGTCCCTGTGTCTCTTGCCCAATTGTCCACAATACTAGAAAGGGAAAATAACCCACACCCACTAGACTTTGTACCCTCTGCACCACAGGCAGAGTCCTGCCCAGTACCATTGCATGGTGGGTGAAATATAAAGTTGGGAGTGCATGGGATGATGGGGGGATATATCTCTGTAGTAATAGTCAGATGCCCAACTTGACCCTTCAAAGAAGGCTTCTCCTCCCACCATCAACTGGACCGAAGTATGTTGATGTTTCTTATTTAACATCCATATTGCACATATCATGTCAAGCTTTTTGATAAAATGTCTGCATAAAATACCCTAAAGAAAATATGCATTTTATTGTAATAGACACTTAAAACAAATTTGAAACTATGTTTCAATGCCCTTCAAGAATATCATTCCCTTCAAGCAGGAAATGCTGCTTGGGTATTTATACTAACTCACTTTCCCTTTATTTCTACAGGTTGGATAGAGTGCCAACCCCATCATCAACCATGCCTATCAGATATATATTGCTTAATTCTATATTTCCCATCTGTCCTTTTTTCTCCCTAAAGAACTATGGATCCTTTGTAACCTAATCTCTTTTTTTCTTTTACTGGTATGACCAGAGGTAGCCCCCAAGACCCTCACCCTCCAGCTTTCCAAGATTCAGGTAAGAGATCCCCTACTTATGAATTATACTAATTGTGATAGGTGGATATAAAAAAAGAAGACAAGCAACACCCCACTGGAAATAAGATGTTGCATATCAGTTGGGTTATCCTGGAGTAATCAACTGTTTCAAAAAAACATTTTCTGGCAGCTGCTGGCTTTTCCAGGCCTCCCCCACAAACAGTGTGGCCTAGTGGTTAGAGTACTGTTGGGAACTGGGAGATCTCACCAGTTCAAACACAGCTACAACAAAATTCTCACCATGTGTCCCTGAGCAACTTACCTAACCTCCCAGTGCTTCAGTCATTTAAACTACAAAAATGGCTAGAAGCAGGATCCCACTTGAAATGTGATATATCTTTGCTGGACTATCTTGGGTAAATGCATTGGAGAGAAAAAAAAACATTGCCAGCAGCTGCCAAACTTTTACAGTCCTCCCTTGCTCCCTATAGTGGTTTGAGCACTGTTGAGAACCAGGAGATCAAAGATCCAAGTCCTGCTAGTGCCACATACTCACAGTGTTACTATGAGCAACTCACTGTACCTCCCAGTGCTCAAGTCTTTGCAGCTACAGAAATTTGTAAAGACAAGACCCCACTAAAAATGAGACAGATCATCTCTGCTGTGCTATCTTGGATAAATAAATTGTAAAAAAAAGAAAAAAAAAACAATTTTCTGTCTTTACTGGCCTTTTAGTAAAGACTGTGGAAGACATATTCAGAGCCAGATGGATTTGTGCGAAAAATGATGTGCTGCAGAAATAATATGGGCTGGGTGGCTCTGGCATCATATTCAAACAGAATGCATGATTGGAACAGATCACATAATCTGTTTGAATATCGGACCCTGGATGTGCTGAGCACAGCAAGCAGGTGCCATGCATGCTGCAGCGAATCCAAGATGCAGGGCTGAAGACCACCCATAGGGGAATGTGTAGTGTATACCTGTATGCGCCATAGCCCCCATGGGTGATTTTCAGACCAAACATGCAAATTAGCCCATTGGGCAAGCAGGGTGCAAGGGGGCCATTTGCATGCCCATTATTGGCTCATTTGCATGGCTGTGCCTAGCGGAATGCGCCGGGCAAGCCCCTGATCTACATCACAATAATACAGATGTCTACCCTGTCCTTGTTATTCTAGTGGATCCCCCCTCCCTAGACCCGATCTGCATATTAATAAAAATAAAATACCGGTACCTCTGATAGTCTAGTGGTTCACCTTCCCTGGCCACAATCTCCATAATAATAAAAATATTATCCCAGGTAACCCTGGTAGTCTAATGGTTCCCCCCTCCCTGGTCCTGATCTCCTTAATAATAAAAATAAGATCCCTGGTATCCCTGGTACTCTAGTATGACCCCCCCCCGGCCCTGATCTCCATAATAATAAAAAGTATGATCCTGGTATCCATGGTAGTCTAGTGTAATCCCTCCTAGTTATGAACACAGTTTCATAAAGATTTGATCTCTTTTCTTGTAGTCAGTGGCCTCATGACAGCCAGTGACACCACCCCAACTCCCCCAACCTGACAGAGCCAGTGACTGGCACAGACCATCTCACACCACACTGGCCAGCCACCAATTGAACTGTGCAGAAGCATTGGCATTATGTAGTACAGCACTCATTGGTTGACCGGTCAACCAGTGGGCATGTACTTATATAATGTACAGCCCTCCTGTACAGTTGGTTAACCCCGCAGCTGGCTGGTGTGTGTGGTGTGAGGTAGGCTGTGCCAGTCAGTGGCCCCAGTCAGATTGGGGGAGGTCGTGGGTCACTGGCTAATGGGGTGGGGAGTGGAGGGCCACTTGACTACCAGGGAATGGGGATCTTATTTTTATTATTATGGAGATTTGGGCTGGGAAGGGGGGAACCTCTAGACTACCAGGGAAAGGGGATTGGAGATTTCTGTATGACAACTGTGCTCAGGGCTGGGGGTGGGTCACACTAGATTACCAGGGAATTGGGTGACCTCTCTAGTTTTATGGCGATTGGGGCTGGGTGGGGGGACTGTGTACTCAGCCCTAGACTATGCACAGGGAACCAACCTACCCCACGCATAGTTAAAGTAGGGTTTCAAAAGCATAACTATGTGCCAGCACAGCTGGCCATAGTTATGCTTGTGGGGGTTAATACTGTGATGTGCAGCATATGCAATATTGTGTGCAGTGTTGCAGTTGGGGGTGTGTGGCACATCAGTGGCCTTTGAATACGGCCACACACCTCTACAGCTCACACAAGTCCATAGTTGTGTGGCATATCCAGGGATGCACCGAGCATCTCTTCTGAATATGGGCCCAATGTGTGTGTATCTGATATACACACTGGTGGACCACACAGCTTTAGAACTGTATACTATTATTTATGTACCTTTCAGCCACAGAGTTCTGTAGCACAAAATTGATGCATTGTACTAAAAATGGAAGAGCTGAGCATCATACAGTTCTAAAATAGTCTTTACTAGCAATGTGTAAATCTGAATCACCAGTAAAAAATGCAACAGTAGCAGTCAGTAACAGAATGTGACTCACTATTTGACAATCAACTTCTAATGAAAACATAGACTTACATGATAAATGCAGTTCTCATTTAATTTTTAAACAAATTTAGGGGAAGAATGAGTGTCTGTTGACTAGATGAGGAGGGCTGTGGGGCTTAGATTGGCAAAATGTGTGATTTACTGAATTATATTTATCTAGGTGGTGTAATCTATTGGTGTTAGCTGTGCCAGCTTTGGAACTGGAAGATCTCAGGTTCAAACCCTGCCAAAGCCAAAAACTTACTGTGTGACCTTGAGCAAGTTAGTTGATCTCTCACTTCTTCAATCCACAGCCTGCAGAAATAAGTAAAGGCTAGATCCCAGATGTTGCATCTCAGATGACCTTGTAGCTCACAACACAATTTTAAAATCTGGCCTCAAGTATCTGTACTGATGCTTATCCCCACGTACACTTCCACCACAATGCCTTCAGAACTGAGCTGTCCTCAGATCAGTAAGCCTTTCCAAATGAAATTTTTATAAATAAATATATTGTGTGTGCAGTTCAGGGATTGGACTTCGTGGCTGGGTATTGCTAGAGAGAGAGAGAGAGAGAGAGTGTGTGTGTGTGTGTGTGTGTGTGTGTGTGTGTGTGTGTGTCTGCACATGTCACTGTTCACTACAATCCAAGCCACACATTAATTCTATATCCCTTATCAGATTAATGCATTAGCAGCTATTTTGGCTCCGAACAGATCTTGTCATAATTACTGCGTAGGGACATTCTGTTTGCCGGAATTATTGCAACTGTTTCCAGCACCTACAGTATACAGGAACACTGTTTACAGGAATTGTACTAATCCTTTGTTTTGGCTTAAAGAGCAGCCTTTTAGATATTTTTGTATGTGTAAAGGGTGATGATGTGAATTCTAGCCAAACATGGGAAATAAAGATTCTTTCTAGGGCTAGAGCAATCCTCAAAAGGAGGACCACTAAGGTAATGGCATGCAGGTAATATTCAATGTAGATCAAGCACAGCTTCTTTGAAACTCAGTTTGTCCCAGAACCTAGTGGTACTGGTTTCACCAAGAAAATTATCCTGAGAGAGTAGGAGAGAATTACATAATGTCAGCTTAGGGGATATATCCTTAAATCAGTGAGCAAAGATAGAGTAATTCAAGCTTTCTTTTTCCTAACCCCTGCAATGAGACATAACACCAGCTCTATGCTTTAGAAGAGAAACGTGCCAACTCTGAGTGAATTGCTTGTTGTTTATAGAGACTTACATGATCTTATGCTTTGCATTTTAGTTAGTTTGGTAAGAGATTACCTATTCTGTGTTTTTGTGTAAACCTCTTTAAATTTCATAGCTATTCACTATTCCTTTAGTACTGTATAGAGTGTACTGCAAATCTTAAAAAAAATTAAATATTCTGTATTTACTATGTATGTGACAGCCATGGATTAAATAGAGAAAATCCACTTTCTTGGCAGCTCTCTGATCTGCCATCCAAATAGCACTTCCAAGTAAACCTGTTTCTGACACAGAGCATTGGTAAGTGATTCTCGAAGTGACAGTGGGATTCTTATATCCAGCAGGCCTTGTACTGTGTAAGGGTCTACTATTGTGAAGGTGCCAAAAATGGGGCTTTTTGTGTTGTGGGCAACTGAATGAGTTTGTTTGTCATACTGGTGTTCAGGATGTGAAAGTGCAGTGTATTTAGATCATGTTAGGATTGCTCTGTTTGACAGGTGTGTGTTGGAGTCGTAATGGGCTTCTAAGTAGCAGTTGTGCATTACTATGTTAGTTGCACTGATGTTGGTGAACCACTGCATATCCATAAATCCACATTCTGTCTGTTTCTCATTCTTTTCCATGCAGTTTGGACATGGAGTTTATTATATTTCTTTTTGTAGGGTGTGGGAGTGGAGCCCCCCCCCGCATTGGGTGGTGCGGCGGGGGGGGCAGATAGGCCTCCTGCAAAGGATATGTATATTGTATTTTGTCTGCTTTGATATTTTGGTGTAAGAACATGTTGTGCATCATATTTCCTTACATTTTTACAAGGTTTGTGCAGTTCTATTATGCAGTGTACTTGTCTGGAGGCACAGTCTTGTACACTATTGATATTATCGATATTTTGCTTGCATCCTTATTTATGGTGATACCATGTAATTTTCACCAATGTGGGTGAACCCTGTGTAGGCAGGAGCTTGTTGTGAAACTCAAAGGAAATGGTCCCAAGTGAGTCATATCCAGGATGGTGACAGCATGACTGAGTGAGCATGCCAGTTCAGAATGACTGACTAGGGCATCCAGGGAGGTGTGACAAGAGACATCTCCAGGTATTTCTGGAAAGGAGAAAAAAACTTGCTCAGTATAGCCCATTGTGATCCCATTACACACCTTTCTTTAATTGAAGGAATGAGGCAGTAGTCACAGGACCCATTGCCTTAACAAATGCATTCAGCAACCATTTTGTTGCATTTTAATTACCTTGTAAACATTTTGTAGTCCAATAAAATTACAAAATACAGATATTCTATGAGGATTTTTCTGCATTTTTACAGTCTTAGCCGAAAGTGACATATAGAAATCTGGTCAGATCTATAGATTAGAATCAATACAACAAACTATCTTTGCTAATATGTGAAAAGCCTTTGATAATATGGATCATCAACTGATCCTCAGTGTTTGAAAAAAGAAATGCAGTAGCCGTGTTAGTCCAGCCAACAATGTAGAAGAAAGAAACAACAACAAATATGTTGCATGTGATTCCTTTTATTGGACTAACAATATTATTTCTGAGACTAGCTTTTGAGAGATAATAATTTCTTTTTCAGGTCAGGTCAGGACTGACCTGACCATAAGAAGAGAGTATCATCTCTCAAAAGCTAGTCTCAGAAATAACTTTGTTAGTCCAATAAAATGTATCATCTGCAACATATTTGTTGAGTTTTTCTTTTACAACTGATCATCAGGAAACTGAGGCCCTACTCCCTTCCTCCCCACCCTCCCTCCCCAGAGCTCTGCTCATTTATAGGAGAACACCTGCCCTGCAATTGGAGGTAAAGGCTTTAGGTGCAGCTCATGTAGTACTAGCCACTGGGGTGGGGTTTAAAGGCTGGGAGAGAAGAGCTTAGGAGTTGTACACTTTATAAGTTTACTTCAGTATACAGCACCTAGTAACGGGGCACCCATTTACTGTGGGACTGTATCTAGGATTAGTGGGTGACCCGATTAGTGGGGAGGGGTGGTCTTGACTAGTGGGGAACCTGGTGGCTCACCCAAGGAAACCTACATGGAGGGGGATGGGACCACATGTCATCAGGGCCGGCATCTTTGGGAGGGTGGTGGGGTACACAGGGTGTGGGGTGGCCATGATAATTGGACTGGGCTTGGAAGTTCAGTGGTTGTCCAGTGTGCTACCAGCTGGCATAGCTTAGGGAGGAGGTTGAGGGGGTTAGAAGACAGCTGGGGGGAGGTATGGTTTGGGAATAGGGCAGAGGCTCTCCCACAGTGTTACAACAAGCATTAGGGGTGGTGGCATAGGGAAAGGAGTGCAGAAGAGTACTCTGAGGTCACATTGCACAAATAAGGAAAGCAAAATCAGATTTTTATCTTACTGGAATGGCAACTGACCAGTTTAAAAAACCTAGGGATTTTTGGAATATGGTTAAAAACTTACAAGAAAATAAGACCTCAGAACTGCCAAATGATTTTATGGCAGAAAATGGCCCATTGAAACTTTCAGATGAGGCAGCTGCTATATTGAACAAAATGTTTGTTGACATAGGGTTTTCCCAGATTAATGTATGTCCCCTTTCTGATATAAATAAGCAAGAGAGAAATCAGGAAAAGAAAGACGAAAATGGTCTATTATTTTGCTTCCAAAATATTATTCCAAGTCAAGTTTATCGGGAATTATTAAAATTAAATATAAATAAGGCCCAAGGTCCAGATGGGATTCCATCTTTTTTTCTTAAAATTGCTGCCCCAGTAATAGCACCAATCTTGACTTGACATCTTTAACCTTTCATTGAAGACTGGTACCTACCCATTAGTCTGGAAACAGGCAGAAGTGATACCAGTGTTTAAGGGAGGTGTGAAAAACGATATGTGGAATTATAGACCAATATCATTGCTTTCGGTTACTTCTAAAGTGTTTGAAAAAATTGTGGTTTCTCAATTAAATAGTTATCTTGAAAAAAATGAAAAATACAATAAATATCAGTCAGGCTTTAGGGCACAACACAGTACCACTACTGCACTTGTCAAGGTTGTGTCGGACATCCAGGTAGCCATGGATAGGGGCCTTCTGGTTGGAGCAATTTATATTGATTTGTCGAAGGCTTTCGACACTTTGGGACATCAGGTATTGATGGAAGAATTGAGATCTAGACTTCAGCCAGGAGCCCTGGATTGGTTCCATGGCTACCTGGATGGCAGACAACAAAGGGTTAGGTTAGGTAGTAATTTTGTATCCAGTTATCTAAATATTAATTCTGGTGTTCCTCAGGGTCAGTGCTAGGACCCATCCTATTTAATATATACAAATGGTGTTGGACATCTGATGAATGATGTCCGGCACCATTTGTATGCAGATGATACAATTTTGTATCTTGAAGGGAAATCTGTGGGACATATACAGGAAAAATTACAGAAATGTTTCAATACATTACAAATATATTTTTCAGAACATGGTTTGGTTTTAAATTCACAAAAGTCACAGATAATGTTGTTTTCAAATAAAAAAAATCTATGGATTTGGATATTAAGACATTGGATGGGTGTAGCCTGGCCTCTGTGGATCACTATAAATACTTGGGATTATGGTTGTACTCTCATTGTAGTTGGGATTTTCATGTTGATAACTTGATACAAAAATTGTGTAAAAAGTTGGGGGTACTGTACAAGCATAGAAACTGTCTTTCATTCGATGTTAGGTTAAAGATTATGACTTCAATGATAATTCCGCATATCGATTATGGTGATGTCATACATAGAGGGGAAGTTAGGAGCAATTTAGAAAAGCTTGATGTTATCTATAACAGATATGCACGTTTTGTTTTGGATGCACCTCGGAAAACACATCATTGCACCCTCTACAGGAACTTAAATTGGATATCCTTGACAGAACGGTGAAATATGCATGTGCAATGGTTAACTTATCTCTGTTATTGTAAAAAAGTTCCAGGATATCTAGTAGAGTTTCTGGAGGAATGGAATGTTAAGGTAGGTTTGAGATCTGAAGAGGAAGTAAAATTTTGGGTACCCCCTATAAGAACAGTGAAGGGCCAACATTGTTATGCATATGAAGGTCCAGAATTGTGGAATTCATTATCAGGTCACTTGAGGTCAAGTATAAATAAAATATCTTGGAATGAAATAAAATCATGGTTTGTAAAGGAAGCAATGTCCCTAAAGATTTGCTGCACTTGAGATGTTTGTATATATGGTTTATTGTTGTAATTATTATTTGTTTTTTTTTTGGTTATTTATGTATTGTGTTCTATGTATGTATAATGTGTGTATCTGTATGTATTTAAAATGAAACTGATGTTTTTGCACAGTAGGACCCCATTGTAAATTAGCTGATGCTAAATTGGGTTTTATACTGTTTCTGATATCAGAAATAAACTTTTTACTACTACTACTACTACACATAGGGACCCTGACAGAGGGGGCCCAAAAGGAGGACACTACCAAGGAAGCAGGTAGGTATCTGGGGACCTCCACAGAGGGAGGCCAAAGGGAGGACATTTTCAGGGGAGCAGGCAGATGGCTGGAACTGGACAGAAGGAAGCAAGGTGGGGAGGTGGATCAGACCTTAAGCTCAGTAACCACTTCAGTTCTCTTCTTCTGCTTGAGGATGAGGGGGGTGATGTAGCCATGACAGGGGTGGTTAGAGATGGAAAGGGAGTGGAGGCAGTAGGAGGGGGCCAGATAGCAGGAAGAACAGGGGGGAACTTGGAATGCGGGAAAGGGGGGAACAGGGGATCAGAGCAGGAGGGGAAGGGATTGAGGGAGGAAAGTGCAAGGAGAAGGATCAGTTGGGAGAAAAGGGCAAGAATAAGGACCATAAGTACAAGGAGGATACAGTAAAGGGAGCTGAGGGTTTAGGCCAGGGGAGCATGACAGGCAAGGAGGGGCTGAACAGAGATGGGAAGGAAGGGAGGACGAGCCAGAATAGTTTAGCAGATGGGGGGAAGGACCAGTTGTGAGCAGTGATGGGGGGTAGCGGGGTACAGAAGGATACTCAGGAGGAGGAGAGGCATAGGATCAGAGGGGAGGGGTGGCCAGGGTAAATAAGGAGGTGGCGGCAGGTGGCACCCAGATAGGGGGAGGAGCAAGGAGCTGGCTGGGGAGAGGGGCCAGTAGAAGGGATGAGGGACAGGGAAGGGGGTAAATGGAGTAAAAGGAGTGGTCAGAGTGCTCCTGTTGGGGGATTCCATGATATGGGGTATCAAATGGGATAGGGAGGGGGAAACCTGCCCAGTTAGAACCAAATGCTTCCCTGAACTAATGGTGCCCGGGGTCAAGCATGAGGTAGATCAGCTGACAAAGGATAGTGGGGGTTCCCCGGACATAGTGACCCACCTGGGTACCAATTACATTGAGGGAAATAGCGAGCTAGACATACAGTCAAGGTTCAAGGAGCTTGCCAGGGTCTGTCATGACATAGGATGAGTGGTTTCCTTCTCAGAAATCCTGCCAGTGCCAAGGACTAGTGGGGAACACAAAAGAAAGATTAGGGAAATAAACCAGTGGCTCAGGGAGTGGTGTGGGGCCAGAGGGTATGGGTTGATGGGTATTGGAGGGATACCTGCGAGGATAAGGGGCTGTATGCTACAGATAGGCTCCATCTCAATTTTGGGGGGAGGGAAATCCTTAAGTTGAAAATAGAGGGGTTCATTGGTGAAAAGTGGGGTTTAAACTTGCAAAGGGGGGAAGGATGGGAGAAAAGTCTGTCAAGGGTGGTCCGATAAAGGAGGGACTCTGTCTCCACCCCCCTGGGGAGCTGGAGGAATGCAGGAAAAGGCAGGCTGGTAAAGTGCAGACCAGGGGAAGATGGAATCCCCATGGGAATGTGAGCAGGGGAAATGGAAGTATAGGGAAAGGGTGGAAGGTAGTCCTGCTAAATGGCAGGAGCTTGGGCAATCAAATGCCTGAGCTCCAGGCGATGCTAACCGAGGGAGAGGTGGATGTGGCAGTGGTCACTGAGACCTGGGCCACCACAGGGCACGACTGGGACCTGAACCTGGAGGGTTACACCATGTTCAGGAAGGACGGGGGAGGGAAGGGGAAGAGGGGTAGCAATAATAGTCAAACACTGCATTGGCATAGGAGTAGAGGAGGCAGAGGGAACTGTGGAGACAATTTGGATTACCTTGATAACAAGCGGGGGCAAGAGAGTAAAAACAGGAGAGGTATATAGACTCCCTGCACTGGCAGAGGAGCCAGAGGAGAGTCTGGTGGCAGATGTTAGGAGACACTGCAGATTAGGCAAGAGAATGGTGGTGGTGCTGGGGGACTTAAATATGCCAGGAACAGACTGGGAGACTATGACATCCTCAGTAGCCAGGGAACAGAGGTTGTTGGATGTCTTTCAGGATGCATTCCTAACTCAGCAGGTGGGGGAACCAACCAGGGAGGCGCGGGTACTGGATGTGGTCCTGGCAGACAGTGACCAGATTGGGGCCCTGGAGGTTAGGTATCCATTGGCATGGAGCAACCATACTGTGGTCTGATTCTGCCTGGACCTAGGAAGGGTAGAAGGCTGCACAAAGACAGAGGTAACTGACTTCAGGGGGGCAGGTTTCAAGGAAATGGGAAGGATCCTTAAGGAGCATTTGGATGGGATTGGGCCAGACATAGATGCTGACAGTAAGTGGGAAATCATCAGGAGGGGGGTGCAGGAGGCTACCAACACCTGTGCAAGAGTAAGACAAAAATGCATTAGGGTCTGAAAACCCTGCTGGTGGACCAGGGAGGTTCAGAAAGTGATGAGGGGAAAGAAGGTGGCCTATAGGCAATTTAAGTGCTCAAGGAGTGAAAGGGTTCGAGGGGAGTATGAGCTGATGGCCAGAAGGGCCACTAGTGTGGTGAGGGCAGCTAAGGCAAGGAAGGAGCAGAACCTGGCCAGCGAAATTAGGAGCGGGAACAAGGGCTTCTTAAGATACATTGTGGAAAAATGAAGGGTGAAGGGGCAGATTAGCAGGATTAGAACAGGGGAGGGATGGGCACAAGACCTGGGGGAGCAGGCTGAGGTACTAAATGAGTACTTCACCTCAGTTTTCACCAAGGAAAATGGGGGGGCTGCATCATACATGGGAGGAGGCGGTGAAACTGAGGGAGGGGGGGACCTCACCGATCAAGGGTTCTGGGGAGGGGGGCATCACTGGCAGGAAGGGGAAGGCTAAGCAGGTGGACGAGGTAGCAGAGGTGGAAATCATGGCAGAGAGAGTGAGGGAAGCCCTCAGGTCCCTTAAGATGGAGAAAGCCCCAGGGCTGGATAAATTACATCCCAGAGTGCTGAAGGAACTGGCGGATGTCCTGGAGAAACCCCTGGTGGAGCTTTTCAGCATCTCTCTGAGGACAGGGGAGGTGCCCCAAGACTGGAAGGTGCTGCATATAGTGCTTATCCACAAGGGGGAATTAAGGGAGGTGTCTGGGAACTACAGACCCATCAGCCTGACATCGGTGGTGGGCAAGGTGATGGAGGGCATTGTCAAGGAGAGGCTGAGGGGGACCTGGAAAAGTCAGGGTGCCTGGACAATAGACAGCATGGATTCATCCTGGGGAAATCATGTCAGACAAACCTTGTGGAGTTGTATGACTGGGTGATGAGTGCCTTTGACCTGGGTAGACCAGTGGACGTCCTCTTTCTTGACTTCAGCAAGGCATTTGACTCTGTTCCTCATGGGGCCCTGTCAGATAAGCTGGGAGGAATGGGGGTGGGGAACCAGATGATCAGATGGATAGACAATTGGCTCCTGGACCAGACCCAGAGGGTCGTGGTTGGTGGGATAGTCTCATCCCCAAGGAGGGTCATTAGTGGGGTCCCACAGGGATCGGTCCTTGGGCCCCTTCTGTTCAACACCTACATCTCTGACATAAGGATGGGTATCAGGAGTGAGATTAGTCTCTTTCCGGATGACTCAAAACTGTGGGTAGTGGTAGACGGGGAGGATGGGAGGGTGGCCCTACATGAGGACCTGGAAGCTCTGCAAAGGTGGTCTAGAAAGTAGAAGCTGAGGTTCAATGCAGGGAAGTACAAGGTACTGCACCTGGGAGTCAGAAACCCGGGCCACATGTACACCCTGGGGGGGGGAATGCTACAAGTCTCGATGGCTGAGAGGGACCTGGGGGTGGTGGTGGATGTCAAGATGAACACCTCGGAGACTTATAGGAGGACAGTGGCCAAGGCCAACAGGATGCTGGGATGCATCACTAGGGGGATCACCTCCAAAAGGAAGGAAGTGATACTCCCTCTGTATAACTGCTTGGTGAGGCCGCATCTCGAGTACTGCATGCAGTTTTGGAGACCACACTTAAAGAGGGACATTGAACTCCTGGAGAGGGTCCAGAGGAGGGCAACCAAAATTATATGTGGCTTGGGGGACAGGACCTATGGGGAGAGGCTCAAAGAGCTAAATATGTACACATTGGAAGAGAGAGGGGACTGGGGGGACATGATAGAGGTCTTCAGGTCCATGAAAGGGGTAAATAGGGGAGAAGCAGTCAGGATGCTTTGAAGGAAGGAGGGGGTAACAAGAGGGCATGAGTGGATGCTGGAGAGGGGAGATTTTTGGGGGAGAAAGGAGGAGGTGCTACTTCACTGAAAGGGTGGTGGAGCCAAGGAATGTGCTGCCCAGGGGGCTGGTGGAGGCAGAGATGGTGTAGGGGTTCAAGAGGGGTGGGACAGGTACAGGGGAAGGGTTCTGGAAGCAAAATCCAGTGCAACGAGAATATCCGGGACTGGGAAAGGAGAAGCCAGAGACAGCGAGGGGCAGCAATGTCAGCTCCCAGGGTGGGGACTGATAAAACGAGCAGACATGAAAGACCATTAGGCCTATTCTGCTGGCAATTTAGTATGTTAGTATGTTAGTAATTGAGCTAGATAGTCAAGCAGGGAATAGGTATGTGTGCTTCCTCAGGGATGAAATGCAGCTGGTCACCATACAAAGTGCATGCTCTTTACTACTGCTCATTATAAGAGGTGTACCATAAAGCTCCATTCTCATACCCTTACTGTTTTCCCTCTTTCCAAATCATTTGCCTCTAAAATATGTTGTTGTTCCATATGTATGCAGATGACACTGTCCTTCTTTACAGTGAAGCCACCATGGAACTACAGTAGCATTAAACAAGTTGCAATCTGATTTCAGCAGAGTTGAAGTTTGATTCCAGGAAAACATAGAGGATAATTTATGGTCCTCTGTCGGTAACCGGTCTGTTAACCATCGAGCGGTTGCCAAGGCGACCATGTAAACCTCGAGAGCGAAGCTCAAGAGGTTTGCATTGCCATGACAACCTCGAGACGGTTAACATTAACCATTTGCCGATAGAAGGACCATACATTGTATTTTATAGTGAATGGACCCAAGAAAAAGTGAAAATGGCTCCTTACTTTGTGAAATAGGAGAGTCTCGCCAGAACCGTTTCAGTCCTTCCTTACCGCTGGCATCCGTCAGTTTGCGATAGTAAAAAAAGGCATACACATGTGCAGACCGATCCCCGGTGTTAACCTATCGATGTGACATAGCATCGATAGGTTAACAACATTAGTACGTCACATCGATGGTATAACAACCTTAGGAAATGATGATTTCCTAAGGTTAACAGCGTTCTACCATACATTATAATATTGTTAACTATTGGGAAAAAAACCTTTCTTGTACCCCCACCAATTAAAGTAAGCATTATCCTCACAATCTGTACAGCCAACAATACATTCCCCAAATATGCTCACAGCTGTAAATACTTTGGACTATGTCTTAATCCCTCCCTCACTTAGCAGAGACATTGACACCACATCCTTTTCACACTTGGTCAGTGAATAGGAACACTGTATAAAACTAAACAGTGTCTTAGCAGCTCCGCCAGAAAACTAAACCTCCAGCAGTTTATTCTTCAAGTATTAGACTATGGGGACAAAGTTTATTAGACAGTTAAAACATCTATCCTGGAAAAACTTAAGTCATATTGTTTAAGAAACTCAGCAAACTCATACTTCAGTGTGATCACAAGACACAACACTGCAATTTTTATGGCTGCGGTGGGCAGAGCCCTGCAGTCATTTTGATATTTCAGTAGAAAAAGGGAGCCCTCCAGTTTCCTAACAAACTAGATAATATTGTAGGTTTTGTGTTCTCAGTAAGCTAATTAATTGTTGCAGTCTGCTGAGGAGAGTTTCAAAGCACTATTTTGTGTCTTAAGCTTCAGTCTGGGTAGAATTATATTTGAAGAAAGTCTCATAGGTCATAAATATGTTAAGTCACTCAGGTTTTCACATAAAGGATAACTGAGAGTGAGGAAGGAGGTTTCACATTTCAGATGCCAACTTAACAAAGCTTCAGACAGGCCAGACAAAAACTGAAGCATAATGACAAATCAGACCCGAAACCTACTGTCACATGACGTGCATAGTTTTATTTTTCATCAGGTATTATTCTTTATTCCATACCATCCAACATTTTGAGATCATAAAGACTTCATCAGGGAATTGGCTGAATTCACAGAATAACCATAAAACTGGTATGCAATGTTTCACTGCTAATATACCTCACAAAATAATTCATATAATATTTTTTTTATTCATTTGGTAACTGGGTAAGGCCCACTAGGTACAAGTGCCTGTTTTCAAGGGCAACCTGGGAGCACTGGGGTGGTTAAGTGACTTACTTATAGTCACACAGTATGCAAGTGGAGGTTGTGGGAATCAAACCCAGGTCTGCTGGATGTACCAAGCTAATTCATAGCTCATTAACCTCTAGGCTATACTGCCAACCTCAATAGTAATATGAAGTGGAATCGTCTCCACATTACCTTAGTAGTTCCACAATGTATGTACTTCCTTATCTGCTTTATTTAAAAATTTTTTCCAAAAATCTCTGTGCATAAACATATATTAAAATATGCCCTAAATGTCAATATGGACAGTGCAAAATCACTAAAACGTGTTATTAAAACTTTTAATGGCCTTACACTTGTCTACAAAATGAGTTCATTTTTAAATGCTATATCAAAACCTTCATCAGACACACATACAAATAATTACCAGACCGAAGTCTGCTAGGAAGTCAATATGTTACTATGCTATATGCTATCACAAAAGAAAAACATGTAATTCTTCATACCACTCTTTTAACATGAAAAAAAAATGTTCACTACAGTTGACCTAATTCACTTCACTCCTTCTTGAATTCTGTGACCATTTTAGCCCCTACCACCCCTCTTGTAGGCTATTCAAGGTGTCCACCACCCTTTCAATGAAAAAATATTTTCTCACATTTCCGATGAGCCTTGGCCCCTCTAACTTCATTTTGTGGCCCCTTGACTTACTGCATCTCTTACTTTGGAAGATGCTTCCTTCCTTCCTTCCTGTACTTTGTTTATATCTAAGATGTATTTGTATGTCTCAGTCATGTTCCCCCCTTTCTTCCAGGAAATACATATTGCTAACTCTTTTAGTCTTTCCTCATAAGTCTTATCCCACAGGCCCTGCACCATTTTAATTGCCCTGCACTGCACCACCTTCACCCTGTCTATGTTCTTTCTCAGACAGGGCCTCCAGAACTGGATGCAGTATTTCAGGTGCAGTCTCACAAGTGTTTTATACTGAGACAAGATGACACCCCCTCTTTATACTCCTAATACTTCTCCCTATGCATCCAAACATCTGGCTAGCCCTTCCAGCCATCTTATTGCACTGCCTAGTTTCTCTTAGGTCCTCTGAGATGATAACTCCCAGGTCACTTTCCTGCTTTGTGACTGTCAGTACCTCTCCACCTAGTTCATTCTTTGCCCCTGGGTTCTTGCACCCTATGTGCATGATCCTGCAATTCTTTGCATTGAATCCTAGCTGCCATTCTTCAGACCATTTCTCCAGTTTTCCAAGGTCTTGTCTCATTCTTTCAACATCCCCTGGTATGTCCACCCTATTGAAAACCTTTCTATTATCTGTGAAGAGGCATACCTTCTCCTCCAGGCCCTCTGCAATGTCCCAATAAAGATACTAAAGAGGATCAGCCCCAACACAGACCCCTGCAGTACCCTGCTCATCACCTCTCCCTCTCCCTTTCCCTCTCCAGAGTACTCCCTGTTTACCACAACCCTGTGACTTCCACCAGCTCACCATTGCAACAGTACTGCTACTGCTTGTGGTGCTAATGACCCAGGATAAGGAGCAACCTAAGGAGTTGGAGGGTCAGCCGGGAGGGGAAGGACTGAGCATCCCAAAGACTGCTCTCCTCCTCCTCCTCCTCTGGGTGAGGGTGGGGATGAGCTTGGTGCTGTACTGGCCCCTGGTGGAAGCAGGGGGAAAGACAGCCTGAGCTCAAGAAGGTTGGGGGTGGATGAGGCAGACATTGACACACACGCCTTGAAGTCAGTATACACCACATCCCCCAAAGAGGGAAAAAAATGGAAAAATTGTTCAAGTGACAGTGGATGAGTGCTGGCCTCCACAGGCCCAGCTCCCGATGACTCAGGTTGCCTCAGACTCTGGAGCTGAAGTCCTGGTGGGAAGAGGGGACATCCTGCCACCCCCACCATTGAAGGGCACACTGGGGGGCTGTAAGAGAGAGGTAAGACCTGGAAGAAGTCAGGATGATGAGGCTAGAAGGACCAGTGAGAACATGGGCTGACTGGGAAAGGGGAGAAAAGGAGTAAGGGGAAAATCAAACAACCCTCTGACTCCTGTCATTCAGCCAGTTTTCCACCCACAGAACTATTTTAGGATCCACTCCTAGGCTGCACAGTTTGTTAATCAACCTTGTATGTTTATAGTGTCAAATGCCTTTCTGAAGTCCAGATAGGCCACATCCACCGCACCTCCCTGGTCCACTACCTTAGTTGTCCAGTCATGCCATAGATTAGTACTGTACAATGAGCTAGTACCAAAAAAAAATTGTTTATCCAAAATACAGTAAAAGTCAGGGTTAGATGTATAAGTAAATAAATGCCATATAAGGCAGTGTATGTGAGTTAGTGTGTGTGTGGCAATGCTCTGTGTTTGTAGACAGTGCACTGCTATGTTATACTGCAATATATACATATACTGTATGTGTATGTGTATATATCACAACAATCAGAAAGTACAATTAGGTGACTCAGTGGTTAGTGCAAAAATTGTGAGTCTACATTCCCCACTGTCTAGATCAGTTTCAGCCTTATGCATGTCATTGCTGATTTAAATGAGGTGTCTAGTGGCAACCCCCCACCCTACAATGTCCTTTGGAGCCTGAAAAGAAGAAAACAGCCCCTCAATGTCTTTTTTAACTTGTAAAAATGTGTGTAGACAGTTCACTGCTTTGTTACAGTGGAATATATACACATATATGTGTATATGTATTAGCCAGTGTTTGTGTATCATAAACGTTTCATGGTGCAGTTAGGTGGCTCAGTGGTTAGTGCAAAAATTACTAGTTTACACATTTCTCACTGCCCACAGTACCATTATTTTGCAGCTGTATTGGCTGTTGCTAGGCTTTGTTACACAAGTCACCAATATTTGAGCCCAACATTATGCTGGAACCTACATTTACTAACCTTCCTTCACTGATGCACACTTTGATTATTCCAAGGCTACTGTATTTTATGGACTTCATTGTACAAGAAGAGACTACTTACCCTCTAAACTTCACTGAATCTGTGTTACAGTGCTTATGACTAGTGAGGGTACTGGGAAACTCTTGTTTCCATTTAGGGCTCCTCAAACTGAGAATATCCTCCCAATCCTCCTAAACCCAGTGACTAGCTACACATTCAGAAAAATGCTGCTTCAAAGCGTCTTCTTTGTAGTCTAATGGAAAAATATCTGATTACTTACGCGGTAGCCAGTGACAAAAATCATTATATGTGTAGATACACTGGGAAATATTACAAAAATGTAATTTGAATGAATGGGGATTTTCAGAAATGTATTGTGATTTATCTAAATATACTGCATCATGATACTGGCTATCACTTTATAAGCATGTAAATAATATACCATGATTTTATTTATCATTCATCAAAAAGATGATTGAATCTTTATTGTTTGCCTATTGTTAATTGTCTAAATGCTAATAAAGAAGGGATTGTAAGTGTGGTGGGTTACTCAGATTCTGAAAGCCCATGAAAATATATTTCAAATAAGGTACTAGGCTTACCTATAGATGTCAGCAGACCATAGTATCATAGTAGTGTACAAGTCATTAGCGAAATTGGCAGGTCGACTGCATTTTGCAGTTGTCTGACAGTTTTGTAGAAAAACAAGTGTTTTCTTTGGGCGGCTTCAGCCCCAGAATCACCCACACAGGGGGATGTGCCACCCACATACCCCCCACTTAGTATTCTCAACTCTGAGCTCATTCAGGGAGGGTGCAGGACCCCCAACAGACAGTTCCAGCTGGTTCCAGTGGGTTCCCTACAGCAATGTGGTGCTGTTGTCGCTGTAGGGGACTGTGCTGTCGAAATGTCGCTGATAGTGTGACATACCCAGTTCCATCAGCCATTCCCCAAAGGGTCTAGTAGTTATGTTTCTAATGTTTTCAGTGGCCTTTCTCCAAGTACATTCTAGTAGTCTAACATTTTTCTTTGTTTTTGGTGCCGAGTACTGCACACAACACTCCTAATGAAGGTGTGCCAGTGAACTATATAGAGGACCCAGTATTTCTCTAGCTCTACTCGCTATATCCCTAAGAATGCAGCCCATTACCCTGTTGAACCTACTGACTGCCTCTCTGCATTGCTCATCCCGAGGCATTCTACTCATTTTAATAACTCCCAGGTCTTTTTCACTCTGAGTTTCCTTTATCTTCTTCCCATACATATAATATGCTGCCCTTCTATTCCTACCCATGTGCATTATTTTGCACATTTCTATGTTAAATGTCAGTTTATGAGTCCTACCCCACTCTTCAATTTTGTCTGTCTCTCTTTGAAACATTATAATTGCATTGCCACTCACCACTATTGCTCCTACTTTAACATTGTCTGCAAATTTTTAATTCCAAAAGCTACTGGATGTTTGTGAGGATTAAATAAACACTCCAAAAAATGTCAGTCCCATGACTGAACCCTGGGGCACTCCACTCGTAACTTCAGCCCATGAAGACAAGTGCCCTGCTATGCAGACCCTCTGCTTTCTGCCATGCAGCTATGAGTGTACCCAACTAATTATATTACTGTTTATTTTCTCGTTTTGTAATTCCTTAATTAAAAGAGCTTGGGGCATGCTATGAAACATCTTAGAGAAATACAAAAATAACACATCTACTGAGAGTCCTACATCCATAGCATTGCTAACAGGCTTAAAGAAATGTAATAGATTTGCTTTGCAGGACCTTCCTGCCCTGAACCCATGTTGGATAATGTCTTCCAGTCCTCCTACAATAATATGTTTCAGCATTGCCTCATTCATAAGCTCCTCCATTAGCTTGCTGAGTATGGAAGTAAAGCTAAATGGTCTATGGGATTTTAACATCAGTTTTTGTTCCTTTTTGGTGTATTGGGATAACTGTTGCTCCTGGCCATTCTTGGAGTGCTATCCCCTCTGAGATGAAAGTGGAGAATATGTCAGCTAAAGGCCCTGCTATCTTATCTGCTAATTTCTGTGATAGAAAAGGGTGAAGTTCATCAGGTCCAGGGAATTTGTTTGTTTTTAATTTCTGAAGCCCTTTTTTAACTTCCTCCATGGATATCTCAGTTTTTTCATATGTCCCTAGACTTACATCATCAACCTCAAAGTTCTTGGGTAGGTAAATGCTCTTAAAGTGCTTGTTAAATACTTTGACTACCTGCTGTCCATTTCTTATGTAACCGTTGTCTGGATTTACTTGGGTGCCCCTGTCCAGAAGTACAAACCTAGCACAATTAGGAGCAAACATTTTCTCCCATGGACCTGGGTTGCTGGCCATGGTAAATGGTCCCACCAGGTGTGTGCCAGGTAGTTGCCACAATTGGTTGCCTGTCTGTAACAGCAGGCTAAGAAATAGAGATGTATGTACATGTTTATGTAAACCCCCACCCCTCTTGTTTGCCCCTAGATGCCATGTGGTGAGAGGAGCAGCCCTGCTAGTTAAAGAAGGGGTTGTGGTGGTGGGGATTACAAAAATGGGGGCTCGTCCAATGATGTGTTTGAATTTGGGAGAAAACAAGAGATGTTTGCTCAGGTTGTGGCTAGTGTTTTGTCTGTCCGACAGTTGGTAGCCCAAAATCGGAAGCATTGTGCATAAGGGATTTGCACAGAGTAGTGCACATCCGTATGTGCTGCTGTATGCCTGCTGTTCATGTGCTGCTGTGATTGTGCCAATGTTTACCAAGGAGCTGTAAAGCCAGATTGTGTGTGCCCCTTGTCTTGCATCAAATAGAACATTTGCCAGCTTTAATTTTCAAGTTGTGACAGGAAAAAGTATTGGGAACCTTGGGAAACAAAGAGACAATTGTGCCCTGAAAGTTTCAAATGCTTGCTGTGTGAATTGGGGGAGTCGCTAGAGAAATAGCCATGAAAAATGGTTCAAAATAGTGCTCCCACTGTGAAGTTACAGTTGAAAGAAAAAAAGTTGTTTTGCAGTTTAAATTTTGCCTGCTGTATGATCGCCATGAAGGAGAAGAGCACGAAAAGAAAGAGAGAGGCTCATTTGCATGGCATTGAGTGATTGGTGAGACTGCAATCAGTCCTGCCCCCTAGCCAGCTTCAGATTGCTACCCAGTGTTCGAGAGGGAGAGAGCGACTGATGTGTGAGCTGGTAGAAGGAGAATCATCGAGGTGACTGTAAACGTTCGATTTCTGTAAAGACAGACTGTTCTCTGTGCTAAATCGGGTTCAGCCCATAATCCGATTGACTGGGAAGAAAGTGTAGTGCTTGTAGAGACAATCGGAGGTATCGCTAGCCAGCTTTGACCCAGAGTCCTTCCAGGATCAGCTTTAGGCTGAGATTTTCTACCGAAAAGCCAGCTACTGATTCAGTGACTACCATTCAGCAAAACTGAGCTCTAACTGTGTTGTGATTTTCAAAAGTCAGCTGGATCTGTGTTTACACAGTGTGATCATTTTGCAAAGAGGACTGTAAAGTAATCAAAGCCCAACAAGAATTCTGAGCAATAGACTGTGAGCATGTATTATGGATTCAGCAACAGAGTCATTTTCTGAGCAACTAGAGACTGTGCATTGTATGAGAAGTTGCAACAAGCAGGCAATCCTGTTCAAGAAATATTGTGGCTTTAGTGACTTTAAGCAAGTAAAACTGATTGAAAGCTAATGGTAAAGTCCTAGAAAATCATATAGATGTGCTGAGGAAGAAAAGCAGTGCAGTCAGTACAAATTAAGCAAAATGTATCAGTATGCAGTAAATCGGATGCGTAGTTGCTTAAGTCAGATTCAGACTGTTGATGCGCCTGGAGTGCTGCCACTGCCATTAGAGCGTGGGGCTGTAAAATAAACACAGCAGCAGGGAGCCATTTTGGGAGACTGTTTCAAGTAAAGTGAACTCAGTAATAACAGTAAATGTTTGTGTGTACAGTCATAGCTTCGGGACCATCCCGCTACCCAGATCATGCCCGGGCTATGACAGCTGAAGAGGTTACTAAATTTAAAGAAATAGAGCAATGTTTCTATGTTGGAAGTTTGCCTCCTCATGTTGCGATTCCTGTATACCCTGTGAGAGTATGCATAATGTGCCTCAAGGCTGGAAGGGATTTATTCATGATTCCTCACTGTTCAGGGTGCTTAGAGAAGCAAGGTCTGTCCAGAGCACCTAAAATTAATTTGGCTCCCACTTGGACAAAGCTGCAAGATCCTGCAAGTAGCAACACATAGCACTAGGTTAAACCTTTTGGGAGTGGCCCAGCAGAGTGTGGCACAAAGGAAGAGGGTGTAAATTAACTGCCAGAGCAGATTCCTTGAGATGTCTCCATGCCAGTGTCACAGATGGACAGTGTGGAGAGAGAATCATTGGATCCATGGAGAAAGGGTCCTAGTCCTAGCCTCATGGGAGAGGATGAGGTTCGAGAAACCTTAGATTGGGAGGTATCTATCTCCATGCCCAGTGAAGAGTGGACTGTCTTGGGAGTGAGGATGACTGCTCACTCCTGGACCCAGATCCTAAGTGAGGAAGAGGAAGAGGAAGAAGTGTATTTCTCTGTTGAGGGTCCAAGCATGTGGCCTCAAGCTCTTGCCTCAGAGGAACCAGAAGAAGAAATTGGTGAGTCCACAGCCCTGCCCTCAGAAGAGGTCAGGGACAAGTTCTATGTAGCTTTGAGTATGCCACACTGGCAGAACCAGGACTAGCCACCCTGAAGACAGGCTGTGGGTCACAGACTGATGAAGAGTAGTAAGGAGGAAAGACTGGTTCATGGGAAGGCAAACAAAATCTATGGAATGTCCTTTATTACCTTTCCTCGGAGTCTGGAAAGAGATTGAGAAAAACAGGAGATCCTGGCTAGTGGAAGAGGCAACTATACAACTGCATTGAGGTGCAACTCGATATGTCAGAGACAAAGTTATCAGAGACAAACTCAAGTTTTGGAAGTTGGGCAGGACACTGTTCATAGACACTATACATTATGTGTATGACCAGGGGAGTGAGACTTTCCATAATGTGAATTATGAACACCCAGACGGGGTCTTAATTCTTACACCTGACCCACTGTGGTACTACCCTCAATGTTACCATTGTCCTGTGAATGTGCCCATGCCTACCTTCAAGGAAGCAGAGCAGTGGTAGCCAGTGTCTGCCATCCAGCTGTTGCCATACCCATGTTGTTCTGCCAGTCTGGTATTCCAGGATCCGAGGTGCCTCCAATTTCATCAGCCTTGCAGTGTGCCTTTCCAATTTCATCACCTGGCCTTCTAGATGACATCACACCAAGATTACATCATCCCAGCTGTTTCCTGATTCATCACCTGGGATTTCGGATGACATCAACCCAGATATTCCTTTCCTGTTCCAAGGTTCCATCTCCTAGATGACATCAGCCCAACAGTTTCCAGAAGTCCATCCTGTTTTCCAGAAGATTTCTGCCCAGCTGTATCCAAAAAATGCTGCCAGGGAGAGTCTTCAGCTGGGGATCTGGGTGCTGTCCATTTTTTTATTCTTCAAGGGACTGGTAAGTCCAGACTTTTCTTACCTCAACGACATTGCAATACACATCCTACACCCGGCAGACTACAGACTGTTGAACTGTCTACAAAGACTCTCCCCTTTGGATTTACAGTAACTCAGGAACTGTGTTTCACTGGGATCCAGCCCAGGAGAGACTCTTTCATGGACCCTGCCTTTGGGCACTGTTTGTCACTAGCTGGGACACTTAGGGCCTTCCATACCCAAAAGGTGTATTTACATAATGTTGATATTTTCTACTGTTTTGTACTTTTCTACTTTTTTTTTCTAAAAAAAAAATATTTTAGGGGATTCTCTAGTGTTTTGATGGTATGCGTTATTGTCATACTGTGTGTTTTGCAGGTTTGGTGTGTTTTGTCTTTTCTCTTTCAGGTTGATCCTGGTGAAGAAAAAAGAAAAGAGAAGAAGAGGATTGGAGGGACTCATCAGATTTCCTCTGTGCTTTAAAGTGTTTTTTAAAGCACTGTGAAGTTGTTAACATGTGTTAACCTTTTTTCTTCCACAGGTGTATTTGTGAGGGAGTGTAATGCATGTGTGTAGTGTTATCTTTGTGTTTGGTTTGCAGGTGTCCAGGGATGGGAGGAGAGGTTCCCCTGTTTTGGGTAGGTTTGTTTTGGCCATATAGGTTTTCCCTAGTGGGCTAGGGGGATAGACAGGTTGTGGTCCTGATCTGCAGTAGGGGCCACAGTGCTGGTCTATTAGGGTTATGCTCTGTACAGTTCTTCCAGGGCCACTGGTTTCCATAGTAAGATCATAGTGTAGGGGCTGATGCATCAGCCATTGGCCTATGGGCCCTTAGTGTTGTCTGCCTGTGCCTGGCACATGGTAGGGAGAAGGTAGTGCTACCTCCCTGTAGTCAACACATAGGGTAGGATGGCCTGGTGCTGAATAGGTAATGAATGGGGACATTCATTTTCCTGGCTGAGGGTAAGTGTAACCCCCTTGTCCCCAGGGGTTACTAGAATCCCAGTTGGAATCAGTGGCAGGCAGGGAAAGGCCACTAGTGAAAGGCCAGTTACTGTAAATGGATTTCACACTGTCAAGCTCTAGTGTCAGTCTCAGCAGAGCTAGAGGGTGATGCAATCTTTGAACTCTTGCAGCAGCATAAGCCACATCTGTGCTAGCTTTAGGGATGTTAGCTTTAGAATGTTCAGTCAGTCTTGAGTAGGAGTTCCAGAAGGAGGCTGCAGCTTGCTGGGTAGTTCCTCAGACAGCTCTGTCAGACGGCTACTGTTCTAGGTCTGGATAGTTTGTTCTCACCCTAGAAGAAGAACATAGAAGACAGTGATTGAAGTGGTGGAGACCTTACCAAGTGGGTTTTCCTTTGCCCCACCCCAGGAGGGATGTAGCGATCTTTAGGGTTCTGGGGCAATCCCCTCACCCAGTCTGTCTAGTGAAGTTGCCTGTGCCAACTTCAGAAACTGTAAGTACTTTTATGTCAGCCCAGGAGGGGCACCTGCATTCCTTTTGGTGAATTTTCTCTAACAAAGGGACCCTGTCACCTAGACTGTGTCTGTTTTTTCAAAGTGTCTGCCTATGATGGAATTTAGAGAGAGAGAGAGAGAGAGAGAGACTGTCCAAGCAGAGAACTTTTAGTCATGTAATACGTTAATTGTGAAAAACATTTCAAGATAGCATCTACAAGTTTTCTGTGAGGGTGTTATTAACCAGATGAATGGCCGAGTATAAACTTGGAAACAAAAGGTGGGAGACCCCCTATTGGGAGTGACCAGTTTACTTCTCCGGGTTCAGTTTGGGCACCAGTTCAATTTTCAGTCAGTACATTTGGCCAGCGCCTGATAGAAATAGTTACCCAGAGGTGGGTTGGATTCTATGTGAACCTGTATGTGCTCTTTGGTGGTCATGGGTGCCACTAGTATGTCTCATGAAATATGGGAAAGTGTCTTAGTACTGGCCATGGGTGTCTAATCGATGGGAAAGTGTTCTAGTACTGGCTGTGTGTGCCTAGGCAAGAGGAACTGTACCAGTAACTGGCTGGGTGTGCCAATCTCCATTTCAGAACCTGAGAGTTCTCTGTGTGTGTTCAGTGTGCCTATGTTAAATGGGAAGTTCAGGAATGTCTGCACCTCAGTAATCTGCATTGCCAATATGAGTAACCCTGTGGGGGTCCATCTTTGCTTTGTGATTATTCTCTGTGTATGTGAATAAAAGCCACACTCTAGAATCCCAACCTGGTTTGGACAGTATTGTTATTGCTCCCACTGTGTCTGGATTTACTTGGGTGCCCCTGTCCAGAAGTAAAAAACCTAGCACAATTAGGAGCAAATGTTTTCTCCCAGGGACCTGGGTTGCTGGCCATAGTAAATGGTCCCACCAGGTGTGTACCAGGTAGCTGCCACACTTGGTTGCCTGTCTGTGATAGCAGGCTTAGAAATAGAGATGTGTGTACATGTTTATGTAAATCCCCACCCCTCTTGTTTGCCCCTAGATGATATGTGGTGACAGGAGCAGCCCTGCTAGTTAAACAAGGGGGGCCAGTGGCGGAGGGGGTTACACTTGTGACTGAGTTCCCTATGTTAATAGGTCCCTTAATCAGTTACCCTTTTTGCTGCTATTTATGTATCCATAGAATACTTTTTTTTTATTGTCAGTTGTACCTGCAACTATATTAAACTCACCTTTCCTTTTGGATTCTCTAATGGCCCTTTTGCACTCCCTAATCTTGTCCTTGTATACCAACCATGTATCTGTATATGGGTTTCTCTTAGAGGTGGTATATGTTCAGTCAGTGTCAGTGGCTCAGTAGGTAGCACACTCGCCTCTGAGGCCGTGAGATCAGAGGGCTGTGGGTTCAGTTACCACATCTGCCACTTAGGTTAATATCCCAGTACTGACACTGTAGTGCAGCATGAGAGGGGTGCAGCACTTCTGAGGTGCCGTCTTTGGGATGAGACATTAAACCAAGGTCCCATCTGCCTGGATTCGTGGTAGTTCAGGTGGATGTTAAAGATCCCATGGCACCTATCGAAAAGAGTAGGGAAATGTCCCCAGTGTCCTGGCCAAATTTCCCTCAATCACTAAAAGTACCACCAACAGCTTAATCTGGTTCAAGGTCAGCTGGCATTCATCTGTATCCCCCTCCCCCGGGTCGTGCCTGAAAATAGGCAGGATTTGTCTAGTGCACTTACCCAGTCAACAAAAACTAAATAAATAAAAATTAAGTAAAATGTTCTTTTCTTTT
Source organism: Neoceratodus forsteri (assembly GCA_016271365.2). Lineage (NCBI taxonomy): Eukaryota > Metazoa > Chordata > Ceratodontiformes > Ceratodontidae > Neoceratodus > Neoceratodus forsteri. The sequence goes on from CM028133.1 coordinate 562,670,853, forward strand.
TATTAATATCCTGTTTAATGTTTTTGCCAAACCAAAAATGCATTTTTCCTCTATTAATTTATTTTCATTTCTCTGGGACAAAGGTAGCCATGCAATATTTTAGTTAGAGTACAATAACTCCCACTTTGCTTTTAGGCTGGACCCCTCAAAGTCCCTTTTCCAATCCCATTTTTTCATATACTTCTTGATCCCTAGGATGCTTGTTTTATCATAGCACTTAACCCTGGTTTTACCCTTAAGAGGATCCCATCTAGTTTTTACTGCAAATTGCACCACATTATGGTCTCGGTCGCTAAGGAGCTCTCTCACTTTGCAGTCCATAATATCCTCCCCAAGATTTGTTAAAACCAGATCCAAAAGGTTACCATTTCCAGTGGCTTCCTACACATGTTGCTCCAGATTATGAGATGGATATTCCGAAACTTTGTCCCGGAGTGAAATTAGCCCTGCCCGGTGGGCAAACTTAGCATGGACACAAAAGCCTGCTATATTCAAAAGGGATAGCCCGGGGCAAACAGCTTCTCAATATAGTATGCAAATGAAGCCAGGCAAACTAGGCTGGTAGTGCAGGGCAAACTCAGCCCTGGAATAAGACAGCTCTGAATATAGCAAGCAGGAAGTGCAAACCACAACAGCAACACAGTGCACAGTGACATGAAGGTAGGTAGAGGTAGAGGTGAACTATGTGGCCAATGTGTGTGCCAGCAAATGTGTGAACCCAGTACAGGTACAGGCAGCAGCACATGTGAAAGTACAGTGTACAAATCTGTATAATATTCCCTGAACCGTTTCCGCAGTGCTAACATGTTTGCATGGGTTTAGCGTGGAGCTAAGTCGTTTGCCCGGTGCTAAACTTTGCCATATCCAAAAGAGACATGCAAATGAGCCTACTTAGGCAGTCTCTGTGCAAACATCCAGATTAGCATGTCATTATGCCCTGATTTGCATGCAGTTTGTCCAATGCTACTGCAGGGTCCCACAGCTCCACCTGTTGGTCAGTCTGGAAGTACAGGTGATGGATGGGTCTGCCCGCAGCTCCACCTGTAGGTCAGTCTGGCAGTGCATGCTTATAGCTGCAGGCTACATGTATACAGTAGGGCATAGCATATTGTGCCCCAGGGGACAACACAGCATAAGCATAGGTGATGCTGCATGCAACAGTCACACTGTAGATCATGCTACAGTGCACAGAAGATACTACAGTAGCAAGGGGGCCAGTAGTGTGAGGGACAGAGCAATGCCTATGGTGTGTAGGGCAGTGATGACCACTGCACTGTACACAATGACAGGCCCAACTTGCAAGTGTTTACTGACAGTGGACATTACTGTTATGCTGTTGTGTGACCCACAGATGCTGCATCTCTGACATGGGATGATCACAGCGACATGTACATGGCTGGCTGTGTGTGTGCTGTGGTGTTTGTACAGCTATGTGGTATGTGGCTGGGGGGCACATACGATCAGACAGGCACACTGGTGTTGGGATATTCCCAATACTAGCCCATGTGCACTGAGTAATGTGTCCCAGCCTTGTGGCTACACCCGGTCTGTGGTGTTGACTGGCCACCTGTACATCCTCCCCTCAACACCTTCCATGCCCACAGTGCTGTATGTGTGTGCTGGCATCCAGTCTGTTGGTGTCCACAGAAGGGTGGTCTGCAGGTGTGTGCTGTATGGCCACACTGCCATGGTGTACACAGGGGCTGGATCACCACTTACTGCCTGGCATGGCTGGGACTGGTGGCAGATGATGGCATCATTGTGATGCCATCAGTGAGCAGCATGTTACCTCTATGTCTGGCTTATTCTATGTGTCATAATTCTTTGTTAGGGTTATGCAAAGCCACACAAAAGCCATGCAAATGCCATGCAAAGCCAAAATGTCATGCAAAGCTGGATTGTCCAGGATTAAGACCACCTTTTCCTGGGTGGTAATTTGTACCATGCAAAGTGTCACGCTAAGCCATGCAAAACCACTTTGCGTGGCGCTAGTCGCTGAATATAGCATTGCTCCTGTATTCATGTACATGCCCCCTCAGTTTGCCCATTGCATACATTATGATTTTGCCAGGTGTTAATGCTATTTGCCCATGCTATTTGGCCTTTTGAATATAGCTGACCCGTGTTAATCCCGCTCTAAACCTGTGCAAACAGTTTGAGCCCAGCACAAAGTATTGAATATCTGCCATTATGTGCCATAATAAACTCTAAAAATTTGTCTTCAGTCAGATTGGTGGCAGTTTGGTTCCTCCAGTTTATGTTAGGAAAGTTACAATCTCCCACTATTATTACCCTTGTCCCCACTTCAATAATGTTAAGACAATCCAAAATATTTTTTATTTTCATCGGGCCAACACGTTAGGGGCTCTATATCACATGCAAATCATTATTTTGCCACATTTTTGTGGATTTATCTGTACCCATTGTTGTTCTGTTGTTTCCACACTGATGCCGTTGTCATTAATCTCAAATGTCTCAATATCATTATGTATGGACAGTGTCACTCCTCCCCTTCTCCTGTTACTATGGTTAAAATTGAACACCTGATATTCCTGTATTTCCTTTCCCCAGGTGTCTTCCCTCCACCATGTCTCAGAAACAGCACATACTTGTAGCTTTTCTTTGTGCAGTATAGTCTCCAATTCATCTTTCTTGTTGTTTAGACTCCTAGCATTGAGAAGTAGGAATTGTATGTCTGAGACACAGCAGTCAGACCCCCCCCCACCTTAATTAGTTTAAATCCTTCCATAGTGTGTATCACATATTACCATACCCAGGATGCTCTTCCCTACCTTGTCTGGGTGAAGTCCACCCCTTCCATACAAGTGTGTTTTTCCTTTGAATTTATCCCATGAGTTTACAGATGTGATCCCTAGTTTACTGCACCAATTAAACAGGTGTACATTAATTCTTTGTATTGTCCTATTTTTTTTTCTGGATGACATTTGTTCAATGGGAGGATACCTGAACTTACTGATCTAGCTCCCATGTCTTTGATTCTCATACCCAAGTCTATAATGTCCCCTACTATGTCCTTCTCATGCTGTTTTCCAATGTCATTTGTTCCCATGTGTATTACTACTATGGATGAGAAGGAGCTAGTTCCTTGCAATTTCGGCAGGCAGTTCTTTTTTTTTCTTTTCTTTTTCTTTCTTTTCTTTTTTGGCTTATAGCACGGGTGTGTTGATCATAATACATAATCATAACATTATGCTCTCATCATCGCCAATATAACCAATCCATGGCAGGCAGTTCTTTACATCTCTGACTCTGGCCTTGGGTAAGCATCTGACTACCCTGTTCAATTTATCATCCCCATATATTTGTGTGTCACACCCTTTTATAAGAAAGTCTCTGATAACTAATATACCTTCCTTTTTATTGCCAGGTACATTTCTATTACTGAGGTCTCTCCCCAGTAGTAAAACTCTGTTTACGAAAACCAAGGGGAAGAGTACACAATGGGTGGTGAGATACTTACAACAACAGAAATGGAAAGGGACCTGGGGGTAGTCATATCAGATGACCTAAAGGTGGGCCAGCAATGTGAAAAGGCAGTAAGGAGAGGTGGGGGATACTGTGATGCATAGGGATAGGCATCCCCAGAAGAAAACAGGAAGTTGTTGGCCCTCTGTACAGACAGTTAGTAAGAACACATCTGGAGTACTGTGTACAGTTCTGGAGACCCCATGTCCACAAAGACATAGACAGGGTGGAGGCTGTCCATAGGAGGGCAACCAAAATGGTGCAAGGTCTACACCAGAAGACATATGAAGAAAGACTAAAGGAGCTTAAGATGTATAGCCTCGAGGAAAGGAGGGAGAGGAGGGACATGATAGAAACTTTCAAATACCTCAAGGGAATCAAGAAAGCCCAAGAGAGTAGCATCTTTCAGAAAAAGAGATGTGCAAGAGCAAAGGGGCACAATTTGAAGATAGAAGGGGATGGTTCAGAGGTAATGTGAGGAAGTATTTCTTCACAGAGAGGGTTGTAGATGTATGGAACAGCCTTCCTGAGGAGGTCGTAAGGTCAAAAACAGTGGGGGAATTCAAGAATGCATGGGGCAGATATAAGGCAATTCTAGTGGGGGGTAAGAGGAAGTAGGCTGTTGGTTAACTAGGATCTGCAGCTTATCCATTAGGTAGGGAAATGGGCAGACTAGGTGGGCCAAGCAGCCCTTATCTGCCATCAAATTCTATGTTTCTGTTTATAAGCATTATATCCTCCTTTCCTATGGCATACTTCCTTTTTTTAAAAGTTTGTTTTGAAACAACTGACTAGTCTTCATTGTTTTCTGCCTCTGGAAGAATATTACACTAGCCACTATCCTTCCTAACTCTCTTTCTGATATTTGTGATCCCCTCAGACATACGTTGGGGGCCAGCTTCACAGGGGTAATAGTGGCTTCACCTGCATTATTTGCTGATTTACATAATTTGTTCAATTCCATCCACAGTTCCTCATTTTCCTTTTACTCAGGGTATTTAAACTCAGCAATTTTGAGCTCACATGGACTGAGAGATACATCTGGCAGTTTACACATATCACTGCTGATCCTGTTCCACACAGAATGTCCAGCCAATTTTCTATAGGGTCAAACATCTTTATTTTCCTTTCACCTCCCTGTATTACATGTTTTTATTATTCCCTGAGGCTAAGGTACCTTTTAATGGTTTTAGTACTAACCTTTGTAGAGTTTTAGGACCCGCATCCCTGCCGTCCCCAGCAAACACAGCAGACATGCGCAGATGCACTTGTCTCTGCACTCATCTCCATGTGTAGCCCCGGGCGTGCTTGCCCCACTCGCTCAGGGCAATATTTATGTAGTGCTTTTCTGGAAGTGCCTCTACTTCCTTCTTCTGGTATAGCGTAACAGCTTAATGTTTAAAATAATGCTCCACACAGGATAATGGTGGATCGCTACCCTTACACCAGTCTCACTGTGTTAAAAAGATCGCTAGGATCAGGAGGCTAAGGCAGTCCTGCTGAATTCCACAATGTTCCTATAGGAGTCTGTTTCAATTGGTGCTCCCTCACTCAGTACCCACCAACTCTGAAGTTCCAACCTTGCTCCTCTCACCAGATGACAATCGTTATGTACTTACATAAATTTGTAACTATGCCCCCTCACCAGAGGTTACTGGTTCCTCTCTCCGGAGGACTGCTATGCAGTCCAATGCAGTTCCACCAGACAAATAATTGTATAAATCATCTGTATATTAAATTATGACAGCAATCATTTAATGGAATTTGTGAGACAAAAATCAATGTCACTGAGGTGGAAGCTAATCTTTTTTTTTTCATTAAACATTTTACCCATCTACCCATAAGGCAGGCTTTCAACCCCATCCCCACTTTGTCAACCTGCATCCACTAGCACAAGGGAAAGTCCTCCATACTAAGTTCCCCATAGATATCCCCATGGCATGGCAGAAGTGCCCAGGGACTGGGTGGTGGTGTGGGTTAAGAAGGAGTGGGTGGGGCTTCATTGGCTCATTTCCATTTTTCTTCCATTTCCCTAACCACAGCAACAAGTAGGAGCCTGTGTGTGGAGGCATGCACCACAATGAAACTTCAGTCCCCCCTTCAAGTCTCTTGCACCTGCACTACCACCATGCCTCCACCATGTGGCAGTTAGAGGCCAAGATGGCTGACCACCCAATCCTGGGAGAGAAGAGTGCTCCCAGGGATGCTCTGTACTTTCTCTACAGGTTCTCCTCAGCTAACGGAGTCCATTTCCAAACCTGGGTTGCTGGCATGGTGACAGGTGAGATGCAAGTAGCTCATCCCTCTGAACTACTGGAATCTGAAAGAAATCTAACATGTATTTTGTTAAGAACAGCTTTTCACTCATTGATATCACTTCCTGTCTCAAGATTCCATGAAAATGGCTGCTCCTTTGATTAAACTTAAAAAATATTTAGATATTTATATAGCAGAGCCAGGATTTGCAAAATCTTTCCCTGGCACAAACCTAATTTTGTGTAAGCAAACCAGGTTTTGCACTGAGTTGCCATTCAGAAAAGCTTGATTTGCAGGCTCAAACCAGGTTAGTGCCTGGGCAAGGTGTGAAGGAGTCTACAATGCAAAAGAGGGAGAGGAGCATGAATATCAGCACTGTCCAATTTACAAAGCATTTGCTCTTTGCAAGAGACTCTTGTGTGATCCCCTTGTGCAGAGCAAATACCGTGGACCAAGACCTTGCCATATCCTGTGCAACTGTGGTGGCTGGTGAAGATAATGCAGTGGCCCCCCAGCCCAAACCCCAGAACAGCAGTCCCTAGTGTCCACTGGTCATTCCCCCCTCCCAATCCCTCTCTCGATGTATGTCAATGTTTTCCCTGGTGTCTAGTGCTCCCCACACTGATTGCTGGCCCAATTGCTATAATACAAGTTTTTTCTGATACTAGTGTCCCCCCGCATGATCACCGATCGCCAGCCTGATTACAAAAATAAATACATTTCCCTGGTGCTACTGGTCCCCACTCCTGCTAATTGCCAGCTGGATTCTTAAAATAGAAGTTTTCCCTGGTACTAGTAGTCCACCACCCGCGACCACTGGCCTAAGTAAAAAAAAAAAAAGTTGACCTGGTGTCCAGAGTCCCCCCATCCCGATCCCCCATAATGCCAAAGAACAACATTCCTCAGTGTCCAGTGTTCCCTCCTCCCAACTGATCCTATGCCTGGTAAAATATAACATGTCTCTGGTGTCTAGTGGTCCCTCTCTCCACCCAATCTCAAGTCTGGTAAAACTGTAATGAATTTTTGGTGTCTAGTGGTCCCCCCTCTTGCAATCACCAGCTCAATTTCACAAAAAGAAGTTACCCCAGTGTCAAGTGATACCCCCCCCTCCACCAATCATCAGCTGAAATAGAAATAGATATCTGTCCCTGGTGTCCAGTGGTCCCCTGGCTGATCAACAGCCAGATGTTGTTAATAAATATGTTCCTGGTGTCCAGTGATCTCTCCCCCCACCCACACCCCAGCCCAGTGTATGAGCCAGTATTTCCTGGTGTCCAGTGTATACAGTACGTGCTTAATGACACCTCTGTTTGCAGCAGGCCACGGTGGAGAGTGGAGTGCTGTGCCAGTCACTGGATCAGAGAAAGAATGAGGGGAGCAGTATGGTGGGGCACTACCAGCCTGGGTGGCGGGGTCCACTAGACATTAGGGAATGGGTAACATTATATTGCAGGGGATTGGGCATAGGGAGGGGGGCCACTAGACATGAGGGAAAAGTTTTACATGATTTTACAGGGGATTATGCTGGGTGGGGGAGATGGACCACTGAACACCAGGGAATACTGTCTTATACATTAGATAGAGGTGTGGATGGGGGGAGGGACCACTGGACACCAGGGAATACTGACTCATACATTGGGCAGGGGTGTGGGTCAGGGATGGACTACTGGACATCAGGGAATGCTGACTCATACATTGGGTAGGGGTGTGGGGGGAGAGATCACTGGACACCAGGGACAGATTAATTAACATCAGGCTGGCGATCAGCAGGGGTGGACCATTAGCACCAGGGAAAGATAGTTTTGTCAGATTGAACCAGCACTTGGTGTTGGGTGAGAACCACTAGAACAAGGGAAAGATATTTTTCTCAAATTGTGCCAGCGATCAGTGGGGGGAAGGGTACCACTGGATGCCAGGGTAACTTATTTTTGTGCAGTTGGGCAAGTGATCATAGGCTGGGGACAACTAGACACCAGGAATTCATTATAGTTTTAACTTACATGACATTGGGTGGGGGGAGGGACCACTAAACACCAGGGACACATTATATTTTAACAGGCATGGGATCTGGTGGGGGAAGGGAACACTGGACATAGGCAATGTTGTTCTTTGACATTATGGGAATTGGGATGGAGGAGCCCTGGACACCAGGGCAACTTATTTGTTTATACTCAGATCTGCAATCATGGGAGGGATCACTAGAACCAGGGAAAATTCTATGTTTAACAATTGGGCCAGTGATTGGGGGGAGGACCACTGACACCAGGGAAAATGTATATGTATGTCAGGCATTAATGTGGGTAGAAGGAGGGACCACTGGACACCAGGGACTGAGGGCTGCCTGTCAGGCAGGGAATGGGGGGGCTCGTTAAGCTCTGGTGCAGCTTATGCAAATGGGCCAATAATGGGCATGCAAATGGACACATAGTACCGTACATGCCCAGTGGGCTCATTTACATGGCTGCTTTTGTGAATTTCAAATAGCACACCTGCACTATTCATTGTAGGGCCATGCTCCTTGCTGCATGTTGGGGCAGTGCTAGTGGGGTTAGCAGTAGCATTAATGGGGTTAGCGCAGGTGCGTTATCCGACTGTGAGTTGCAACTTTTGAAACCTTGGTAATCACAAAGCACAACACAAACTTCTGTGCTGTGCTTTGTAATTTTTTGTGAATCTAGCACCAAGACTGTTAAAAACTAAAGGTAAGTCCAATAACTCAGAGGAAAGATCATTTCAGAACCTTTCATAATCTGAGGGAACACCCACACTTACCTTCCCTTTAAATTGTTTTCAATCTGCTGCTACTTTGGGACGTTAACTTATAAGAGCATAATATCTATGACAAAAGATACAGTTGGAAAATTAATGTACAGTATATAGTGCTATCTAGAGTTACATGTAGGAGATCCCAGGAGACAAATGCAGTAATCATCTTTGCAGCACTACAGACAGGGCTTCAGTTAACTCCATGTTGGGAGTATTTGACTTCAAAAAATAAGGCAAAAACTTCTAAAATAAAGGGAGAGGAAGTCATTGACTTCCAAACGTAAAAAACAGAAGTGAATGAATTCCCAAACTGATGGTACAGAAGCAAAGAAATCATAGATTTTTCTAAAATAAATTCTATTTTACCACTAATATTTGCATTAACATCCATAAATTGATCCTTCTTAGAATACTGGCTTTCAAATTGTGGGATCTGGGAAGTATTTTGACTTCCTAAAAATTGTAATGACTTACAGATTTTGACTCATGGAAGTATTTGACTTCCACAAAAAATAAATTAACTGAACCTCTGACTACAGCATAACATCCAGAAGACAGTCTGTGATTATTTTTAATGGACACAAATTGATGCAATTGTTTTTTTTTATTTCAGTGCAAATTAGTGCTTCAGCGAAGATAGCAAAATTATTTGGCAGCGAATATTTCAAGTTTTACAGTATATAAATTAAATAATATGTGTGGTTCCAGCTACAGATACCGTGGGTGGGATAATCAGACTGTGCCAGGCTGTGGCGCAAGCCTGGGCACAGCGGACTGGGATGCGCCAGGGCAGTGACAGGGTGATATTCAATGGTGCTGAGCCATGGCTCAGCACCATTGAGTACAGCACTGTGGCCACCCACATTGCTCATGGTGCAGTGGCACTGCACCAGCGCAACTGGCCAGAGAGGAGCAGAGCGATGCGCGAGCACAAGTGCCATTGCGCTAGGTGCAGCAACAGCTATATTCAGCAGTGGATATTCAAATGGGGCCACAATGCATGCAAGGTGCAAATGGGGCCATTTGCATGTCATTATGGCCCCATTTGCATGCAGGTGCACCAATCCCCGGTGACTTGCGCCTGGTGCCTTGCCAGGCTGCAGCTGTAGTGGACCAATGCCCCCTGCCCCCTGTGGTCAATGCCCCCCAATGCATGATCATGGGCATTCAATGAATGAAAATCCCTGGTGGTCCAGTGGATCCAATCCCTCAGCTCGATCGTGGGCTTACAGTGAGTGAAATAACCCTGGTGGTCCAGCGGTACCCCCCTCCCAACTCACCCACTCAGTCCTGCCATCCCGCTCCCCCCCAGTCAGCGGCGGGTGGCAGCACCCCACCCCAAGCAGCCCGGCTGCCCCTCCGACTGACAGCGTATGGTATGGCTATATGCCCATTGGTCCACAGCATGGGCCAATGTGCATGCAGACCATACTGTACTACACAGTACCAATATGTAGATCGAATTCATTCACATATTGGGACTATATAGTATTACAATCTATAAACGCCATTATTGCGCTGTGGACCACCAGAGCATATGGCCATACCGTACACTGTCAGTTGGTGAGCGGTCGGGCAACTTGCTGGCGGGGTGCTGCTGCCCTCCACTGACTGGGGGGGAGTGGGGTGGTGGGACTGAGTAGGTGGGTTGGGAGGGGGGTACCGCTGGACCACCAGGGTTATTTCACTCACTGTAAACCTGTGATCGGGCTATTGGATTGGGTCCACTGGACCACCAGGGATATTATTCAATGAATGCCCGTGATTGGGCTGAGGGATCGGGTCCACTGGACCACCAGGGATGTTGACATAATGGAAGCCCAAGATCGGGCATGGGGGGTGACCGCGACGGACGGTGCCACCGGAGCTCGGGTGGCCACCCACAGCTGGCAGCTGCTGTGTTGCACCCCGCAATACAGCAGCTCACCTGTGGGTGGCCAGCTGTTGCTCCCTTTTTTTGGGGCACAACTATGTGCGGCACATGTAGGGGTTGCGCCTGCCTATGCTCAGCACATCACGGGCTGAATATCGGGATGTGTGAGGTATGCATGGGCACGCCCCCCCTACTTGTGCCGCATACATTACTGATGCGTCCCAGTGTATCAGGAATTGTGACGGGCATTTTCCCCATCTAAATATCATGCCAGGGTGCATCAGTGGGTTGTGCATGTTGCACCCCGTTGTGCCATGCACAAGGCTTTTGAATATCCCACCCCTAGTCAACAGTATTGGGCAGCAACCTGTAGAATAGACTCAGGCTGTCACTATTCAAACAAACTCTAGCCAGAGCCGATACGGCTGTGATGAGCTGCCAAGTAACCAAAGTTACAAGTGTGTGTAGAAATTATTGAATGACCACGTGTAACTGGACCATTTGTTGGAGGTGTTGCACCATATTTTCAAAATGGCCTTTATTGGGATGCCTCCTCATAAAGAGTGCCAGTGTCATTTTGTTCTCTTGTCCAGAAAGGTGATTTTTCAGATCAACAGCACCATTCTGTGCCACAGATACAAAAACATATTTCAGGCAGGATGTGAAAAAATGACAACTATACTGTTAAAAAGGAGGCGTGCAAAAACAGCAATGCTAAAAATTTGGAGTGAAAATATAAAAAAATTGACAAAGTAAGTAAGTAAAAAGTAAGTAAAAATTTTATTTATATAAGGCGCCCTTCCCAAGCTCAGGGCACCTTTACAAAATTACATAAGCAGCATTAAAACCACAATAATAAATTACATTTTATATATAGCAACTTCAATTTAAATTACATCAACGAAATGCTTCATAAAAAAGAAAAGTTTTTAGGGCTTTTTTAAAGCCCGCTACAGTCAGGCTGTTTCGTATCTGGCAAGGTAGAGAATTCCACAGGTAGGAGCCATAAAGGCAAACGTTCTTCCACCAGATGTTTTTAAAGTTACCCTGGGAATCTCTAGCGATCACTCACCAGAGGATCGGAGGGAGCGGGAGGGGCAGTAAGAAGTCAGGAGTTCTTCCAGGTAGTGGGGACCCAACCCATGTAGGGCTTTATAGGTCAACAACATGACCTTGAAAGTGATCCGCCACTGTACCAGCAGCCAGTGCAACTCGCGAAGCACAGGTGTTATATGGTTGGACCTTGGGCTTCCAGTCAACAACCTAGCTGCCACATTTTGCACCAGCTGCAAGTGGCGGATTTCCACTCCTGGCAGCCCTTGATAAAGGGCGTTGCAGTAATCAAGACGACTGACAACAAAGGCATGAACCAGGGTAGGAAGATCCACTAATGGAACCAGGTGTTTCACCCGTGCTATATTCCTTAGATGGAAAAAGGATGTTTTGACCACGGCCGACACCTGCACCCTCAAGGTCAGGCCCTTGTCAAATATAACATCAAGATTACGTACCTGGCCAGATGCCATAAGCGGGGTCTCCCCCAGAAATAAACCTGAGGGTTTTCCCGCCCATGAACCTGACATCCTCACCCCCAGTTCCACCACCAATACCTCTGTTTTTTCCCGGATTCAACCTCAGCCAATTGGTACTCATCCAATTCTGTATCTCCAGGAGGCAGCTGTTAAATAATGTACTTGACTCAGACTCTCGTTTGGACACAAAAGACATATAGAGTTGAGAGTCATTGGCATAGCAATGAAACTTCAACTCATATTGTCTTATAATGTCCCCTAATGGAAGCATGTACACCGCAAATAACATGGGGGACAACACCGAACACTGTGGCACCCCACAGTGTAGACAGTGAGAGGCCGAAGAATAAATCCCCGACACTACTCTCTGACTCTTATCCTGCAGGAAAGATTTAAACCAACTGTGGACCCCCCCCCTTTATTCCACAGAGAAACCACAGGTGATCAAGGAGCACCCCATGATCCACAGTGTCAACGCTGCTGAGAGATCAAGGCGAACCAAGATAGAATGAGTTCTCCGATCTCTCGCCATCAGGAGATCATTTAGTACCCGAACAAGAGCCGTCTCAGTACTATGCCTTTTTCTGAAGCCAGATTGGAGAGGGTCATAGATATTGTGGATAGTTAAATGGTCTTCCAGCTGCAATGCAACCACCTTCTCGACAATCTTCCCCAAAAATGGAAGATTTGAGACCGGTCTGTAGTTTTCTGGGCAGTCAGGATCAAGGCAGAATTTTTTCAAAAGGGGGCGTACAAAGTTAGGAGCATGTTTAGAAACTCCACAATGCACATTCCTAACACAGTCATTTTTGGAGTTTCTTCACCAAATTTGCAACTTTGACTTTTTGGGACCCCTCCTCATGAACAGTGGCTCTGTCATTTCATTAATCAGTCCAGAAAGGTGATTCCGCACAGCGTCCGCGAAATCATCTTTTGTGACTGAGTAAAGAAATGACAGTGACACCATTCATGGAGGGATCCCAAGAACCCCATGTTGAAAATTTGGGGCCAAAATTTCAAAAAAATGACTGATTCATCAAGTTAAGTTGAAAAACCCATTGAATGCCATTATAGTACGCTTACCCTTGATTCTTCAGTTTGCGGTTCGGCTTTGAAGAGTACAGACTTGTCCCGGTCTAAAGAAGATTACAGTGCTGACCTCCAGAGGTAAGTATGGGGTAAGGGTGTGGGGTGTGGGGAAGTGGGAGGGTTGGGATGGGGGACTGGGGCAATGACGAGGGATCGTTTTCCTTTTTACAGGTTAAAAAAACACATCTGGGAAAGGTTTTCTTTATTTACAGGGAAACAAAAACATACATTTGGGTATACTGGGGTGGGCACCCAGTGTGTCACATGAGTTGGGGGAGTGAGTACATGATGCTGACACAGGGACTGGGCACCCGATGTTGGTGGGGTGAGAAAAAAACAAACATTTGGGCACACTGGTGTGGGCTCCCGGTATGCCACATAAGTTGGGGGGCTACATAATGCTGACATGGGGACTGGAGGCCCCAATGTTAGTGCAGGGACAGGGATTGGGGAGGATAGTAGCAGTGGGAGGGTTTTCCTTCCTGCCGGTTCTGGTGTCAGCGACACAACTGTTTTGCTGATAATGGCATTTTGCCATTCACAACATGGCAGTGCCAGCAGAACTACACATGTGGATGAGTCACACTTATATAGTTCTTGCCCCAGAATGCAGAAGTAACAGCTGAAATAGTGTGGCTGTTATTCCATAGTGGCTGATCATGGCAGAGTGTTTCAAGCTCCATTGGACTTCCGGAAGGATACTTCCAAAAGTTCAATGGAAGGTTCCACAATTGGCTTTTTTTGTAAGTTACGATTGATCCCAAAATGACTGTAGGCTCCACCTAGAGCCAAAAAAATGATGTCCACAGAATGTTTGTGTCATTTTGTCTTGCCAGCCAATCATTGCATGCCAAGCATTTAATTATAAAAATCTGAAACTGATTTAGAAATTACATTGTCATCATTCACTTCTATATCATGCTCTCCTGCCACCACTTTTTTTTGGTTTTTGAGGGAATAATGAAGCTGGGCTATTGTAGGAGGGATATGGATTTAAATAGGCTAGGGATATGCTGGTAAACAAGCTAAGGAGTCTAGGGGTGGGACACAGGGTGGTGAACTGGGTCAGAAATTGGTTAGTGTGCAGAAGGCAGAGGATGGTGGTAAATGGCACACAGTCGGAAGAAATGGGAGTCATCAGAGGTGTGCCACAGGGGTCAGTCCTGGAGCCAGTCCTCTTCAATGTCTTCATAGCAGACATAGCAGAAGGGCTGGAGGGAAAAGTATGCCTGCTTACAGATGACACCAAGATCTGCAACAGAGTAGATACTCCAGGGGCATAGAGAAAATGAAAAGAGACCTGGAGAAGCTGGAGAAATGGTCTAGGGCATGGCAATAAAGTTTAACGTGAAGAAGTGCAACATCATGCACGTGGGGAACAGAAACCCTGGGGGAGCTACATGTTGGGTGATGAGTTGTTGATGGTCACCAGGGAGAAGAGGGATTTGGAGGTCATTATATCAGATGACCTGAAATACACCAAACAGACTGCAAAAGCAGGTGGGAGGGCTAGTGGAATGTTAGGGTGTATAGGAAGGGGTATTACAAGCTGTAGGAGGTAGGTGGTGATCCCACTATAAAAGACACTGGTTAAGCATCACCTAGAGTGCTGTGTGCAGTTCTGGAGGCTGCACATGTGTAAGGATATTGACAGGGTGGAAACAGTGCAGAGGAGGGCAACTAAGATGGTGAAGGGTCTGAACGACAAGGCATACGGGGATAGACTTAAGAACTTCAATATGTACACATTGGAACAGAGATGGGGGGCACAGTTGAGACTTTCAAGTATCTTAAGGGCATAAATAAGGTGGAAGGAGATTGCATGTTCTAGTATAAAAAGTACAATTGAACTAGAGGGCATGACAAGAAATTTGAGAGGGGGGTCACATTAGGGGAAATGTGAGAAAGTTATATTTTAGAGAGGGTAGTGGATGCATGGAATGCCCTGCCTCAGGAGGCAGTGGGAGCATGTACAGTGGAGGGATTCAAGAATGTATGAAATAGGCAAAAGGGAATCATACATATGAGGTGGGGCATAGCTGAGGCCACTGACGTAGTAGAGGCAGCGGGAGCAAACTAGTAAAATGGGAAGACTAGATGGGCCTTGCAGTCCTTATCTGCCATCAACTTCTATGTTTCTATTGTTCTATGTTTCTATGTCTATGGATACAAATAAATATTTCTTCTCAGTTTTGGGGGAATACAAGGTGGTGGTAGGAGGGCTGTGACTAAAACAAAAACTCACACTTATTTTGTTGAAAGATAACTGTTCAGTAAGACAGAAGCTTCACACTCCAATCTTAACAATACAGTAATTTTACTGTTTCCCATAAGTCAGCAGAATGTTATTTATGAAATTTCCCCACTAAGAGGGTCTTGAGAATCCCACATTAGGGGATATGGCAGCCTGTGTCTGCCGCAATGTACCTAGTGCCATGCCACAGCCCATTTTGTTGTGCACGGGTGGCGCAAACCCCTCTTCGGGCAGGTAACCTGTGGCTGATGCAGGCTGCTATTGAGAATCGCTTCCGGTGCATCTTTTGGCACAGGGGGGTACTTTGCACCATTCTTTGTGGCGCAAGCCCCTAGCACCATGCTGGGGGCTTTGAGAATCGAGCCCTGTATCTTTAAACTATTACTTCTTAGTCCTTTTGATATAGACAATACTTGTTTAGCAAACAGAATATGGGCTTCTGCTGGAACCAAAATCCCCAAATTTGGTGGACATTTTTATTTACAGGTATTCATTTTTTTATTTATTTAAAATTTGGTGACTGGGAGAGGCACACTGAGCCAGAGCTCATTTCCAGGTGTGACCAGTGGATGGGATACAAAATGGAGTGAAAAAAACAATTATGAGGCAAATTCTAGCAGTTTCAAGACAGTTGGCAACCTTGGGTATTACATTACATGTCACAGAATAATCAATTTGTTCCCTAGAATTTATGGATTAATTTGAAATGAGAAACAGACTTTGGCCCACTAACTGCAATTTTGGTATGCTACATGGAACACTGTTTTATTATGAAAACTTGTTATTGTCACTATATATATATTGACTTGTACTGCACATGCCACAATGTGTTTGAATATGTTATATGCTACACATCTGTATGTTCACTGTGCTGATTCTATGTACTGTACCTGGAAAATGTTTATTTTTTTAATACACTTTAAATATATAAACAAGCATTTGTCAATGCTGAATGTTGTCGCGCTGGCATTGGCAGTGGCGGAGGTAGAGAGGCATAGCTCTGTGAGTTTGATAATGTGTCCCAAAAGGTGATTTTTCACAGCGAGTACACCACTGTGTGGCAGAGCTGGCGGAAACTCATTTTAGGCAGGCAGTGGAAAATGGCAGCTGGACTGTTGATAATGAGGTGTGCACAAATGCCAGTGGTGAAAATGTGGCATGAAAATATTGCAGATTGACGAAGTTACAAGGATGCATGGAAACTGCACAATGCACGCTTGCAACACAGTCTTTGTCTGGACTTTCACAACCAAATTTTCAACATAGCCATTTTAGGACCTCTGCTGATGAATAGTGTCACCGTCATTTCCTCAAAGTGTCCTGAAAAGTGATTTTGCACAGTGACTGTGCAATTCTGCACCAGACGTGCAAAAACACATTTCAGCCAACTATACTGTTCATAAGGAGTTACGGAAAAATGCCAATGATTAACAGCTGGAGTGAAAGTATTACAAATTCACAAAGTCACGAGCATGAGTACAAACTGCACAACGCGCACTCATAAAACACTGACTTTTGTCCCTAAATTTTCAACATAGGCATTTTAGGACATCTGCTAATGAACAGTGTCACTGCTATTTTCATAATATATGTCGAACATGGGCTTTCCATAGCAACCATGCATTGTGCGCCGGAACTGCGAAAACAGATTTTGGTCAGGATGTGAAAAATGACAGCTGTACTGTTCATTAGGAGGTGTAGAATAATGACACTGTTGAAAATGTGGAGTGAAAATATTCTAAGTTTGCGAACTTATGAGCGTGCGTATAAACTGCTCAATGCACACTCGCAACACAGTCATTTTATGCAGTATTGTCACCAAATTATCAACACAGGCATTTTGGGACCTCTGCTCATGAACAGTGTCACGGCCATTTTCGTAATGTGTCCCGAACAGTGATTTCGAACAGCGAATGGGCTATTCTGGCCGGAAGTGTGAAAACACATTTCGGCAAGGATGTGAAAAATGACAGCTGTACGGTTCACAAGAAGGTGTGGTAAAATGCCAATGTTGAGAATCTGGCATGAAAATAGAACGAGTGCACTGACTTATGAGCATGTGATGCACACTTGCTATGCACGCTCGTAAAACAGTAATTTTTTGGATTTTTACCACCAAACTAGCAACATAGGCTTTTTAAGAGCCCCTCTCATGAACAGTGGCACTGTCATTTCATTACTCAGTCACGAAAGGTGATTCTACGCAGTGACTGCAAAATCACCTTTCAGGATCGACTATCACCATGATAGTGTAAGAATTCATGAGAGGGGGTCCCAAAAACCCCATGTTGAAAATTTGGGGCCAAAATTCACAAAAATGCCAGAGATATGCATTAAAGTTGAAAAAACCCTATTCATTCCATTATACAGCTTACCGGCATTTCTTCAGTTTGCGGTCGGTTTTGAAGAGTGCAGACGTGTTCCTGGTCCACGAAGATTGTCGCGCGGAGTCCGCAGGTAAGTATGGGGTGAGGAGAGGCAGGGTGCACAGAGGGTGGGTGCGGGTGGGGGAGGGCAGGTCGAGACTATGAGGGACCATTTTCATTTCACAGGAAAATAAAGAAACATCACGCAGACAGTTTTTTTTTTTTTCAGAGGATTTGGCACGCTGGTGGGCTCCAGCATGCCACCTAACTGTTTGGGGTGTCTGTAGCCAACGGCGGATTGGGCACCCTTTGTTGGCACACAACACGGGAGGATGAGGAAGTAATGCCGGTGGGGATTGGGCACCATCGCACACACAGAAAGCGGGAAGGAAATGAGGAGATTGGGCACCGGGTATTCAACAATTGGGGTTTATGCCAATGGGGAGGGCTACCCCATCGACACACAAAGAAAATAGGGGGGGTTAACTGACAGGGGGATTGGGCACCCCCAAAGTCGGCAGTAGTTAGGTGGCCGCCCGATCACTGACTATGCTCATAATGTCGGCGAGCACGTAGGAAGGGTCACCTCCATATGACAAGCTTTTCTTGGATTGTAGCGGACCTTTTCTTAGATGTGCTCACCACATTATGTATGCATGGTGTGGCGCCAGCATGCAGGCTGATTGGGGAATGAGGGACTCACCTACCGGTGCATGTCCTGCATTCGCCCAACAGTGACCCTGCCTCCAAAGCTGCACTGTCCCATGATGTTGGTTGTTCAAGCGCGCCAACATAAAAACAGAAAGGGAGTGAAACAGTGTTTACAAGGTGACAATAAAACAGGTCCAGCAGAAATCATTGCACAAATGATAATGATGCTTTACATTTTTTACAGTCATCATTAAACCAGGTAGCAAGTGTTTTTGCTATTGCTGGACGATATAAAAGTGGCAGAGTGGTTCTACTGATATCCTGGATGATTGTATATATCAAATTTGCTGATGAATTTGGCATTGCATTTCTTAATTTCTCCTGATTTTCCAGGCTAGCTAGCACATCAAATATTTAAGATTCTATTCTTGGTGAGAATAAAACCCTTCTTTGATTTCTTATTTCTATTTGTGGTGCAAATACATTTTTTTCCTGTTGTGTAATACCATCAGGGAAATTTAATTTGAGGAGTAAAGGATAATGATTGCTCTCAGGACATAAAATAACATCAAATTCTGAAAAATTGTAGAATTGCATTGGGAATGCAAATATATAATCTACCACACTTTCTTCATTTGATTTTGAGCAAGCATTCTCTGCTCTGCCCAGTGAACAAATGAGTGTCCCATGATCAACATCTCTCCTACCGCTTGCTTCTACAAAAAGTGTTAGTGCATCAGTTCCCTGATGTACATCCTATTGCACTCTGATCTCCATCTTCGCAATCGTTTCCCTTCCTCACTAGCCTCCCCTTTTGAGGCAAGATCAGAAGCCACCCCAATCCGTAATGAATGTGAGGAATACTCCATGGCATCTTCCCTAGAAACTCCATCCTTTCTTTTTCAACACTGCCACCAACTGGAAACCAGAGACCAGGACAGAATTCCCATGTATAAACAAAGTCCCCATTTCCCATGGCCTCACCTCCTTGAATTCCTGCATGGCTCAGACTGGGTAAACCATGCAAGCTGTCTGTCTCTGCAGGGTACCCATAACCCCTTTCCCTGCCTTGTCCATCTTGGACTTCTTTAGCTGTACCTCTGTTCTTTTATCAAATCATTGCACATCTTCCCACAATAAACCCTCGTACCCCAATGACCTGACCTGCCAAACCACCTCATTCACCTGGAATGTCCCATGGTACATTACAGTAAAAACTGTTACAAAAAGGCATGTTTCATAATGCATGAAGAAAGCCTTTCCCATTGCACTGACCAACTTGCCTATCAGCCTTTCTGAAATGGGTCTCCTCTTGTCCTTGGTCTTCCCCTTCAACCTGTTCCACCCCTGCATCATCATCCTTACCAGCTGACCTTTTCCTGGGTCACTCCACCCTATTAAGCTGCAGACTAGACCTTTTGCTGATAAATGTACCCGCATAGTAGCATGTGCTTCCTCCTCCTCCTCCTCCTCCCATTTTTGTACTATAAACTTTGTTACCTGATGCTGCATCACACACCCACTTACCTTCAACCCCACTGCTCTCTGAAGGTCTGAAAGACCATCCAGGAGCCCTCATGTGCTCTTAAGGTTGTTGCCGACCAGGAGCTCCAGAAAAGTAGCTTGACTCTTTCCAGCCAATTTCCCACATTTGTTGTGGGACTTTTGTCCTTGTGCCATTTGCCCTTGGGGCGATGGCATGAAACCTGTCTAACTGAAGATCAGAAATGTTGTCAGCTATGGTGTTTTTAATCCGCTCAATATGCTTCGCTCTAAAGGATGTATTCAGTCTAAGCCCCTGTAGCACCAGTTGCCTCAACACTCTCATTATGGTGTCCGACACTACCGTCTGCCTGTTCAGAACTTCTACCACAGCTTTGTTGTCACACCAAAAAGTCACGTTTTGATTTGTAACTGCTCGCCCCATATTACTGTTGTCACCTATATAGGAAAAATCTCCAAGAGTATGACGTCCCGAGTCAGTTTCCTGGTTACCCATTCCTCCGGCCATTTTACTGACATCGATTTTCCTTGAAAGTATGCATCCATCCCATATGGGGATATGCCCCAGCTGCATCTGTGTATAGCTCCAAATCTGTACTGAATACCCATCCATCCTGTCAGAATGTCACTCCATTGTATTCACTCATGAATTCTTCCATACCATCATGTCCTCTTTCACTGCTTTGCTTATGTCCACCCAATGATGTGGCATCCTCACCCCCTTTGTTGCCCTTTCTAATCTCTGAGTGAAGGCCTGGCCTTGTGCCACGGCCCTACACGAAAAATTCAAATGCCCTAGCAACTGTTGCACCACCTTCAAGAGTACCCTGTGCTGCCTCTTAACCAATGCTAAGAGCTCCTTTAACTTATTTACTTTCTGCCCAGGCAAACAAAATACTCTCGCTTCCACATCCACCTCTATCCCCAAAACTCCAGTTTCCCACAGGAACCTTCCATCTTTTCTGCTGCCAGTGGTATCCCCAATTGTCTGCATAAATCCTGAAAATCCTCAAGCATTTTCTCTGATTCCTCTCTCCCTTGACCCATCAAAAGAAAATCATCTGAATAATGTACCACTAATCTGAGCCCGTACTGCTTTCCAAATGCCCATTGTATCCAAGTACTAAATTGCTCGAAAGTGGGGCATGCCAGTCAGCATCCCTTGGGTATCACTTTATCAAAATAAAACCCCTTTTTAAACTCAAATCCTAAAAAATTCCAATCCTCTGGCCTTACTACAGCAACCAGAAAGCCGACTCTATGTCAGTCTTGGCTAGCCAGGCCCCCTTTACTGCCCTAATTATCTGGACTGTCTAATCCAGTGTTGCATCTGTCACAGTGCTCTGCTCCTCACTGATAAAATCATTCTCAGATTCCTCTTCCAGGTAGGGCAGGTGGTGTATTACCCTGAATTCGCCCGGCTTCTTCTTAGGCACTAAACCCAAAGGTGATACCTGAAAGTTGGGAAAAGGCAATGGTTTGAATGGGCCTTCCACCCTCCCCGCCTGATTATATTTCTCTATCTTTTTCACCAGTATGTCCTCTTTACCCTTTATCAAACCCAAGTTTCATGCCCTCATGGCCTTCCTAACTACCAGGTAGTGTAAAGGGAAGCCCCTCATGAACTCTTCCCTCAGCAGATTTGCCGATACTTTGTCGAGGCAACCCTCAAGCCATAGCCCCAGCCTTTCTTTATTGATAAGTGATTGCACCTTCAGAAACCCCCATTACCCCTTCTCTGTCTTCTTCTTCATCTCCCCCCCTGTTCCCACCCCGAATCCTTGTCCAACACATATAACCCTCCCCATGCCCCCCCCAATTTCCCCCTCTCAGGCTGCCCATCCACCCTCAAAAGTGCTGCCCTCTTGCTGCCTGACCTGCACTCTTGTCCCCACCTCCCCGACACCTCATAAGTGGGTGAGGTCCCTCACACTTCATGTAGGCATGCTTAAATCTGCAAGTGTGCCCTATTGTATCCGCAACAATACTTCTGCAGTCCCCACTCCCATTTGGGCCCCTCTCCCATCCCACCTGAAGTTACTGATATGGTTTCAAGCTAGATAATGGTGTGTCTAGAGTCCCATCACATATCCTCATGGGATGCCATCCTTTGCCTAAACTTCTCATCATATTGTAACCAACTAATCCCCCCTCTTTTTCTGTGCATCCCATACTATCAGGGAGTATGCCAGCAGTGAAGTGTATAGCTCCAGGCATTTCTCCTGCATGATTGTGATAAAATACATGAATCCCATCTGCCAGGCATCTATCATATGCCCCTTACAGCTCTTCCCCTCTTCTGACTTTCCTAATAAAGCCAGCACTGAAGCCATTTCTTTCTTCCCTATCCTTTCTTTTTCTTTGTATTTCTTTGTGGTGTCTTTATCGAGCAGTGCAAAACTATCTATATGTTCACCTTTCCAGATCTTTTCTTTTAAGGAAAGGGCGTATGGTCTCTGATTCACACCCCCGGGGCTACAACCCTCTATACCTGCCCCTGTTCCAAACTCCAGTGGGTTCTACCCTTTATCTCTTTTTTCTTCTTCTTGACCCCTCCCTTTCCTTTCCCTTTTATCTCCCGCAACAGCTTTTTCAACTTCCCAAGCCATTCCCTCCGCTAGACCCTATTAATTGCTCCACATATTCCTTCAGACTTCCCTCTACTTTTAAATCCACAATATCTGGGTTACTTGGTGGCCTACCATTACCTTTGCCTTCTCCACTATTTAGCTTCTTCTTTACAGCTCCTCCTCATGGCTCGACATTCTTCCATTTCTACCCTTTCTTCCTTAGTTCTGACTCTTCCTCATCCTCTTCAAACATCTTCTGGACATATCCCATCATCTCTGCTTGCATCTTCTCCATCATCTCCGTGGCCTTCTTCATGGTCACCTCCTTTGCACCTGTGTTCTATCTCTTGGCCACCATACTTCTTATTTTCTGCTGCCTTCAGACAAACACAAACATATTTAGCACCATCTCTTTCTCACTCCTGCTCCCTCAGAGGCAATGTAGTCTGCTTGCTCATCCCCTGTTTCTGCCTTCTTAAATATTTTTTTTTTGCATCCTCACCTTTTAAGCCCATTTCGAAATACTTGAAATACCAGGCAAAGGGATAAAAACAGCCATATTTTATGTGAATTTGGTGTTATTAGTTCCTGATACAGGCTGCATAATGTGTAACATGGTCAACTATATGACCAGTAATGCCCTGTGTCCCAATTCAGGCCTTGACACTTTAACATCCAACAAAAAAAAACCTTTGCATTATTACTTTGTCAACCAAAGTCCAAACCAAAATGTCTTTGAAACCTTTGAATTGCCTTTGCTACATTTGTAAGCAGTGGTGGCTTTTTGCCCTCCCTCTTGTGCTTATCCATTTTTTTTTACTTGCCTTGCTAAATCCCACTGCACAAATGGCTCACTACTAGCAATTCTACGCAGGCAAAATATATTAAACACATCCCTAGGAAACTAAAACTTTACTCCAAGAATAAGCAACAGTTGTTGATAGTGATATCCATGCCCATATTGTTACCATTGCTTCTTAAAATCAAAATAGTGTCTCTATCAACTCTATGGATATGCTATAATCTTATCCCCAATCTGCAATGTTAGAAGGATTTTTATTATTTTTTTGTTTGTTTTTATACTTGTCTCCTTTATCAATAAGTAATTATTTTTTTACATCCCTAAATCCAGTATGTCCATTGGTCTAGATGCCCCTCTGGTTAACAGAACCCCCACCCCCCAAATGGCTGTACCACATGGCATGGGTTTGTTTGTCCAGACAAAAACCCAGACTAACACATGGTCCTGTTTCCCAAATTGTCTCCACCTGCACTATGCCCCAAAACAGAAATGCTTCCTTTTTAACCAAACCTGCAGCCTGTGCTGGAGCAGAAAAAAATATCCTCAGACTTCCACCCCCCCCCCCCACATGCTCACACTACATGAGCTCAGGCTGTTGCCTGGTTCTCGAGCTACCCAGAAAGCCAACAGTCTCATGGTCCTGCTTGGCTTGAACTGCCCAAAATCCACAAGCTCCCTTTTTTATTTTTTGCTGTCTTCTGTACTGCAGCGAAAATATCCTCCCCCAGCTTTGCGCTCAGAACTACAAGCTGAATCCTGGGCTCCAAAACTTGCCCATAGCCTGAGCTCCAACTAGAGCCATCACTGCTAAACCACCTAAACACCTTGACTCCCTGCCTTGCCTCATTAACACAATTTTTTTTAATTTCACTTCTCGGTCTAGTCAGCCGCCATCCCACTAGACTCTGTCCTTGATCTTCTCGCTGGCACTTGCATCCTCACCACACCTTATCTCCACCTACACTGCCAAAGGTCCTCCAGCATACCCCTGGGTATGGTCCCCTTCCCTTCTGTTCACATTATGTCTTCTATTTGAGCTCAGACTCCCACGTAACCAGGTCTACCAGCACAAAACTCCCACTGCACTCAACTCCCAAAACGCTCACTCCGCTTGTCTTTGTCCACTCTGCTCCCTGCCTGTACGCCCCCTCAAATGCCCTCTTCATTTTCTTAATCCCATTTTTTTATTTAGCCTGCATTGAAAGGGAATTACCTCCAGAACAACATTGCCATTCACAGATTTTAGGATTGTCCTACCGCAGCTCTAGGAACCAAGCCTTAAATACATGCATTCCTGCCCACTTGCTGATATTTCTTAGTCACCATACCCTAGATCTCCTCCAAAGTGCCCACCTCTCCAATACTTTACCTTTTACTCTGTTCTGCACCTCACCAAAACAACAACACCAAATTGAAGTCTCCAACTGATGTGCTAACCAAAATTCTAGCTAGCAAAGAGGAAGATCCTCTCTGTTCACCTCCTTTTATTGTCCCTGATATCCTGCCCCCCACCTTCTGCTAGCCAATCTCTTTTCTTCTACTATCTTACCTCACTTTCCCCACCTTGTCAGTCATCTGTTCCCCAGCCCACCCCTTCCAACAATTCCCCATCATTTACCCCACCTCTGCTGATGTCACTCTCCTACTTTCCCCTTCCACTCCCACCAACTCTCTACCCTTCCCCCATGCCTTACCTGAGTTTTGGTCATGTGATGAGTGACAAAAGGGCTTTCCTCTGAAAACAGGCAAACCGCCTTAGTTATTTCCATATCTGAGAGGAACAAAAGAATTAATGCCCCATTCACTGAAACACCCCTTCTTACATATATCAAGTTGTTGCTACCTTTTGGGATAGCTAACTCCTGTTCTAGTAATTGGATCACCATATTAGTTAATGAACCTGGAGTTTCATTAATATTTTGATGGATGCCATGAATTGTTATAACAGCTTCATATCCTGAAAGCCAAAAACCATTTGGAGTCTCTGTAACATTTTCCTGATTAGTTTGAATGGATGTATCCAAATAAGGGACTAATATAGTCCCCTCCTCAGGAGTGGGCTGCATGGCTTTGTTGAAGTTTTTACAGCTTCCTTTCTGGTTTTCTTCCCTGTTTTTTAATTTGTAACTGAATCTGTTTTTTTTTTCCTTTTTCAATGAAAGCTCAGTTAATAGTTTTTTTGAGGTGGAGTATTTTTTGGTTTGTATACAGCGGGGTGGGGTCCCTTATGGTTGCCTTTTTTTCATATTTTTCTTTCTCCCTGGGCACCAGAGAAATAGGAAGATTTTTTGCAGTGCCCATTGCAATAGTAGAGTGTTTTTTTGTTGTTGTCCTCTGTTTCTTTTTTTTCTCCTTCCTTTTTTTCCTTGGTCAAATTCCCCCAGTTTGGAAGTGTTGACACTTCATTCAGGACTTTACAGGTAGACTAGAAAGATCATTTTTGGAAGTATTTAATGGCCCAATTTTCAAAGAATCTGCATCTGATCCTAGTTCTGTTATTACCAATTCTCTAAAGAGTGTTCTAATCAGGCCTTTGTGATGAACTAATGTTGTTTTAAACGTAATAACTTCATCCCTTAGAATATATATAATTGCTCAACAAGTAAAATATTTGCCGTATGATGGTCCTTTAATGCATAAATTAATCTAGGAGTAAAAAGTGTTGGGTAGTCTTTAAATAAATCAGAGTAACCATTACCTTTAAAATGTATGGAATGAGACACCATTTCCTTATTATTGTTCAGTATGGAGTTGTCTACATTTAAAGTTGCTGATGTTTCCAATGAAGAAACAAAATTATCTATTTTTGTAATAGATTAGGAAATTATTTCCACTCAAATTCTGTAGGTGTGTGGAGTTGAGAGTTAACTACTTTATTTACCTCATTATGGGAAAAGGAATGAACTTGCATATCTAATTTTTTCACATAGACTCTAGGGGCCAGATATTCAAAACGTTGCCCCTGGGCTAAATTAACACTGCCTAGCGGGCAAACTTAGCCCAGAGCACAAAGCAAGCTATATTCAAAAGGAATAGCCTGGGCCAAACAGCTTCTAAATATAGCATGGAAATGAGACCGGGCAAACTGGGCTGGGAGTGCAGGGCAAACTTAGCTGTGGAATAAGACAGCTCTGAATATAGCAACCAGGAAATGCAAACCACAACATCAACACAGTGCACAGGGATGTGAAGGTAGGTAGAGGTGAACTATGTGGCCAATGTGTGTGCCAGCAAATGTGTGGACACAGTAGAGCTGCAGGCAGCAGTGCATGTGAAAGTACAGTGTTCAAAACTGTATAATATTCTCCAAACTGTTTGCACAGCGCTAACACATTTGCGCGGGTTTAGCGCAGGACTAAACTGTTAGCCTGGTGCAAACACATTTGCCCGGTGCTAAACTTTGCCATATTCAAAACTGATCTGCAAATTATCCTACTTAGGTAGACTCTGGGCAAACATCTAAATTAGCATCTCATTATGCCCTGATTTGCATGCAGTTTGCAATGGGCTAATGGTTTAGCCCTGAGCTAAACCCGCGCAAACGTGAGAGCTCCGCAAACAGTTCGGGGAATATTATACAGTTTTGAACACTGTACTGTCACATGAACAGCTGCCTGCAGCTGTACTGGGACAACACAGCATAGGTATAGATGGTGATGGTGCTGCATGCAACTGTCGCACTGTATGTCATGCTACAGTACACAGCAGACACTACAGTAGCAAGGGGACCAGTAGTGTGCGGACACAGCAGTGCCTATGGTATGTAGGGCAGTGCTGATGACTGCACTATACACAGTGACAGGCCCAACATGGAGGTGTTTACTGACAGTGGACATTACTGTTACGCTGCTGTGTGACTCACAGATGCTGCACCTCTGGCATAGGATGCTCACAGTGACATATACATGTCCAGCTTTGTGTGCTGTGGCAGTTGTACAGCTGTGTGATATGTGGCCAGGGGGCATATATTATCAGAAAGGCACACTGGTGTTGGGGTATTCCCAGTACTGGCCCATGTGCACTGCATGATGTGTCCCAGTCTTGTGGCCACACCTGGTCTGTGGCACAGCCTGGCCACCTGTACACTCTCCCCTCAACATCCTCCATGCCCACAGTGCTGTATGTGTGTGCTGGCGTCTGTTGATGTCCACAAAAGAGTGGTCCACAGGAGTGTGCTGTATGGCCACACTGCCATGCTGTCCACTGGCGGCAGGGTCATCACTTACTGCCTGGCATGGCTGGGACTGGTAACAGATGATGGCATCATTGTGATGCCATCAGTGAGCAGCATGTTTCCTCTATGTCTGGCTTTGTCTATGTGTCATATTTATTTGTTAGGGTCAGGCAAAGCTGCACAAAAGCCACGCAAACACTGCGCAAAGCCATAATGTCGCACAAAGCTGATTGCCCAGGGTTAAGACTACCTTTTCCTGGGAGGTAATGTGCACCGCTTTAAGTGTCATGCTAAGTCACGTAAAACCACTTTGCATGGTGCTAGTCACTAAATATAGCATTGCGCCTGTATTCATGTACACACCCATTCAGTTTGCCCCTTGAATACATTATGATGTTGCCCGGCGTTAATGCAGTTTGCATGTGCCATTTGGCCTTTTGAATATAGCGAACCCGCGCTAATCCTGTGCTAAACCTGCACAAACAGTTTTTGCCTGGTGCAAAGTTTTGAATATCTGGCCCTATCTCTTTTATATAAACTAGTGGGTAATGAGCTATTTCTAAAAATGATCTTCTCATCCCCACAGATTATCACTGGATGGTTTCCACCATTTTTATTATTTTCTGGGACAGATCGTGTAATATCTGATACCCCTTTATGAAGCTGGGGAATGGATGTAAACAAAAATGTATTTATTAAGGTTTGTTTAATCTTGTTTTGTTACTCTGTACATAATTTTGCTCTCTGATGATATTAACTAAAAGAGAAAGTTATTCTTTAGAAGAGGCATATTGAGATTTAGATTTGTTTACCTTGTCTGCAAGTTTTATTTAGAGGGTTCTTAGAAACATTTCCCAGGTAAAGGGGGGTGAGGGGCACAAATGTATGTCCAAATCCATTCCATTGGCGTTTTTCACCCTAGTGACCACAACCAACCATCTTAGTCTTTCTCAATCCCCTTTTACCTAATTGAATTTCCTAATAAGTTACCTTGCCTATGGAGGATAAAGCAGATCTAGGTGAATAAATAATAGTGAAAATAACAGTAGCATATGGTAAATATAACAAATATAAGCAAAATCATCAATAAAGTATGATCTTCAGGCCCAGATATTCAAAAGGGTTGTGCATGGCGTAACAGTGTTGCACCATGCACAACCAACTGATGCGCCCCGGCGCGATATTCAAAATGGAAAAGTGCGCCGCACAAATCCCGATGCGCCGGAGCATATCAGTAATGTATGCAAGCACAAGTGGGGGGGGCGTGCCCATGCATAACCTGCACAGCCCGATATTCAGCCCGGGATGTGCAGAGTCATGCATACGCAACCCCTACCTGCGCCTGCACAAAGTTACACCAAAAAAAAAAGGAACAAGTGATGGCCACCCACAGGTGAGCTGCTGCATTGCTGGGCGCAACACAGCAGCTGCCACCTGTGGGTGGCCACCCGAGTTCCTGCCGCACCTGGTGGCCCCCCCCATGCCCCATCGCGGGCATCCATGTAGCAAACTCCCCCAAGTCCAATATCTCTGGTGGTCCAGTGGACCGCACTGAGCCCGATCGCGGGCATCAGTAATAGAACCCCCCCAAGTCCAATATCCCTGGTGGTCCAGTGGACCGATTGCTGCCCAATCACGGGCATCTGTACCTCATCAAATACCCCTAAGACCCTGGTGGTCTAGTGTACCCACCACCCCACCTGCCCACTGAGCCTCACTACCCCGCTCCCCCCCCGTCAGCCGGCGGGCGGCAGCACCCCACCCGCCTGCCACCCCGCCGACTGACAGCTTGGTAGGGCTGCATGCCCATTGGTTCTACAGCATGAGCCAATGGGCGTGCAGCCATACCGGCTCCTACTCAGTCCAGATAGCAGATCGATTCATTCACATATCTGGACTGCTTCTGATATGGACTACGCCCGGTAGCTCAAGCGTGAACGCCAATAGTGTGCAGCCTCTGAGTCTGTCGGCGGAGTGGGGCGGCAGGCAGGTGGGGTGCTGCCACTCGCCGGCTGACGGGGAGCAGGGCAGTGGGGCTCAGTGGGCAGATGGGGTGGGGCACACAGACCACCAGGGTCTTAGGGTATTTGATGAGGTACAGATGCCCACGATCGGCAGCAATCGGTCCACTGGACCACCAGGGATATTGGACTTGGGGGTTCTATTACTGATGTCGCGATCAGGCTCAGTGCGGTCCACTGGACCACCAGGGATATTGGACTTGGGGGTTCTATTACTGATGCCCGAGATCGGGCTCAATGCAGTCCACTGGACCACCAGGGATATTGGATGGGGGGGACTATACTGATGCCTGCGATCGGGCACATAGAAGTCCACTGGACCACCAGGGATATTGGCAGTTTTTTTGTTTTACAGGAATGCCCATGATCAGGCTGCAGGGGGCTTCGGTCCCCGACGACTGCTGCCTGGCAGGGTGCCAGGCACAAGTCCTCAGGGATCGGCACACCTGCATGCTAATGGCATGCAAATGGGGCCATAATGAGATGCAAATGGCCCCCTGTGCACCTTGCATAAATTATGGCCCCATTTGCATGTCCCCTTTTGAATATCGCAGGTGCTATGCATGGCGCAATGGCACTTGCGCCAGCACATCTCCATGCTCCACTCTGGCCACTTGTGCTGGCACATTACCACTGCACCATGCACAGTGGGGGTGGCCAGGGTGCTTTATTCAAAGCTGCTGCACCATAGCGCAGCTCCGTTGAATATCACCCAGGCCCCACCCCTGCGCAACAAAGTTGAGCTGCGCCCAGGCTTGTGCCACAGCCTGGCGCAGTTTGAATATCCCGGCCTCAGACTTAAATCATTAGTGCTAATGTGCCAAAAGGTGCCAAATTTACAAAGAATGTAAAGTGCCAGAGATGTGCAAAAATGCAAGAAGGTTCTAATTAATAAACCATTAAAGTCCTTTGTGAAGTAGGACACAATTTCACTTCTATTTTCTGATGATGGCAAGTTGTAAGAAATTCATAAGGAAATCTTATGGTGTCCACAAGTAACAGTATCCAATTCGGAGTGGGATTTTTGAATTCTTGTTTCTTTCCCAGTCTCTCTCAATATTGTCTTGTTACCAGCATTAATCAGGGCTTCAGTGGGTGAAAAACAATGGTAAAATGCCAGAGTGCTACCACAGCATACTCAATGTGCTATTTTAACCACTAAAATAGTTAATAAATATGTTTTACTTAACTCTCTTGAAGACATTACAGAAATGGATTTCCTGACATTTCTCAGTGCTTTCAACACAAAACAAAGTTTCCCTTTACCTGAATGGGAGCTCCTCTGTGGTGTTATTTTTTTTTTCAGTTCAGCCCTCAAAGGAAAGGAAGGGATCATAATTTGCCCTCAAGAGGCTGCCTGCACAGTCCCTTTCCACTTCCTGCTAGCCCACTCTGCCTCTATGTTGTGATGTTTTGTGATGTCTGTATAGGAAGAGCATGGGGGGCACTGCAAATGTATTTAACATGACTGAGGAGCTGCCATTCAGGTAAGGGAGCGCCCTGTTTTTTTTCCTAAAAGCACCAAAAAGGTGGTCTTTAAATCCTTAGTGTTCCCACTACCATACAGCCCCATAAATCTTCCCATTCTTTGAAACATAGTAAACATATTTTCAGTGGCATACTGTACATAGCAATGACCACCACAATGTCATATGAGGGATTGAAGTAAGTAAAAAGACCCAACAGTGAGTTACAGTAAATGTTTGGAGTCAATGCATGCCCAGATGTGTAGTGAGTTATGAGGCACTAGAACTGTGAGCCTTCCACCTGGAAGTGTAGTAACACCATGCAACCAATTACTTGGGGTGTTTTATTGTACTTATAAAATGAGTACTCCGAGAAACAATTTCAAAAACAAAAGAAAATGCTAACTTTTTAAAGTATTTTTTTTGTTAAATGTTGCAATTTACAAATAATCCCTCACTACCTGTCAATCATCTGTCTTTCCACACATTCAATAGATGGAATGTTTGTCTTGGAATACAGGAATTAAAACATCTGCAAATTTCCTAGGGAAGAATGTGTATCCCCTCACGCACAACAGAAGGCTTTTAATGGACCCATAGTATTAACTTTTTCTCTGTCAAGTAAGCAGCAAAATGATAAAGATAGAAGTGGGTATTTTTCATTGTCTGCAAAGAAAGATCAGGAAATAAAATAGTGAATAGTTCTTACTTTTTTTCAAATGGTTTATGTGCATAAAAAGGGGATTATAAGAAGATAGAATATGTCTTTCTTTCTTTCTTTCTTTCTTTCTTGTGTTTTAAAGGAGTTTGCTTATTTTTTGCATTGTTAAAGTTTTTTTTTTTTTATTTAGTGAGGGAACTTGGCAGCCTTGTTTGTAATGGCAATCATGGATGTGTGAAGTGTATCACAAATTTTATGTTATTTGCCAAAATTCCAAATCCCACTGCCTGAATGTGGTCCAGCCCATGTATTTGTGAGGGATTAAACTCTGGGTCTCAGAACCTTTCAGCCAATTTGGAGGCAGGACATTTCCAACCCATTTTATTAAAAAGTTATTAGATCACGTACCCTTTCTAAGAGGTTAACTGGCTAGCATATAGACTAGTAACATTCTACAGTATTCTGGTCTGTCAAAATTTGAAAATTCTGCAGAGCCCTAGCTCTCACAAACTGATCAAACTAGCAAGGGGCTATGATAATTTGGGTAGGTTGGTATTGGTTTGAATAAAGAGGTTAAGTTGCTATGCAATTCCCAAATTTCAACCCGAAGTTTGAGCCTTATGCAGAATCTCTGATAAGATTTGGGTTGAGGCAAACATTGAACACTTGATAATTTGATTCTTTCATAGAACCATACAGTACCTGCTGCTCTACTGCATACTGTACCTCTTATTGTCAATGGAGGCCAAAATGACAATGAATATAAAGTCTATCAAGCCCAGCACTTAAAGGAAGTAGGTAATGTTTTTATTTTTTTTTAATTTTTTTATTTTAGTCTTTGGTAACCAGGTAAGGCCCACTAGGCACAAGTGCCTGTTGTCAGGGGTGACCTGGGAGCACTGGGGAAGTTATGTGACTTGTTCAGAGTCACACAGTGTTCAAGTGAAGGTTGTGGGAATCAAATCCAGATCTGCTGGATTCACCAAGCTCATTCACAGCCCATTTATTCTAACCTCTAGGCTATACTGCCAACTATCTCTTCATTTTTTCTTCTGGATTTCCTCAACTGTTCATGAAAAGTAGATAATTTGTGATACAAATATCTGCATTATGGTATTTATGAACTAAACAATGCAGTAGGAGACTGCTGACTGGCTAATTCAGGGGCTATAGTTGTGGACTTCTGTAATGAGTCTATGGTTACATATTGTATGTCAGGGCAGCTGAAACATTGACCATCAATGGTGGCAACTTGACTCTCTTTATCAGACTGTGTTTGTGAACCTGGATCATGTTTAGGGTCTTCTCCAGACCATTCCTGTCAAATTAAAAGTTCTTGAGGCAAGCCGACCAGGTGGTGCTGAGGGCTGAGGTGCTGGATGCTTTACCTCATACTGCGCCAGTGACCTGTGTTTGGGAACAACATTGGGTTACTGGAGTGCTGGCATGGGGGGAGAAGGGAGCAAGACTGAACAATTGCTCTCCTCTCCTGGGTGGGGGATCATCCTCCCATAGTCCCACCATCACCAAATGGAGGTTCAGTGATGAGCACAGGCAGTACAGGGTGACCAGTAGGGGCATCCTGCAAGACGTGTGTTCACGTGCCTCCACATGTGTACATCATGTCGGGGATGTGCAGGAGTGGGATGGGAGAAAACCCAGGAAAACCTAAAAATTACAGATTAAAAAAAGTCCTTAGGACATGATATGTGGTCTGCTTCTCCATATACATTTGTACTGGTATAAGAAGGGTTTTCTGAGTTGTTTGGTGTCAGCATGCTTCTCTTGTAGGAGTTGCCCATACATTAAACACGGGCAGCATATCCTGAGGTCTATACCATCACAGTTTAATAGGATTGCTGATATCCATTTTGGAGGAGACCTGTCATTTTAATGTGTGTTCCTGTGCTGGGACCCATAAATCTTATTAGACATGTTAATTGTTGTTGAAGCCTTACCCTGTGTAGAGTTTAAACTTTAAGTTTAAGATTATGGTGCCTAAGCTCATTTCCAATGGCATCCTTAGCAGGCAAAATACAAAATAAATTATGTTAGTAATTCTGTACAATATTTCTTACCCCAACTGGTTCAGCATGCCACAAGTGAGGGACCACTGATTGACCTAGTGCATGCAAACTGAGTGGGTGTCCAATGCTGTAGTCCAGAAACCATTGGGGGTGAAATGACCACAACACAAAATGGTGTGGCTGGATGTCCAACTGGTAGCCAGAAAGGGGAATAGCATAATAAAAGTATGGAACTTCAGCAATGCAGACATCCATAAGATGTGGAACCTGCTGGGAGTAAAACTGGGAGGACTATCAGGGATTCAAAGAGTAATGGTAAAGTGAGAGGCATTTGAATTAGCTGTATTGGAAGGGTAAGCATGGGAAAGAGGGCAAGAGGGCCACTGTGTTTCACACCAGACATAAAAGAAACAGTGACAACAAAGAGAAAGGCACTTAAAAGACACAAAGGAATCCAAAAGGAAGAAGACATGGAGGCATACCTAAGGGTAACAAAGGAGACAAGAAGGATGGTCAGAAGTACTAAGGCCAAGACAGAGCTTAGAATAGCAAAGCGGAAGACACCGTGAGATGAGGCTCTCTTCCAGCAAGTCAGAGAGAAATGGAAAGTGAAGGAGGGCATAGTGTGTCTGAAAAGGGGTTGGGAAGGATGGGAGGAGAAGAACAGAGGTAAGGCTAAAATAATGAACTAGTATTTTTGTTCAGTAGGTTGCCAGGGAAGAGGTAGGACTACTTTCAGGTTGTGGAGTGAGAGAAGAGAGGGAAGTGGCTCTATTAGTCAATTCGACAAGGTCCCTCATAGTAACTTATTAGAGAAGATGGAAATAATAGGAGTGGACAGCAGAATAATTAAATGGACCAATAACTGGTTAGATGGCAGAAAACAAAGAGTAAGAGTCTTAGGGGAATACTCTGACTCTATGGAAGTAACGAGCGGCGTGCCTCAAGGTTCTGTGCTGGGTCCTGTGTTATTTGCAATGTACATAAATGATCAACACCACAGTATAAGTAACATAGTAATTAAGTTTGATGATGATATTAAATTGGGTGAGCCAGTAGATACAACAGAACAATGAATTGAAATGAGTAAAGATCTAGCAAAAATTGAAAGCCTGTCAACCAGGAATAGGATGCCGCTTAGTGCTGAGAAATGTACTGAAATGCATTTAGGTAGACAAAATGCATCGGAGACATACACTCTAAATGAGAAGGATCTAAAAGTAACAACACAGGAGAAGGATTGTAGCATTATAGTTAATAATAAGCTTGAGTTTAAACAACATAGGACACAAATAATACAGCAAAAAAATTACATGGTTAGGAATATAAGGAGAAGTTTTATCAATAAAACAAAGGGATGTTTACTACCACTACATAGAATGTATGTGAGACACATGTGGATTATGGGTCACCACTATGGAACCCTTATACACAAGGAGAAGTCCACAAAGTGAACAGGGTACAGCAGAGTTTCACTAAAATGATCATGACACTGGGGGATAGGGCACCCCAGTGTCACTCTTATTTTCTGGGGGGTTGTGGGTGCTGAGAGGGAGGTTGGGTGGGGGGATATCTCTAATTAAAAGAAAAAAACAAATAGGCAGTCACAGTGGAACATGGCACCTGCCATGTCCAAGATAGCTGCACCATAGTACTGTGCCTGCATGACTACTATAGGGCGCTGGCCATCTTGGACATGGCGGAGTGTACCATGTACTGCCATGACTGCTGTTTGTTTTTGTTTTTAATTAGAGATATCTCCTACCAACCCTCCCTTCAGTACCCACCACCCTACCCTCTAGAAACATAAAAGTGACACTGGGGTGCCCAATCCTCATGTCATGATCAGACATTCGCCATGTTTCCCTTTATATTCCCCTACCCAACCCCTCCCTCTCAGCACCCAATATGACAACACCACCCCCGAAACATAACAATGATGCTGGGGGTGCTCAATCCCCCAGTGTTGTGATCACCAATCCATTTTTATGTTGTGGTGACCCCCCCACCCAACACCACACATGCACGACTATATTTTTTTTCAATCACCCACCCCACCTGACCCTTCCTCTCAGCAACCACTCCCCCACCAAAGAAACATAGCAGTGATG
The DNA here is from genome assembly GCA_016271365.2 of Neoceratodus forsteri. Taxonomy (NCBI): domain Eukaryota; kingdom Metazoa; phylum Chordata; order Ceratodontiformes; family Ceratodontidae; genus Neoceratodus; species Neoceratodus forsteri. The sequence goes on from CM028133.1 coordinate 562,706,461, forward strand.
CTGGGGGGTGCCCAGTCCCACAGTGCAGGAATTCTCGGTCTTAATTTTTTTTTTATACCTGTAAAAAGGAAACCATCCATCAACACCTTTGTAGCTGTTAGACTCCCACCACCCAACCCTCCCACTCGGTATCTACCAACCCACCCCCCAAGCCCTTACTTACCAATCATTGGTCCAGTGTGATGTAATCCTCTCTGGATTGCAAACATGTCTTCACTCTTCAAAGCTGGACCACGAACTAAGGAAACAGGTATGCAGTTCAATGTATTTCAATGGGGTTTTGAACTTAGTGCCATAACTAGGCCATGTTTCCATATTTTTGCCCCCAGTTTTCAGCATGCCTTCTTTGGGACCCCATTTCATGAACAATGGCACTGTCATTAGGGAGATCTGTCCCAAAAGGAGATTTTGTGGTACATGTGCAAAATCACCTTTCTGCAAGAGTTGAAAATTTTCTCTGCTCTTGTTCATGAGGTGGGGCCATTAGGCTATGTTGAATAGTTGGTATCAAAATATTAAAAACACAAAGTTATGAGCCTGCATTGATTTTTACGGACATGGGCTTGTAACTTTGATAATTTTCAATATCTCCACCTATTCAAATTCCCAAATTTACAACATAGCAATAGCTTTACAGCACCTAATGAATGTAACAGATATCAGTTTACAAATCCTGGCCAAATTTCTTTTTTTATATATCCTGAACGGTGATTTTGCATTCCCTGCACAAATTACATTTCAGGCAGGAGTTGAAAATTTTCTTGGTGCTTGTTCATGAGGTGGGGTCATAAGAAGGCTATGTTGAAAATTTGCTGGAAAAATATTACAAAATAGCCAAGTTATGAGCCTACATTGACTTTTGCGAACACAGGCTCATAACTTCAGTAAGTTTCAATATTTTTACCCCAAATTTACAACATAACATTATATTTACAGTATCTCATAAATGTGACAGCTGTCCTTTTTCAAATCCAGGGCAAAATGTTTTTTTTACATCCCAAAAGGTGATTTCTCGCTCCCTGTATGAAATCACATTTGAGACAGGAGTTGAATATTTTCTCTGCCTTTGTTCATGAGGCAGGGTCATAAAAGGGCTATGTTCTAAATCTGGCGTAAAAATAACTATGTCAAATTTTGCAAACACAGACTCATAAGTTTGGTAATATTCAATATTTTTACCCTCAAATTTTCAACATATCTATTTATTTACAGCACCTCATGAATGTGACTGCTGTCATTTTTCAGCTCCTACCCAAAATGTGTTTTTGCATCCCGAAAGTTGATTTTGCAGTCCCTGTGTGAAATCATCTTTAGGCCAGGAGTTGAACATTTTCTCTGCCCTTCTTCATGAGGCAGGGTCATAACAAGGCTATGTTGAAAATTTGGTGTAAAAATATTACAAAACAACATATGTATGACCCTGTGTTACATTTTGTGAATACAGGCTCATAACTTTGGTCATTTTCTATATTTTTACCCCAAATTCCTCACCTACAGCCTTATCAGCTCTAGCCAGAGTTTGTTTTTATAGTTTGCATCATTTTGTAATGTTACTCTAAGTGAATTACTTGCATATTGCATTTATCTGTTACCTGTTTCGTTATATAGGGTCTGTTTTGTTCCGATATATTGTACTGTATGTTGAGTTATCATTTTATGTTGTGCTTGATTCTTTGTAGCCGTACCAAGCTCCAGGTCATGATTAAAAAGGGCCTTGACTCAATGTACTTTCCTGGTTAACAAAGTGATAGATAGATAGATAGATAGATAGATAGATAGATAGATAGATAGATAGATAGATAGATAGATAGAAAGAAAGATTGACAGACAGACAGACAGACAGATACATAGATATAGATAGACAGACAGATAGATTAATGAACTGTTCACTGGGCAGAGGAGTAGTCCTCAGAGATTGGAAGACCACTGATTTGGTTCCTCTAGTCTGTAGTTTCCTGGCTCATCTGGTTCATCTTTACTTCCAGTGTTACGTAGTCAGCCTAATGTCTTGAGTGTGGATGGTAATAGAAGCCATACTGAGGTAAAGACTGGTGGTTTCTTGAGGTAATTGAGATGCAAAATGATAGAAACACAGAAACAGAAACTGTCAGCAGATAAGGACCACAAGGCCCATCCAGTCTGCCCTGAAGACCTACACTTGTTTGTGACTACTGACCTTATCTGATCAGTGACTTTTCACCACTCCTTCCCACCTCCAAGGTTCTCTTATACCTATCCTAAGCATGTTTAAATCCTTCCACTGTACTCCCCCCACCACCTCCTGTGGCAGACTATTCAATGTGTCCACCATCCTCTCTGTGAAGAAGAATTTCCCCACAATCTGCCCCCAACCAGTTTCGTATCATGCCCCCTTGTTCTTGTACTCCTCTTGTATTGGATGATGTCTCCCCCTGCACCTTGTTTATGCCTTTAAGGTACTTGAAAGTTTCTATCATGTACCCCCTCTCCCTCCTCTCCTCCAGCAAATACCTATTAAGGTCCTTCAGTCTCTCCCCATATGTTTTCTGGTGCAAGCCCTGTACTATCTTAGTTGCCCTTCACTGGACTGCCTCCATCCTGACAATGCCCTTGTGAAGATGTGACCTCCAGAACTGCACACAGTACTCCAGGTGAGGCCTCAATAGTGTCTTATACAATGGCATCACCATCTCCCACCTTCTGCTAGTAATACCTCTGCCTGTGCACCCCTGTATATCACTGGCCCTCCCTGCAGCCTTTGTACTCTGCTTGGGCACCTTTAGATCATCAGAAATGATAACCCCTATGTCCCTTTCTTCCTTGGTGTTTGTCAGGCACTCTCTCCCCATCCTGTAACTCTCCCCAGGTTTCTTTGTCCCAGGTGCATAATTTTGCACTTATTAGAATTTAACTTCAGCTGCCACAAATCAGACCATGTTTCAAGCTTCGGCAGGTCTCTCCTCATTTTTTCCACTCCTTCTGGAGTAGCCACCCTGTTGCAGATCTTGGTGTTATCTGCAAACAGGCAGTCCTTTCCTTTCAGCTTCCAACCCTACTGCAATGTCACTGATGAAGACATTAAACAGGACAAGGCCAAGGACTGATCCCTGTGGTACCCCACTGGTCACCTCCCTTTCCTCAGATTGGATACTGTTTACCACCTCCCTCTGCTTCCTGTCCATTAGCCAGTTCCTAACCCAGTCTACCACCTTGTACCCCATGCCCAGACTACCCATCTTGTTAACCAGCCTCTTATGTGGGACAGTGTCGAAGGGCTAACTGAAATCGAGGTAGGTGATGTCCATGCCCCCCCGATTTACTTTCTTCATCACTCAGTCAAAAAAGTTTATAAGATTTGTCTGACACAACCTTCCTGCTGTGAATCCATATTGCCTTGGATCCTGGGCTCAGTTGGATTCTAGGTGTGCTACTATTCTTTCCTTAAGTAGTGCCTCCTTGATCTTCCCCACTACTGAGGTGAGGCTGACTGGCCTATAGTTCCCTGTCTCCTCTCTACTCCCACTTTTGTGCAGGGGGACAACGTGCACCCTCTTCCAGTCCACTGGGACCACTCTTGTGCTGAATGACTCAGTGAACATACTGTAGCTGCCAGAGGTACCACTAGCTTTTTTTGCAGCTCTTTTAATATCCATGAGTGTATGCCATTTGGCCCCATGGCTTTGTCCACCTTCAGTTTCATGAGCTCCTCCAGGACTCTCTCCAATGTGAATGGACTGGTGTCCCCATCCCCCTCCCCCCATATACTGGTTGCACAACTGTGGTCCCTGACCCCTTCATTCTTCTGTGAATACGGAACAGAAGTATTCATTTAGTATTTCTGCCTTTTCAAGGTCCCGCTCCTTACACTCTCCTTCCTCCCCCATTAGCCTTACATTCCCCCCAATTTTTCTCTTTTCACTGATGTACCTATAGAATTTCTTGTCACCTTTTTTCACTGTCTGCACTAATCCTTCGTCAGTCCATGCCTTAGCACTTCTAACAGCCTTCCCCACTTCCCATAGTCACTCTAGGTACACCTCCCTGTCCTTCCCCCTTTAGGTCTCCTTATTTTTCCCGAAAGCCCTTTTTTTAGCCCTCACCTTGTCTGCCACCTCTTTCGAGAATGAGAACCACAGTGGCTTTCTTCTTTTCTTGCCTTTGGCTACCAACCTGATGCATTGGTTAGTCACTTCCAGTATGGGTCCTTTTAGGTGCCCCCACTGCTCTTGGACCCCCCCTTGCTCCCCTCTTTTCTAGGGCCTCCTTTATACATTTTCCAATTTCTGTGAAGTTTGCTCTTCTGCATTCTAAGACATTCGCCTTTGTGTGACTTGCCTGAGTCCCTTTCCCCATGGTAAACTGCATCATGTGGTGGTCACTGGACCCCAGTTGTCCTTCTACCCAGGCATCCATTATTCTGTCCCCATTGATCAGTTCTAGGTCCAGAATTGTTCTGTCCCTAGTGGATTCAAACATTAGCTGCCTTAGACCTACCCTTGTAGGGAATCTAGGCTGTCTCTACTTCTGGCTGAAACAGCTGTTTGGGTGTTCCAGTCCATGCCCAGCATATTAAAGTCACCCAGCAGTAGAATTTCCCCTTTAGTTTCCACCATAAGTATTTCATCCACTAGCTCCTTGTCCACTTCCTCCTCCTGTGCTGGAGGCCTGTAGATCACCCATGTGCATATTGCTGTGCCATTTCCAGGCTCAAGGGTGACCCACAGTGCCTCAGCCTGCACCTTACTACCCTGCACTTCTGTTGCCTTAATTCCTTCTCTGACATGCAGAGCCACCCCCCCTTCTTACTCCCCCCGGCACTCCTGAACAGAGCATAACCTTGTACATTTATGTTCCATCCATGATTTGCAGTGTGCCACATCTCAGTTATTGCTGCTATGTCCAAGTCCTCCTCTATTAACAAGGCTTCCAGGTCTGGGATTTTATTCCCCAGGCTGCAGGCATTAGTTACCATGGCTTTCCATGTACTGTAGCCTCTCCTCCCTCTGCCTCTGTCTTTGCCCTCCTGCTTCTTCCTCTGCCCCAGTTATAGTTCTTTTGTGGTCCCAATTTCTCTACTTCTCCCCCTCTGTCTGCCTCAGTTGTCCCTGTTTTGGACTCATTTTCCAGCCCTACAATTATGGTTTCTGTATCTTGTGGGAGTGGGCTGGTTGAGTTTCTTTGCTCCTCCCCCCCCAACTAGTGTAAATGCCCATCAACGAAGCGTTTAAACTTCCACTGAGGACTGCTTTCCCCTTCCTGTACAAATGCAGTCCATCAGAACTATACAGGGATCCATCATTCCAGGTCGGTCCCCAGTCCCCAATGAAGCCTTATCCCTTCTTTCTTTCTGATATGGAGATTCCTATCTCCCCTGCCATGGAATGGTAGCACCTCCGAGAATGTCATGAAGCTTGCCACCTTCCTCATGCACCCTCCCAACTTCCTGACATCTTCCTGTACCTGCTGCAAGCTAACCCTGTCTTTGGATAGATCATTTATTCCAAGGTGAACAATGACCTCCAGCCCCCCTCCTTGCCACCACTTCAGTGATCCTCAGGATCTGCACTCCTTCCCTCTGGGCTGTGCCTCCTGGAAGGCACTTGACCTCTCTTTCCTCCTTGCTATCTGTTCCCAGATCCAGTCCCCAAACAATGGAGTCCCTCACCAGGAGTAACTTCTTCCTATGGGGTCCTCTGCCTCCCGTTGCTTGGTCTCCTGGAGAACCATCACCTTCTCCCTGGTCGCAGCCTCTGGTTCCCTTGTGAGATTTTCCTGCTCCTCCAGAACAGTGTAGGCATTCCTGAGCTTGCTCAGATGAGGGATGTGCCTCTGACCCCCCTTCCTGACCCTCCCTGAGCCAATCATAGTCCATCCTGCCATCTGCTTGGGCAGTCGCTGTGGCAATGGCTGGTGACATGGTGGCCTCTGGGTGATTATAAAGGTCCACAGTACTCCTTCCAGCTTGGCCCAGAGACTGGTGACCTTCTCCCTCAGCCCAGAGAGGTGCCTGAAAATGGGGCAGCAATGCAGCTCCCAGAATGTTCTCCTGAAGAATGCTGCATCACATCCAGAGTACTGCACCACTCTCTGCATCTTCCTTTTGTTTTCTTGTTTAACACCACATTATCTTGTGCTGTGATACTTAAATATTTTTCCTTCTGCTCACTGTGTTATGTGTTTTTTTCTTATCCCTTTGTTGCTGTCTTCACTTTTCTCTTTTTCCTCTATGTCCCCTCTTATTGACTAATCTTTCTCTGTTTTATTGTGGGGTACTACCCTGACACAGCTGTCTAGCTGTGTAGCTGTATGTTCCACAGCTCTGTACCTGAGCAAGCTGTTGCAGTGTGTCACCAAGGTGTGCGCCTATAAAGTTGTATCACCACAGGGAGTGTGGGAATGGAGGAGGGCAGGGTGGGCCTAATCCCCTGGAATAGCTGTGTGGAAACAGTCAGCTAGCAGCTCCTGTGTGCTCATAATCACCTCCCAATGGCTCCTGCAACAAACAAACAAGGAAAAAAACCCTCAATAGTACCTGAAACAAAGACAGGAGCAAACTTTCCAGCACTAATAATGTACTGTGCTGAATAAATGTAGATATGAAGAACCTGTGTGCCTCATGCTGCGACTCTGATCCACCTGTCCTCAGCTGTGTGGAACTCGGTGTTACCCTCCTTCCCTCTCTGTCAGAATAGTAACTGCAAACAAAACCAGAAAATCTATGCTGTACAAGCACAATGGAGTCTTCCAACTCCCCTTCCGATCCACTGGCCAGAAGGACTGTTGAGCGAGCCTTTCAGTGGGCCAGTTAAACACCTCCAGAAGTTTGAATCTGACCTCTCCTGACTCGTGGATATTTAGAATTGGTGCCTCACTCCTAGCCACTCCAGTTACTCAGCTTTTTAACTTGTCCATTAGCACCTTCATAGTGCCTTTGGCCTAGAAATCTGCCAGAATAATACTGGTCTTCAAGAAAGGTGATCCAAAAATTCTGTCCAATTATCGCCCCATTGCACTTCTACCTACCCTATGCAAGAGCTTGGAAAAACCTATTCACCGTCAGATCTCTACCTATTTATTAATCTTCAGTCACTAGTTCAACATGGTTTCTGGGCTGGTCACAGCATCACTACAGCTCTCACCCAGTTCTCTAGCAAGGTTAAGTCCAACATGGACACTGGCCTACTTACTGGGGCCGTGTTCATTGACCTCACTAAAGCATTTGACCTGGTTAATTGCCCTCTGCTTGTGCACAAGCTTCAGTGTCTTGGAGTGTCTGGTCCCACCTTAGCCTAGATCAGCAGTCACCTATCAAACCATTCTCAATCTGTCTCCTTCAATAATGTCCTTTCTTCTCCAGCTCCCATCTCATGTGGCATCCTTAAGGATCCATTCTTGGACCCCTGCTTTTCTCCATTTTCATCAATGATTGTCCCCCATCCTTCCCCGACTGCAACTCCATCATGTATGCTGACGACTTGGTGCTCTACTCATCCGCTTGTTCTGTAACTGACCTGAATGTTCGCATGCCGTTAGCATTCCAAATGCTCCAGTCCTGGCTCCAAACCAATCCCCTCATCCTCAATCTACCTAAGACACAGGCTATGCTCTTTGGGTCTGCTAGAAAAGTTCATTCTGGGATCCCCAAGCTTTGCTTGCGCTGCTGTGATGGGTCTGTAGTCCTGTTCCACCGACCCATTCAAATACCTTGCTGTGACTCTAGATTCCACTCTTAATTTCTCTTCTCACTTAAAGGACGTGTACAGATCCATCAACAGTAAGACTGGCACTGCATACTGGATGCATCACTCTCTAACCCCTGCTGCTAGGATCTCTGTGGCCAGAGATGTCTTGCTTCCTAGGCTTCTGTATGCCCTCCCCATGTTTTCCCAAGCTAATGGTGGTATTCTTCAAAAATGGGATACCACCTGCAACATCTGCAGATTTTCCCTGTCTGCCCCTTGCCTTACTCACCACTGTCTCCTGTACTCCACCCTACACTGGCTTTCCCCCCAAAATCTGCGCTTATACACTCTGGGATGCTTCACTGACTCCATGACAAGACCTCCTCTCCCGGACAGCACTGGGGCCATGCTCACACCGGTGTCACACTCCCACCTACTGAGATCCTGTAATTCCTCCTCACTCTCCATCCCACTCTGTTCCACAAAAATTGGGGAACAATCTTTCTCTCACTATGCCCCAAATTCTGGAACTCACTACCTCCCAGCCTCAAATGCTCTCCATCTCACTACTCCTTCAAAACTGCACTTTTTTCTCACCTACATGCACTTGATTCCTGTGACTGTACCTGACCACCCCTCTTCTCTTGCTTCACTTAAGCCGCTTACCACTGTCACTGTTTATTATTGACTGCTTTGTCCTGTATTCCCTTACCTGCTTCCTTCCATCCCATTAGTAATAGCAGTGGGACTGTAGAAATATACAATTTGATTGCACGCCACTGCTCCATGAAAACAGGCTGTATTCTCTCCAGTTTAAACTATGCATGCAAATCAATAGTCTGCCTGATACACATACCATTCGTATTGCTCCTCCCTCTCTGTCGGCTATAAATACTCTCTCTCCATTCCTCCACAGCGGGGTCACGAGGGTAACAGATTGGAGCTGCCCTCCCCAGCCAGCCAGTGCATCCGAGCCCCCAACCGAAGCTGCTTGTGAAGGTACAGACGCTCCGCTGAATTGGAGTCTCTGTTAGCCCTGCCTCGCCCACCACTGCCCTTGGTGAGCTCCTCACTTTATTTCAATCACTCACATGACTCCAGAGCCCATCAGCTCACTCTCCCATTTGCAGCTTATCAGCTGCTACCACTAGTGGCCGCTATACCTCTGCTCAAGCATTTCTCTACTTATTTTTGCCAATATGCTGCCTTTTCTACCCCTGCTATTTTTCTCACTTGCCCCACTGGCATCCCTTCCCCCAGCTGTCCTCCCGAAATGGGAGCCTCCCCCACTCATGCCTCCCTGCTTTATCCCCCAGCCCAACTATGCAAACTCTCACCAACATCAAGTCCACACCAAAGTGCACAACTGGGCCATTAGCGCTACCATTCTGCCCCCCTCTTTTCACCCAGGTCATACTGTTCTCCACATCCCAGCCCTCCATAGCCCTCCGCCTGCCTCCTCAGATACCACCCCTACCCCCAGGCCCAAATACCTCTGGCATAAATCCAAATAGTATATCATACTGCTACTCCTCCTGGCCAGGGATACTAAGGCCAACCCTGGACCCACCACCCCAAACGCTCCCACCCTGTTTTTGTTCCCTAAAGGTCTCAGGCTCCTGCACCTCAACTCCTGCAGCTTACTAAACAAAATAACCATGCTACAACCAATTGCTCTATCCCATTGTCCTGATATTCTGATCATATCTGAAACCTGGTTAAAGCCTCATCACACCGATGCTGAAGTATCCATCCCTGGCTACTCAATCATCAGACATGATCGACTAGGGAAAAAGAGAGGTGGTGGAACAGCCATGTACATCTCCTCTAGGCTGCAGTTTACCATGGTGCAAATTTCCTCCCTTCCAGCCCACATCGACTCTTTCCTAATCAAACTCTTACTTCCGCTTATCACCCCAGTGTACATTGCAGGTACCTACTGCCCCCCCGGCACCCCCCCTGCCTGACATCCTAGCTCACCTGGACACACTAAAGATCTTAACCACGGGAGGAAAGCTTCACACCATCAGCAATTTTAACCACAACTGGCTAGCCAAAGATAAGGCCCACCTCAGGACCAAGATCAAGGCTCTAATTCTCACACAACTAATTGTGGACCTCACCCGGCTAAACCACAAAACACAAAATCACTCACTCCTGGACTGGGTTCTATCCTCCCATCCCCACAGGATCCTACATGTGGGTCTGCTCCCAGACTCCCTAAGTGACCACCACATGATCTTCATGATCAGAAAAGTGCACAGGCCCGCCACTTCCCCCCTAAGATACTGCGCACAAGGTCATATAATTCCCTGGACCTAGCATCGCTCTTGCAAGACCTAGGACATGTAGACTGTTCCTTCATCACAGCGGCCCCATCTATTGACTCCGCATTTGCAACTTTCAAGTCCAAATTCCTAAAAGTATGAGACCACTATGCCCCCCTGCGCACAATAAGGGTCAGAGGCGTACATCTTCCCTGGATCACCGCTGATATCATCAGCCAATGCCACTCCAGGGACCATGCATGGAAAGTCCACAAGAAACTGGGCACCCAGGCATCCTTCCAATGCTACAGAGCTCGCTGCAGCTCCTGCACTAAACTCATTCACCAGGCAAAGAAGAACTACTTCCTATCGGCTTTCAGCGCAAACCTTAACCACCCAACAAACTTTTGGATATCATTCAAATCCCTTTTCTCCCCACCCCACCCAACTACCACCACCGACATTGTCAATACAAGGCACTACCATCACCGATCCCTGCGAGGTAACCACTGGTTTCAACACCTACTTCTCCAGCTGTGCTGATTCGCTCCTATCGTCCTTCTAGCACCCACCCACTCCATGCCCCCCCACCAAGAGCACTCCTACTGACCATACAGCTTCTCCTTTCACCCTGTATCCCTGGCCAAAGTACTCAAATCCCTATGATCTCTGAACCCTAACAAAGGTAAATACCCCACGGCCCTGGATGCCAAGATGTTATGTTTGTCCGCTCCAGCCATAGCCGCCCCACTAGCCGATCTGTTCAACCTCTCCTTCTTACTAGGCAAATTGCCAACTGAATGGAAACAGGCTACCGTCATACCCCTCCCAAAAGGGGGTGACCCCTCCTCCCTGGGTAACTATCGCCCCATCTCCCTACTCCTGATTCTGGCAAAACTACAGCAATGTCTTGTCCTTGCCCAACTTTCTCCCTATCTGGATGCCTCCTCCTTCTTCACCCCATACCAATCTGGTTTTCGTAAATCACACTCAACTATCACTTCCCTGCTAAGAATCACTGATGACATACTCACCGGCATGGACAAAAGCCACATCACCTCTGCCATCTTTATAGACTTGGCCAAGGCTTTCGATACCATCTCCCATACTCTGCTCCTTTCTAAACTAAAAGATGCCGGTCTCTCCAAGCCGGCCTCCAACTGGTCCCATGACTACCTGGTGGGTAGGCACCAGGTTGTAAAAATTGCCTCACACATCTCTAAGCCCCTACCAGTTACTTCTGGCATCCCCCAAGGCTCAGTCTTGGGCCCACTGCTCTTCTCCATATTTTTAAATGACCTCCCATCAGCCTGTCATTACTTATCCATCCAAATGTACGCGGATGACACAGTACTGTATGCCACGGCCCTTCCACAAGAGAGGTGGCTGATCTACTACAGCAGGATTTCAACACCATCCAGGACTGGTTCTGGTCAAGCCAACTATTCCTAAACCCTAAGAAAACTATGTTGCTAACCTTCGGCTCACAGCAAAGATTCTCCTGCAAAGCCCCTTGCCCCCCTTTCCTAACACTTGACGGGACCCTCCTGGTAGCATGCACCACTTTCAGATATTTAGGCATCTGGCTCAATCAGCACCTAGATTTCACCACTCATATTGATTTCATCCATAAGAAGCTACTCCATAAACTCGGCACCCTATATAGGAACAAAGGCTGCCTCCCCTCTCCAGCCAGGAAAGCTATTGTTCAAAAGATGATCCTCCCAATACTCGGTTATGGTGACATAGTCTATGCTACTGCTCCCTCCTCCTCCTTAGCCAGCCTTGACACCCTTTTCTACTCCTTCTGTCGCTTTATCCTTGACTGCCCACAAACAACCCACCACTGCGCCTTGTATAGCTCCCTAGCCCTGCCGTCCCTCCAAGACCACAGATTAACCTAGTGTGCTAGGTCCACAGCCAAATTTTGGTCCCAGACCCTTCCCCCCTACCTGGCCTCTCTCCTCTCTCCCCCGCTTACTCCCTCAGAAGCACGGACCCCAGGCTACTCCATGTACCCTTCATGTGCACAACCAAAGGACAGGCAGCATTCAAATTCTGTATCCCCCAGCTTTGGAATGCCTTGCCAGCCGATATACGACAGTCACCCAACCCCCGACACCTCATTCTCCTACTCAGCACCCATTTCTCCTCCAGCTGTTCTTGCTTTACTTAGCTCCCACTATGTACTTGGATTTTGTGTTCTCAGATGGGTTTCTGTGTAATTTTATCCATTTGTGTTTCCCCCTCCTCTGTTTCCTTTGTTTCTATCTGCCGATTGTCTGTATGGCAAGTGGCCCCCTCACTGTGATGTTTAACTACTGTACCCTGTGATGTACTATTTTTCTTGGGACTTGTCCCCCAGATCGCATCTGGAATCGAGCAACCCTGCACAGTATGCCTTCCTGGTTAAACTCATAAATAAATAAATAAATAAATCCCTGTGTGGATGGCTACTGCTACATTGTATGTTCTGTTCCACAACTATCCTTTTGTGTTATATCTACTGTGTTCTGTATTATTTGCTGCATTTGTACTTCACCTTTGTTTTGTTATTGTAAACTGTATATTGTACTCTCCAGGGTCGTGCTTGAAAAGAGGCAGGGTTTTCCCTAATGCACCTACCTGGTCAACAAAAGCTAATAAATAAATAAATAAATTGGCCAGCCATTAATCCCCCAGAACAGCTGTGTGGAAACAATTAGCCACCACCTCCTGTGTGCTCATAATCACCTCCCAACAGCTCCTGCAACAAACAAACAAATGAGGAAAACCCCCAACAACAGCTATTGAAACAAAGAAAGGAGAAAACTCTCCACCACTTAAAAGGTACTGTGCTGAAAAATGTTGATATACAGAAACTGTGCACTTCATGCTGCGGCTCTGATCCGTCTGTACTTAGTCATGTGGAACTCAGTGTTCCCCTCCTTCCCTCTCCATCAAAATGGTAACTGCAAAAAAAAAAATTAGAAAATCTGTGCTGTAGAAGCACAATCGAGTCCTCCAACCCCATTTCCAATAGTCAGCATGGGTTCATTATGGGGAGTTCATGCCAGATGAACCTAATTAAGAGTTCATTGAGTGCGTAACAAGGGTGGCTGACAAAGGACAGGCAGTAACTATACTGTACCTGGACTTCAGTAAGGCATTTGATTCCATCCTCCACAGAAGACCAGTAAGAAAATTAGGGGATTGGTGGTATAAGAACATTTAGAAAATGGCCTTTTTATTTGCTGGGTTCTGATTGGCTAGTACCCCTGCCAGGGGGGTACACTAGCTTTCAATGAGCCAGCAAATAGAAGTATGCCATCACCGACCCCATCACTAACATAACTAATATCATAGAGTCAACCCTGTTTGCTAATTGGCCCAAACCTGGCAACTCAATTCAAAATCGCCTCCATTTTTTTGTCTCACTAAGCGAGACATAGCGCTTCCCAGTCATACTACCCCACTGTGGGCAGATAACATAAAATTGTGCATGTAATCACCCATCGTCCAAAGTGTAGCCTCATTTAACAGTTTTTGTTTCTGTATCATTTTCCCTTTCTTTCTCCTCCCGTGGCTCAGACTCGGATTCCTGATCCCATGGCCTGGACACCAGCTCCCCTGAGTCAGACTCCCATGGCTCAAACTCCCGCTCCCGTGGCTAGGATTCCTGCTTCCCTGGCTGAAACCACATAATCCAGTGCAGTCACAACAGTTTGAAAAAATATAAAAAAAAGCGTCACTCTCATAACTGTCATTTCAAAATGCACAGTGCGAGCTCATGGCAACAAACTGTCTGCCTGCACAAAACTGCAATGTGCAACTTGACGCAATCGGCGATCCAGTGCTCCAAGAGCTGCAGACCTTCAGTTTTCTTTTCTGTCTCCTGCTTTTACTGACACTCTGACAGGATACATATAAAAAAAAAAACACTTTGCAGTCACAACAGTCCCTACAAATGAAAAAAAAGCGTCACTCTCATAACTGCCATTTCAAAATGCACAGCGTGAACCTCTCCCTGTTTACTGCAACAAACTCTCTGCCAGCACAAAACTGTGATATGCAACTTGCCACGATCGGCGAACCAGTGCTCTAAGAGCAGCAGACCTTCAGTTTTCTTTTCTGTCTCCTGCTTTTACTCACAGGATACATATGAAAAAAAAAACCACTTTCACCAATGGGGTGACATAATACTGTCTACAGCAAACAAAAGACACAAACTAACGGGGGTGGGGGCTAAAACAGCACACTACCAGAAGTACAGGGACTATTTTGCATCAAAAGAAGAAAAAATGAAACTGTAGTCATTTTTATAGAATTACTTCACATTTTTCATTGTAATCATGCAAAAATGACACAGCCCATTTTCTAAGTGCAATAATACCCTCCAGGGTGGGCAATACGGGCAATACCAGACCTTCCAGGGGCTATAAGGCCCTTCACCCATGGCATAGGGCCTATTACACCCCTGGGCAGTCCAGTATTGCCCAATACCGCCCACTCTGTCGGGTATTACTGCTGCATAGCAACATGGGTAGAAAGATGGATGGGGGCGGGCACAGGGTATTGGTAAAGGAAGAATTTTCAGATGTTATGAAGGTAATTTAAAAGATGTTAAAGAGGTAATCTAAGAGCTAATGTAAAGCAATTTGATGCATACAGTACTTGATAGGAGGGGAGCAAAATGCCAAGTCTACAGCGGTAAGAGTCTTTGGAGCTATTATAAGCAGTAAACTTAAAATTTGAAATCAATACAACAAAGCATACTGTAAAGCTATCAAGATGGGTTGTATAGGTAGGGGGGTTGAAAACAGGACTAGGGAATGTGATATTGCCTTTTTATCAGTCACTGGTTAGACCCCATCTAGAGTACTATGCACAGTTTTGAAATCATCATTTAAAAAAGGATCAGTATAGATTGAAGCAAGTGCAATGTACAACTAAAATGATTTATGAACAGTGAGGAAAATCATATGAAGAAAGGCTGACAGACCTAAATATGTATATATTTGAGGACAGAATGGAAAGGGGAGGCATGAATGAAACATACACATTTATAAGTGGAATAAACAAGGTTGATAGTGGAGTTCTGGTTACCAGAAATGGCACCACAGTGACAAGGGAACAGAAGCCAGCCCAGTGGCTCAGAGGGCTAAGGTGCCAAGGAACTTACCTCTCGCTATGCCAGGGACCTGAATTCAGAAATGAGCTCCAATTGCTGAGGTTGGTGGGGGGTGGAGGGCTGATAGTGGGTCAAGCAGATTCCAGCAGCTCTCCTGTCCTGGATCAGGGTGGGGGATCATCTTACTCCTTTACTAAAATTAGGTGGAGGCCTGGTTGTTGTGCCAATGCAAGAGTGGCAGACTTGTGGTCAGAGGAGGGGGAATCATGGTTTCAGGATGCATGTATGCCTCCACACACCTGTGTTTGCTGTGCCACTGCAGCTAGTGGGAACTCAGGGAGAAAAAGGAAACAGTGGTCAGCTTGTGCTTCATGAAGTCCTGTCCACCAGCCCTTAGCCAGGCAGTGATGTCCAACCAGGACCCAGGTACTAGATGTGTGTCTCCAGGTGGGGGGACGATGACCTTCCCCCACCTGGCCCTTACCACAGGGGGCAAACCATGAAGGTCTCAAGATCTCAGTTTTGGTTGCAGCTTAGGTAGGAGCTGGTGGAGAGGCATGGATAGGACCATCGAGCCTGACTGGGTCGATCAGCAGGAAAAAAGATTTGTGAAGAAAGAGACCACAGAAAGTACCACTTCATGGAAAGGGTTGTTGATAAATGTAATGGGTTACTATTGGAGGTTATTAAACCTGGATCTTCTGATAATTATAAGAAAAGATTAGATACGTACAAGGGGTTAGCTGTCTCTAGTTCAGGGAATAGGATATATGAGGACAAGTGTAGGAGAGTTACTTGAAAATACAATAGAAGAGACTCAAAATGCAAATCACTTTGCACTCTTGAAGGAGACATAGCTGCCTGACTCCATCAGGGGGGACTTGGTGTCAGTCAGGAAGAAAGGGCAGGTGACTTGGTGGCACCTGGTGGTGAGAGTAAGAGGCAGTTAACAAGGGGTATCTTAGTCATACTCAATGATTAGAGGGGTGGAGAATGTGGGAAGGGGAAAGGAAAGGAAAGGAAAGGAAAGGAAAGGAAAGGAAAGGAAAGGAAAGGAAAGGAAAGGGAAGAGAAGGGAAGGGAATGGGGAAAAAGGCAAGGAAAAGGGGTGGTCACATGCCTTCCTGAAGAACTGGACATCCGGGCTATGGATATGATAGGGAGGATGGTAGAGGAGAGTGTGGTAGAGCTGGAAGTGCCAGTACATTTGGGTACCAATGATCTGGCAAACTAGACTTTGGAGACAGTGAAGCAAAACTTTCAAAGGCAGAGGGAAGATCAAAGGTGCACTCAGCTTCCCTGGCCTTTTCCAAGATCCACCCTGTGTGAGTGGTGAATAGGAAGAATAGAGTGACAAAGGAGGTGATTGAGAAGTTTAATGGGTGGTTGAAGGAATGGTGTGTGGAAGTGGGTACAGTTTATGGGGGACTGGCTTCAGGAACTGGAGGCACTTCTAGGGTGATGGCCATCAGCTAACAAAAGATGGGACCAATGTGCTGGGGTAGAAGTTTGAAATCTACATTGGTGGTCAGTTTAACTGACTGTGGGGGAGACTGTGGCTAGTGATACTACAGAAAATGGTTGGGAAGTAGGGAACCTATCTAAGATGTCCCCTGAACTAGGGACTAGGCTAAAATAATTGTGAGGCAAGCAGTAAGGCATGAGTTCATAAAATGGTAGAAAATTATACCAAAGAGGTAGGGGGCTTTCTAAGCCTACACAAAATTGCAAAAAAAAAAAAAAATAAGGAGATTGGGGAAAAATGAAGGGGGATGTCATATAAAAAATAAACAAAATGTGTGTGGGAGCAAGATGGAAAGCAATCTGCCTTAAAGCCAGGAGCCTGGAAAACAAAATCATTGAGTTCCAAGTGATGGTAGCAAATGCCTGACTAACTCTTGTAGCCATTATGGAAACTTGGGCAGCAGAGAACAATAGTTGGGTCCTGGAGAGCCCAGGTTACACCATATGTAGGTCTTACGGGGAATGGCAAAGGAGTAGGGGTAGCCATGTATGTCAGGGAAGGATTTGAGACAGTAAGGGATGGATCCATCAGGAAAGGGAGTGAGACAATAGACTCACTGTGTGTTCAGCTCATTGAGGCATCAGGTAGGAAACTGCACATGGTGGAGGTCTACAAACCACCAAGGCAGGGGACAAGAATGATAGGGAACTAGGGACAGAAATAGAGAAGGGGGTCAGCAACAAAGCAGGCTGCCATTCTTGACATGCTGCTCACCAACTCAAAAAGGGTAGGTGGATTGCATGTTGGAGAACCCCTAGGGACCAGTGACCATAACATCAAATGGTTCAAGCAGGCCCTTGGTCAGTAAGCCTTGTCAAGTGCTGAAGTTTTGGATTTCAGTATGGCAGACAACAACCAGATAAGGGAATTAGTCTGGGACAGGTTAATTGGAGTGAACAGTATCAGAGCAGTGAGGAAAGATGAGGAGAAATAAAAAGAGCCATTCTCAAGGCGATAAAGACGTGCAGGAGAATGGTTGCCAAGAGAAACAAGTACAAGAAACCAATATGGTTCTCTGATAAGGTCAGGGAGGTAGTGAAAGCTAAAAAGAAGGCTTTTATCAGGTATAAGGAGAAGCAGGGGGATAAAGAATGTGAGGAGTATCAAGTAAGAACTATGGAGACCAAGAGGGCAGTCAGTGACGCAAAAGCAGACACAGAACTGTAGAATGTGGAGTTGATCAATGTGGAGAAAAACAGCTTTTTATTTATATAAGGGAAAAAAGAAAGTAGTGGGGGAATTGTTAGGCTAACAGCGGGAGGCAGCATAATAGAGAAGGATGAACAGAAAGGAGCTGTTCTGAACAACTATTTCTGCTCAGTATTCACTAGGGAGGACAGAGGGCCTTTGCCAGAAAGCTGCATAGAAGCTGCTGAAAGTGGGGCCCTGGAAATGAGATAGCAGGAACTGATTTACTACTGAAAAGGTGAGAAAAGGGCTAGCAGCCCTAAAGATACATAAGGACCTGGGGCTGGACAGGAAGCAATCAAGGGTGCTCAGGGAACTTGCATTGAAATTAGTGAAACCCCTGATAAGGCTAGTCAACAGCTATAAAAGGCAGGATGCTTTAAAAGACTGGAGGGTAGTGGATGTAGTTTTGCTGCAAAAGAAGGTGGACAAAGAGCAGTCAGGTTACTACAGACCTGTCAATATTACCTGTGTAGTGGGTAAACTGATGGAGGTACTAGTCAAAGAGGACCTATTGGATTTCCTAGAGAGAAATGGGCTCCAGGATACTAAACAGCACAGGTTCATAGGTGGGAGATCTTATCAGACCAACCTGATAGTGTTCTTTTACTAATTGACTAGAACAGCAGATAACAGTCATGCATTGGATTTACTCTATTTCAGATTCAGTAAGGCATTCAACTTAGTGCCACACAGATGGTTGCTGAAGAAACTAGTTTAGTTTAGTTTAGTTTAGTTTAGTTTAGTTTAGTTTATTAGTCTAGGAATTAATACCTTTGAGCCAGGGCTCTTTTACAAAGGTTCCACATCACAAAGAACATTTAACAAAGCACGATACACATTACAGGTAAAACCAGACAGGAAAGTTACATCATAAATTTGCTATTAACAGTTTAAGGCAGTAACGTTTTTAAGTTTCATAGAAAAACAAGCTATAACAGGTTCAGCAGTGAGACAATTTGCGAGGTTAAGGAAACTTCCAGGAGAGGGTGATCATTAGGCACCAAAAGGAGGCTAGAGAGGAGGAAAGGTGGTGAGCGGGAGAGTAAGTGAGAGGGACAGGAAAAAGGGAGTGAGTTTGGGTGGGAGACAGGAAGTAGTAGAGGTACCAGAGGGTTCATTAGTCAGGAGGAGGAGGCCTCAGATGTGAGGATGGACATGAGGAGTAGTAGTCTTTATCTAAGCGCAGTCACAGTTGCTAGTGGTGGTGAGGTGGGCATAGAGCATGGATTTGAAAGCTTCAAGTGAGGTTGAGGATAGAGTAGGTGGACTAAGCGCATTGAACCATGCAGGGCCCTGTATGCGAAAGATCTTTGTCCCTGTGCAGTCCGGCATCTCGGAACCAGGAAAGGTTGACGCTCAGATCTGGTGGAGGGTCGGAGCCAGGATTCAGTCGGAGTAGGTTTTGAATACATAATGGAGTCAGTCCCAAGATAGATTTTTTGCCATTGTGCAGGTGAGATAAATAAGACGATTTGATAGGTTCAACCAGCCTGATTCATAGTACAGATCACCGTGTGAGTCAGTCTTTGAGCCCCGTGAGGAGCCAGCAGGCCTTATTTAGAGTGATTGAGATACACCTTAGAGCAGTGGAGGTAGCTGAGCCATAAATAGTAAGCCATAGTCAATGATTGAGATTATGGAACTCTGTATAGCTATTCTCAATGCCGCTTGATTTAGAAATTGACGGTTACGGAATAGTATTCCATGCGTTGGTTCACTGTTTCGCAGTTGTCGATGTGGGTTGCGTAGCGTGAGCCTTGGTCAAAAGTGATGCCAAGGTATTTGAAAGTATTTACTTGGTCCAGTGTAATTCCCGAGAGGTTTGTATGAGTGGAGTATGCCTATTTTTGTTTTGGTGATTGGAGAGGAGCATGGCTTTTGTTTTATTGTGGTTTAGCACAAGTTTACTATCCAGGAACCACCTTTCAACACTAGAGAAAAGTTGCAGGCTTTTTCGTAGGGAGTTTGGATCCTTGTGGGAAGAGAGATTACAGCATCATCAGCGTATAAAATTATTTTCTCCTGGCAGATATCTGGGAGGGAGTTAAGGAACAGGCTAAAGAGAGCGGTCCAAGAATTGATCCCTGTGGTACACCAGAGAACTGGTTTGAAGTCGGAGAGTTCATTGAGATTTTACAGCCTGTGACCGATTGGACAGGTAACTTTTACCAAGCACAAGGACCTTTGGCCAGAGCCTAGGCTAGAAAGTAGGGAGGTAAGTAGGCCATGATGGACTGTGTCGAAAGCTTTTGTAAGATCGATAAAGACTGCACCTGTTTGGCACCCTTTGTCCAGGGCTGAGTGGACTTCTCCAGAGAAATCAAGTAAGGCTGTTGTTGTACTATGTCCTTTCCTAAAGCCGTGCTGTTGATTACAGAGTAGATTGTATTTGTCCAGGTAATCAGAGAGTTGGTCTGCCACTATTCGTTCAAGTGCTGGAGAGGGAGGGAGTATTGATATTGGTCGATAGTTTCCTTTTGAGGTTTTCCCCCTTTGTGCACTGGCGTAACTATGGCAGATTTCCATTTGTTGGAAATTGACTTTGGCAAAGTGACAGATTAAGAATTTTGCAAGGGGGTGAATTACTTCATCCAGAGTAAGAGACAGGATTTTTAGATCTAGCGTGTCACTACTTGTTCTGGATTTGGAGCAGGCCTTTCTTATGTACTTGTGTGCTTCGTGCACTTTGATTTTCTTGAAGTAAAATTGTGGTTTGTCACGAGGGGTGTTTTGTGATACTAGGCTAGGCACAGGTAAGTCTGAGAAGAAATCTGGGGGGAGGACCCCACTAAGGTCTGTGAATGTCTTATTAAGCGCATCTGCAATAGACTTTGGGTCAAGAGTGGTGGATCCATCAACTTTCATAATGGTAGGTGACGATTTTGATTGTTTACCCATTATGTTTTGGATGTTGTCCCAAAAAGCTCTTCCATCGCCAGGTGGATTCAAGGGCATTTTGAAATAAGCTCTTCATTTGCCTAATTTGTGAGGTACATCTATTTCGTGCCTGCTTGTATTTTAGGGTATCATGAGGTGAGCCTGTGTCTCTAGCAACTGCCCAGAGGTGGTCCCGAACCTTGAGCTCGGCAAGTAGTTTGGCAGTAATCCATGAATTTGATAGCGCTTTGATTTTACGCTTTTTACTAGCGATAAACGCATGCAGAGTTGAAAGATTTAATGAAGTATTCTAGTGCGGTATTAATATCAGTTGATTCAAGGATTGGCGCCCAGTCCTGTTGTAGGAGATGGGTTTTCAACTTGATAAGATTCCCATAAGGCAATACTCTGCTTGTTATAACTTTGGGGTGGCTTGAGAAATTTATTAGACCAGGTACAGGACACTGGGGAGTGGTCACTGAGGGAGTCAGGGAGGACTTTAATGTTTTTTATCCGGTCAGGGTGATTTGTGAGAACCCAGTCAATAAGGGTGCTTGTACCAGTTTTGCAATTTTTCCGGGTGGGGGAGGTTACCATCTGAGTCAGGTTTGCTGCTAGGATGTCATCTTTGTAAGTGTCAGAGGCGAGCCAGTTTATGTTGAAATCCCTGAGGAGGAGGAGCTCATTTTCAGAGGGCTGCAGACTAACAAAATCAAGTACAGACTTAATACTGGCACGGTGGTCTTTTGGAGGGATATAGACTGCGGCCACTGTGAGAACTTTGTTTTGTGCACCAAGAAGCAGTTTGATAGGAAGGAGTTGCATCTGCGTATTTGTGGGGGTGAAGCTGCCGCATTGACAGGAGAGGTTGTCCTTTATGTAGATAGCACAGCCCCCACCTTTCTTGCTTGCCCGGTTGAGTCTGAAAAGATTGTAGCCTTCTCAAGCGACCCGCATGATCCGGGGTGCTGGGAGATAGCCAGGTTTCCACAATGACTAGTATATCAGGGTTTTTTGTCCAGCAGAGTTTGAAGAGATGCCAATTTGGGAAGGAGGCTGCAGATATTTAGAGTGATAATGGAGACCACTACCAACTTTCCCTGTTTTTGTCGACTTCAGTGTAACAGGATCAGGGTTTGGGTGTATCCACCAGATATTAAAAGTAGGAGGAGCAGGAGTTTCAGCGATACCATTAGTAATTCATAATAGGTTGGAGTGAGTTTCTGCTTGCACTTTTAAGATGTGGATTGTCTTCTGGAGTCCCAGTAGGGTGATCGTTAGTGAGTTATAATGTGTGGCAGTTTCCAATTAGGAAATATGGCTCTTTGCACCCAGGTATTAATTGGGTGATGTTTGTTTAAGACTCCAGAGTAAAAGCCATGGTACAATGTTTCGGGTAGTAGTATAGAAAGGTGAGAGTAGGTGGAGGGTAGGGTAGGCGGGGGAGTTGGCATAAAAGGAAAAGGAGGGTGAGGGTGAGCAGGAACAGGTGGTGGGGACTAAGCCAAGCATTTTTAGCGAGGCAGGAGAGAGCCAGTAGTGTGGGCCTGGGCAGTCGGGGGGGTGGCGAGCAATAGGAGGGTGGTGGGGTATGGATTTTAGTGGGCTAAGGTGGATAGCTAAGCACTATGGCGAAGTACAGAGAAAAATGAAAAAAAAGACTGGGAGGGTTTGGTGCCAGAGGGTTTAAGAGAAGTACTATAGTACTGTTGAGATCCAGGATCACATAATATGTTAAAGTTCCTGAAAGGTGATAAACTGTGGCCTGGGCATATGCAATGTGTAAATCCTTTTGTCTATATGTTTCCTTTGTTCTTCAAAGTCCTCAGAGATAAGTACAATACCTTGGGAGTAGGTCAGACAGTAGGCATATGCAATGTGAAATCCTTTGTCTGTATGTTTCCTTTGATCTTCAAAGTCCTCAGAGACAAGTACAATACCTTTGGAAAAGGTCAGACAAAATGTTGATTCAGTCACAAAATGTGTTAAAATTCCTTTGTTCTTTAAAGTTCACAAGTGCAGTTGCTTTAAGAGTGGTCAGATAAGAATGTTGAAAATGTTGATTCAGTTGCAGGACCCAGCATCACCATGTTTGTAAGACTAGTTGTAAGGCATATGCTTCCTTGGGGAGGCTTCAAGAAAGTTGATTTAAAATTAAAAAGCTGATACCTGATGGTGGCGATTTGCAGAAATTCAGTCCAGGAGACTTTCACCAATGTTGTGTGCAAGAATGGCACAGGTATTCCCAGCAGAAAAACATGTAAATGAACAAAAACTAACCTACAGACACAGACAAGCACAAACAGCCACCCACACAGCCCCAGGAGAAGGAGCCTTAGAGGAGCACTAGAGGGTCAGGGTGCAGCAAAGTACTTAGTCAGAAGGGTGGGAAGCTGATTGGAAGGGAGGCAGCAGAGGGTAGTACTAGTAAAATAGGCCAGATCTGACAAGATGGAGGTCACCAGTGGAGTGCCACAAGGATCAGTGTTGGATCCAGTCCTTTTCAACATGTTTATCTGTGACATAGGAGAAAGAATATGACACTAAGCTCTTTGGTAGGGTAAACAATGAGGAGGTGGTAAGGGAGATACAAAGGGACCTGCAAAGGCTTGAGAGATCCCTTTTCCCTTTGGGAGATTGGAAGATTTTTTAACTGATCAGTAGGTGTGATCTGTAAAACAGCACTCTGCCTGGCAGCTGACATATCAAGTTATATCCCCCCCCCAACATCATTCATTCAGCTACTGAGGAAAAGCTACTCAAAAGCTGCTAGGTTAATCACCTGTGATGTAGCAGTCAGTGAGGTCACAGTGCTGATGTAGGGAGGGAATAGAACTATATATGTCAGCTGCCAGGGACAGCACTATTCCACACAGCGAGCATAATACTGTCACATAGGAAACTTTCTAATGAGCAAACAGAAAAAGAACAATTCTTCAGAAATAAAAATTTACAACTGACTGCTTTTAAAATTTGTATCATTTTACTGTCCGCTATTTTTGGTTCTACTAACTCTTTAAGCTAGACACCACTTTTGAGGAAAGGGACCTAGGAGTCATCATAAGTGATTTCCTTAACCTAGCAGGTGTAGCAAAGGCAAGCAGGATGCTGGGGTGTATTGGAAAGAGTTTTGACAGAGGAAGAAAGAGGTATTACTACCTCTCTCTAGATCACTCATCAGACCACACCTACAGTACTGTGCCCAGTTCTGAAATACTCACCAAAGGACAGCCAATGACAGTCTGAAGAGGGAACAGCATATTGGAAGCAAAAAGATTTATGCTAGGTGGGGCAGATCCTACAAGGCTTAGCTTTGGGTACTGAACATGTACTCACTCAAAGCCAGACAAGAGAAGGCTAATGTGATAAAGACATTCATGTTCCTGAAAGCAATGAATAAGGTGAACTGCAAGGATCGATTCAGCAAAGGTAGTGAAACTAGAAAACAAAGGGCCAGATATTCAAACAATTGGACCTGGCACAAAACGTTTGTGCTAGGGTTGCGCTGAATTGGCACCAGGGTGCTAAATTCAAAGGAGGAGATAGCACTGGTGCAAGGCATTAGTGCCGATGCAAAAAGATAATGTATGCAAGGTGCAAACCAAGGGGTGGGGATATGCATACTGGCGCTAAGCCATATTCAAAGGAATAGCACTGCACAAGGTCACATAGTGCCACCCACAGTGCGGCACAAATTACCACCCATAAAAAGCATGCCTAAAGTCAGGGCAAACCACTGAGAAGGGCATGGACAGACCAGGAAGCAAGATTTCTGTCGCAAATAATGCAGTGCTGGTGATACTCATGGCTGAAGTGCTGGAGGAGGAAGGGAAGGAGCAGGCCCACCCTGGCTCACGCTGCAGGCCAAGGAGGAGATACGCTGCACACGGGGTGCACCGGCCCAGTCTCATTCAAGACACTACCAGAGGACCACCTTGTGGGCCAGTACAGGATGAATAGGGTCATGTTGAGGCAGCTGTGTGAGCTCCTACATGAGCAGCTGCAGAGTAACACCAAACGGAGGCATGCGTTGACTGTGGAGGAAAAGGTGATGGCTGCGATGTGTTTCCTCTCCACCAGGTCTTTTCAGACATCGGTGGGAGACACCATTGGTGTATCACTGTTGGCCACCTCGTGCCTTCTGACCTAGTTCCTGGATGCATTTCTGCAACATGCTGGTGAATTCATCATATTCCCCAGTATGGTGGAGGAATGCAGAGAAACCATGTGGCAATTCTATTGGGTTGTGCACCTACCAGCTGTACTTGATGCCATTGACTGCACCCATGTTGCCATACATGCACCCCTTGGTGATGTGTTGATTAACAGGAAGGGCTACCACTCTATCAATTGCCAGGTGATGTGAGATGCAATGGGGTGCATCATCAATGTCTTTGCACAGAACCCCAGCAGTGCCCATGATGCCTTCAAGTGGCACCAGTCACAGCTGTGCCAGGCCTTTGAGGATGGCTGCATATCCAGTGGGCACCTTGTCAGTGAGTAAAACCAGCAGGCATGACACAATCACCGCAATGGCAGGACAGTGTCAGGAGCCTGTAGACATGGGTGGTGGGGAGGGCGGCAGGGATAAGCAGCCGTAACAGTAGGTGCAGCAGACAGTCAGGGTGGGTGTAACAGTAGGAAGGTGCTAACACAATGTAATGTGCTCACAGGGTACAGTGCCTATGCCCTGAGACCCTGGCTCCTAACACTGGTACTCTGGCCAGCAACAGTGGCCGAGGAGTGGTACAATGAGGCACATGCTGCACCAGGAATGTAATTGAGAGGGTCTTTGACATGCTTAAGATACATTACCTCTGCCTGAACCAGTCTGGGGTGCCCTACAATATGACCATCACAAGGTTTGTAGCAAATTCCTTGCCCATTGCATGCTTCAGAACATGGCTCTGAACCATGGAATATGTACGCTTGAATGTGAGGAACATCGAGGCAGTGACACAGAGCCAGAGGTCCAGGGGATGGTAGAGCAACTTGAGAGGCAGGACCCTCACATGGTCGGGAGGTCACAGGAGCACTGCAAAAACAGCATTGGAACACTAGCATGGATGGCCAGGTGAGTGATGAAAACATTGACAACAAACATGCATGCAAAGTAATTTAATGTATACGTATCAGCATGTGTAGTACACAGGAATGTGCTGTGGGTGAGAACTTGTGAATAAACACAAAAACACAAGTGTAATGGTGATGGGTGTGGAATGTCTGCAGTGTACTTGTGGTGGATGTGGGTGATGTGTGAGTATGACATGTGTGGGTGTGAGTGGTGGGGACATGCCATCATTGCCATCTCCCACCATGGACCCTAACAGACTCCCCATGACAAACCCTGGAGGGAGGTGTACTGTACATGGAGGATGCTGCAGGAGATGACACCAGGGAAGATGTAGCCCTGTTGTGTCTATGTCCATGACACTGGCTTGGCAATGAGAGTGACCTGCACTGCCCAGGCTGCAGTGTTCTGGCCATGGTGGAGGCAGTGCTGGATAACCCCTACTTACCACCAAATGTTGTAGAGGCATGCCAGAGACCAACATTGGACTGGCAGTGATGTGCACCACCTGTGCGCTGTTGACTACCCATTGCTGCCTCTCAAACTGATGCAGTGAACTCCCTCACAGCCCCAGTGAGGGCACCAAAACCTCAGTCAAGGGCATTGAGGTGTCTTTACTCAAGTACCTCCACCCGCTGTTCAGCCCGTAGAAGACTTGTGACCACAGCCTCACAGAGCTGGGACAGTTCCTGCTGCATCTCCCTCTGGAAGGCATGGAGCTTCGGCTGGGTAGCAGTCTGTGAGTCCACAGCACTTCGGAGGAGCACCCCTTGTACCCTTGTTTTCCTGCCCCTCATGTGGTTGCACACCCTGAACAGGTAGGGGTGGGGGCTAGTGTATGTCTGTGGGCTAGGATCAGTGGGCAACAGGTTTGGGAACAGGCTTGCCCACAGTGCCCACAGGCCTGCCACACAACCCCTGTGGAGGCAAGGACATGGCAGCCTGGCTGCATGCGGTTCACTGCTGTGGTAGGGGTGCTGTCCGTCCACATAATGCCTGCTGACCATCAGCTCTGGCAGTGGCAGTGATGATAGTGGTAGTGGTAGATGTTGTCATGGTGCTGCAAGGGGGTGTCACTGTAGAATCAACAGTACCAAATAGCCACGGTGACCCTGGCAAGACCAAAGGAACCTCATGCCTTGCAGGTGAGGCCCGTGTGGCAGCACCATGTCCACTGCTGGCCACCATGGACAGGTCCTCAGGACCAATTGAGGACCCTGATGGAGAGCCCCACACCCCAAAGTCCAAGTCCTCAAGGAACTCCAGTCCGGGTACAAATGTGGCATCATCATCATCATTATCGATGTCCTCATCAACATAGGCCATGTCTGCAGTGCCCCCCCTCAGAGGTGTGCCTTGTTACAGTTGCGTCCTGGCCACCATGCCCCTACAGGCCAGATCCCAATGGTCTGGGATGACTGTCATCTCCTCCATCTGCCTTCTAGTCTGCCGCTGCTTGTCTGATGGCCTGAGCTGTGGGACAAGAGAAACAGTATGAGTACCCTGTACATGGCCCGCACCACTGCCACCACATGCACACCACCAGGGTGCCCTCAATTTCACACTGTGCCTGCCACAACCCAGTGTACAATGCTCATACAGCACCACATGCAAGGTGCCCACAGACCTCCACCCAGTCCATGCAGCCCAGGGTGCAGCTGAACCCCTGTACCTACTGTGTGGAACACACAGCCACATACATACATGGTGGCCACCAACATACAACTGCGGGACCTTAACCACAGACAGTGCCACATATTGCGTACACCAACACGGCATGGTGCATTGACACACTTGCATGAGGCATGCATGTCATGCAGCATAGTCCACCTCGGTGCTGATCATGGGCCGCAACACTGGGAACATGCTGCATGCATGCCCACAGACTGCGCTTGCTGTCCCATGGCACCCATGACACCACTGGAACAAACACATGCAAACAGATGTGCACAAGCCACACCAGCCCTGTACTACCACACTTGCGGTTCCACCAGTACACCAGAATGTGACCATGTGGACCACTAGCCTGTGACTCACACACTCTGTGCATATCCAGCAGTGTCTCACAACCCTGACCCTCAACACTAGCCAGGACCACGTTCATTATCGGGTCCACCCTCCTCAAGTTGGCCAGCATGGGACCACTGCCTGTCCCCATCAGTGCCCTCAGCTGCCATGCCTCTTCCTCCTTAGCATGCCTCTGTAGATCATGCCACCTGTTCCTGCACTCATCCACACTTCTGCCACATCTGCCCACTGCATTCACTGCTGCTGTGATCTCAACCCACATGAGGTGGATGGTGGTGTCTGTGTTTTTGTACCTCCGCATGAGTGCCTCCCGTTCCTTGAATGCAGTGACCAGGGCCTTGTGTTTCTCTTTGGAGAATTTATACACCCGTAGATGCACCTGTCCTTCATTGACACCTGTGTGGAGACAGTGGTGAGTAACTGGCAGCAACACGGGTCATGTGTGTGTGTGTGTGTGTTTGAGAAAACCCAAATGCATTGTCTCATTTGCCTGCTTGTCTTGCCAAGCTTTCTTTTCTCTTCTCCTAACTGTCTTTCCCTTTCAGTCCTTGCCTGGTTCATTGAAAAGTTAATCTTCAAAAGGGAAGACAGTAGGTAGATGGGCCTGCTGCCTGGCTTGTGCCCTCGTGGTTACAGCAACCAGAGGTTCCTGTCCTGCATTACATTGGATAAAGTTTGCAAAGTTAGGATGGTCATGCTCAATGATTATTGGAATGGGTAAGTGAGGCACAAGGCCTACCTCCAGCTCATGTGTCTTTCCCTGCACAGTTAAAGTCAGTGAGGTGGTGGGATAGCAATGGGTTCCATGTGATAAAAGCGATCGCAAAACAGCGATCACTATTATGGCATGTGTATATTGCTGAAAAGCATTTCGGCAATATACAATTCTCGGCAACCCCACTTCCAGTACCATTTAGTGTTTTTGCTGGAGGGCTGTTCCCCCACGCACCCCCATGCTATTAGATTGTTAACTCCAGGGGGGTGAAAGTTGAGGATGGGGCAAAACTCGACGGGGGGGGGAAGACAGCCACAAACAACAGCAAAATACTTGCCCCCGGTCAGTCCCAAACCCAGTGCCTACTGCACCGTAGCTAGCCACCCTCCCCACCACAACACATGGCTGGTTCAGCTGCAGCAGGCTCTACTTCCCATCTAAACCCTCCTTCCTATCCCTTCCCTTCACCTCTGTATCCCTCCCCATCCGGTCACTTTCCTCGCTATTCCATTGCTAACTTTGTAGGATGGCTGATGATGATAGCTCTATAAACGAGTTGCTGTTTTTACAGTCACTCATTTATTATCACTATCATCACTAGATACCATAACAATGTACGTCCCCATGGATGCAAGTAACGGCAGTTCCCTTGCCCTGTTTTCTTGATTGTCCCACCGGGTCTGCTCTGACCAATGTCTGGTGACTTCCAGAATCAATCAAACCCATCTCTTGTTGCGATCCCCACCTCCACTGTAGTGACAAATGGTTCCCAATTGGCCAATGCTAAATGTTCAGGTTCCTTTTTCATATTTGGGCAGTTTCTAATTAAGTGTCCCTTTTTCTGGCAACCATGGCATATTATCTCGGAGAGGGACAACCTTCCCCTTTTCTCTGGTCTCCATTCAGTTTTACTATTAAGTATAGTAAAAGGAAAAGGGTTTCTTACCAGAGGTGTGGAGGTGGTGTTTGTTTCCCCTTGATAGTTCCATGGCCTCAATGGTCTGGCTGCCAAAACAATCCTCTGCCAATGTGATGGTTTTATTAGCTCCTTCAAGTTTATGTTCTTTTACCCACAGCTGAACTTCTTGCAGCAGGATCTTAATAAATTGCTCTATAATGATCACCTCTAATAGTTGTATGATTTTTGCATCAGGCTGTAGCCATTTATAGCATAAGTCCTTTAAGCGTGCATATATTGTCTGTTGCCAGCATCTTTAGGAACCTGAAGCATTGGTGGTAGGTCTTTGTACTTATGTCATAACATCCAAGTATTTTGTGTTTGACATTCTCTTAGTTCTCGGCCTCGTGCATGTCCGTATGACTATAAACAATCTGCACCCTTCCAGTAAGCTGAGGGGCCAGATGGACCACCCACTGTTCCTGAGGCTACCCACATGTGCGAGCCACCTGCTCACACATCATGAGGTATGCCTCAATATCATCAGTGTCCTTAAGTCTTGATAATTTAATGTCTTGAGGACTGTTACTCCTCTCAGATGATCCAGTCTGTAGAGCTTGGAGCACCTTCATCGTGTCAGCCCACTTGACATCCTGGTGCCATCTCTCAATCTCTCTTTCTTTGTCGAACTGGACTTGTCTGATGCATAGCCACTTCAGAAGCTTTCCTACATTGTCCTGGAGCACCTCCTCCAGATCTGGACATATGGTGTCTTCCTCCTCCTCTGCCATGAATCCCGTGCTGTCTTCTACCTGCCACTGTTCCTTTACCTTCAGCTGAGCACCAAGACCTGATAACACCTCTTCTCTGGTCTGCTCTGCCATCCTTCTGGTCAGGACCAGGACACTGATTTACTGGGATGGAGAAAGGGCAAATTCCATTTTGCACACTGTAAAAAACAGTATTGTCACCGGTGTCTACTAAGCCAAAATCCGTTTTTACTGGTGTTTGGTTTTGTGTACTTTATTGAACAATTTTTAATTCTGCTAACATGCATTTTAGCAATTTTGACCTCCACAATTGTACATCCATCCATTCTTGTGCCAATTTAAAGTTATTTTTGGTACAAGATGTGATGGCAGCAGCACTACAGCCTCCATCCCTAAGGTGTGATGGCAGCACCTGCCGCACTACAGCCCCCATCTCTCAGGTGTGATGGCAGCACCAACAGCACTATGGCCCCCATCCCTCCAGTGTGATGGCAGCAGCAACTGCACTATGGCCCCCCCTCCCTTAGGTGTGACAGAAGCAGCAGCACTGTGGTCCCCATCCCCAGGTGTGATGGCAGCAGTACTATGTTCCCCATCCCTCAGGTGTGATGGCAGTATCAGCACTATAGTCCCAATCCTTCAGGTGTGATGGCAGCAATACTATGTTCCCCATCCATCAGGTGTGATGGCAGTATCAGCACTATGGTCCCTATCCCTTAGGTGGGACAGCAGCAGTACTACATTCTCCATCCACCAGTGGTGATGACAGAAGCATTATATCCCCCACCCCTATGGTGTGATTGCTGTAGCAACAATGCAGTTCACGTCCCTCAGGGGTGATGGCAGTAGTGACAACACTATATTCCCCTTCCTTCAACACCCACACCCCATATGTACAAGTTACAAATTACTGTGTCTCTTTGCTTGTTAGAACTCAAATGTAAATTATTCTGAACCACCACCACTCAGGTAGAACACCTTTGTTTTTTTCCAATCTATCATTTAACTGCCTGAATTGGATTTCTAACTGCGATGCCACTGAGCCAGGTTCAAGAATGGACTCTGGTGTTGGAGGGCCAGCCGGGAGGTAGAAGGCTTGAGCATCCAATGATCACTCGCCTTCTCCTGGGTGGGAGGGTGGGTTTGTGGCTCTGCATTTGCTGGCCCTGGCAGAGGCCAGAAGCATGGCAACACATCAGCCCTCACTGTGAGTGGGAGCCTGATGGACACCAGCTTGTTGCTTGATGTCATGTTTTTGTTTTATTTTATTTTTTTTAATTTTATTTCAGTCTTTGGTAACCAAGCAAGACCCACTAGGCACAAGTGACTGTTTTCAGGGGTGACCTGGGAGCACTGGGCAGTTAAGTGACTTGCTCAGAGTCACACAGTATGCAAGTAGTGGTTGTGAGAATCAAAGTCAGGTCTGGTCTGCTGGATGGATCAAGCTCATTCACACCTCATTCCTCTAACCTCTAGGCTATACTGCCAGCCAACCATGTAGCATGTCACACTCCCAAGAAAATGGGAAAACACCTGCCTGGCCAACCAGATGACAGCTGCTGGTCCCTCCATACACCTGAAGCCCCAGACACGCTTGTCTGTGCCAACCCCTGCTGTGCCTGGGATACACAGGAAGCCCTTCAGGGCAATTCTTCTCCACTGGTAGCCTCCTATAGGGGTAGGGGCCCACCTGACAAAGGGTTACATCAGGTTACCCAGTAACATGGCAGTAAGGGGTGGTGGATGGTGGTCAGGACTCAGCAGCGGTGGTAGGGGGCCTTTGGCATGCCTGAAGGAGTGGATGGCCAGGGTGTCAGAGGAGCAAAAAAAAAAAAACTACCTGAATTTGCTCCTTTGAAATAAAGTGTCTTCACCTAAAAAATCCACAAATGATTAGTGGAGGACCTTCTAATGGAAAATCATGCATCTCCCAAACATATGGATGTCTTTTTTTTAACTTGGTCTCCATGAAAAGGGTGTCTCTCAATGTTCATGTCTGAGCTCAGATGTGAATTGAGCACCACTCTGCCCTCCAGCATCATACAGCTCCTGGGGTCTTAACTTCTGTGTGTCCTTGATGACACTTTATGGCTTGGGTATGTTTGCAGCAACCCACTCACCCCTAATGGCATTATACAGTGGCAGGTAGAGTGTCAACAGCAATTGGGCCATATAGAAAATTCAAGGCTGTACAAATGCTAAGGTGCCAAACTCATTTAGGGAAAACAAGAAACAAACAGTAGCAGCCCCACTGTGCCCATGGGCATCACACAGTATCTGGCACCTTACCTGCTCTGCTCCTCTGAGTGTACAGTCTAGTCTGGGTGCTGTTGTAGTGCCCCACCCTCCCAAACTTGTATAAGGCTCTGGAAGGAAGGGTAACAACAGCACCCAGTCATGCAGCAATTCAGGGGTACTCAGAACCTAAGCAACCCTTATTCAGGGGCACACAACCAACAACAACAGTATGGATAACTGCCAGCTGTTATACAGTCAGCAGCCCAACTCACCCACCCAGCTTAAAAAGAACACTCCCAAAATTAAAAACAAAATAGTGGTGCAGGCTTGTGGTTTGCAACACTAGCAAGTGGGAGATCTGGGTTTATGAGCCGATCTGCTCCAGACTCCCCTGCCCTGGGCTGGTGGGCTTTGAGTGTGATGCAGAGGCACTGCATGCTGGCCTGAGGGGGGGATATTTTAGCATTGTTGTCGGAGCTGCCTTGATAATGTGGGTGACCACACAGTGTTGTAAGACTCCACCAGATTGGTTGACCCCACACAGACACCCAGATCAGCAAGCATCCCTTGAGACTCCTAGGTTAGCCAGACTAACAGTTCAACGTCCCTGATACACACATTTAAATAAATGCAGAAGTTAAGGACACCCAATTGAACAGCCCCCCCCCCAATGCCTGATTGTCCAACTGTGCTGATACTAAGCTTTTCGGGAAGGGGAATCATGCAATGAGAGAGCAGTTGCATCAGCTGATCAAAGGGTTAGTTAGATGCACAGCAGTTAAACTTTAAACCTGACAATCCTGCCCATACTGCCCAGCCCAGTTGGACTTAGTTTTTAATATTTTTTTTAAATCATCAAGTATGAAAAATGTTTAGGCATATACTTTTTCTAAACAGAAACATTATTATCAGGTTGGTGAACACTCACATCAGCTGAGGGAATGAAGGGCTAGATGCAGGAGTAGTTAAACTGTAAATCTGACACCACCATCCCTGTTGCCTAGTCTAATTCTCCATGTGCAGTGCCACTGAAAAGCTGCACCACAAGTTTTTTACTTTGAACTGTGTAAAAAGTGTTAACATTTTCAATACAATTTTGCATGCAGACTTGGGTTTGGCTGAAACAATGCAGTGCAAGCTTTATTTTATTTTATTTATTTTAATTTATTTTATTCTTTGCTAACAGGGTAAAGACACTAGACCAAAGGTCCATTTTCTGGCCCAATCTGGACAAATAACAACAAACAACAATAACTGAACAAAAACAACAAGATAACACATACTATAAATTACATTTACAACCAGATTTTAGTAATAGGTGGTCCTTTAACCTCCTTTTAAAGTTAGGGACTGACAAGGTTTGTCTGATCTTGATAGGGAGGTCATTTCAATACATGGGGCAAAAACAGAAAAGACTTGAGAACTAGCCTTTGATCTAAATGGGGAGACTATAAACTGAGGACCATTTGCTGATCTTAGCCCAGGTAACAATTCTCTTCGATGAACCAGATTAGTCAGGGGAAAACTAGATGCATAACATATTCATTTAAATAATAAACAGCCCACAGAAGACTCTATCCTACAGCTGGGAGATAACCATCCCAGCTGGGAATAGAAAGAACAATGATGCATTTGGGGAGAAGCTCCTAAAGAAAATCTACAAATATTATTATATGCAACGGTTAAGGCATTCAAATCCTTGGCCCCGATATTAAAATAAAGGTAAGATGCATAATCAAAATGAGGAAGCGAAGATCCAGTAGTAATAGCCAGCCTGAACTCAATAGGAAAATAAGACTTAAATTTATAAAGTAAGCCCAATTTCTGGTTTATCTTCCTGATAGTTGATGGAACCTGGAGAGAGAAAGTTAGGGAAGAATCCAAAATTACACCAAGATATTTAAGCTGAGATACATGCTCAAGCAAAACACCCTGAGAATCATACACATCTAATGTTGAACTATTCCCCAACATTGACGGAATTCCAACTAACATAACCTTAGTCTTAGAAGAATTTAGCAGCATAGAATTAAGAGTCAACCATGAACAAACCTCCCTAAAGTCAGAAACCAAAGTAGAAGAAATTTCAGCCACAGAGCTAGACTGGAAATAAATTATCAAATAATCAGCATACATTAAAGAATCACTGAGTTTGCAAACTTGGGGCAGCTGATTTACAAAAATAGAAAACAACAATAGGCCCAAAATAGACCCTGAGGCATCCCACAACAATTGGGAAGCACACCAGAAGTAACCTGACCCACCTGAACATATTGGTGTCAATTCTTCAAGTAATCACCAACCCAAGAAATAACATCTGCTGAAAACCCAAAATGGTTTAACTTTGAGGAAATTAGGTCATGATCGATCAGATCAAATGCCTTGGTTAGGTTGATGAACACCATCCTGTCATACAGCCTTTATCAAAGCCACGAATGATGGTGTCCGTGAACTCAATCAAGGTAGTTCCAGTACCATGCAATCCATGGAATCCATGCTGCTGTGGTGTTAACAATCTATTAGTTTCAAGGTACTCATTGATCTGCCCAGCTACCAATTTCTCAAGCAATTTGCTTAGCGGATTTAAAGCAGAGATAGGACAAAAATTGTCTAATAAAATAGCATCACTTTTTAGGGGGACTGGAACCACTTTAGCCTTTTTCCACAAACAAGGAAATACACAAGTGGTAAGAGATAGATTGAAAATATAACACAAGGGTCTTGTGATGTAAGGGATGGCTAGCTGGACAAAGCGACCATCAAACCCACCACTACAATCACTAGCTCGATCAGGGATACCCTTTAAGAGTTTTAACACTTCATATTTGGTAATTTCAGTGAATGAAAAACTAGTTTCATCACCCAAAGATTGATTTAAATTTGCTTTAACATCAGCAGAACAAAAGGAAAAATTTTGATGATAGACAGATCAGTGTATTTGCTATTGAGCAAATTCACAATTGCAGACAGCTCAACAACTTCTGCATTGTCAACAATTACTTTCTGCACATCTACTTTGGGCCTAGGAGATACAAGTGAATTAATGTTATCCCAGAAACTTTTTGGGTCAGTCCAACTAGACTCAAATCGTTCCTTATAAAATACTTTTTATGCTTTCCTCACCTCAAAGGATGCCAAATTCCTTAATCTATGATATAAATTCATAGAAGCAACACTGGGGGACTGCTTAAATTTAGATCAGGCCATATCACGTTCCCTAATAATTTTTTTATCTTTGGCGAAAACCATCTGGAGGGAGAACCTCTATGATAAAGAGTGCATAATGGGAAGAAAGCATCCTGGATGGGAAGAAGTTGATTATAGAAATAATCTAAAGCAGCATCCAATCTAAAAAATCTAAAGTGGGATGCATTCCAAAAAAGACCAGTCAATAGCATCCAAAGTAGAGTACAACAGAGGAAGATTAGGCCTTTTGAAAGATCTAGCCAGAGTCAAGCATGGGGGGGGGGTCAAATGATGGAAGTTAAGCACACAATAAGTTGCCATATGGTGACTGACAGAGTCTACCAGGACACCAGAATTAGCAACCTTACCCACCCAATTAGTCAAAACCCAGTCAAGTATGGAATGGTTCAGTGTAGAGGGGTTCAGATGGGTAGGTTCACCAATACACTGAGTCAGCCCATATGTAAGAAGAAAAGATTCAAGATTTAGAGTATCCTTAGCTAACCAATTAAGATTCATATCTCCAACAAGAACAGCATTGCTTTGCTTAAAATACATAGCACCCCAATCCAGAAAATCCTTCCTGACCACACTGAGGAGGATTATATACACAACCCACTATAATGTTCTTCTTCCCTTCAAGATCAAGCCGCAACAACAGCCAATCTGAGTCGCAGCCATGTTCAAGGCTTGAGTCAAGTAGAGTAATTTGTAAATTATCCTTAAAGTAAACCAAGACACCGCCACCCTTCTTCTTTTTCTTCCTATCAGCCCTAACTAGATTATAACCCACTATACTACAGACATTATCAGATTACCCATCTTTTAACCATGTTTCAGAAAGATCAATAATTTCATGCTTGTAAAGCTCAACCAAATGTTCAATTTCAGCAAATTTTGGAATCAGACTTCGAACATTTAAATGAATAATCTTGAATCCACAAGCACCAGTTAAAGATGAAAAGGTAGAAAAACTCAATAAAGAGAACTTAATATTTGATACATCAGGTCCAGGATTGAGCTCAATATCGCCTGCTAACAATAGTAGATGGTTAACTTGCACAACAGGACCCAAATAATATATATACGACTTCATAAAGTACACAGACCCCCTGAAACCCCAAAAACCACACAGTCTGAATTCCACAGCATTTAATGACAATAATTTCCATGAATCAATGGATACTCCATTAACTACCATACAGTTAGAAAACTGAAAATGAGTTGTAGCTTGTCCATCCCCACCTACCATACAAATTACCTGGATAGAAACAAGGTCAGCAACAATGAAACCAGTCCCCAACATGCTTACCCACATGAACAAAGCTTTCACAGCCTCATCTTCAATTCAGTATATTTCCCTATATGATACCACTCTCACTCCCTGCCTCTCTTGGACTCCCTCAGACTCCCCTGCTGTTACTTACACTTAGCCATATGTCTGCCACCTAAACACCGCCACGTTTAGCGGGTCACAGATTTAAAGCCCTCAACCCCAGCTGAGAGGCTGCCATGACACATCGGGGGGAAGGGTGCGGCTAATGAGCTGCATCTAGAGAGAACCGGGGGACACTTAAGAGCAGCTAGCAGCTAGGACACAAATAGCAGTAACAGCAGAATAAAATGGCAGTGTGGGCTAGTATTCACAGCAATTTCAGCAGTTCAGTATGTCAAGTCTCACACCCAGAATTGTACACAGCAGACAGTGTCATTTAAAATATTAGCAGCACAGTCCCACAGAACAATATGGTTCTATGACTCCAGTGCAGGCACTAATAGCAGCTCAATTTAAAAATTAGCAGATCACAATATTCCCTGCCAGGCTTTCATTCAAAGTACTGTGCAAATATATAGTTACGGCATATGAGGGCCATGGACAAACAGTTGATCGTCACAGCCCCTCCAGTAACAGCAGCTTCTTAGTCAGTTCTTCCAGGAGAACTCTGCCTGTCCAACAGCAACAGATGACTTAAGTGCACTTTGAGTGCTAGAGGGATGGGGGAGCTTGCCACACTCTGTCAGACCCCCCTGCACTTACTCGCACTTAGCCACATGACCACAGCCTAAACACCGCCGTGTTTAGTGGGTCACAGATTTAAAGTCCTTAACCCCAGCTAGAGGCTGCCACGACCAAGGGGTGCGGCTAATGATCTGCGTGTAGAGAGAACTGGGGGACCCTTAAGAGCAGCTAGCAGCTGGGACACAAATAGCAGTAACAGCAGAATAAAACGGCAGTGTGGGCTAGTATTCATGGCAATTTCAGCAGCTCAGCACGTCTAGTCTCACACCCAGAATTGTACACAGCAGCCAGTTGGAGGAATGGTTTTATGTTACCCTTCTTTCTTTTGAATCCTTGTCTGATTTGGTTTCTAAATCCACTGGCCAAGCATAAGTACACCTAAAAACTTAACATTTGATTTGTGTTGAAGCACTTCTATGAGAAAACTTTTTGTTGCTACAGAGACTGAAATAGCACGTGAGAGAAAAGGTGCAAATTATCACATTCACCTAAATGTGGTGCTAACTGTGGAGACTTTTTTTAAGTGGTAAGGCAGTTTCTTCCTTGTGAACATACTTTCATTCAGAATAGTTTCCATTCAAACAACTGGGGATTTTGGATAGCCCTGCTGATTATAAACTTAAATAAGCTAGTTGGTATCAGTGATCCTGTGCTTAGCAATCTACAACCTAGATGCTCACAGGCAAATAATACAATAAAAACCTGACTAAAGTCTAAAAACAAGCTTAAAAAACACATAAAATATATCTGAACATTTATCTTTACCTAAACAAATTACTGCAGCCCAAGTAAAACTCAGGTAAATTACTAGGTACCCTGACTATTGTATGATGCAGTAAAGATATAGTGATATTTTGTTAATATTCTCTGTAAACCACGTAAGGCCCACTAGGTAGAAGTGCTTGTTTTCAGAGGTGACCCAGAAATACTGGGGAAGTTAAGTGACTTGCTCAGAGTCGCACAGTATGCAAGTGGAGGTTATGGGAATCAAACCCAAGTCTGCTGAATGTACCCAGTTCATGCATTGTTTTTTACTCTATTCTCCAGGCTACACTGCCAGCCACAAGAACCCCCAGATATAATGTTTTAATATGTGATTTCAGTAATAGTGTACAGTACATAGAGCGAAAATTATGAACATTAAACACATTTTATTAAAACTGAATTATTTGCCACTCCATCTGTTTATTTTTTGTTATACCAAAGTAGGTAAATAATTGACAGAGCACTGTGAATAGCTTTTGATCAAGCTTCATTATTGTACATCCAGAAACAGATAAAATCTGTTTATTCTGGATTTGTTTAATATTGATTTTCTGTGGCTCACTAAATAGAATCTATTTAGCACTCTGTGAGTCAGATGTTTTTAAATTTTGGAAGAGAGGCAACACATCATATTCATTTATGATTCATTTTAGGTACACAAACTTTCCTTCATGTTTAAAACATATTCAAGTGGCAGTGTATTCATTTATCAGTTTATGCTGCAGTAAACAGTAAAGGATTTATTGTGAAGTACTCAGGGTCTATAGTTGAACTCCCACAATTTACCCACAATTTGTGCAAAAATCTCTGCAATTTCAAGTTACATTTTCCACAATTTTCCAGTGGCCCTGCTCATGTGTGCTGATACTTGTATTTTTTTTGTATCATCCAGTATAATATAAATATTAAAAGATGTATAGACACATACTAAATGAAAACTGTGCTTTCAGGAAGGAAAGCAGTCCTCAGTTGATGGAGAGGTTGGTGGGAAGCATGGGTGGTAAAACTGAAGCATGGCTGTTTACAACAAAGCAGTGTGGGTGGTTTCCTTACTGATTCTATAAGCAACAAAGTAGAAAGAATGTGCAGCAGAGCAGCATTCATTTAAAAATGCTAAAATCTGGGCTGGGCCAGCTCCCAGGCACTGCGGTAGCACTACTGCTTGCATTGCCAATGACCCGGGGTCAGAAGTGAACTTGGGTTACTGGAGGGCTGGCTGGGGGAGTAGGATCAAGTACCTGGGGGCTGCTGTCTTCCTCCAGGGAGGGTGGGCTATGGGCCCCACTGCTTTACTGCCACCTGGGTGATCACGGGTGGTGATGCAACAAGGCTGCAGAGCAATTGGGAGGGGAGGATGCTGACCAGGATCTGGAGCAATGGCGTGTCTCTATGTGTCTTACCTTCCTTGAATCCCCTCAAGTACCAGTGCCCTCCAGGATAGAGATCAGAAAACCAGGGACAAACACCCCACGTCGGCCACCAGTAGAGGGACCTGGCTGCCCCAGACATCATAACCAGGCTCCATGGAGGGACTGACTGGGCTGCTCAGTGTACACTAAGGGACTGTGGAGAGGATGACCCGGGGCCCCCTTCCCCCTGCCTGGGGGGTACAACTGAGGCAGGATGGGGGCAGGCCCACAGGAGCTCTCAAGTATTACCTGGGGTGATGCAAGGAGTTACACAGCCTAGGGATCCCTGAAAAGTGAAGACTGATGCTGTGAGAAGAGGACATAGAAAGACAAAAAAAAAAAAAAAAGGATGCTGAAATCTTAGGGATTCTGTGCAGTGACATGCAATTTCCATGAGGCACTGGTACAAGAATTCAAAATCCACAAACCAAGCAGGATTCCGTGATTGTTACTGGTGTTAACGGTAAAAACAGAAAACCACGGTCCTTGGTCAGGACCCTTGAACCTTCTGTGCCTTGCGTCTGTTCCTTGGATGTGTGCACACCTGGGATATCGGGCAGTATCTGCTGTAACAGTGTTTCCCATCCCTAGCAAGACACCAACAGCTGTTATCATACTTTTGACACCACTTGTGGAATGTGGGAATAACAAATGGACACAATAACAGATGCTAGGTGCAACCCACTTGGTTTCATGGGATGTTTATTTTTTCAAAAGGAAGAAAATCAAAATAAACACTTCAATATGTCTTGCACAGAAAAGAAAAGATTCAAATAAGGTAACTAAATAATAAGCTTTGTGTGTCAAACCAGCACTGTTTCTGCATACACTTAGTGCAGCATTAGACTCCCCTAGTCCTCGCTTACACAGTCAGCACCAACTGACTCCCTATCTCCTTTATGGTCTCACAGGAGGGCTTTATATACCCTCCCCCTGTGGTCAGGTGATACCAGCATCATCATATCTTTAAAATTTCTTATTTAGCCCTCATTTTAATTTACACAATCTCTGAAGGCAAACTAAAGACAATGCTTAGATAGAAAGGGGATAACAACATATTAAAAGCACCCAGGAACGAAATTAGTTTGCTGGAGGAAGTGGAAAACTTTCCACTCCCTTTGAGTGACAACCTAAGGAATGTCAAATAGGGCCACTAGGGGCCGCTGCTGTCCTAATAGACACCTAGACTGGCATTCCCCTTGGAAACACTACTAAGGTAGGACAGGCTATATTTTTCTCCAGTGTTTTTAGGCTCATATTTCATACACTGCTCATCTTCCACCATAATAACATTTTAAGTTTTTGTGTATAATGGGGGTTTTACTATGGCTACCAGAAGATATATAGTTATACAAAATGTCTTTTAAAAGTCTCTCTGTAAAGCTATGAATGAAACCTTCCTTTAGGGTACCTTAGAAGTATAGTTAACAGTACTAGCAAAAAAATGGCTTGTTTTTAAAATAGCAGCTACAAGCTGCTTTATGGGCTGTTCCTCATTTGTTTTATTACTGGAACAGCTGAAATCTTTTTGCCAGCAGCTGCAAAGTTCAGCCATTGGCTTCTCTTTTCATTCCGGCCCTTTGCCAAGGGCCATTTCTCTAGTAATACAGGTACCCCTCAGGAAGCTACCTGAAGAGGGACTTGTGTCTTTGAGTTAACTCAGCACAATTTATTGTAGGGACAGCCTGTTTTTTAACTTTTTTACTTTCCTTTGCCATGCTACCATGCCTCTACTTTTATATGTGGGACCCTTGGAGAGAGAGGAAAAGGGATAGCATTTAGAAATAGAGAGAAGAGTTCACCTGGAGTTGGCTTGCCTTCTGGACTAGAAATGATGGAGACAGATAAGGAAAGTAAAGGTTGCAACCAAGAGTTTTATAAAATAAAAATGGGTCCAATTTCGTGGCAGGGACTTCCCCTGTCAAAATGCCTATGGCCCACACATGACACTCTTTACCGAGTGGTGATAGGACTGTGTCATGAGCACCACAGCACCACTCACATGTCCACACTCATCAAGCAACTGCAGCATCCCTTGTATGGCTGTATATCACCAGGACCATGG
Source organism: Neoceratodus forsteri (assembly GCA_016271365.2). NCBI lineage: Eukaryota > Metazoa > Chordata > Ceratodontiformes > Ceratodontidae > Neoceratodus > Neoceratodus forsteri. The sequence continues at coordinate 562,748,257 of CM028133.1, forward strand.
CATGGTCATGCTGCACAGGCCATATCCACATTGAACCTGCACAGAGCACCCTCACTGGATGTGTGCATAGCATGCAGAGGGCAGTCAGCTGCAAATTGCTGCACTATGCATGGCCTGCTGTGTTCCGCCCCTCACAGCACTCCCTTGCTGGCCATGACATGCCCATCCCAACCGCAGGCCCCTGCTGAGGATGGTTCCATATCATAAGAGTGATCGCTATTATGGCAAGTGTATATCACCAAAAAGCACATCAGCGATATACACATAAAGGCAACCCCCCCCCCGCACCCTCCTGAATTAAGATTATTAACTCCAGGGGTATGCATGTCTGGGAGGGGGCAAAAATCCTGATACTGCTCAAAATTAGTTGACTGAGCTTGTAGCTGCAGCAAAATGTAATCAATTGCCAGTCTCAAACCCCACACCTGCAGTGCCATAGCTAGCCACACACACCACCACACTACATTGCTAGCTCATCAACAGCAGGTACGGTAATCCCCCAAAATCCCTTCCCTGTCTCTCCCTTTCCCCCTCACTATTCCTCACTTCCATTCACCCTTCCCCACAGACGCGTTTTCATCTAGGGGATATTGTGCACAGTAGCCCCTAATAATAGCGCCCAAAATGAGTCACTCCTTTTGCAGTCCCTCATTTTGGTTCGCTGTTATTATATGTTATCCTGTGGACATGCCTTCACCTCAGTGACTGTCACTGCAAGCGGGACAGGGCCTGACAACATAGGGCATGTGGCAATCAAACTGCCACATGTACAGCAAACATCATACAGTGCATGCAGATGCCAGTGTGGTGGCCTGGGCCATGCACTTATTCTGCCATGTGTGGTGCCTTGGGCACACATATTGCATTCCCATGATACACAGCAGCACTACACAGTGCCTGTGTAGAAGGCTGTGCTGTGTACATGTGCTGCAATCCCCCCCTTCCCGACAAGCACAGGTAAACTGTTGATGCGATACTGCTACCATGAGTGTTCCGCTGTGTGCGCAGTCACGGCCACATGCAAGCAGGGCACCTTACATGGGCAATGTTTTTCTGCAGAGCTGGGGTTGTGGGTGCTTGTATGCAGGCCCTGAAGCAGTCCTGCCTGCTGTGTTGCAGGCTGTTTGCATATGTTATGGCACAACTTGTGCACAATACATGTTCCCATTATATTGCAATGCATCAGCATCAGCACTGTGGTGCCATACGATACGGGACTGCGTGTACAGTGGCCTACATACCAGGGTCAGCCTGCTCATCCTGCTGTTACATCCTGGGGCCTTTCATGCTGCAGACTGTCTTCCTCCAAACTCCTGCTGTACCTGATAAACCTGCAGGTGGAGCCCAGGGAGGCCTTAAATAGCCCAGCTGGACAATCCACAGGTAAATGCATACAAATGAGGCAATAATAATGTTTCCCAACTGTGATTTACACTGTGCATTGCTAAGTAGGGTCATTTGCATACCAGCTTTGAATACAGCATAATTTAGGCCCGGGCTAACGCATTAGCACTGGGTAATCCTTAGCGCTGTACTGCATGTCTAGTGTGTGCAAGCCTGGTTTGCACCACTACCAATGAGCATGTGCAATGATGACATGTAGTGCAGGGTCATGCAGGAGTCAGGCATGCTCAGTGGCACACGCTGGGCCTAATGCTACACAAGAGGTAGAAGACTTGGTTTGCTGGCCAAGGCACCTAGCTTCACCTGAGCTCTTTCCTTCTAAGACTGCTTGAAAGGCAGAGTAGAGAACCTTACCAGAGCAAGGGAAAAGGATTAAGACTTCTTTTGGCTAAGCAGATTTACTGTGTGGTGTTGTTTTTATTTTTTACTCACAGGAATTGCTACTGTTTGTTGCTAATATTTCATTGCTTTATTTTTCTCTGTAGCAAAGTGTTTCTTACAGCGCATATCTTCTCTGAAATTATTACAGGTGGTGCTTTACAGGTTTTAGTTTTATCTAACATTAGGATAAGCTTTCAGGGTTACTGCATTTGTTGTTGACTGATTGTTTCTGCTCTTACCTCCTTGTTCTTTCGTTCGTGGTTCTTCTTTTTCAGCAGGGGAAGGGCCCAGCCACCCACCCCCATCCCTAACCACCCCACACTACACTCCTTTTATAGGGTACCACAGTTGTGACATTTCCTGTGGCAGAGCAGGAAGGGTCGGATCAGTGGGGCATCCACAAGGTGAGCTCATTTACAGGGGCACTAGTAATTTAACTTGTTATAACAAGTTAAACAAAAACAAAACACAATCAAACCATTACTTGCATTTTTTTCCTTTTAATTACTCTGACTAGGTTATAAACCCAGCAACTTATCTGGAATGGATATCATTAACTGCAGGTACTGTGGAACAATTTTAAGAAGGACAGTCTTACAGGATTTAGGACAATGTCCTACATGCTGGGCCATTGGAGATCTTAGGGCTCAGCTCCGGGCAGCATGGGCAGAGATTGCAAGCCTCAAATTTCATATTCAAGAGGAAATACATTATAAGAACCACCCACCATTTCCCCAGCATCCAACAGAAAAACCTTGACCGCAGAGGGTAGTTGGTCAAGGAGGTTGGCAGGTGGTTAGGAGGGGCAAATCGGGTGCCCCATCACTCTCTGCTCTCCAACATATTACCTCCAAAAACCATATAAACACTACAAACAGGTAACTGCCTCTATCTCTGAAATCAAACAAAGAGGCAGAAGACACTGCAGAGCAGGACACTGCGGCACAGGAGCTAGCACAACAAAACTCACCCAAATCAGGAACCAAAACAAAAAAAGCAAAAAGGAAATCCAAAAAACTTCTGATCATAGGAGACTCCATGATTCAGGGAGTTGATACCCATCTCCAGCCAGGGGTAATGGTCAGATGTCTCCCAGGTACATCAGCATGGAGAGACACTGACCGCATTGCTAAAATTGTTCACAAAGCAGGAGAAAACATTCATGTCCTAGTACACATAGGAACTAATGATCTCGCCAGCCGGTCAGTTGTGGAGACCAAGGAACACCTGACCAAGCTGAGTGACAAACTATCATCCATTTCGTCCGGCATCTCCTTCTCTGAGATCCTGCCAGTCTGGGAGAGGGGGGCAGATGGACGGAAGGTCGGAGAAGGGGAGATAGGGAAGCTAAACACATGGCTCAAGGGCTGGTGCCAGGAAAAAGGACACAGATTTGTAGGGAACTGGCAACAGTTTTGGGAGCGAAAGTTCTTTAAATTTGATGGACTGCATCTGACTAAGGAGGGAGTCAGTGCATTGGGGCAGAAGTTTGACGTCTTTGCAGAATATTTAAACTAGCAAATGGGAGAGGGTGCAGCACCCATCGTCGAATGGAAGAACACCCCTCCCCTCAGCTAGTGGTCAAACAGGGATTCAGCACGTTTGCAGTTCATTTGCATCACCAGGTAAGAAAAAAGGTTTGTCTCCCCATACAACGCACAGGGGAAATGCCAAACCTCACCCAACAACTAACACACCGAAATCTGCCCAATGGAAAATCATGTACACAAATGCTCACAGCCTGGGAAATAAGATCCCAGACCTGCAGGTAATAATGTCAGAGGCTAAAGTGGACATAGTAGCAATTAGTGAGACGTGGTTTACCAGTAACCACACTTGGGAGACTTCAGTACCTGGCTATGTATTGTTCAGAAGAGACCGAGGTGCAAAAGGGGGAGGTGGCCCTGTATGTCAATGAAAATATCAAAGCTACAGAAATTCAGAATACATAAGGAGCCAGAAGAACTGTGGGTCACCCTGGAAACAGGAAATGGGACAGCCATAAGAACTGGGGTTGTCTACAGGCCTCCAGACCAGGGGGAGGACATAGACACATTACTGTTAGGAGATATACAAAACATGACAGCTAAAGGGGAGGTTCTGATAATGGGAGACTTCAACATGCCGGATACAGATTGGTCAATACCAGCAGGAACATCTGCCAGAACTAGACACATAGTGGATTCCCTGCAGGGGGAGGGCCTCAAACAACTGGTACAACAACCCACAAGAGACAGGGCTATCCTAGATCTAGTACTGACTAACAGGGAAGGATCACAAATCTCCAGGTAGAAGGTCACCTGGGGCCAGTGACCATCACATGGTATGGTTCAATTTGGCTACTACATCTAAATCATCCCATTCCAAGGCAAAATATGGGACTTCAGAGGAGCTGACTTTGATAAGATGGCCAACAGAGTTAAGCTAGCCCTGGCAAAAGAAACACAGGTGAGGGGTACAGGCAAAGTGGGCAAGCATTAGGATGCAATACTTGAAGCAACATCCCATTGTGTTAGACAGAAAAGGAAGTGCAAAAGAAGAAGGAAACCACTTTGGTTCTCAAATACAGTAGCAGAAAAGGTCAGAGCCAAAAGGCTGGCCTTCAGGAAATATAAGGGAACATAGTGGGATGAAGATAGGGAGGCATACCAAACTGCCCTAAGGGAAGCAGGGAAGGCAGTAAGGCAGGCAAAGTCCCAAACTGAGGAAACACTAGCATGAACAGTAAAAGAAGGTGACACGACTTTCTATAGATACATTAGTGAAAGGAGAAAGTCCAGAGGGGGTATTGCTAAGCTTAATGGAGAAAAGGGAGCATGTGAGGAGGAGGACCCTGTAAAATCATATATCCTAAATAGATACTTTTGCTCAGTATTTACTGAAGAGAAGGTAGGGCAGGGCCCACAGCTCAGCACCATGGACACGGGGGGAGGGAGGTGAGCACTACTCCCTTCACAAAAGAAAGGGTCCTACAAGAGCTTGCTAAGCTCAGGGTGGATAAGACAATGGGACCTGATGGCATACATCCCACGGTACTTAAGGAGCTAAGGATGGAACTAGCAGAGCCATTAGCAGAACTGTTTAGTGAGTCTCTGAGCACAGGAGAGGTCCCAGAAGACTGGAGAAGGGCTCATGTGATCCCGCTCCACAAGAGTGGTAGCAGGGAGGAGGCAGGAACTACAGACCAGTCAGTCTTACCTCAGTAGTGGGCAAGATTATGGAGGCACTCCTTAAGGAAAGGATAGTGCAACACCTGGAATCCATAGGGCACAGGATCCAAGACAGCATGGGTTTACAAAGGAAGGTCCTGTCAAACTAATCTCATAGATTTCTTTGACTGGCTAACCAGAGTGGTGGACAAAGGGGGAGCAGTTGATGTCGCCTACCTTGACTTCAGCAAAGCTTTTGACACTGTTCCACATAGAAGATTGATAAATAAGCTGGGTAGGCTCAGGGTGGGTCAGAAGTTGGTCAACTGGGTGGCAAACTGGTTGACAGGCAGAAAACAGAGAGTGGTGGTAAATGGTATACAGTCAGAAGAGATGCAAGTCACAAGTGGGGTACCTCAGGGATCAGTCCTGGGGCCAGTCCTCTTCAACATCTTCATTAGTGACCTTGCAGATGGACTAGAGGGTAAGGCTTGTCTGTTTGCAGATGACACCAAGATCTGCAACAGAGTAGATGATCCAGATGGGGTGGGCAGAATGAGAAGAGATCTGGATAAACTAGCAAAATGGTCAGAAGAGTGGCAACTGGGATTTAATGCAAAGAAGTACAAGATCATGCACATAGGGAAGAGAGAAACCCTGAAGCCACCTATAGGCTGGGAGGGGAGTTGCTAACAGTCACCAAGGAAGAAAGAGATTTGGGCATCATCATCACTGATGACCTGAAATCATCCAAACAGACCTCTAAAGCAGTAGGTAAGGCTAGGGTGGTGTTAGGGTGTATTAGTAGGGGTACCACAAGTCGTAAAGAGGGAGGTAATAATCCCTTTTTACAAGACACTGGTTAGGCCCCATCTGGAGTACTGCGTGCAGTATTGGAGGCCACACCTTCACAAGGACATTAACCAAATTGAGGCAGTCCAGAGAAGGGTAACCAAAATGGTGCAGGGACTGCATCAGAAGACATATGAGGACAGATTAACAGACCTCAATATGTATACCCTTGAGCAAAGGAGGGAGAGAGGTGATATGATCGAGGCACTCAAACACATTAAGGGCATTAACAAGATGAAAGAGTCTAACATGTTTAAATATAAAAAATAGCAGGACAAGAGGACACAGCATGAGAGTTAGAGGGGGCCTATTAAGGGAATGTGAAATTCTTTTCACAGAAAGGGTGGTGGATGCATGGAATGGCCTACCTCAAGAAGTGGTGGCCATGAATACAGTGCAGGGCTTCAAACAGGTATGGGATAGGCATAAGGGAGCAATACAAATGAGTATGAATAGATAGGCCACTGACAGAGCAAAGGCCGATGGCACATTTATAAGGTAGAAAAAGAAATGGGCAGACTGGATGGGCCTTGCGGTCCTTATCTGCCATCAACTTCTATGTTTCCATATGTTTCTAGTCCATTTTTGTGCTACTCGTATGCGTGCAGTGCAGTGCTTATGCACACCTAGGCCAATTCATGTGTCACTTTGTGTGAACAAGGGTGTCAGGGTGGTGGCAGAGCCAACATTACAAGCAAACATGCCTGAGGGAATGAGACAGAGAGCAGTGGTTCAGAGATACCATAGCTGGGGGGATGCTGAACTGACCAACCTGGTTCAGCTGGTGCTGCAAAGGGTGCTTCAGCTGTTTGGGGGGGTCAGGAAGGGTGATAGGCATAGATGTCAGTACTGGGTTTCCATTGCCTGCCACCTGTCACAGAGGACAGGTATCACACAAAATACAGTGGCGTGAAAAAGTATTTGCCCCCTTCCTGATTTTCTCTATTATTGCATATTTGTCACACTGGATGTTTTCAGGTCTTTAGAGAAAATGTAATATTAGATAAAGGGAACCTGAGTGAACAAATAACACTTGTTTTTTTTTTTAATTTCACTTATTTAATGAAAAAAAGTTAACCAACACCAACTGGCACTGTGTGAAAAAGTAATTGCCCCCTTACACTTAATAACTGGTTATGCCACATTTAGCTGCAATGACTGCAACCAAACACTTCCTATAATTCAATATCAGTCTTTCACATCGCTGTGGAGGAATTTTAACCCACTCTTCCTCACAGAACTGCTTTAATTCAGTAACATTTGGTAGGTTTTGAGCATGAACTGCTCTGTTTCAGGTCCTACCACAGCATCTCTATTGGGTTTAAGTCTGGACTTTGACCAAGCCACTCCAAAACTTTAATTTTACTTCTTTTTAGCCATTCTGATGTGGACTTGCTTTTCTGTTTTGGATCATTGTCATGCTGCATGACCCAACTACGCTTCAGCTTCAGCTGACGGAAGGATGACTGGACATTCTCCTTAAGAATTTTCTGGTCAGAGCAGAATTCATGGTTCCTTTAATTATGGCAAGTCATCCAGGTCCTTAGGCAGCAAAGCATCCCACACCATCACACTACCACCACCATGTTTGACTGTTGGTATGGTGTTCTTACTGTGGAATGCTGTGTTTGCTTTACACGAGACATTATGGGATCCATGTTGTACAAAAGTTCCACTTTGGACTCATCTGTCCATAGAACATTTTCCCAAAGGCTTGTGGATCATCCAGGTGCTTCTTGGCAAATGAGAGATGAGCATTTATGTTCTTCTTGGTTAGCAGTGGTTTCCTTGCTACTCTCACATGAAGCCATTTTGCCAGTCTCTCTCTGATTGTGGAGTCATGAACACTGACCTTAGCTGAGGCAAGAGAAGCCTGCAGTTCTTTGGATGTTGTTTTAGGATCCTTTGAGACTTCTTGGATGATTTTACACTCGCCCTTGGAGTAATTTTTGGCAGGCCGCCACTCTTGGGAAGGTTCACTACTGTTCCAAGTGTTCTCCATTTGGAGATTATGGCTCTCACTGTGGTTCGATGGAGTCCCAGAGCCTTAGAAATAGCTTTGTAACCCTTTCTAGACTGATAGAGGGCAACACATTTTTTCTGTCTTTCAGGAACTTCCTTTGATCATGGCATAATGTGCTTGTTGAATCTTTGTGCTGGCAACGTGACTCTGATGGTAGGCCAAAATAAGTGAGGTTTATATTGAGAGGGCTGGCTGTAATCAAGCCTGGCTGTGTTCAATCAGCTGACTCTAATTATCCCTTTAATTGGGTTGATTTAACTAGGGGCAATTACTTTTCACACAGTGCCAGTTGGTGTTGGTTAACTTTTTCATTAAATAAATGAAATAAGTAAAAAAAAAGTGTTATTTGTTCACTTAGGTTCCTTTATCTAATATTATATTTTGTCTAAAGACCTGAAAACATCCAGTGTGACAAATATGCAATAATAGAGAAAATCAGGAAGGGGGCAAATACTTTTTCACGCCACTGTATAGAGCAATGCAGACACAGGTACATAGACCTGCAGCGCTGGGAGAGGCAGCACCTGGACTGGTTCAGGAGAATGATTTGTGAAGGGACTGTTCCTGCACCAGGTAAATGTCCACCAGTGTCACAGCACTACCATTCTTATGTCAGTGTGTGCTTTACAGAGTAACTGGTGCTGTGTCTCTGTGATTGCATGGTGTCCATCATCAGTAGGGTTCATGTCTTGTGCAGTGCTGTGTGTACATGCCAAAGGGCTTGGCCTGCCATTGCCACATGAGTCACACATGTACCCAGCACCTTCAGACATCCCGTGGTCCCTGTGGGGGGCCCACTGTGGCATTCACTGCTATACTTGTCATGTGGTTATACAGTATGTGTGACTGTACTTTCCATGCTGCCATGACAACTGTGGTCTCCCTTCCCTCGGCAGAGTAAACTGACAGGCTCATCCTGGAGGGCTGCAGTGCTCCACATTGTTGGTGCACCAGCCTTACATGGTCATCTTTCTGCCCATAGGTCCATGGAGGAACTCACGCTGGGTCACCAGGCCTGAAGAGGGTGGGGGGCAGGATGATCTTCTCTGAAGATTTGTGTGGCAGCAGTGGACTTTAATCCAACAGCAGGCTGTCATGGCCAAGACCAGGAGGGTGGTGAGGATCCTGGAGGAGTGTCTCCCTGTGCCTGCACAGTACCAACCATCAAACCCTTAATGCCCCTTCCCTTGCTTTGCACCCTTCCCTGTCCCCCCCCCATAGATATTTTGCACTTTTACATAGTTTTCTGTGCCTTACTGTTTGGTGTTTGGTTTGTTTGCAATTGCACTTTTTTTAATTTACATATTTGTTTCCCTCTTTGCTGTTTCCCCTTCCCAGTTTACAGTTTGCTGTACATAGTTTCACCTGTTGATGTTGTTGTTTGAATACACATATTTCTGCTTTTGCATTTCTGTGGCCTGTGTCTTTATTGGCTGACTGTCTTCTCTTTCAGGTTGCTGTTTTGTTCATTGGGTTTGTGTTCTTGGTACATGTGTGGTTTCATGCCATTGCCTTGGGTTGTTGCATTGCCAATGTTTGTGCTGTTGACTGCTGTCTGCTATTGTGTTCACATTCTGGGCTGCACTTTCTTGCATACTCCCTGGTTGCCATTTAGTTCCCCTCTGCTGCTGTTGCAGTTTGCACTGTCTGGTTGCTATATTCAGTGCTGTCTTATTTTATTATAGTCAGTGCTGTCTTGTTTGCGGGGCTATTTTGCACTGCACTCACAGCCCTGTTTGCATGGCTTCCTGTGCATACTATATTCAGCAGGTTTAGCCCCAGGGCTATTCCTTTGAATATAGCATGCTAATGGTCCAGGGCTATTTTAGCATTCTAGGCTGTGCTAATATAGCCCTGGGGCTAACTTTTGAATATCTGGCCCAAAGTCAGAAGTGGAAGCTAGTGTGTGTGTGGGGGGCAGCAGAGATGAGAGAACATTTTATTTCACAGAGAGAGTGGTTGAGCTAGGGAACAGTCTGCCAACAGAGATTTTAGGAGCAAAAAACATTAACGGTTTCAACCATGGTTGGGACAGAGTTAAGGGCTTAGTAGTTACTCAGGGATGCAGTAGTAAAACAAGAAGCGAGGGGGTGGATATTGTAGACAAAGACCCCTACTGACAAAAGATCTCAGGGTATGGTAGGGTGTTATGGGCAGACTAGATGGATGATTGGTCTTTTTCTGCCATCATTGTTTATGTTTCTATGTAAATAGTCTATGCATTCAGTAATACTAAAAGTAGCAAACTGAGAATAGATGGGGACCTTTGGCAGACTGGATGGACCTTAGGTCTTCATCTGCCATCATGTTTTCTGTAGTTTGTAAAAACATACATTTATAGGATGAGGTGGGCAATGGTACAGATATTCACACGGGCATGATCTATAGATCTCCAGCACAGGAGGAGGAGGTGGACAGAGTTCTAGTGGAATCCATGCACACTTTGGTAGCTAAAGGGGAGGTGCTGCTGGTAGGTGATTTCAATCTGCCAGATGTGGATTGGAGCATCTCAGCTGCTACCTCAGTCAGGAGCAGGAACATCCTGTACTCCATGCAAGGGGCAGGCCCCAGGAAGTTAGTGTTGTAGCCCACACAGGAGGGTACAATTTTGGACCTGGTACTCACCAGCGGGGACAGATTTGCCAAAGTCAGAGTCAGTGAAACATAGAAACATAGAAGTTGACGGCAGATAAGGACTGCAAGGCCCATCTAGTCTGCCCATTTCTTTTTCTACTTTATAAATGTGTCATCGGCCTTTGCTCTGTCAACGACCTATCAATTCATACTCATCTGTATTGCTCCCTTATGCTTATCCCATGCCTGTTTGAAGTGGTAGACACCTGGGGTCCAGTGATCATTGCACAGTGTGGTTCAGTATGAGTACAGTGGCAGAGCCAAGCCACTCAAAGACAAGAGTCCTGGATTTCAGTAGGGTGGACTTTATTAAGATGAGGATATGTCTCAAGGATGCCCTAGCAGGGAGGGACAAATGGGGGTGGGGAGGTTGAGGAGCAGTAGGCCCGTCTGAAAGGAGCCATAGTGAAGGCAACAAACCTTTGCATTAGGCAAGTAAACAAGGACAAGAGGAAAAGAAAACCACTATGGTGTGGTTGGGAAGGTAAGGCAAAAAAGATGGCTTTCAGGAAATACAGTACAAGGCAACACAGAAGGAGAATGACAGGGTAGTGTACCTGGATAAACAGAGGGAAGCAGGGAAAGCAGTCAGGAACACAAAGATGCAAATGGAGTAAAAAATAGCACAGAAGGTAAAAAAAGGGGACAAGACTTTTTATAGGTACATTAATAAAAGGAATAAAACCAGGGTTGAGATTGTAAGGCTTAAAGGGTAAGAAGGGGAGTGCATGGAAGAGGACCTGGAAAAAGCATCAATACCAAACAAATATTTTTTGTTCCATATTCACAGAAAAAGGAGAATGCGAGGGACCACAGCTAGGCAACATGAGCAAATTTGAGAGGGAGGTGGACACCATTCCATTTACAGAAGAGAGAATCCTAAAAGAATTCACAAAAATGAAAGTGGACAAGGCCATGGGATGGGATGAGATACATCCTAGAATATTAAAGGAACTACAGGAGGTGCTGGCAGCACCACTGGCAGCCCTATTCAATGAATCACTCGATATGGGAGTGGTTCCAGAGGACTGGAGGATGGCAGATGTAGTCCCTCTTCACAAAAGTGGGAGTAGGGACAAGGCTGGAAACTATAGACTAGTCAGCCTCACCTCAATAGTGGGAAAATTATGGAATCACTACTTAAAGAAAGGATTGTGGAACACCTTGAATCCAGTGGAACACAGGATCTGAGACAGGGTGGATTCACAGCGAGAAGGTAATGCCAAACAAATCTAATTGATTTCTTTGACTGGGTAATTAGATAAGTGGATTGGGGGGAGTGTTCAATGTAGCCTACCTGGATTTCAGTAAGGCCTTCGATACTGTTCCACATAGAAGACTTGTGAATAAGCTGGGCAGCCTGGGAGTGGGTCACAAGGTGATAAACTGGGTTAGGAATCGGCTAAGTGATAGAAGACAGAGGGCAGTGGTAAATGGAATGCAATCTGAGAAAAGGAGGGTGACCAGTGGGGTACCACAGGGATCAGTTCTCGGGTCAGCCTTGTTTAATGTCTTCATAAGTGACATTGTAGAGGGGCTGGAAGGGATGGTGTTCCTCTTTGCTGATGACACTAAGATCTGCAACAGGGTGGACACTCCTGCAGGGGTGAAAAAAATGAAGAGGGACCTAGGTAAACTGGAGGAATGGTCTAGAGTGTGGCAGCTGATTCAATGCAAAAAAGTGCAAAATCATATATTTGGGGTGCAAGAACCTGGAGAGGATTACATGATGGGGGGGATACTGATGGTCACCAAACAGGAAAGGGATTTGTATGTAATCATGTCTGATGACCTAAAAGTGGCCAAACAATGTGCCAAAGCTGTGAGGAGAGTCAGTAAGATGCTTGAATGCATAGGGAGAGGTATCACCAGCAGAAGAAAAGAGGTGGTGATGCCACTGTACAGATCATTTGTGAGGCCTCATTTGGAGTAATGTGTCCAGTTCTGGAGGCTGAATCTCCATAAGTACATAGATAGGGTGGAGGCAGTTCAAAGAAGGCAACAAAGATTGTACAGGAAATGCACCAAAAGTCATATGAGGAGAGACTGTGAGTCCTCAATATGTATACCCTGGAGGAGAGGAGAGACGGGAGATATGATAGAAACTTACAAATCTCTAAAAGGCATAAATCAGGTACTGGAGGGTGGCATCTGTCAGAAAAGGAGATGCTCAGGAACAAGGGGGCATGACATGAGTTTGGAAGGGAGTAGAGTAAGGAGTAATGTGAGGAAGCATTTCTTCACAGAAAGGGTGGTGGATGCATGGAATAGACTACCAACAGAGGTGATGGGGGCAAACACAGTGGGGGAATTCAAAAATGCATGGGACAGGCATAGGGGAACCCTAACAATGGGAATGAGAATGTAAAGCCGGAGATCAAGTAGGGTCTGTGGCTTTTGCAGTAGGTAGGGGAAATGGGCAGACTGGGTGGGACTAGCAGTCCTTATCTGTCATCACATTCTATGTTTCTAGATTTATGCCATCAAGAGGTATGCACAGAAGTAGAGCATTTATCTGAAAGACATGTTAGCAACACACTTACGTAAGATTCCATTTACACAGTATCCACTGGCAATTATACCAATTCACTTATTTATTCATGCCTTAGTAGTACCCAATGTTTCAAATTTATAAATGTAGTTCAATTTTTTATTCAAGTTGTTTATTCCAATCTCACCCTCTCCATTGATCTGCAATTGCTTCCTGGCCACAAAATCTCAAAGAAGCGACTAAATGTCCTGCATTCAGAAGATCTCAGGTCACTTTGAATTATAGGCCCCAACTCTAAACTGTACTTTTATGCTCACTGATTTGTAATTTAAGTAACCTTGTGATGTTACCTACATACAAGTGAGCACATGGGCATTGAAGTGCTTAAATCACATGTGTGGTGTTGCAGTAAATATGTCACAGATGAAAAATGCTCATAATTATAGGGATTATTAAATACCTCTTGAAGTATTATAGCACAGCAAGCAATGCCCACAACTTATAACTATTTGCCTGAAAAGTTGAAAAAGTTATTGGCATGTAGACTGGGGCATGGATGCATTCATTAGTCTATATGAACCAATCTTTCCTATAGGGTGGATATTTTGTTAGATGACACGGGGGCGGGGGTGCCTAAAGATTTTATTGCTATTCTTGGCCATTTTTGAAAGATTCCAATACATAGTATCTGATGCAGACTGTCAGTATGTGAAGACTATGGAGTGGCAAGTACCATACTGTTATTTCTGTTTGTCTGTTTAGGTATAAAAATAATATATTGTCAACAATAAAGGGCCAATGTAACAGTCGCCATGATGCAGGCAGTAACAACAAATTACACAGAAAATAACAAACCGTGTGCAACACACTCAGACACTGGTATCACAAGAGATGACCAGACATGACTCATGAAAACTGGTTGTGTAGAATCTTTATTCCATCCATGAGATAAACAGTATTTTGACAGGAATTGCAAGGTACAGAAAGGATTCAAATGTTTCGCACAGGCACACTTTGTCAAGGGGTCTCACGGATGGAATAAAGATTCTACACAGCAGTTTTTTCACAAGTAAAATCTGGTCATCTCCTGTGACACCAGTGGCATGATTGGTTTGTTGTTTTCTGTGTATAAAATAATATAGTCCCTGCCCATCTTGGTTGCCCTTTCCACAGCTTGTTGTGAAGCAGTGTTAATATGTCATATTTCCCTGAATGAAAAATGTGGCATACCACATTATTCATTGCTGCAAAGTATAGATTAACTGTTCAGGGCAAGTTAAAAGCCCCTGCTATGAAATGTATCTCTGACATGCCATGAAAAACAAGGTTATAGATTATGCCTGTCTAACTTGCCTAATACAGACAACGGTGCTACAGTATGCAGTGCTGGATTTACTGGCAGTAAAGAGTACAGTGGCTGTGTGGTAATGGTTGTTTGGAAATCAGGTTGTAAAGTTTCCTTCACCAAGGAAGATGTGCCAAAAATCATGAACTTTACCCTTTGTAAAGACATCTTAAAATGACCCCATGTCACTAAATATAAGCATAGAGCATTTTATAAAGGGTACATAGCTAAGATGGTCACATGAGTGTGAAAGGCTGAAAAAAGTATTTTTGCATAGATATTTTTCCTTTTCGTATAACAAATATAAAATTACTTCCTGTATTAAAAAATGTATTTATTTAGTTTGTGTTTTTCAAACAATAATGGCAAAATTTTAAGATATGGAAAGATGAGGTTTAGAGTACCAATATCCTCTTAAACTGTGAGGAGAATGTGTATCTATTAAATTACATTTTAATGTAAATTAATATTTGATTATATTTGCTTGTTATTTTATACTTGATTATGTCAATTTATATTAATGTTTTATTAATAATGTAACCAAAAGCATGATGTAAGTAATAGGGAATATAATGATTGTGATGTGGCATGTGCATGAATATTTCATCTAGGGCAATACACTGCAAAGCCCTACGCAATTTTTAATCCTGTGATTGATACATTCAACTTCTGGAACGCATCTCTTCCCCTTTTTTAGTGGTTCTTAGAAAAGGAGCAAGTGAAATACTATATTTTGGCAGATATTTATGTGCCAATACCACCTTCTAAAGAAAAAAAGTCTAGCCATGTGATCTGGAATTTAAACAAATCACAAATAGAATTCATAAGCCTCGTCCCTCATTTGTGATTTCCATCACAAACATGGATGCCACCTTTATGCCTACATAAACATATTCAACTATGCCTTAAAATAAAACTCCCTTAAATTAATAAACTAAATATCTGAGTGTTCTTTCAGCTCATGATTGCCTCCTTATGAGAAATGCTGTGAAGTTTATTTCTACCAGCAAACTTAAGGCAGAATGGCACAAATCTGCCTTCAATGATAATTTCTTGAATTTTTGCCCCTACATTCAAAATTCACTTTTTTGCAACTTTGCATTCTGATTTTGCATTAACTGTTCAGTTCAGTTCAGTTGAGTTTATTGATTGGTCAAATGACCATTACACAATCTTATAACAGAGAAACAATTAAAATCAGAAAATATCAAATACAAATATACACATAAATGTGAATACAGACATATATACAGTACCTAGCTTTGTTATGAACAGCAACAATAAGAGCAGTAGCCAAAAAGTAATCAGCTTCCAGTACAATAAAATTGAAATGGAAAAAATAGATCCAAATCAGTCAGCTACACCCTGGATAAAATGTTAGTACAAAAATGAGGACAGCAATTTGTATGATACTCCTAACCAGGATTGGCATTATAATATCTAGTACGAAGCTTATAAATTGATTCAAAGATAATGTGCAACAGCCACTATAATAACTTCATCATTTGTCATAAAAATATTGTTAACAGAATAGTCTTATCATCAATTTGTATTGATTCACAGATCGGTGCCAACCACCATTTTCTGGGACTGATATACCAAGGGCAGACAAAAATCACATGATGTAAATCCTCTGTAAACTGTCTAGTATAAGAGCAGAACCTATCTTTGTCTATTGGCCTCTTTTTATATCTTGCAATGAGAATGTTACTAGGAAATATTTCCATTGTGTATATGGTAAACAACATCTTCAGTCTGAGATCTGTAAGGATATCTAAGTAATAATGATAATAATGAGCTATGTTGTTATGTCTTAACCATGAAGAACTATGAAGATAGGCGATGGAATCTATGTTTAAACACTTGTAATAATGGAAAAGCCTTTCAGTGACATAAGGTTGATACTTGAGGCTAATCATAATACCCCTAGCCTGATAACTTTGCAAAAAGTCTAACCCACTTTCTTGTAGAACAGTTACAATTCTAGTGAACCATTTAGATCGTAGGTGTCCTAATGTAATCCAGGTGTATTTTTCCAATAAACCCAGATGGGTCAAATGCCCAGGGTCATGTTGTAATATTCTTAGCCAAAAATGAAGTTTCCTAGCAGAGAGAAGGGCCCAAAGTCCAGAGAGCACAAGTTCAGCCCTAATTAAGGAAACAGGTGTTGAGTTACTTAGAAGGAAAACTAGTATAGTTAGGGTCAGAAGGGATGATGTGTAAACCTAGGCCGGGATATTCAACCCCCCCAATGCACCCTGGCATGATATTCAAGGGGCAGGTTGTGCGGCACAACCCCCACTACATCGGGGTGCATTGGTAATGTATGCAGCGAAGATTTAGGGGGCGTGCCCATGCATATGCGGCACATCCGGATGTTCAGCCTGGGATATGCGGCGTATATGCTGGTGCAACCCCTACATGCATCGCACACGTTCATTCACATATCTGGTCCTGTGTAGTACAGTATGGTCTGCAAGCCCATTGGTTCACACTGTATGCTGTCATTCAGCGGGTGGCCAGGCAGTATGCGGGTGGGGTGCTACAGCCCACCAATGACGGGGGGGGTGATGGGTGGCCAGGGGGCCTCTGTGGGTGGGTGGAGAGTGGGGTACTACTGGACCACAAGGTAACTCTTTCCTTTTACAACAGCCCACGATCGAGAATACCGGGGGTACTGCTAGACCACCAGGTAACTCTTTCATATTACAGCAGCCTGCAATTGGATGTACAGGGGAGAACACTAGACCACCAGGTAGTTCTTCATCTTTTACAGATGCCCGCGATCGGGCATACAGGAGGGAGGCTGCAATAGCCCACCAGGGAGACAACCCCTGATGGCAGCTGCATGGCGGGGCGCCAGACACAATTCGCCAGGACACCCAGCACATCACCTGCAAATGGGGCCATAATGACATGTAAATGGCCCCATTTGCGCCTTGTATATATTATGGCCTCATTTGCATGCCCAAGGCTGAATATCGTGGGTGATGCACCTAGCGCAATTGCACTTGCGCTCGCACATCCTGGTGCTCTCTCTCTGTGGCTTGCACTGGTGCAGTGCCACTGTGCTATGCGCAGTATATGCACTGACCTTACCATATTTAACTGTGCTGAGCCACGGTGCATCACCATTGAATATCGCCTGGTCCTGGCTCCAGGGCAGCCTAGTTGTACTGTGCCCAGGCTTGCGTCACTGCCTGGTGCACTCTGAATATCTGGCCCCTAGTGTATCCAATAGGGTAGCATTATCCAGGATTTGTTATAAAGACTTAAAAATTCAGCCTTAATACAGACTAGCTCGTAAGCTGGGTCCAGACCCTGTCTATTTACCTGCAAAACATTTTTATCATCAATTGATATGTTTAAGAGTTATTCCAGAAGCTCTAAATCTGTATTTTTCAGCTTATAGTTATTTTCATTTTTAGTATGTCCAAGCTCATAGAAACAGAGAAGACCAGTTGATCTATTTTCAGAATCTGTGGGCCTACTAGCTGTTTTATCCTGTTTATGGAGGCCTATTAAAATTTCACTGCCACAAATGTGAACACCTGTCCTATCAAGTATTGTGGCCTTGCTCTGAATTTCATTTGCTATATCTAGTTTCTGAATCAGCACAACCACCGGACAGTTTTTTGTGGGATTATGCAAATGAAAAACTTGGAGTATCCCTGGATCATTAGATGAGATTTTTAAAGCATGTATAAACAAATTCTGTGAAACATATTTGAGTTTATTGGACTTTTCATTTGGATCAGCTTTAAGAGCATAAATACTCAAATGTTTGGGTTGGTCTGTATTAATTTTGTTGCATGTGTTTAATGCCTGCCTATTAATAGATTCCACAGTATAGCCTAATTTCTCAAGAGATTCTCTATTGAGCCATACTTGATCTGCTATATGTGGTGCAGAACAAAAGATGAAAATACATTCTACCACATTAACTGATTTTGCATTAACTGTACTTTTTGGGATAAACATAGAAACATAGAATTTGATGGCAGATAAGGACCACTTGGCCCACCTAGTCTGCCAATTTCCCTACCTAATGAATAAGCTGCAGATCCTAGTTAACCAACATCCTACTTCCTCCTACCCTCCACTAGAATTGCCTTATGTCTGTCCCACGCATTCTTGAATTCCCGCACTGTTTTTGACTCTACGACCACCTCAAGAAGGCCGTTCCATGCATCTACAACCCTCTCTGTGAAGAAATACTTCCTCATATTACCTCAGAGCCATCCCCCCTCTATCTTCAAATTGTGCCCCCTTGTTCTTGCACATCTCTTTTTGAAAGATGCTACCCTCTTGGACTTTGTTGATTCCCTTGAAGTATTTGAAAGTTTCTATCATGTCCCCCCATCCCTCCTTTCCTCAAGGCTATACATCTTAAGCTCCTTTAGTCTTTCTTCATATGTTTTCCTGGTGCAGACCCTGCATCATTTTGGTTGCCCTTCTCTGGACAGCCTCCACTCTGTCTATGTCTTTGTGGAGATGGAGTTTCCAGAACTGTACACAGTACTCCAGATGTGGTCTTACCAACTGTCTGCACAGAAAGCCAACAACTTCCTGTTTTCTGCTGGAGATGCCTCTCCCTATGCATCCCAGTATCCCCCCAGCCCTCCTTACTGCCTTCTCACATTGCTGGCCTACCTTTAGGTCATCTGATATGACCACCCCCAGGTCCCTTTCCATTTTTGTTCTGGTGAGTATCTCACCCCCAGTGTGTATTCTTCCCCTGGGTTTTTGTTTTCCAGGTGTATTACTTTCCACTTCTTTGCACTGAATCTAAGCTGCCATACATTTGACCATTCCTCCAACCTTGCCAAGTCCCTTACCCACCTTCCGTATCAACCCTGTTGCAGATCTTTGTGTCATCTGCAAAGAGTCATATTTTCCCTTCCAGTCCTTCTGCAATGTCACTTATAAAGACATTAAAAAGGACCGGCCCCAGTACTGAACCCTGCAGTAGCCCATTAGTAACCCCCCTTTCTTCACTGCAGACTCCATTTACTATTACCCACTGTGTTCTGTTGTCCAGCCAGTGTTTTACGCAGGTCATCACCCTGGGACCCACTCCCAGGCTGGCTAATTTGTTTATTAATCTTTTGTGCGGGACTGTATCAAATGCCTTGCTAAAGTTTAGGTAGGCCATGTCCACAGCCCCTCCCTGGTCTACTACTTTAGCCACCCAGTCAAAGAAATCAATTAGATTTGTCTGACATGACCTTCCTGCTGTGAATCCATGCTGCCTTGGGTCCTGTGCCCCACTGGCCTCTAGGTACTCAACAATTTTTTCCTTCAGAAGTGATTCCATCATTTTCCTACCACTGAGGTCAAACTGACAGGTCTATAGTTTCTGCTCTGTCTTGCTCCACTTTTGTGAAGGGGAATCACATCTGCCCTCCTCCAGTCCTCAGGTACCATACCATCCTCCCATGATTTATTAAAAAGGCTAGTCAGTGGTGTTACTAGTTCTTTCCTTAGTTCTTTTAGAATTCTAGGGTGAATCCCATCAGGCCCCATTGCTTTATCCACTTTCAGTTTTAAGAGTTCTTTCAGAACCCTTTCTTCTGTGAAAGGACTAATTTCAACCCCCCTATCCAGAGTGCTTCTATTGACTGGATTAGGTATCTCTCCCTGCTTTTCCATTATGAATACTGAGCAGAAGTATTCGTTCAGTATCCCTGCTTTTTCACTGTCGGTCTCTGCCGAACCACCTTCCTCTTTATTCAGCCTCAGTATCCCTGCCTTAGTCTTTCTTTGCTGCTTAATGTACCTATAAAAGATTTTATCCCCCTTCTTAACCGAGTTGGCTATCTTTTCCTCGGTTTGGGCCTTTGCTACTCTGACTGCCTTCCCCGCTTCCTTCTGCTTTAACTAGTACAGTTCTCTGTCCTGCTCCTTCTGTGTTTCATTATACTTCCTGAATGCTATCTTTTTCTCCCTTACCTTCCCTGCCACCTCTTTTGAGAGCCATAGTGTTTTGTTTTATTTTATTTTGATTTGTTTATTTGCTTCACACAAAGGCTTGTTGCCTCTGTGATGGCAGTTTTGATGTTTCCTCATTGTTGCTCCACCCCATCTTCTTGCCTTTTTGCTAATGTTTTTCTGAGGCACTCTCCCATTTTGACAAAATCAGCCCTCCTGAAGTCCAGTACCTTCACTTTTGTATGGTTTGATGCTATAGCTCAGTTTATCATGAACCACACTGTTTGGTGGTCGCTTGTTCCCAGATGGCAATCCACCTCAAAATCGGAGATCCTCTCTTCATCCCCATTTGAGAGTACCAGGTCCAAGATGGCTCACTCCTGAGTGGGTTCCAAAACTAGCTGTCTGAGGCATGCCCCCTGTAGGGCATTGAGAATCACCCTGCTCTTGGATGTGGCTGTGGCAAAGGTGCTCCAGTTAACAGCTGGCATATTCAGGTCCCCCATCAGCAATATCTCCCCTTTCTCTGCTATCCCAAGGATGCCTTCTATCATTTCCTTGTCCATTTCCTCCCCCTGAGATGGGGTCTATATACAACCCCTGTGCAGATCGTGGAGCCATTTACAGTCTCCAGGGTGACCCACAGTGCCTCCTCTCCTCCCTGTTTACCCTCCCTGTTTACCATTTAGTTCTGTTGCTTTGATCCCTTCCTTTACGTAGAGAGTTACTCCTCCTCCTCTTCTTCCCTCCCTGTCCCTCCTGTAGATTGTGTACCCTGGTATGTTGACATCCCAGTCATGGTTCTCTGTGTACTATGTTTCTGTGACATCCATCTTCCATCAAGGCCACCATTTTGGGGAGCTTTTTACCTAGACTATGGGCATTGGTACTCATTACCCTCCATTTTTTTATGGCTTTATTTCTTATTGCCCCATACCTGTCCTTACTGCCTTTGTCTTTTTTTCTATTTACCCATGCCCTTCTCCCTATCAACTGCTCTATCTTGGTGTTTACCTCACTAACTACCCTTATTTTTTGGGGGGGGCTAGGATGTCCCTTCTCCTTTTCAGTGCCTCCCCCCTTGGCTAGTTTAAATGCTTGCCAATGAAGCATTTATACCTATCACCTAGGATTCTTGTTCCCCTCCTGGATAGATGCAGACCATCGTGCCTGTATAGGCCTGCATCCCTCCAGGTGGAGCCCCAGTCCCCAATGAAGCCAAATCCCTGAGCTCTGCACCAGTTTTTCAACCAGTCATTGAATCCCATGGCGTGGAGTACCCTAGCCTCATCCATGCCATAGACTGTTAGTACTTCCGATAAAGTTTCTGTGTGTGCTACTTGTCTAAGGCCCCTCCCCAATTCCTGTTGCACTGCTCTGATCCCATTCTCAGCCAGGTCATTCATCCCTAGGTGGATAATGACATCCAGGTCACTCCCCCTTGCAGCTGCTGCCACAATCCTGAGGATTCATTTCTGTTCCCTCCAAACCATGGTGCCAGGCAGGCACCTTACCTCCCTTTACAAAAATCAGGCTTCTGCAGGTCACATTGTACATCCCTGTACACTGTCTGCTCCTTACTTTCAGTTTTACATTGCTAGTCAGATACAGAGGATAAGGAGACTGCCAATTAGTAGAGAGTGACAACAGACTAACTGCCTAAAAAATGAGTTTACTTTAGGGAGCATACTTGTTATACTTAATATTTATTTTGAACATATTTTGACCTATTTGGTTTTTTTTATTTTCCTCTTTTCCTTGACTATTTCCTGTCTTTCTCTGTCTCTGTCTTTTTTTTTGTTTTGGTGATGGAGAAGAGGATAGGTTTGCACCCATGGTGGTGCCATACAGCTGCATCTGTCAAGATTTTTCAGGAAGCCAGACCCCCCCAAAGCACCTCAGCATCCTTTTTCTTTAGAGGTAATCCCAACCAAACAGCAACAGCAGAAGCCCCCCCAATCCTCCAATAGGCCAAAATCCACAGCAGGAGGAAAGTGAGCAGGACATAGACCAGTAGCAGCAGGAAACAACTATGGAGGAACAGCAACCTCCAGTTCTCCTTGAAGTTGAGTGGACAGAATCCCTATAGCCCCTTCCCATTATGGTATCACCACTGGCACCAGCTCACATCCAGCAGAGGAGCCCTACTTGTCATCCTCAGGCTCCCCTTTTCCTCCACCACCACCACCAGCTTGCTGTCTCAAGAGCCACCAGTACCAAAGATATTCCCTGGTATTGAACATTTTTCATGTTAATGCAAGTGATGACAGCATTGTCACTTGCAAGCTCTGTAAGGTATCAGGATCATGTGGGGCAAGAAAGGCAGTGATTTGGGAAATGGTGGACAGTGAACCCATCTGAAAATATGGGACCAGGAGCATGGGATAATTATGAGAGTGGGGGAGCTTGCAAGTGATGATGGTCCCTCCTATGTTCTGACAGAGGTGCCATGCACTGGGCATCCCCAACCTTCAGGATGCATGCAGGGCAGCATGCAAGCCCAATAGATGCATCTGCACCCACCATGGTTCTAGCAGCAGTACCAGAATTACTGGCTACACTGCCAGCAAAGAGAACAGCAGAGGAGCCCATCAGAGGAAATGGGGGAACCCTGCACATGATCACCTCAATGGTGGAGGTGATGCAACAGATCCTCTCAAATCAGGAAAGATTTTTTGATGGTGTGGCTGAGCTGCTCCAAAGTGGTGTGGATGTTGGTCACAGTGGTGGGCAGTAAGTTTGTGAATATCCTGGCTATTTATTTTTTATATATATATGACCTGAGCTTCTTTCTATCCTGCTTCTATTCTTTCCTTCAAACTTTCTTACTGGTTTGTTTCATAAAAAAATGGAAAAATATAACATTTTTAAAATATACAGAAATACTTGAATTTATCTATACCTTTTCACTCCATTGTATCTTATCTGTATTTCTGTACTGTTGCCACTGTCTTAAAAAACAAAACAACAAAAAACTCCCAAAAATGTCTATTTCCTATCTGTATTTTCTATAATGACACTCTCATATGTCACATCCTTGCATTATTTCTATGTCTGTCACTTTCTTGAAATTTTCTCAGCTACCAAAATAAATATATCAGGCTACTAAAGGTCACAGTAGTGTCATATGGTACTGCATTGTATATCACTGCCCCTAATACTGTTGCAATGCATTTTGTGTTATTGTGCATTAATTTATTTTTTGCTCCTTCTCACACTGGCTGGCCCCTATCTGCTGCACTCCACCCCCAGTCATAATACTCTGGTGTCCCCCAGAACTTACCTGACCTCCAGTATTCCCCCAAAGCTTCCCCCTCTGGCAACAGGGGGCCCTCTACCCCCACCACACATGAATCTGGTTTGGGCAGCAGTACCCAAGTAGCCATGTTCAGGGTGAGTTGGTAGGTTCAGCTTCATCAAGCCTCTGGGGCTTTTTTCCTGGTTTTTCTTCTCCCTTCCCTCTGGACATCCACATAAGGTCATGCCAAGCACCTGTGTATGCAAAGAATTTGTGGTGTGGTGCCATAGATATCCTCCCACCCATGAGCTGCTCTAGCTGCCTGCCACCTGTGGTTACCCAGGTGGCAGTAACGTAGTGGGGCAGGCTGCCTTCCCTCCCTGGACCCCAGTGATCTGCACTCCATATATCATTGTCTAGGTGCTGCAACTAGGATGCCAGACTGTGGGCATCAGCATGAGGGCATATGACATGCAGATGATCGTTATTTGTGACTGCCCACTAATGTCAGCATCCTCATGTGGGCATGTTCTCACTCACAATTTGTGCCGGCTCAGGGAGTATTTATATAAATCTGAGGTGGGGTGGGGGTGCAGGGTGTCTACTGGGAGGGGGCAATTGCAACCTGAGGTGTGTGATCTGGGTTGGGGAGCAACTCAATTGTATGTCACCCATCTTACTGTAAACCTTTTGCCTGTGCTCCCCCGAGCACTCTTTGTTTGCTCATCGGTGTAGGTGAACCTCTGTGCTCATTTCCAAATGAGAGTTGGCAGCATTGTTAGCGGTAGCACTACTGCTGCACTGATGGGCCAGCTGCATTAATCATACTTAACATTAATTCTGTTCTTCCAGAATTTTTCTCAAGTACTCAGATACATTTTCACTGGTTGCTACATGTCACCTCTTGATGCTGTGCTGTGTGTTACTGCTCCCAACATTGTTCTTGTAATGCACTTTAGTGGAAATTGTACAGAAAGCACAATATACATATATTATGTACTCCAATATTTTTTTTCTGGCAACTGACAGAATAAATACTGCAAGTCAGGCTGCTACATGCTGATGGGAATTTTTCTTTTGATGGCCTGAACTGAGATGTGATACCAAATAGATATATGCTGCTGCTGTTGTGTGAGTCTCCCCCCCCACATCATCTTTTGTAAAGCACTTTAATTACCAGTTGGTGTTAAAGCACCATACATTAAATTCTCAATTCCCTGCATTTTTCCATAGCAAGATGCGCCTTGGTGTTCAGAAATTCATAGTCTAATAAAGTCCTATGGCTAGAAATACTCACAAGATTCCTCAAAATTAGATGGGCTTCCCCAGTTTATTATAGTGGCACTGTAGCACTACTATAGTTAGGGTTGATCAGGAGTTTCTATTTTAAACCTCAAACTTTGCACTTAAATATCCTCACCACCATTTAACAGATTTGCAAATCCTTTTTTGTTTGGCCACCACCTTGTTTCCACATATATTTTTTATTTTCAAAACCCACAATAATAACATCCTGGAGAGACACCAAAACATTTATCATAGACATTGGGACCCCCATTAGGTGGATTCTGCACTAAACTGTTGGAAAAATGACACCCAAATGTAATATTTTTAAATTTTAAAACCCTTTTTGTGGCTTGATTCCATGTTTTGTATGGCTGTACAAAAAAGAATTTGGCCATATGAAAAAGGATCCCTTCAGATGAAAAAAGAATTGTAAAAATACGAAGTACAAATTATTTTATCATATAAGGGCATCATTTTTTGTATAAAAAAAAGCTTACAAAAAGGGAAAGGGAAGGGGAAATGGAACATTGTTTAACCAGGAGTAGCACACTAAGCCGAAGCTTGTTCCAGATGCGACCTGGGAGCACAAGGAAGTTAAGTGACTTGCTCAGTATCACGTAGTATGCACCTAGGTGGCTATGGGATTCAAACCCAGGTCTTCAGATCTGCAGCTCAAAGCTTTAACCCACTTCACAATAGTACCTCCAAGGACCTCTTCATAGGAAAAAAAAATCTGAAAAAAAACTAAAGTTCAAATTCTTTTTTCATATGAAGCGATCCTTTTTTGTATGGTTTTTTCATTCATATGAAAAAGCATCCGTTCATATGAAAAAATAATCTGGACTTAGAGTCTTTTTTCCCAAATTCTTTTTTTTTTTTTTTGTATGAAGGGATCCTTTCTCATGAGCTTTTTTTTTGTTCATATGAAAAAGGATGGCCTCATAAAAAAGGATTTGGACTTAGTTTCTCCCCAGTTCTTTTTTTTTATGAAATAATACTTTTTTGTATGCTGTTTTTTATTTGATGTGAAAAAGGATGCCATCATACAAAAAAAAATTAGACTTAGATTTTTGCCCAAGTTCTTTTTTTTTTTTGTTTTTTGTATAAAGAGATCCTTTTTTTGTATGGATTTTTCATTTAATAGAAAAAAGGATTCCTTCATATGAAAAAAGATTTTGGACTTAGTTTTTTTGGCTCATTTGAACTTTAGCAAGTAATTATTCCCTCAATAGTTGGACGTAAGGGACAATCTATATAGCAAAACAAATGTCTTAATGAGTACAACAAGAATAACACATACCCCACCCCCGACAAACATTTAGAGGCAATATAAAAGAAGCATTACAATTAAAAATGCAAATTTTCTGGTGACATCCTGCAGATCAGACCTGGGTTTGAATCCCACAGCTTCCATTTACATACTGTGTGACCCTGAGCAAGTTACTTAACTTCCCTGTGCTCCCAGGATGCACCTGTAAAAAAGCTTTAAACTTAGTGTGCTACTGCTGATTAAACAACTAAAAATAAATTACCCTCACTTGCTAAACTGTACCGCCATTTTCTTTTAAAATGTTTGAGATGACTGCTCTTCCTCCAATCCATACAGAAGTTGTCCTGTCAGTATTTGTGTCACAATGTAGCATCCTTGACAATGGACATAATAATGCCCTCCACAGAGGTGGAGGAGCACTATTTCAACAAGCAGATCCAAAAAGCATATTTAATTATAAAAAAACAAGCCCATGGAAAAAAAAATAAGCACAAGGTCCCTGCCTATTGCTTAAATGAAATACACAACAAGGACCTTGTAGAATACAGGATTTATTTTCACTCATGCTGTTTGACCTTGGGCACATCACTCATGGCTTATGCCTCTCGTGAGGTTACCCAAGATCAAACAGCATTAGTGAAAATGAATCATGTATTCCACAAGGTCCCTGTTGTGTATTTCATTTATGTAATAGGCAGGTCCCTGTTGTGTATCCCTTATTTAAGACTTTTCCCAGAAGTAACTCTTCTACAGAATGATGCAGAATTGGGTTTCATCATGGTGGGTCACTGTATATAAAAACCAAGGTCTTAATGAGTACTACAAGAATAACACACATTATTAAGGAGTACTACAAGAATAACACATATTCCCCTAAAACATTTAGGGGAAATATAAAAAAAAAATGAAAAGTGCAAATTCCCTGTGGATAACATTGGAACTTCAACAAGCCATACCTCCCTCAATATTTGGACTTAAGGGATGATCTATATATCAAAACAATGGTGATAGTGAGTACTATGAGAATAATACATACCCTCCCCAACATTTTGGGGCAATATAAAAAAAGCATAAAAAATATAAAATGCAAATTTCCATATGATAACATTAGAACTTCAAAAATCAATACGTCCCTTAATATTTGGACATAAGGGATAGTCTGTATATCCAAACAAAGTTATTAAGGAGTACTATAAGAATAACACACATTCTTAAGAGGTACTACAAGAATAATATATACCACCCCTGCAAAAAAAAAACACACATTTAGGAGCAATATAAAAAAGCATAAAAAATTAAAAGTGTTAATTTCCATTGGATGATTTCATGTGATAAGGGCATGTTTCTTATGTCACTGACCAAAAAGAGCTACTAAAAAACTGCTTGAAGAAAAAACAGCAACCAACATCAGATCCACCATCTCACAGAGTGACGGCCACTAACATTCCATATTCCTAGCCAAAAATACACTTTTTTATTCCGGGGCTGCACCCCAACATGCTCCATTATGGGGTGCAAGCCTCCTGCATCCCCCAGCTAACAGATTATTAACTCCGGTGGGGGTAGACTTAAAAAAAATAAAACCCCAGGACCAAAAAAAGTCCTCTTCCATACCGGGAACTGAACCCAGTTCCTTAAGCTTCTCAGGCAATGGCACTAACCACTATGGCACATGGCCAGTTGAGGAAGGCTTGGCCAAATAAAGGATCATATCATCTTCAAGCAAGTGCAGCTTACTGCTACACTTACTCTGCATT
Source organism: Neoceratodus forsteri (assembly GCA_016271365.2). Lineage (NCBI taxonomy): Eukaryota > Metazoa > Chordata > Ceratodontiformes > Ceratodontidae > Neoceratodus > Neoceratodus forsteri. The sequence continues at coordinate 562,776,019 of CM028133.1, forward strand.
ACAGCTTGGCATTCTTTCACACTTGCACTTGTTCCAAGTGGTTTTATTGAGTCTCTTAAATTAAGACGCTCAATAAAACTCACTCAGAACACTGTACACCCCATAGGATAACATTGCAACATTAGCAAGCCATAACTCCCTCAATATTTGGACTTAAGGGAAAAATCTATACATCAAAACAAAGGTCTTAAGGAATACCACAGGAATAACTCAATACCCCCTCCAAAAATGAAGGAGACATGTAAAAAAGCATAACATTCAAAAAATCAAAATTGCCATAGGATAATATTGGACATTTCACAAGCCATTGAAGCAAGCATGTAAATTGCTTTTATAGAAAAATGGAAGCACAGAGCCCAAAGAGTCCTGCGCTTTCACACTGGATGTCTTCATATAAAAAAAAAATTTGACTTAATTTTGTTTCCCAATTATTTTTTCAAATGAAGGAATCCTTTTCTGTATGCTTTTTTTATTCATATGCAAAAGGATCCCTGAACATGAAAAAAAGATTTTGGACTTAGTTATTTTCCCACATTTCAACTTCAGCAAGCCATAACTCCTTCATTATTCACAGTTAAGGGACACCTTTTTTGTACTTTGTAAAATAGGCAGAATTAGGCCAAGACCCATCTAGTCCATCCCCCACTACTGAATGGGACAAGTCTAGTATCCCAGATATTCATACAGCATTGTCTTGAATGTAGCTGGGTCTGTAATGTTAACTAGTTCTTTGGGAACTTTATTCCAAAAGGCAACAGATCTTAATGTAAAGTAATTATCCCTTTTATTGGTACTAGTCATAGGGAGTTCGAATGGTTTGCTATGTGATCTTATATTTAAATTCCTAGTGTTACAGTAGGTAAGATACCACAGTGTTTCATTACTGTGTTGTCTATTTGAATATAATGAAGCATGAAGTAGTCACCCATAAGTCTTCTAACTTCCAAGGGCATGAGGCGGAGATGTTGAAGCCTATGATAGGGTTGTGTATGTAGACTAGGTATAAGTTTGGTGACTCTATGTTGCACTCTTTTTATTAGGTTAATGTCCTGCCTGTGATATGGGGAACAAAAGGGAGCTGCATAGTCTAAATGGGGGCAAATATAATTTCTGTAGAGATTTAAAATAATCAGTTTATCCCTGGTTACAAAAGTTTTTTTTAATAATATTGATAATTTTATTTGCCTCTTGGACCGTCAATCTAATATGATATTTTTGACTAAGGTTATTATCTATTATAACACCAAGGTCCTTTTCAGATTCTACTGCACATAGGTGTATAGAATCTATAGTATAATGATACATGGGGTTATTTTTTCCAAGCTGTGTCACTGAACATTTGTCTATATTTAACTCCATTTTGTTGACTTTACGCCAATTTAATCCATGATTTGGACTAGCAGAAAGAGACAAGTGGTTGGAATAGGAGTCAACCACATTAGCTAATTTGGTATTGTCTTCAAATTTTATGATATTGGATGTTACACCATGGTGAAGATTAAAAATAAAGCAGTTGAACAGAAATGGCCCTAGAATTGACCCTTCTGGAACAACACTGGCCACTTCAACTGGTAAAGATGTTGTACCATGTAGTCTAACCTATTGAGTTTGATTAGTTAACCAATTGTTTACCCAATTAATAATGTGTGAGCTAAACAACATGTTGTTTAGTTTGTCGATGAGTATACAGTGAGATACTTTATTGAAAGCCTTTTTGAAGTTGATTGGAATAATATCACATAGTGGCTTAGACACTATAAAAGCAGGTGACTCAAATTACAACTTCCTGTTGCTAGCCTTGCTTGTACAGCAGAAAGCAGCTAACTAAAAGCAGCTACATTTTCTTATTAATTTAATACTTATATCTCAGCAGGAGTCAGTGTCTGTTGAAATTAAGCAAAACAGATACTTTATTAGAAGTAGAAAGGGTCTTATTTAGGGTTAAAAAAGAAAGAAAAGAAAGAAAGTCAGTGTGTGTTCTGTGCTGTGAAGGGTACTGTATCAACTTACTTTGCTAAATCAGTAGAAGGAGGGAGAGCTTAATTGGGGTGTGGCTTAGACACTATAAAAGCAGGTGACTCAAATTACAACTTCCTGTTGCTAGCCGTTTTTCTTACTAATTGCCCTCCATCCCACCCCTCCACCCACCCACCCTAAGCCAGTTCTACTTTATAGCCACTGGATTTGACTGTCAACAGGAACTTCCTGTTTGGCAGAAGGAAAGAAAGGATCATAGAGAAACATTGGTTTTGTCAATCCTAAAGGAAAAAAGTAGCTAACTCTTCTCCCCAGCTGGTGGTGGTTTGGCACTGAGCAAAGAAGAAGGAAGCTACTGAAGGATATAGGAAGTTGCTGTCCCAGAACAGGAAGGGTGAGAGTTGTAAGGAGAGGAGAGAGTAAGCATACAGAGAAACAGGAGATGGGACACAAAATAAGACATGATAGGAGTGGTGCAGTGCAATGGCCATGGGGCAGCAGTGTTCCAGGAGACATTCTGGAGGCTGAGATGCTGCCCTATTTGCAGGCACCTCTCTGGTCTGAGGGAGGAGGTTGCCCATCTCCAGGCTGACCTGGCTAGGATTTGTGAAACCTCCTCCCCCACCCAGGGACCACCAGGGCCAATGCCACTACCTCAGAGGTTGCTAAGAAAGAGGAGAGGCTGGACCAGGGTGGGCCCAAGGAGGGTGGTGAAACAGAGTTGCATCCTCAGCTGTACCTCTCACAGATTCATTCACTCTTCTGGTGGATAGTGGTTCCTCGATGGAGGCACCTGCAGTGGAGACTAAGGAGGATGCTGGGAATCTTCACAAAGGAGACCCACAGGAGGGTGGCATGGGATCCCACAGGGGAAGGAAACAACTCCTGGTGGGGGACTCAATCATTAGGGGGCAGAAATGGAGGAGGAAGGGGAGAGGGAGGTAAGGTGCCTGTGGGTGCCATGGCTTGGAGGGACAGGAAGCAAGTCCTCAGAATCATAGGTGCAGCTGCACGAGGGAGGGAGCTGGATGTCATTGTCCACCTAGAGACAAATGACCTGGCTAGGAATGGGATCAGAGCAGTGCAAGAGGAGTTTGTAGAGTTGGGGATGGGCCTTAGACAAGTAGTGTATATGGTAACCTTCTCTGAGGTGCTGCCTGTCTATGGCAAGGGTGATGTTAGGGTACTCCTCACCAGGGAATTCAATAAATGATTGAAAAACTGGTGTGGAGCTCAAGGTTTTGGCTTCATTGGTGACTGGGGAGCCACCTGGAGGGATGCAGACCTATACTGGTGTAATGGTCTGCATCTGTCCGGGGAGGGGGGAACCAGGATCCTAGGTGAGAGGTTTAAATGCTTCATTGGCAAGCATTTAAACTAGCCAAGGGGGCAGACACTGAAAAGGAGCAGGGAAATCCCAGTCTCCCCCCACAAAACACAGTAATTAATGAGGTAAACACCAAGGTAGAGAAGTCATTAGGGAGAAGGACAGAGGTAAATGTAAAAAAAGGCAAAGGCAGTAAGGAAAGGAATGGGGCTAAAAGGGGTAAGGCCATCAATAAAGTGGAGGGTGATGAGTACCAATGCCCGTAGTCTGTGTAACAAGCTCCCTGAACTAGTGGTCTTGATGGAAGAGGGTTGCCTGGATATTGTGGCAGTCACAGAAACATGGTACACAGAGAACCATGACTGGGATGTCAACATACCAGGATACACAATCTACAGGAGGGACAGGGAGGGTAAAAGAGGAGGAGAAGTATCTCTGTATGTAAAGGAAGGGATCAAAGCAACAGAACTAAAGAGTAAACAGGGAGCAGATGATGCACTCTGGGTCACCCTGGAGACAGAAAATGGCACCACAATCCGCATGGAGGTTGCATATAGACCCCAATCTCAGGGGGAGGGAATGGACAAGGAAATGATAGAAGGCTTCCTTAGAATGGCAGAAAAAGGGGAGATATTGTTGATAGGGGACCTGAATATACCAGATGTTAACTGGAGCACCTTTGCTGCAGGCACATCCAAGAGCATGGTCATTCTTGATGCCCTACAGAGGGCATGCCTCAGACAGCTAGTATTGGAACCCACTCAGGAGGGAGCAGTCTTAGACCTGGTACTCTCAAATGGGAATGGAGAAAGAATCTCAGATTTAGAAGTGGGTAGCCATCTGGGAACAAGCAACCACCAAACAGTGTGGTTCATGATAAACACAGCCATACAATCAAGTCATACAAAAGCAAGAGTATTGGACTTTAGGAGAGCTGACTTTGGAAAAATGAGAGAGTGCCTCAGAAAAGCACTAGCAAACAGGCAAGAAAGAGGGGTGGAGGAACAATGGGAAGTAATCAAAACAGCCATCAAAGAGGCAACAAGCATTTGTGTAAAGCAAATCAACAAAACACAATGAAGGAAAAAAACTCTATGATTCTCAAAAGAGGTGGCAGGGAAGGTTAAGGAGAAAAGGATAGCATTCAAGAAATATAAGGAAACACAGAAGGAGCAGGACAGAGAACTTTATGAGTTAAAGCAGAAAGAGGCTGAGGGAGTCACGTGATGTGCTGAGTCGGACCAGACGTCCTCCGCAGCGCTCCCAGGCCCGAACTATTAAAATTGCTTTTTTCGCTCGAGGTTTGGCCCGTGGGTGAGTGTTACCAGGGTACTGGTTGGTGCCCGTAGCACGCGATACATTTTAGCGATGATTGCATCGGATAATAGTTTTTTTTTTTGACACGGGCCTTGTGCTTACGTTAGTGTGTGCTGCAACGTCGCAGGTGGACCGAGGTTGGGAGTAATGATGGAGCCAGAAATCGCGGAGCCTCTGGTGGCAAGATCCCCAGCAACCAAGAGGCCCAAGTCGCAATCTCCCACTCTCAAGGAGTTCGGGGAAGATTTAAACAGTGGAGGGGCAATTCCTCAGCCCAGCGAGGATCTGCAGGATATTAAGAGGCTCTTACAGGGCCTGGTAGCAGATTTTGCAACAGTGAAGCCTGCACTTCAATCTTTGGCACAATGAATGGGGGACGCTGAGGCTAGGATAGCCTCTCAGGAGAGAAAGTCATCTATGTTGGAGCAGGAGCTATCCACAGCTAAAAGATTGATCAGGAAGTTAGAGGATCGTATTGAGGATCAGGAGTCCCGCAGCAGGAGAAATAATCTAATTCTGGCTGGGCTCCCAGAAAGATCTGAAGGGGCAGACTGTGTTTCGTTTGTCCAGGATTTACTTCTAAAGCTGTTGGGCCAGTCACCTTTTGGAGACTCTTATAATTTGGAGAGGGCACATAGAGCATTAAGGGAAGTGCCCCCGCCGGGGGCGTGACCCAGGGTGATTATAATGAGGTTCCTCAACTTCAAGGAAAAAATACATGTGCTGGGGAAGGCTAGACAGCACAAAGCCCTTCAATGGAATGGAGCAGCTATCTGGATGTTCCAGGATCAAACTCCCTCTGTCAGGGAGAAGCAGAGGGAGTATGCAGACATAAAGAAAAAGCTTTATATGGCAGGCATTAAATTTCGTCTGCAGTACCCAGCAACTCTCATGGTGAGACTGCAATCAGGCGAGAAACGATTCTTGATGGCGAGGGACGCATTGGAATGCTTGCGTACTGAACTTCCCAACTTATTTAAACCTCAGACTTGAGGTGGATTTCTGAGTTGCAATTTTTGCTAAGGGCCTGATTTATAGGTGGACTTTTAACAGATGGACAGATAGTTGCTTATACTCTGGGCAATTAAAGCGACTAGATGTATATTTGCCCATTTGCATATCATTTTGGACTGGGACCTTGGTCTCTCCATTAAAATTGGTTTAACGATAGGAGGGTGGTCCATGGGACCGGTTCTTGGGGTCCCGGTGGGGCTGCTCGGCTCTCTAAAGAGGGTTTCAAAAATTTGGAATTGACCAGGTGACTTTTTGGTAAGGCACCCGATTACTATAATTGAAATTCCTCCCAGTGGTGTTGGATCTGGTATTTTAGAGTTACTTTCTTTTTAGGAGAAGATTCCTTCTATGCTTAGGTTCGGGTGTCTCTATTTGGGGAGGTGTTATTTTAATATCTTAAATTGCTAAGGGATGGCCAAATTCTCTTGTCACTAGAGTATGGTACTGGGGGCCGGAGATGCTTGGAGGAGGGCTCATCCATGACTGCCGAGATTCTAGGAGGTCGATCAAAGGATCGGGGTGGGGGGGGGGTTCGGGGAGGTTAGAGAGAGAGAGAGCCAATAGGGTGAATTCCATAGGAAGGCAGTGTGGGATGGTTTGGGCACGAAGCTATTGGATATACTCCTGCTTTATTTTTCTTTTTATTCTGTACCCCTTCCTTTTTTCCTTTCTTAAACAGAATGGCCTGTTTTAATATTACCTCTTGGAACGTTAAGGGACTTCGGGGTAGACGGAAGAGGATGGTAATTCTGAGACATATTAAGCGCTTGGGAGCACATATAGCTGCTCTACAAGAGACTCATCTCCTGATGGAAGAATTAAGCTGTCTTAAGAAACTGTGGGTGGGCCAGGTTTATGGGCAGGGTAGGAAAAGGCATCAGGAGGGTGGCGATTTTAATAAGTAGTAACTGTCCTTTAGGGTTGACCAAGTACTATTAAGAGAGGATGGCAGGGGCTGTACTTGGTGGGGCCCTAGTCGGGAAGGTAATTGTATGTCTATCTATGGACCCACCCCACCATCCGAGGACTTTTTGCTTCAATTGAGAGAGATATATCTGCACTTTCCACTGATTCTCTTTGTCCTGGCTGGGGATTGGAATACTTGCATCAGTAACCTGGATGATAGGAACCCTCCATCTGGTAGGCCTCTTAGTAAGGCTCATATTGCTCTGAGGAGGATGATGGAGGTAACTGCCTTGGTAGATCCAAGTAAAACCCACTCGAACAAGGGCAGCGTTATGACTTTTTTCCTGGCAGCTCATAAAATCCACTCCCGGATCGATTTTTTCCTAGTTAGTGGCCCCTTTCTTCGAGAAGTAAAGGAGGTTCTCACTGGAGTCAGGGCTCTTTCGGATCACTCCCCTATCTCTGTGTTGTGGGAACCACGTTCTGCTCCCCTAATCCAGTTAGATGGAGACTAAATGATCTGCTACTCTCTGAACCACGGTTCAGAAGGAGTTGGATGAGGCCCTGAAGGATTCATTCAATCTCATTACCTCGTTCCAGGACCAGAGATTGGCCTGGCCAACGTGCAAAGTATTGTATGTAGGGCAGTTAAGGATATTGCATCTAGAAGTAATAGATAAGGAAGGCAAAGGAGGTTTCCTATTGGGGCCTTAGAATATCTGTCCCATCTAGAGGGCTCCTCGGGAAATTGATCTAGAACTTAAATCCTCTACGAGGAATGGGCGGATCTCTGTTATGGCAAGGTGGAATTCTGGCTAGAGAAGGTTCGGTCCAAGTATTTATTGCAGGGGGATGTTCCAGGCCGTGTGCTCGCAGCTAGGGTTAGAGAGTGGGAAGCAAGTAGAATTATTACTTCGGTATGGTATGAAGGTAAATTATTAACAGACCCACAAGAAATGTCAGATGCATTTGCATCCCACTTCTCTGATCTCTATGGGATTGGTACGGTGGTGGATGAGGAGGAAATTAATGCTTTCCTTGAGGAAGTGCCCCTTCCAAGGCTAGATGAAATGCAGGCCAGAGATTTGGCAACTCCTATTCTGGGCAAGGAAATCTTGGAGGCGGTGCAATCCTTACCGTCAGGTAAAACCCCGGGTCCAGATGGGCTTACAGCCAAGTTTTACCAAACTCATATCCAAGTTATTTTACCAATCCTACTAGAATTTTATAACATGATTTTACAGGAGGGGTTACCACACCCACCACTGTATCAGGCCTTTATATCCTTGATTCCTAAACCAGATAAGCCTAGAGACAAGATAGATAGTTATAGACCCATAGATCTAATGAACCAGGATATTAAAATCCTAACAAGAATATTAGCGAACAGGATTCTGTGCATTGCCCCAAGTTTAATCAGTGAGGAACAGGTGGGATTTATGCCTTGGCGAGGGGCACAGGATGCCCTCTGAAAGCTACACCATATCCTTAGTTATGCTCCGGACTCCCAACTTCTGCTAGCTTTAATTTCCCTTGACACCGAAAAGGCATTTGATAGGGTTTCCCATGGTTTTCTTTTTGCTACAATGCGGAAGATGGGTTTTCCGGAAGGTCTGTTGAGAGGCATCAGACATCTATATGCCATACCATCGGCTGGGGTTCTATGCAACGGGTATAGCTCTCGGGAAATAATGTTGAAAAATGGGACTAGACAGGGATGCCCTTTGTCACCAATATTATTTAATATTTATTTGGAACCCTCCTTAGAGCTATTAAGGAGATCAACTTATTAAGGGGGTGAAGCTGGGGGGGAGAGAACTTAAACTGTCAGTTTTTGCGGATGATATTTTGTTGCATCTCGAGGACCCAGCTTCTAGTTTTGAACATGTAATGGGGGTGGTTGACCACTTCTCGGAGGTGGCAAATTATAAATTGAATCTAGATAAAACTCAGGTCCTTCCACTGACCCCTTATGTGCATCAGGCAGACTTTGTTTTCTCAAATCTGCAGTGGAGGCCCGATGAGATTAAATATCTGGGCATCCGGATCTTAGCCAATGGGGAAAAGGGAGCCAAAGCAAATTTGGGAGGTTAATACCAGTAATTAAGGGTGACATACTAAGATGGAATAAACTCCTTTGAACTTCATGGCCAGACTTGGTCTTATCAAAATGAATCTATTGCCTAGGCTACTCTACCCATTATATATGGCCCCTATGACATTCCGATTATCTGGTTCAAGATTATTAAAAAGCTTTTATCGGATTTCCTATGGAATTCAAAACTCCCTAGGAAGAAATACGAATTGTTACGTTTACTTCAATCAGGGGGTTGGATTAAGTTACCGGATTTGCATATATATTATGTAGCGGGACAGATGGCCCTCATGTTACGGTGGGTTAGGCGGTCTGATGGGGAAATATGTACCCCAACGTGGTTGCAAATAGAGAGGCAAATGCTGACTGAGAGGGGTTTTTCACCAGAGGCAGTGCTATATTCTAATTTTGTAAAGGATTTTACTATAGGGAGTGGGACCCCAATTGGAAAATCTATGAGGATGTGGTGGCTTTTCCTCACTCCAGCTCAGAGGAAAGCCAAGTTGAGGGCATGGGAGCAACCTTTGTCCGGAAATCCTACCTTTAAGGTGGGGGGGCAGATGGTTAGTGTGAAATGGGCTCTCCAGGTGAAGAGTTTAAAGGTGAGGGACGTTGTGCAGGATATGGAGGGTCTGACGCCAACTAGTGGATTGGGTCTACCAGTATTTAAAAGACTGCAACTTTTAAGCTTATTAGGAAAAGTGAAGAAAGCTGTTGGAGGGTTTGCAGAAGGGCCATTTATGTGGGATTCTCTGAAAGGGGTAGACCTAGGGGAAAATTCTCTTTCCCAGATTTACAGGGTGTTGATGGAATTCATTGGTCCATCTTCCCCGGTACGAATTGCGTATTGGGACGGGATATTCAGTTCCAAGAATCTTGGTTGGGAGTCAATTTGGAAAAACTGCAGGTACATTTCTATACCTAAGTTCAGGATAATGCAATATTTTATTGTCTCTAACTTATATTTTACCCCTGCAAAACTATATGGCAGGAAATTGGGACAGATGGACCTTTGTTTTAGGTATGGGTTGGGGATAGGAGATTTGTTACATGTGATGTGGGAGTGTTCTAAAATTTTCCCCTTATGGGCTGATATAAGGGATCGTATGGACCCAGTTCTAGATTACTCAGATTATATCACCCCAGAGGTTTGTATCTTGGGGGACTTTTCAGGCATAAAGGAAACGTTGCCTAAATTTCACATAGCTTTGATGTCTGCATTAGTGAAAGCCTTTTTGGTTCAACACTGGAAAGATGATCAGGAGTATAGCTATGGACAGTGGGTTCATGATCTGGTGTCTTCATTGGGCAGACTAAGGAGGCACCTCTGGGGTAAAGGGAATAGAGAATTGTATAATAAGAGGTGGGCTCCTCTGGAAGCAATCTATTTATTGCAGAGATTCCCATAGGTCCGTCTGTCACTTTCCTGAATTGTATGAATATTTTTTTATGATATGAGGAAGGCGGCTTTCTTTTCTTATTTCCTCTTTCTTTTTCTTCTCTTTTCTGATGCTTTGATTTTCGCTCTTTTCAGGAGGGTCATGTAAGCGGGTTGGGGTATAGAAACCAGGTTATTATGTGGAGATTACTTAAGATTAATTAGGTATGCCCTCTAGGGAACTGGCAGGGATGGGTCTCTCTCTCTCTCTCTCTATATAGGGTTCATAGCGGGGCTCCATCTCGATTTTACCTAGGGACTGTGTTAGATTTTTGTTAGGGGCTGATAACTTTATGAATTGTAGCATAGTTGACATAGTGGATTTTGTTCTTATTATGGGTTTTCTTCTGTTTCTACTTTATTAAATTTCCTTTTTAGTCTTAGTTCATTGAATGTTAACGGCTTCAAATTCATATGCTTAGTTTGTACATTTGGTGACTTTTTGTCAGTAGGGAGTTGGAACAACAGCCTAGTTATAGGAGTTTTTAACTGAATACATTTTTCTTCGAGATGGACCCCTGCTATGGGGATAGAAATGGGTTTGTACATAGTTCATACAGTCAGTTTTTGGACTGTATACCCTGGCTTGTCCAGGTTTTGTATTTTGCTGTTATTATTTTTATCTTACTTTTCTTTTCTTTTTTTTGGTGTCTGTTATCGTGCACTGTTGTTCTAAAATTAATAAAGATTTGTTGAACAAAAAAAAAAGCAGAAAGAGTCTGGGAAGGCAGTCAGAATAGCAAAGGCCCAAACCGAGGAAAGGATAGCCAACTCTGTTAAGAAGGGGGATAAGACCTTTTGTAGGTACATTAGAGAGTGAAGAAAGACCAAAGGAGGGATACTGAGGCTTAATAAAGGGGAGGGAATGTGAGTAGAGGGTGACAGTGAAAAAGCAGAGGTATTGAACAAATATTTCTGCTCAGTATTCACAGGAAGAGGAGGGGAAGGTACCTAAACCAAACAAGAGAAACACTCTGAAGACTGGGGTGTATGCCAGTCCATTTACAGAAGAAAGGGTTCTGAAAGAACTAATAAAATTGAAGGTGGACAAAGTGATGGGGCCTGATGGGATTCACCCAAGAATTCTAAAGGAACTAAGGGTAGAACTAGTGACACCGCTGACTACTCTCTCTAACAAATCATGGGAGGATGGGGTGGTATCTGAGGACTGGAGGAGGGTGGATGTGATTCCTCTTCACAAAAGTGGGAGCAGGACAGAGGCAGGAAACTACAGACCAGTTAGTTTGACCTCAGTGGTAGGGAAAATGATGGAATCACTTCTGAAGGAAAGAACTGTTGAGTTCCTAGAGGCCAGTGGGACACAGAACCCAAGGCAGCATGGATTCATGATGGGAAGGTCGTGTCAGATGAATCTAATAGATTTCTTTGACTGGGTGACCAAAGTAGTAGACCAGGGATGGGCTGTGGACATGGCCTACCTAGATTTAAGCAAGGCATTTGATACAGTCCCACACAAAAGATTAATACACAAGTTAGCCAGCCTTGGAGTGGGTCCCAAGGTGGTAGTCTGGATAAAAAAATGGCTAGACAACAGGATGCAAAGGTTAATAGTAAATGGAGTCCACAGTGAAGAAAGGAGGGTTACTAGCGAGGTACCGCAGGGTTCAGTACTAGGACCAGTCTTTTTTAATGTCTGTAAGTGACATTGCAGAGGAACTGGAAGGAAAAGTATGTCTCTTTGCAGATGACGCAAAGATCTGCAACAGGGTTGATACACAATATGGTGGAAAGGATGAGAAGGAATGGCAAGGCTGAAGGAATGGTCAGATGTATGGCAGCTCAGATTCAATGCAAAGAAGTGCAAGGTAATGCACCTGGGAAACAAAAACCCAGGGGAAGAGTACACAATGGGGGTGAGATACTGACAACAGTAAAAATGGAAAGGGACCTGGGGTAATTATATCAGATGACCTAAAGGTGGGCAAGCAATGTGAGAAGGCAGTAAGGAAGGCTGGGGGATACTGGGATGCATAGGGACAGGCATCAATAGTAGAAAACAGGAAGTTGTTATCCCTGTTTGCAGACAGTTGGTGAGACCCCATCTGGAGTACTGTGTGCAGTTCTGGAGACCCCATCTTTGCAAAGACATAGACAGAGTAGAGGCTGTCCAGAGGAGGGCAACCAAAATGGTGCAGGGTCTGCACCAGAAGACATGCGAAGAAAGACTAAAGGAGCTTAATATGTATACCCTTGAGGAAAGAAGGGAGAGAGGGGACATGATAGAAACTTTCAAGTATCTCAAGGGAATCAACAAAGTCCAAGAGGGTAGCATCTTTCAGAAAAAGAGATGTGCAAGAACAAGGAGGCACAATTTGATGATAGAGGGGGGACAGCTCAGAGGTAATGTGAGGAAGTATTTTTCACAGAGTTGGTTTTGGATGCATGGAACAGCCTCCCTGAGTAGGTCATGGAGTCAAGAACAGTGGAGGAATTCAAGAATGCATGGGACAGACATAAGGCAGTCCTAGTGGGGGATAGGAGGAAGTAAGCTGTTGGTTAACTAGGATCTGCAGCTTATCTGTTAGGTAGGAAAATGGGCAGACTAGGTGGGCCAAACGGTCCTTATCTACCGTCACATTCTATGTTTCTATGTTTACCTATGTCCAGGTTTTTAGATATTGACTTATAGAAAATGTTAAGGTTAGTAACACGAGATCTTCTCTTTTTGAATCCCTGAGCCCTAGCCTTTCTGATTCTTCCTAAAATCTTTTTTTTATAATGGATTCTAGAACCTTACATGGCACTGATGTTATACTTATTGACCAATAGTTTTCTGGAAGAAATTTATTTCCCTTTTCAAAGACTGGATTTATGTCAGCTTTTTCCATTAAGAAGGAATTTGTCCAAGGAATAATGATTTGTTGAATAGAATGGTTAAGGGCACATTCAGCCTACATGACAGGTTTTTTAAGTGATTAGGGGTTATATTATCTGGAAGCAAATGTGAACAACACAGCTCAGGAGACGTAAGCTAGAGCCACACTAAACAGAAACTCAGTAGAAAGAAAAAAGTTGGCTCAACACCACAAGAACACACAAATATAAGAAATAGCTTCAAAACAGCAACTTGTTTATCACAAAAGCACCCCCCCCCAAGGCACCAATAACATCCATTGTTAGTGGTGCCTGGGGGTTACTTTTGTAATAAACAAGTTGCTATTTTGAAGCTATTGTTATAGTTATGTGTTCTTGTGCTGCTGAGTTATATTATCTAGACCAAGGGATGCGTGAGGTCTGAGATTAAACAGGGCTTGCTTTTTATTTCATCATTAGTGAACTTTTTTATACCTATTGTATTGGTATATACATTATTTATTGACTCTTTTTTTTATTAAAAACAGTTGAGAAATAATTATTCAATACTGTAGCCATTTCAATTGGTTCAGTTGTAATTTTACCATTTGCAGATATTGAATTTATGTTTTTTTTTTACTTTTGCTTAATTAATTAACATAGGAAAAAAATGTTGTTTCCTTCACACATTGAAATTCTGAGTTCTAAATTCCTTTTTTCTTTCTTTCTTAATTAACTGTTTGGATATTTTTAGTTCCTGTTTATAATTAGAGTAGATTTGACAACACTTGCTTTGTTTATATTTCCTATAAGCTCTGTATATCAAAACAAATGGTCTTAAGGAGTACTACAAAAATAACACATGATACCCTCCCAAAACACTAGGGGCCATATAAAAAGCATAATAATAAAAAAAAACCCATCAAACTTCCCATAGGATAACATTGGACTTTTCACAGCCATTCAAGCAAGTAAGAAAAATTACTTTCTGGAGAAACAGAAGCACATTTGTTTGAATGGGTCCTTTTTCATATTTTTTTTTGTACATATGAAAAAGGATGCCTTCATATGAAAAAAATTATTTGGACTAAGTTTTTTTTCCCTTATTCATTTTTCATATGAGGGAATCCTTTTTTGTATGGCTTTTTCTTTCTTACAGAAAAGGATCCTTGCATATTAAAAAAGATTTTGTACTTATTTTTTCCCCACATTTACACCTTAACAAGCCATAACTTCCTGTGCTTAATACAGGTAGAAATAAAGATGCAGCACACCAGGTTTCATTATAAAAAAACTGTTTTAAAGAAATTATGTTAAATAAATAATATTTTACTTAATAAAATACATAATATATAAAAAACAATATGAATCAAATTTATTGCAAAATAAATTTCAACTAAATATTTTCCCACATTTGCACTTCAACAAGTCATAACTTTCTGAAGTTAATACAGGTAGAAATAAAGATGCAACAAACCAGCTTCCATTATAAAAATAATATTTTTTATAAAATAATTTTAAATACATTATATTTTATTTAATGAAATACATAATATAAAACAAAACAATGTGAATCAAATTTATTGCTAAATAAATTTACATCAAAAAAATATAGACAATTTTTTTTATAAAGTCCTTTCCCCCCCTTTTAGGGCTGCAGTGAGCATAGTCCTGCAGCCATTTCATGATCATCCAGAAACAGGACTCTGCATTCCTTCCAAACAACATGATGAGGTGACAAAAGTTTCCTCCACCTCTCTGGAACATGGAACGTTCTGCATTCGCTTGAGAAACAGCCTAATAATAATATACTTTGAAGTTAACTGTTGTCAGCCCAAGGTTTTGGGTTATTTTTCCTCACACCATTGGCATTAACTTTACTTTTCCACCTATTGTTTCTAAATCAAGATGAGACAGGGCGTCGGCAGGCATACACAGTGTACAACATTTTTTTTGCCTGGTTTTCTTCTCCACCCTGGTTTGGCACACAACTGAAGGTTTGAGTCAGTCATGCAAACAAGTAATTAGATCAGATCTCCACCCCTGCCCATTCCTCCAGGTTTTTTTCTTTTTGTTCTGTGCATTTTCTCCTTCTGAAGATCCTTACTTCCGGCCTTCCCACTACTGCTTACCTTGCATGCCATGCCACTCCATTCAACTTTCATAACTCACTTCACTAGTTAGTTTCATTTTCAGCTACAATAGTTCACTTCATTAGTTGGTTTCATTTTCAGCTAGTTAGTAGTGTATGGCAGGGTATCAGTTTCACTGGGGTGTGTGTAGCTCAACCAGCCTGATGGTCATGGCTGGCAGTGTGTTCCATCATGGTAGTGATACTACAAACAAAAGTGAGTGAAGTCTGAAGTATGGTATAGTAGTAAGGTAGGGCCAGTAGGTAATTTAAACTGTGAAAAATGTACCTGCCACTGAAGATAAGTTCAACTGTTTGTTTCCGACTTCTACAGATTGAAAACAACACACAAAGTAAGACATGTAATCCAGCAGGCTAGAATTTTTAATTCATTGTTATGCAAGCTAATTGGAAGGTGTTGATGATTATAATTGCTCATTAGTGGTGTATCTTATGTTATTATAAAATAAAGGATTAAACTGTTTTAGAAGCCCATTGCCCAGTACTGTTTTCTTTCTTTTTTTTTTTCTGTGCCTGACTGACTTAGCATTTCCAGGCACTGTCAGTCGTGTGTTTGGTTTGCTGCCATGGGAATTGCATAGATTCTGTGCTGACTGGCTTCTGACTTTTTAGTATTTTTTTTTTTTTATTATTGTGTGTTGCCTTGTCCCTCACCCCCTTCTTTAACCCCTCCCCCTCCAACTGAAGCTATATCAGAAACAAACTACAAAATGTTCAAATTTGATTTGAAATAAAAAAAAATAATGCAATAATAAAATAAACATAACATCATTAGCAGACAAAAGTCCTCAGGGCAGAGGAAGGAGGATGAGAAAAGTACCATGGGGTTCCAGAAACAGCTTGTGTTTATTGTACTGTGTGAAAAAAAACAGAAAGCTAAACATGAAAGTGTACTCACCTCATGTTCAGCCATCACAAACAAAATGGATATAATAATGCCTTTGTACTGAACAGCAGAACTAGATCACACAATGGCAGGCAGCGCTGTGCCTAATATGATTCTGATAGTATACAACTAGCGACATCACACTCTGGCACCCTAAATGATGGTAAAACAAATGTAGGCACACCTCTATCATCAAGGTAATATGAATAAAAAAGACAGAACACAGAATTTTGATACTAATATTTAGTGTCACAAAAACTAGACAACCTAATGATAACTATTATTTAGAAATGGTTTCATTTCTTTTTAAAGGGACGCCGTCAACTATTTTTGCATCATATTATTTCTAGTTGAAAACACACATTTTATTATTGCCTACTTTCTTTAAAATTCATTGCTGTTGCTGTTCAGTTAATCTGCTTCTTTTCTAAGTAGAACTGAAATGCCTGCTAATGGTGTCATTATATCCAAACTTGCTTTGTTTCAAATCCTTTGCCTACTCTTCTTGGATGCTTCCTAAACAATAGAATTATGCCCAAACAGTGCAGCTGCTTAGTTTCCTCTCCTACCACTCCTCCTATGATGCATAAGCAGCTAGACTCTGTTGGGGGTGTTCCCAAGTCCAGGAAAGATGCAGTAGATGTTGCTCAAGGAATGTAAATAGATACATTATTTATTTTATTTATTTATTTATTCATAACCAGGATTACAAAGACCTTTAAACTAGGGGTTGTTTTGCAAAGGTTCCATGTCAAGTGAGAAAACAATACAAAACATAATCAAGACAGGAAAAAAGTAATACAGTGCATCTACAATGAGAATAAATAACATAGTGGAAAAATTAATAAGAAGACAATGGAGTTTACCCTTTAAGAGGCAGACCAGGTTGTCCTGGTGCACCCCTTTCCTCTGTCATGGAATGGTTGTGCTCAAGAGAGGAGGGGGAAGGAAGGGGAGGGGGCTAGGGACCAGAACAAAGGACAGGTAACAGGAAAGGGAGGGGCGAAGGGAGGTACATAAGGGACAGCACAAGGGGGCCTCAGCCACTTTTTGCTGGAGTTTTTGATTTATGGAAGCTGTAGCACGTCAGATTGGCAGAACTATTGGAGGTTTGTGAACCAGGAAAACAGGTAAAATTTTAAGAAAGAGAATAATGAGTTGGATGTGTTTAAAAAAAGAGAGAGAAGTTTTTTCATACAAAGCTGGAAAGAGAATAAGAAGTTTTACAATGGTTGCTAGTTGTTTAAAAAAAAGAGAGAACTGATTTATCTGCATAGGTGTTTTTTTATGTTTGAGTTGCATGGCTTGGCAAGAGGTTGTTTAGGATGCAGGGCCAGGAGCAGAGTGAGTGGTGGAGCAAGTGATGCCTGAGCTTGTCTGGGCAGGCTAGGCGAGGGATGGTTTAAGATACAAATATATATAAATAATAAGGACCTGGAAGTAGCTTTCCTGGGGAGAGCAAGTTTTGATTTGAAAAGAAAATGAATGAGCATTGTTGGTTGTGGCACACGACCGAGAGTTGGGGCAGGTAGTGATCCGGGTTAGCAGATGTTGCCAGAGGGAATCAAAAAAAAAAAAACGAAAACAAGCGTTTTGCGGTGGGAGCTGGCACATGGTAGGGACATCGTCGGTAATCTTGTGGAGCGCAGTGTGAGAGAATTGAGTGCTTTGTCGAGCAGTGTCAAGAAGTAGTGGGGGAGAGCAGTTTGTCAAAAGAGAGGAACGAGCGTTCTGGGTCTAGCACATGGCTGGTGGTATCGGGAGGGGCCTTCAGTGGTAGCAAGTGGGGAGCAGCAAGGAGTGAGTGGAGAAGGGCTGATTCCAAGAGAATAAGCTTGGTGGTGCAGTGCAAGGCTGATTTAAGGGACTACGAGGATAGGGTGGCTGGCGAGGGCCTTGAGGGAAGGGCGAGGGCTGAGACCAGAGGACAGGACATTTAAATGCTGGAATGGTGTGGGGGATAGCACACCAAACACAGGGGCAGCATAGCGTGGGGTCTGTGACTGGCGTGGGCCTTGCATGGGACCAGGATTGGAGGCCTTGAAGCCATTGGGGAGATAGGAGCAGAAGCACAGGCCTGGAAGGCCTGGGGGAATAGCAAGTGGAGGGGTTTGGATAGCAGGGGGCCTCGCAAGAGAGGCGGGGGAAAATGCCCAAAAAGGAGGAGGCCTGCAATGGGCCAGAAGCAAGGAGAACAGGCCAGCACCTGGCTGAGAGAGCTGGGGCGCGCTGGGATAATGGGACATGGGGGACTAACAAATGGGGTTACAAACCATGGGGGGAAGGGGAAGGGGAAGAGGCCAGGATGAGAAGATGTGGGGGGAATCAAAATATGGGGTTTTCTTGTGTGGGGGACTTGTACACATGGCCACGTGGCACAAAGGAGCACGCCATGGGTAGGCCGCGAAGAAAACACTTGCAGGGGGGGATTATGAGCGAGGCCTGGTAGACATGAGGCTTTTTGGGGGAGTGTTTCTAAGAAAGGGCCAGCAGGGAGATGCCCATATATAAAAAAAAAAGAGAGGTTTTTGCCATAGCGACCCGCGGATGATGTGGGCAACAGCAAGTATGGCAATTGGTAGCATGGGGCCTTGCGAGGGGAGGGCAACAGAAGGTCAAAAATGCCTGAGGACCCAAAAAGGGGGCTGTAGTCTACGAGAGCACTTGGGGGCATAGATGCATAGTTTGAGGGTTTTTCAAAAAAAAAAAAGGGAAAGGTGAGCCAATAGAAGGTGGCCAATACAGTGAGGTCCTAGCAGGCGTGACAACAAAAAAAAAGGAAAGGAAGAGCGCAGGTGAAAGGAATACAAAAAAAGGAAGACAGGCAGGAAGGAAGAAAAGCCGAATGGGCACGAGGTGCAAAAAATATATATATATATATATATATATACTAATATATACATAGTAATGCAGGCATAGAATGACTCTTGTTCTCTTCCTATAGATGTCTTCACAGAGGAAAAAAACGAAGGAAATGGTACCAAAGAAAAACAAGCCATCAAAAGAAGATGCCTACAGGGCCATAATCGAGTTGGCAGAGAAGGCCAACTGAATGTGGGAGCTGGTGGAGGGGGAGGAACCAGGGAGACCCGGGGAGAAAAGGAAAGCAGGCCCGGAGAAAGGGGGCAGAGGGAAACGGCCAGCTGAAGGGTCATGTAGCCCCACCAGGGTACCACCGCTTGCAGTGGAACCCCCAAGGGCAATGGATCCAGTACCTCTGCAGCCCATAGATGCGGGAACGCCAGTAACTCCCCCTGATCATGGTGGGATCTTCCCTGGGGAACCCAGGCCAGACCCCCAGAACATGTTTTCCCCCCGCAAACCATAGAAGCTCACCCTCCTCCTCAGCCACAAGGAGAGAAAATGGGGAAAGAGGAAGAGGCCAGGATGCACAGCCCAGACAAGGTTACAGGTAATGCAGCCAGCGCAGTGGGGGATAGTATAAAAGAATACATAGGGTAAATTGTAGCGGCGCTGGGAACAGGAGGTTTAGGGCAGATGAAATCGACCCTGGCGGAGATTAGGGGGGAAAAGAAGGGCCAAAAAGTAATGAAGAGAGTGTATAAAAAGAAGGAAAATGTACAAGGGAGATAGGGGCACCTGGAATGAGGATAGGAGAGCATGTCCCACTGGCCATGAAAGAGAAAATATGGAAAGGGGAGTATGTAGATATATTCACCTTGGTGAGCCAGGAAGCGGCAGCAAAGTACAAAGAAACCAAGCACATAGGTAAGAGCGAAATGGCAGTGGCAATAGTGCTTTTGGGGAAAAAGGAGGAGGACAAGTTCACAAAGGGAAAGACCTGGGACGGATGGTTTGTAGGCTTTGTCACTTTCTCAGCCATTGTCTTAGAGAAAAAGCCGGAGCTGGGTATCCCACTCATCATGTACTCCTTGATAATAAGGAGGGCAAAGGCAAAAGGGGGGGTGGGTGGCTATATTATGATGAATTCTTTTGACAGAGAATGGCAACATTCAGGGATGTGAGATGGGACATGAAGCAGTTAGATTTGTGGATGGACTACGTTACTGATCAGTCCACGCCTGAAGGGGAATGGGAAAAGAAAGGGTTCACACCCCAGAGATGTTGTTGGGCCTACAACAGGGCTTTTTGCTCATGGCCCCAATGTCATTTTTGCCACGCTTGCTTGAAATATGGTGGAGGACACCCGGCAAGCAGATGTAGGACAGCATGGACCCAGGGGGCACAGGGACATGGGGAACAAGGGTCAGGTCAACAGTATTTTCAGGAAGGACAGGGGTTTAAAGGGCAGACATGGAATGGGGGGAAGGGTAGGGCATACGAACAGGGGGTCAGAACCACTGATCAAAAGAACCCTGCACAAGACGGGAGGAGGGCCAGGGAGTAGAAAACGGGGGTTAGACAAGGAGCAATTCAGGATAGCCAGAACCCCCATCAACATAGAGGCATGGGCAACTGGTTTGGACAGAGATCCGGACAGAGCAGTATGGGGGATGATTATACAGGGTTTTAAGACTGGGTTTTCACTACAGTGTGGTGGGCCCAGGCAAGCAAGAGAGGAGGGCAACTTGGGATCCGTTAAATGAAAGGAAGAAATGTTGAGACAGAAGATAGAGAAAGAGAGGGCAGCAGGGAGGGTAGAGGGACCATTTGACACCCCTCCTCTGCGAGATATGTGGATCTTGCCTTTGGGCTTGGTACCCAAGAAACAAGAAGGAGAGTGCAGTGTGATTCACCACCTGTCTTATCCAGAAAGGGATTCAGTGAATGACTTAATCGGGGAGGAACACAGTAGGGTGACATATACGAACATACGAAATTTGCCAGCAGATAAAGGCCTAGAGGTCTATCAAGTCTGCTCAAATGTGCAGCTAGCACCCCTTATTCTGCAGCTGCCCCTTCCTTCCACCCTTCCCCTTCATTAACCCTCCCCCTTGTCCTGTCCCATCCTCGTTTGAAGCAGTCCACTGTTCTACTGCATACCACTTCTGCAGGTAACGCATTCCACCCAGCCACCACCCTCTCTGTAAAAAAGTGTCTCCTCATCTCCCTCCTGAACCTTCCTCGCTCCAGTCTCATAGCATGGCCCCTGGTGGCCCTCCCCTCCCTTACTTTGAACAGCCCCTCTGTACCTGTCTTGTTTATTCCTTTCATGTATTAAAGGTTTCAATCATGTCCCCTGTCTCTCCTCTCCTCCAGTGAGTACATGTTCAACTCCTTCAACCTCCTCTCATATGATAAGTCCCCAGACCCTTGATCATCTTTGTCGCCCCGCTGCACTCCCTCAGTAACTTAATGTCCTCTTCAGATACGGACACCAGAACTGCATGCAGTACTCCTGGTGTGGTCTAAC
This sequence comes from Neoceratodus forsteri, assembly GCA_016271365.2. NCBI lineage: Eukaryota > Metazoa > Chordata > Ceratodontiformes > Ceratodontidae > Neoceratodus > Neoceratodus forsteri. The sequence goes on from CM028133.1 coordinate 562,797,280, forward strand.
TAATGACCTATACAGTGGCAGAATCACCTCCTCCCTCCTTGAGGATATACCCTTGCAATACAACCCAGCATTTTGTTGGCCTTGCAGCTGCCTTCCTACACTGTGCCGAGTTGTTCATTGACCCTGTGATGAGCACACCCAGATCCTTCTCCTCCTCTGTCTGGGCTAGCTGCACTCCCCTAGCTGGTAAGTCCTCCTTGGGTTCTTCATCCCAAAATGCATCACCTTGCACTTTTTGGCATTAAAGCGCAGTTGCCAGGTGTCTGACCAGGTTTCAAGCTTTGCCAGATCATCCTGCAACCCCTGCTATCCCCCTAGGTCATCCACCACCGCGCCAACCTTGGTATCATCAGCAAACAGACTGATCTTGCTCTTGATGTCCCATGATATGTCTATCACATATGTCTAGCACATATGCGACACTGGAGGATGCAGTGCAGATAATCCGGGCTACTGAGGATGCATGGATGGCAAAGACAGATATTGAGTCCGCCTTTAGACTACTACCAGTTAGGAGAGAAGACTGGGATCTATTGGGCTTTAAAATTGGGGAGCAGTATTATTTTGACAAAGCCATGCCAATGGGATTTTCCATAGCGTGCGCAACATTCGAAGCTTTCAATACGTGTTTGCAATGGATATTCCAAGAAAGGATGGGTTATAGAATGGTCATTCACTATCTAGATGACTTCCTTTTCATTGGGAGAGGGAAAAGGGAGATGCAGATTATGCTGGGTAAGTTTCAGGAACTATGTAGGGAGCTAGGGGTGCCACTGGCACCAGAAAAAACAGAGGGGCTCAGCAGGGTGATGGAATGTCTGGGGATTGAGATAGATGTACCGAAAGAGATATTCAGGCTGCCAGACAATAAAGTAAAGAAACTGAAGGAATTGATTCAATTACACACCAGCAGGAGAAGTGTACAGCTGAAACAAGTCCGGCAAGTATTGGGGCACCTGAACTTTGCCTGCAGGGCCATTGGACCGGGGAGGGCATTCACACAGAGGTTAGCTAGGGCTACGTCAGGGGTTACCAGACCACATCACTGGGTGGACCTGACAAAAGGTGTCAGAGAAGATTTTGGGATATGGGAGGAATTATTGAAGGGATATAACGGCTGTTCGTTCTGGCCAAGAAGAGTGGGTGTACAACATGACCTTGATCCCTACACAGACACAGCTGGGGGGGCTGGCATGGGGATTACCTGAGGGGCAGGTGGTTCATGGGAACCTATGGCCTGGTAGTTGGGTAAGGATGGGACAATAAGAGATATAACCTTGCTGGAAATCATGCCCATATGGGCATGCGCCCTGGTATGGGGGGAGGAACTACGGGATCAGAAAGTGACATTCTGGTGTGATAACAGATGAGTGGTAGAGGTACTAAACAACAGGGGAGCCAGGTCAGAGACAGTCATGAAGGTATTACGATGTTTAGTTTTAAGGGCTTTGCAGCTGAACATGTCATTCAGAGCAAAACATATAGATGGGGTACACAATACCCTGGCTGACAGCCTTTCCCGTCTACAGCTGGACTGTTTCCGGTGGCTGGCACCAGCAACAGAGGAACAAAAAACACCTATACCAATGAACATCTGGGATGTTGACAAGAAGGAGCAGAACTGTTGTTTCGCAGCTCATGGGCACCTCGGACTCTGAGGGCTTACGATGGGGCCTGGCTAGTGTTTCAGACATTCAGGGCTGAGCACCAGATGGAGGTAAGTGGACCACTCACAGAGGAACAGTTGGGAATGTTCACCATGGATCAGTAGCAAAGGGACCACCCACACCACAATGGGGGTTTATCTGGCAGGGATTAGTGTTATCTGCAGCCTAAAAGGATGGAAGGACCTGACAAAATCACTGCTCATCAGGAGAATGATACAGGGATGGGGCAGGTTGAAACGTGGGCCAGGAGATAATAGAAGGCCAATAGGGGAGCAGTGGCTAATAAGGCTAAAAGAGGTGCTGCCGGTAATATGCAGATCGAAGGCTGGGGCCCAGCTATTTCACGCAATTTATGTGATAATGTTTGCAGGGGCTATGAGAGTGAATGAGGTGGTAGGCCATGGGAAAGAGGACAAGGAAGGAGGATTGGAATGGGACGATGTAAGTTGGGGGGTGAAGGAGATCCGGATCAAGCTCAGGAGGTCAAAAATGGACCAAAAAGGGCAAGGTTGCATGGTAACCCTGAAAGGGCAATTAGAGGTTGCAATATGCCCAGTGTAGGCTCTGTGGGCTTTCGCCGCAGAGCAGGTGACCAGGACGGGAAAGCTATTTGTACATGGTGACGGGAAAAGGGTCAATGGCTATCAAGTTACAGCAGTGCTGAAAAAGGACATGCAATTTATGGGGGAGGACCCAGCTAATTACTCATCCCATTCCCTAGGGATTGGGGCTGCCTCACAGTGGGCAGCAATGGGGGAACCCATGAAGGACATTTTGGAAAAAGGGCGCTGGTGGTCAGCCAGTTATAAGAGATACATCAGAGCACTGAAGTAAAAAAAAAAAAAAGAAAAAGCAAAAGTGTGGTATAGAAGGTAGTGCTCCTATGGGGGATTGCAAGTAAAGGGGGAGGTTGGGGCAAAAGAAGGAAAGAGGCAGGGGGATAATACGGTGGTGGCACTATGAGTATGTGTAAATTAATTAATTTTCCTTGTACCCCATAGGTAGAGGGAGGATCATGGAAGTCTGGATCTGCAGACATTCCTATATTTATTGGGCTGGAAATAGAGCAGAGAAGAAAGCTGGGGGAAAGCAGCTGTACCAGGATGTAAGACAGTGTAGGTTGGTATGGCATTGCATACGTGGGATGAGATGGGCACAGCTTCTTCCCACGTTGAAGGAAGTCAAGGGACGCTAGCCCAGTCCAGACCTAATCATTATACATCTAGGGGGCAAGGACCTGGCTGGCAGACCATGGGTACACACATACTTACAGATAAAAAGGGACCTGGTGGCAATAAGACAGTGGTGGCCTCAGGTGTGCCTCGCCTGGTCAGATATGATACCGAGAAGGGTATGGAGACAGGAGCACAGCCACAGGGCGGTGAAGGGTGCCAGGAGAAAGATGAACAGAAGGGTGGGGACATTGATAAGGCAGATGGGGGGACAGGTGATATACTGCGGGGGTAGAAGAATGGGTGGAGGACTTCTACAGGTCAGGCGGTGTGCACCTGTTGGATCTAGCCATAGACTGTTCAATACAGAAACAATGGGTTTCATAGAGGCATGGAGAAAACAGGCAAAAACTGGTATATAAAAAAAAAAAAAAGAAGGGAAGAAAGGATCGTCCCTGAGGTAAGGGAGAGTGATATCCTAAGTATGGGGGGAAGCCAGCCATCCAACGCAAGCTGGAGACTGGCTAGTGGGGAAAAAAGGGGGGGGGGGAAAGAAAAAGGAATAACACAAGAAGAGGAAGAAGAGGAAGAAGAAAGTGGTCTCAGTTTTCAACGTTACCTAGCGGAAAAGGAGAAACAGAAGGCACCCAGGTTTTCACCTGGGGGAGGGATAATCAGAGATTGATATGTGGATGGAAATAAATGAAATTTCTGGAAATATGATAATAAAGAAATGGAAATGGAATATCGGATTATGAATATAAATAAATTAATTGCCAATCTGAGCACAACAAACAATGGTCTCTGTCTTTTGTGAGGGAAAAGGGGGGGATCCGGGACAATTACCGAGGTGTTACAATTGAAGAACACAGAAGAATGCAGAGATTCACCAGTAGTGAACAAACAGTATCACAAAAACATATATGCAGTCTAATAATAACATACTGTTGTATAATAACATATATGCAGTGTAATTATAGTGTATGGTGGAACTCTGGTGCTGATGAAAATCCACTACTGGAATTTCCTTATTGTGCTGCAGTAGTTACATCATCATGCTGTTGTGCTTTACTAGTGATGTCACTACTGTAGAACAACAACATAGAGTGCCCAGCAAGTGGCTAACTCATTGAAATTGTGGCTGTGATCTCTGATTCTGACCCAGACAGAAACAGCATTGGCGACTGTAACAGCCACATTCTTTTCTTATTCAAAATGTAAAATTGAAATACCCACTATCTCACCCTTCATTCAGTTGCTTTCAATTCTCAACTCAGCTTCTCAGCAGTACCAGGATGAATCAAGCTGTGCTGCCAGTAAAGTAGTTAAAACATGCAGACAGATCAGCAGGCAACAGTAAGACTTTCAGTTTCATATAAGCTAAAACCCCTCTTAATCACACATGTATTTGTGTATGGAAAACCATACACTATAAAAGATTGTGTATGGCTCTCTATACACAAACAGTGCTGAGTCTTTATTTATTGAAAATCTAGGATTACAAATACCTTTGAGCTAAGGCTCTTTAACAAAGGTTCCACGTCAAGAGAAATACAAACATTTTAGGCTAAGCTACATTCGTCTCTACATAGGCAAACAAAACCATTTTTGTTTAAAACAGAGATTAAATAACAACACTTATTGGTTCAGAAGTTGCATCATAGAAATAAAGTAATGAGACACTTAGGTTCAGATAAGTTCAGAGATCTGTAAGTAGTAGGGAGAGAGGGGTTGGGGGGCAGCAGCTGAAGAGAAGCTAGAGTAGATTCACAGCATTGTCAAAGAGCAGAGGAGAGGGGAGGTGGGCCACAGGGGAAGATGGAAGTTAGGAAAGGCAGTCACAGCAACTGGAGGTAGTGAGATGAAGATGTAGTCTTGATTTGAAAATGCCCAGTGAAGAGGAGGAAGTGATATGAGTGCTAAGGGCATTCATCCAGGTGGGGGCACGGTGTGCAAAGGATCTTTGACCCAGTGATGTGCGGCATCAAGGAACTTGGAGGAGTTGTTGTTCTGACCCTCTGGTGTTATGTAGATTAGTGATTGGCTCAGGAGGACTTGGACACTAGGTGGGGAAATACCCAAGATAGATTTTTTCACCATTAGACAAGTCTTAATCTTGATGTTGCCATAGCAACCAGGGGGATCTTTTGAGTTGTGCTCTTGAGGTCTCAGGTTGCCACAAGAACCTCTTGATTCAGACACACCCTTGTTGTGTATGGAGTACAATACACAATCATCTGTTTTGTGTGGTAACACCAGTATACTGGGCAGTCTGTTTTTCACTTTTAAAAAGGAAAAAATAATTACAATCAATCTATCAGCTTCATCAGTAATCCCTTTGAAATGTGACCAATCATGAAAGTGTTTTTTAACCTAAAGATACTTTGAGGCCTAATGGGGTTGACAATGCCCCTTTAAGTGACTTATTGAGGGTCACACTGTGTGTAAGTGTCTGTGGTGGGATATGAACTTGGGTCTCCTGGATCCCAAGCCAGTGCCCTAACCAGTATGCTGTACCACGTTCTATATACTCTAGCACCTCCTATTGCAAATACAAAGTCAGCACTGAACATGCACCATGCACTTTGAGTCCTAATCTTGGAAACCTGCTCTTGACATGCAGAATAAGTTACAACAGAACTGCATGGCCTATACCATCTTGACCCATCTTTTTAGCTCACCATGAAAACCTCTAGTACTGCAGTCTATGCAGCTTTAGAAATAGGTAGAAACAGGATCCCCCTAAAAGTGAGATGTAGCATCTCAGCTGGCTATCCTCAGTAAATTAGTCACAAAAATCAAAAATCATTGGCAGCAATTGTTTGCAGTTTAGAACTCCCTTCCACATACAGGCAGTGGTGACAATGTGCTCTAGTGGTTAGGGAACTGCTGGTAACTGGAAGAGCCCAAGGTCAAACCCTGCTATAGCCAAATACTTACTGTTTAACACTGTGCAAGTCCCATAACCTCATAGTGCTCCAGTTCACCCTGCTGCAAAAATCAGTAGAAGCAGGATCTCACTTAAACTAAAATGTCAGTCTCAACTGGGCTATTCTGGGTAAATATATTGTAAAAAAACAAACAAATAAAAAACATTGCTGTCAGCCATTGGTCTTTTAGGTCTACATTAGCACATGTGGAGTGGGGTTTGTTCAAGAGATCAACGCACTGTTCACAACCAGAAGATCCCAGGTTCAAACCATGCTACTACCAAATACTCACTCCGAGACCTTGAGCAAGTCACTTAATCTCCCAGTACTCCAGTCTATGCAGCTGTAGAAATGTGTAAAAGCAGGACCACAATGAAAATAACATTTTCCATTTCAGCTGAGCTATACTAGGTAAAAAAAAATGATAAAGTAAAAAACAATTGATTGCACTCTTTGGTCTTTTAGGGTCCCTCTTTCCAGAGCAGTAGAGATAGTGGGATGGATTTCCAAAGGGCCCTTAGACCGATGCATGGTGCATCAAACAACCACCTTGCATCAGATATAGGTGTTCCAAATACTGTGCACTGTATTTGGGGAGAACAGCATTCTCTGTGGTAAAGTTTCCCAAAATGACAGATGAGGACCACTGCATCAAATATATGATGCATAGGGTGAGAATGATGCACGTTGAGTTAAAAATGTGATGCATGGCATGAGATGGAGCAAAAATAATGTAAGTTGAATCAAAAAGAGGCTGTGTTGTCCTGCACCGGCTATCTAGTCCTCAGCATGTGGACATGTGTGCAGCTGTGTGCCTCAGAGCAAGTTTGCAGGGAGTGGGCTTTATACACTGCATAATGGGGCTTGTGTGCAACATTAACTTTCCTACATCCTAACTTGTCCCTGGTTAAATTGTTCTGCGGCATGCAGCAATCAAGATATCCTTGGACTTGCTTAAGGACACAGTGTGTGAATCCCCAACAAACTTGCTCTGGACCTGCAAAAAGCACAGCCTCTTGGACTGTGTTGCTTTCTGTGCATCCCTGAGCAAGTCCCAGGACCTCTTTATTGTGTTTCAATCACAAGAGCGCAGTGTGAACTTTTATGGAACACATACAAACAGAAGAGAGAAAGAAGTAAATGCCTCAGCTGGGACTTGAACCCAGGCAACCCATAATATCATTCCAGTAGTGCTACCAGCTGTGCCACTGAGGCAACTGGAAACTGGGTCATCTCAGAGCACATTACTCTTTCTCCATTGCACAGCACTATGCTGCACAGATAATTAAATTTTCAATCATACGGGTGTGGTCAGCACATTTATGGAACACATACAAACAGAAGAGAGAAAGAAATAAGTGCCTCAACTGGAACTGGAACCCAGGCCTCCCTGAATATCGGGCAGCCTGGGTTCAAGTCCCAACTAAGGCACTTATTTCTTTCTCTCTTCTGTTTATAATTATTGGTGTGGCACCAGGTTGTGCACTGGAGACAGAGTAATATGCTCCAGTAAGGCCCTCTTTCCAGTTGCCTTGGTGGCACATCTGATAGCGCAACTGGAATGGTATTCTGGGGGGCCTGGATTCAAGTCCTAGATGAGGGACTTATTTCTTTCTCACTTCTGTTTGCAATTATCAGTGCAGCACCAGGTTTTGCATTGGAGAAAGATAATGTGCTCCAGGACGGCCCAGTTTCCAGTTGCCTTGGTGGTGCAGCTGGTAGCGTAACTGGAATGGTGTTCTGGGCAGCCTTGGTTCACATACCATGAGGCACTTATTTATTTCTCTCTTCTGTTTGTGTATATCTCTTTATTGTTGTATGCCACAATACAAATTAACAAGGGACAAGTTGGGGGTGGGAGGAGTTGATATTGGTGTGCTAGGTGGCAGCTTTACTGAAGTGGTGCTGCTCTGGGGTGGTCAGGATTTCTCTGTTGCCACCACAAAGGGGATGTGGTGTGGACTGCCACTGACATGCTGCTGTGGATCTTGCCAACTCAACTGCCAAACTTGTTGTGGTACACACAGCAAATGGAGACCCTCAAACTTGCTCAGGGAGTCACAGTGTGTAAGCCCTCCCCCCACTCCTGCAACTTGCTCTAGGACTGAATAGCTTTCTACATGTTCCTGCTTGGCTCCATGGAACATGAAAAGCAACACAGCTCCTTGGACTTTGTTGCGAGGGGGGGGGCCTTCTACACCATGTCCCTGAGCAAGTCAGAGTATCTGAAACTGGCTTTAGAGCAAACAAGGTACAGAAACCCTACAATTTTCTCAGGGACTTCAAAGTATGTTAGATTCTCACCATCAAATTTGCTCTTGTGCTGTACTGCTTTCTGTGCAGTCCAGAGCAACATATACCCATGGATATGGTTGGGGACATGCAGTGTGTAAGGCCTCTCACCTGTGAAGTTGCTCTTGGGTTGCAGTGCTTTCTGTATGCCCTACAACAAGTGTATAGGGATGGCCTTACACATTGACTCCCTAAGCAAGTCTGAGGGTGTCTGTTGCTCTGGGCTTCACAGAAAGCAATGCAGCCCAGGAGCAAGTTTGCAGGTTGGGGGCCCATACATATTGTGGTGGGGGAGAGTTTGTATGTCCCTGTGCCAATGCCAAATTTAAGCTATTTTGAGCTGCCATGGTCTGTATCTGACTGGTCTGTGGCAAACAAAACTGCCTGGTCCAGTATAGCTCAGAACAGCTAAAACAAAATTAAAATGCTTGCCAGTGCATTGTATGTTACATAGCGTGCATCTGATTGTTTCACACCCGTCTGGTGTTTGGGTTTGGGTAAGTCACAGGTGTTGGATATTTTCTGTTTGACTGTGAGCAAAGACTTCCTAGCTGTGTGGTACCAGGTAGGTCTGGGTGTTGCTTCTATGGTTGACAAGTCAGGAGAGGGTTACTTGCCATGTGGTTGTTGTCAGGTGGGTGGGGGAGACTTACTTGCTGCTGCCATTGTACCTGGAGAATGGTGGCTTTAGGCTGCCCTGCTGCCATTGTACCTGTAGGATGAGGGTCAAAGACTAGCAGAACAACCAGGCATCTCCCTCAGAATCGATATATTCCTGTGAAGCAGTTACTGTTTGTAGCTGCTCTGTGATGGAAAGAGAACTAAGAGATTTTTGGGAAGGGGTAATCTACACTTTGCTCCTGAAACTGGGCCTAAAATGCACCAAAATGCATTATTTTACACATTACATTTCCAAAATTTCAGGGGGGCATGCCCCCAGACAGCCCAAGAAAGGCTTGGTTTTCCAGGCCAAGTACACCCCCTCTCCTGCAAATTCCTGGATCCGCCATTATCCAAATCTGAATTTAGAGATGAGTGATGTGAGGGAGTCGCCTTTCTTATGCTTGCATTCCAGTGCCACATTCCCATTGTGAACAGTCGACCATTAATGAGCATTTAGATTTCTGTTGGCCCATCATGCTTTGAAGGGAAGTTTTTGGAACTCAGAAGACTGATTCTTGAGGCACACACAGGCTGCCAGACTGTTTGCTCGATACACTTCCTGTCTGGACAGCCTTTTCTGGTAGTGTCCAGCAACAAAACCTGTAGGCCACACCAATTAACTGGAAGCAGGTGAGTTAGTGTTCCGTAGCAGGCATGTAGGTGGTCCAGACAGGTGCCTCTGTGTCCTGGCCAGCTGATTAACACTGAGTTGGAACTTCAGTTCTGTTGTGGCAGCGGTGAATGTGGACTTCACTGAGGTGTGCAGCAGGCTGTGATGAGGAGACCACTGGTGGCCATCTTCGTTCACCTTCCTGCAGTTATTGAAGCCAGGCTGTTACTAAACATTCAGTTCCTGCCCATTTCACTGTCGTGCTGTTGCTGCAGCTAATTGATTTTGAGCCCATTTCTCTGTCAGGCTGCTGCTGCTGTGACTGAGTCCCTGCACTTCTCACTGCCAGGTTGCTGCTGCAGATTGAGCTCCTGCACATAATTTCATTGCCAGGCTGCTGTTCCTGCAAAATGAGTTCCTGATTGTTTCACTGCCAGGCTGCTGCTGCTGCAAACAGTTCCTGAGCATTTTACTGTCAGCCTGCTGCTGAGTTCCTGTGTATTTCAATCTCAGGCTGCTGCTAAGTGAGTTCCTGAGCATTTCACTGTCAGGTTGCAACTGTAAACTGCCAGGCTGTTGCTGCTGCTGAGTTCTTGTGTATTTTACTGCCAGGCTGCTGCTAAGTGGAGTTCCTGTGCATTTCATTAATTTCCTTTCATACAAAGGTGTGTAGCTAGTTTACATCCATTCCAAATGTGCATTGATCTAAATGACCGACTCCCACCTGTATTTGCCAAACTACCCTTTGAGCATTACCATTCTAAAACAGCTACATTTAATGCTTCCAATTTTCATGGAATAATTACGTATTGATTGAAGTTGCATTTGTTTGTGCTTTTTGTTTGAGGTGCTGCTTATGTTTTAGAGTGTTGCCTAAAATATGTTGTATGTGATTAGTTTATTAATTTTCTTGTAAACAATAGGAGTTTGTATCCTTATAAAAAGTGACTTCCTCCCAAGTAATTTCTTATGATCAGGTAGTACTGATATAGCAACTAACAAATTAAGAGATAAACTGTGCCCTGGCTTGCATAGTACTGATGTAAAGATATCAAGGGATTCCTGTTACATAGTTTATATTTATGAACAGAATCCCATGATAGCTTCATACCCTTTTATTTATCTTTATTTTGGTGTACTCTAGTTTAATTTTTATTAAGAAGTTCTGAAGTTTACTGTTTAAAACTATAAGCAGCATAGTGCTTGTAAAAAGGTTTTACATGAAAGTGATGTTGGGACTGAATTTATTCTTTTGTCATATCCAGTTGTTCAGTGCTGGTTTTAGCACTGAACAATAATACAGCTGCAAAATACTGTAGTTTATATAGTAATTGTAGTTAACTTTACATTAAGACTGTAACGTAACAGTAGGTTCCTAAGTCATTGCTGTCATACGCTTCGCCTGACATCAAATGTTACAAGTGTAATGGGACAGACTCTTGCAAATACAGGTGGAGTGGTAATTGAAAAAGATAAAAATATGTGATTAAAATGTCAGATGTTTGAGCATGTTTTATAACGCAGTAATTTAAGGTCGGAAGAACTCTAGGTCAACAATGTCTGCTCCCCCCAGTAGCAGGGATGAAGTAAATATGCATTAAAAAACCTAAACACAAAACTACATCGAATTATCAGTGAAGGAAACCAGAAAAGTAGCAGCGGAAAATTCAAGAAAGATGTCCGCACACACTTTTTCATAGAAAGACTGGTTGACAGGTGGAACAAGGTGCCAGAAGTGATAAAGGTCAGATCAGTATGCAGTTTCAAGCAGGGGTGGGACAGGCTTATGGGCTTAGTTAAAAGAGGGGGGTTGGAAATTGAGGAGTGAGATGGCCACTAGGGTCAGTGCAGAGTACTTGGTTAGAGTGGGCAGACTGGATGGGTCAATAGGCCTTTTACTGCCATTACTGTCTATATCTGTGGAAGAGAAGGTTGAAAAGGGACATGATCATGGTTTTCCAAACATTGAAGGGGTCAACAGTGAAATAACGGGGGGAGGGGGGTGAATAAAGTAAAACATTAGACAGCATTACCTGACACATGTGGAAAGGCCTATCTAATTAGGTTTTGAAAACCAGCACTGTTCAGGCTTTCAGAGAAGGAATAGACAGGGAGAATCATATTAAGGGCTATATAGCATGAGAAGGAGTAGCATACAGTACCAGCTCTTAATCTGGATGTGTTCCATACTCATAACGGCTGTAGCCACTGCCATGCTGTAGGAGGGAGCAGACAAGATGGATCCTCAGTCTCATCTGTCATCATAACACTGTGATAATCTGCATAGCTGCTGCCATGCTGCAGGAGAGACAGGCAAGATGGACCCCAAGTCCTTTCCATCATCACAATTCTATGTTACTGTGTATAATCACTGTCTTGCAGCAGAAGAGGCAGACAACATGAACCCCATGTCACTTCCATGGGAGCACGTCAATTTGCTCCCACAAATTTGTCTCTGGACATCCCACTCCCTACAATTCACTCCCAGCTCTACTCACTCTATCATATTCATCCCCATGACAACTTGCTCCCTCAGCAACATGTATTAAGCAGCACTTAACTTTTATATGTAGCACTTAACTTCCTCCCTTCAAGCTCCTGTATTGTGTAGCTCCTCCATACAGACAGCAGTGCTGGAGTTGTAATCAGCTCAACTTACTTACCTGCCACTTTGAGAACTGCACCCTGCAATTATCAAGTGCTTAATCAAAAATCGAAACCCACACTGTAATCATCTGTGCACCTGTTCTTAATTAAACTGATAAATTTACAGTTCCCGCACCCCTACAGCTTACCTAAAATCCTAAATGGCATGCTTTATTCTGTCGGAGAGACAGAAAAAGAAACTTGTTGATGAGGAGAATTACATTTATATCCACCACAAGCGTGGCTTGAATGGAAAAGTGATGTGGCAATGCGAACTTGCTGTTAAAAAGGACAAACTGTGCAATGCACAGGTGCACACCGTAATTTATGATGATCCTAGCATTATTTACAAATTGAACAGTCACACTCATGCTCCTGACCCGGCTGCTGTTGAACAGGGAGATGCTGTCAAACGAGCTAAAGAGAGGGCTGCAGTCTCCCAAGACAGCACTGCGCAGGTAATACTGCACTGTAAAAAAAAGTGTTTCCTTGACAGCACAAGGAACTTTGGTGGATTGCAATATAAAACGGACTATCCAGAGAGTTCCAACCCCAGAGACCTACATGATCTAATTATTCTAGAGCAGTACTGCACTCACACACCTAGTTCTGGTAAACACATTGATTTAAATTTTTAAGAAATGAAGTTTATTTTATAACTTTTTAATTGGGATGTAATCAAATGTTTCTGATGATGACTGAGAAATGGGAAAACAATCAGGAAACCTTCAGAAAAGGAACTACAACTTCTGGCAGGTAAGAATCATAGCACTGACCACTGTATTTCTCTGTCAATGCCATGTGAAGTTATATGATGTTATATGCGGCGTCAAACATTCTGCTGCAGTACCGATGTGCTGTGCTGTTGGGCTAAGTTTTAATTTTGACAATGCAATTTTAACAGCCGCAGGAGCGAGTAGTAGGGGGTGAATTGGCAAGCAGCAACTTAGGCATGGGACAAATTGTCAGGCGTGAATTGTTGTGGGATGAATTTGCGGGAGTGAGTTGTCATGTACCCCATTTCCATCATCACAGTCCTCTGTTTCTATGTATAGTCACTGCCATACTGAAGGAGTGGCTGACAAGATGAACTTTCAGTTGTTTCCATCATCACAATGCTGTGTCACTCTGTATAGTCACTGCCATGCAGCAAGATGGACAGATAAGATGGACCCCAGTTCCCTTCCATCATCACAATACTGTTTTACTCTGTGTAGTCCCTGCTGTATTGCAGGAGTGGCAGAGAAGATGAACCCCAAGTCCCTTCTGTAATAGCAACACTATGTTACTTTGTTGATGTCAGCAATGAAGTTACAAGAGTTGATGAAAGCTCAGAATGGTTTAATGAGCTTTTAAGTTACATAAAGCCTCCCTATCTGGATGAAACCTGCAAGCTTTCACATCTGGATTGCAGTCATCCACTATGTTTCTTCTCATATTAGCTATCCTCCCTCCTCATCTCCATCTTCTCCCTTCTTCTGTCTGCTCCTCCCTCCCTTCCTTCCTCCCTCCCTCCCTCCTACTCCCATCACACCTCTTCTTCCCCCACCTGCCTATCCTTATATCTAACCTTCATCCTCCACTCACCCTGGCATTCTGGTTGCTATCTTATACCTACTCCTTGTCTCCATTTGCACACTCTCTGGTGCCTGCTTCCCTCTTCTTTTCCTCCCCTTGTAACCTTGCTACTCCTGGTGGCAGGTGACATAATTCTGGTCCTGTTCCCACCTCCCCAGTGTAGCTTCTCAAAGAACTGTAAGTTGCCCACCTTAGGATATGCAACCTTCTCCTGAAGCTGGATCTGTTACAGTTCCTTGTGGACAACCTCCACCTGGAGATTCTAGGAGTCTTGGCTCTCCTATAAGTGCCAAGTGTCTGCAGTGTCCATACCTGGTTACTCTGTAGCTAGGCATAATCTCTATAAGAAAGGTGGAGGATGTTGCAGTCTGTTTCTCTTCTGCCATCTGGTAGGCACCTGTTCTATTGGCCTCCCACTCCACCTACAAACTACTGCTCCTCAAACTCACCCTCCTGTTCACAGTCTCACTTTTACTTGCAGAAGTGTACTGCTGTCCTGTCCTATGCTTTTGTCACTGAACTTTTCCTCCATATGCTCCTACTCCTCATCTGGTGAGTTACTGATACTTTGGGATTTAACTCTAATGGCTCTCCTCCTCTGTACACAAGTTTGTCAGAATATTACATCCCTCCAGCTATCCCAACAAATTTCAACCCCCCCATCACAAATCCTTGAACCACACTTTTCTGGACTGAGGTCTCTTTTCTCAACTCAGTGAATTGTTGATGTAGGTATCCTCCCAGATACACTTGGTGACCATCTCCACCTATTGTGTATGCAAGATTCATCACTCTGATTTCCCCTATAATCATTCTCCTGCTATCCTTGAGGTTGCTGAATTTATCCACCCTCCACTCAGACCTGTCAGCCACCAACTGGTTCCACATATCTATAGCCTCTGGCACCAACTCAGCCCTCAACTCCTTCTAAAACAAATGTATGGCTCTCAGGAAAATGACATGCAGGGACCACTAGCCTAAAAGCATCACCACTAGTTCATCAGGGCTACTACTTAAATCTGCTGGCCACCTGCATGACACCTAGGGGTGCCAAGGGGGAGTTTGCTCAGCCCTCAATATCACTTTATTCTCTTTTTAGCTGTCTGTATTTTTATTGTCTGTCTCTGTACCTCTACTTTCTTACTTTCAACTTAAGTTTATCTTTTCCTGCAAAACTCCCCTTCCCTTACTCCTATGTTGTATTGTACCCTTTTTCTACCTCTCTGCTCTTTGTCTCTTACTTTCACTACTATAAGTTCCCCGTACTCATCTAACTAATCTATTTTCCCTTTATTTCTACAGGTCTGGCCAGACTGTATACCAATCAGATAAGTATCTTTGTTTATTTCTAACCCCCTAATCTCTCCTCTAGGACCTCTGACCCTTTGTGTCTCCTCAACCTTTTCTGTTCTTCCCTTTCAGGTCCTGCAAGAATACCCCCAACCCAGGACACCCAAAATCTGGACTCCCTTACTGTGATGGAGCAGGTCTAACACCTAACTATCCTGTAGAGTAAGTAGCATATAGCAAGGTGCTTACACCATTGTAATGTGTAGCAACTTGAGTTATTTATTGAGTTTTGTGGCCCGGATATAAAAGCTATTTTCAGCCTCATCCCCATATGGTGTTTATTGGTCTCCACTGACCAGTTCCAACCTTACTTACTTATGAGATTTGATAGAAGGCTCCAATGTGGTAGGGCTGCAGGCACATATAGAGAATAATGACCCAACTATCAATGTCTTTTGCTGCCATTAGACTCCTCCCACCTGAGCCCCAACTCAGCCCACCCCCCAGGCACTTACTTACCAATCAGAAGTCCAATGCCATGATCCTCTCTGGACCACAGACACATTTTCACTTTTCAATGTTGGACCGCAAACTGAGGAAACAGGTATGTGGTTCAATGTATTTTAATAGGGTTTTGAACTTAGTGCCACAACTTGGCCATTTTTGCATATTTTTAGTCCAACTTTTCAGTATGCCTTCTTTAGGACCTTACCTCATGAACAATTGCACTGTCATTAGGCAGATCTGTCCCAAAAGGTGATTTTGTGGTCCCTGTGCAAAATCACCTTTTGGACAGGAGTTGAACATTTTGTCTTCCCTTGTTCATAAGGTGGCACCATAAGCAGGCTATGTTGAACATTTGCGGTAAAAATATTAAAAAATGATAAAGTTAGGAGCCTACATTGAATTTTGTGAATGCAGACTTATAACTTTGCTAATTTTCATTATTTTTCCTACAGATTCACAACATAACCATATCTTTACAGTACCTCATGAATGTGATAACTGTCATATTTCAAATCTTGGCCAAAATGTTTTTTTTTTACATCCAGAAAGGTGATTTTGTGGTCCCTGTGTGAAATCACCTTTTGGGCAGTACTTGAACATTTTCCCTGCCCTTCTTCATGAGGCAGGGTCATAAAAAAGGATATGTTGAACATACGGTGTAAAAATATTATAAAACAACAAACTTTTGACCCTATGTTACATTTTGCAAATGCAGATGTATAACTTTGGCAATTTTTACTAGTTTTACTCCAAATTCATAACCTGCAGCCTTATTTGCTATGGCCAGAGTTTGTTTGGATGAGAAGGTACCTGCCCTGAAACACCATGATGTGGGGTTCTCGGTCACTTTTTGAGTGAGACCACAAGTGGAAGCAGTCACTTTTTGAGTGAGACCACAAGTGGAAGCAGTTATTCACTGATAGTGTCCGTTTTGGAGACACAAGTCTGGTGGATCATACCCCCTCCTTATCAGGACTGAATTTAGGAAGGGGCTCTGATGCAGGATCTTCTAACTCCTGATGAGTTTGCACAGAGAGGGCGTGGTCTTCTTGCAGCAGCAGTATCCTGTTTGTCTCATGGACAGCTTGGTTTGTCTTATGCACTGCCTCTATCAGTCCACAAAGCAACTTGTGTGTAGTCTCCTGTGTTGCAACTCTGTCCTTGTGGTTTTTATTGTAGCTCCTCAATACTGAGAGTGAGGGCAGTGTTTCTGCTATATAGACAACAGAGCTCCTCATAAGTCTGGTGATCAAGTCTGTTACAATGGTACATTTTGGTTAGGATTTCATTTTGAGTTTGTAGTATAATCATGACAGAATATGCCAGACATTTCATGCTCTCTATCATAGTGCTCATGAACTGGGGGAGGTCCACTATCAGTGCATCAAAATGTTATAACAGAAAAGAAAGGAAAAAAAAATGTACTATACCTTGTATGTTGTGCTGTGTGTATTATAAGAACTGTTAGGATTTCTTGTTCTTGCAAGCATTGCACTGTGAAGAGAATGAGTAGTATTAAGCCTGTGATGAGGCTTATAAACCTGGAAGTGAAAAAGTTATTGTCTTCTTCTGCTATAGTTGCCATATCTGAAAACACTATCTGATTATTTTGTTTACCTGTGACAATAAAGATTCCTGTGAAGAGAATGTAGCTTATTATACACCTGTAAGGTGAGTTCATTTACCTGTGAGGATAAAAATTTATGTGAAGACAATGTAGTAGATGTATTAGTTATGAACCAAAAAGCTATTTTTTTCTGGTGCTATATCATGATGTCAATTAAGACTATGGTCATGGTATTTTTCTGTGAAGAGAAGTATTATTGTGAAGCCAGTGTATACTATTTCACAATGAGAAGCAGTAAGCAGATTTTGAAGACAACTGTAATGTTTTCTACAAATAAGAATTACAGCTTTCCTCTGCCATATATTTCAAATTCACTTTGTACATGTAAGTACAGTTCAATATAGTTATACATTTTTCTATGGACAGTTAGCATATTCACAGATTGCTACAAAGGACCACAATTAACTCTGGGAGTTGTTAACCAGTATGAACGTTAACGTTTCTAAATATTTCTATTTTATCTGAATGACACCATCACTACTGCTTTTTCATGCAGTCTACAATGTTGCTTTCATATGGGCCATGCAGAATGGAGCATGTAGCAATATAAGATAGTGATAGTAGGCACAGCCTGTAGAGACAGGGCTATGCTACAAAACTTAGCTTGCAATCTGGGTTTCTGATTTGGGGGGAAGAGAATGAAAGGTGTTGTAGTATAGTGTCAGCAGCACTGCTACAGTGATGTCTGTGAAACACACACAAGCTGATAAACACTGTGTTTTGGGGAGTTCATCATCTTTAGTTTTCAAATCAAATACCTGTTTACCACAAAAAAATTGTAAAATATGAAGAAAACACCGATACACAAGAAATGAAATACACATATTATGCTGTCTAAATGTTATGATACATACATGTGTTGTAAGTAATAACACATGACAGGATGTGGGTAGTGGTGTGATCACTGCATGCCCAAGTGTGTAATGAGGCATTTGGCTGCACACCAAGTGCCTTATTGTTCCTGGAAGTGCAGTGAATCCATTGCTATACACAGGCTGAAGTATATTATTGCACTTATCACATGCCATTTTTTGATAAAAATACTGTTTGCAAAAGGGGGCCTGATTGAGGATGGGGCTTAGGGTGATGCAAAGGACTTACATTGAAGGGTCTGTTGGAAGGGCCAAGATGCGGTGATCAGTGTAGCAACTGCAATTCACAAAGGGTACCAGACACAGCCTCCAACGTAAGTCCCTTGCATCAGCCATAAAACATTAGACCAGCTCCCTTCTAATCTAGCTGTGCACCAGTGGGGAGCCAATTTACAGGGCTTACGCCAATGCTTTTTTGCAAGCTGCTGTAAAATGAAGAAACTGTCGCAACTCTGCCAAATGTTGCTGAATTGGGTGCAGCTGTGGAAAATGCATTTGGTGCAGTTGTGCCAAAGATGAATGCTTGATGCATGGCTTGATGCAAGCCCTGCATCATCCATCTTGAATTGTGCCCAGAAAGTATGCATTTTAAAAGTCAAATTGCTTTATTTTTGTCTACATAGCATTTCACTGAAGAAACTAATGATGAAACTTGAGGGTGAGACAGCAAAGTATTATTATGTGACACTTTTTCATTTATTGGAAATGTCTGGGGAGCTTAGTTCCATGAAGAAACAACATTTCTGTAACTGCTTTGAAATGTGGGCACAAGGATCTAGTACTTTAGTGAGTGGGCTGTTAGACTGGTACTTGTTACTGCCCATCAGTAGTAGTGCCATCTAGCATGGGGCAGTAGCCAATCCGAGTAAAGCTTTATTCTTTGCTACATGATGAAGAGTTATTTTACACAGAAAACAAATTCCTATTTGCACATATCTGTAGTATTTTTTTAAAAGTTTATGAACTACTTATGAATCTTCAGTTGTAATGTATGTTGATGTATGTGTAACACTGCATTGGAACATACTTTCTCTTTAATAAGAGAGATGATTTACCTGTCTCAGCAGTAACCATGTGGTGGAACTGGGGAGGTAAATCTATGGAAATGGAAATTAAAGTATGTATTTAGAAACGTGTTCTCTGTCTGTGACTGTTATATATTATTACAAGTAAAATTCCCAGTGTTAATTTCAAGCAACGTCTTGAGTGACTGTCTATTAATCTGGCAACAACTGTACACCTACAGTTGTTTTCATGGCTCATAACCTTGTGGACGTTTTCTGTGACAGGTGATCTAGTACATGATGTGTCATTGTGGCATGATATGGAGAGGATCATCTGTATTGTGGAATCATATAGCACATTGCTATGGTATGACTTCTATGTAAAGCAGATAACATTTTGTCTTGTGGAGGAAAACAATACTGCACACATACAACTTTCTCAGCAATTGTTATAGATCTGTCATCTGTTGCTCTTATGGCTGTGACGAGACCATGTGATTTGGAATACAAGCATATGATAATGTTGGACATGTCAGCCTGGTACCGTACAGTAAGGTAGTCGTTAGAATGTCTTGTGCTTCAGGTATCTGTGTTGCTACTGTTGAAGATGATGTTGCAGGATACTGCCTGCAAGGATGCCCCCAGCAGCTGCGCTGGGTTATCACAGGGCAGGGGAGGGTCCATGCTGGGATATGGAATCCCTCCATCAAGATGCTTTGGCCACCTAGCTGCATGGAAGGGGAGGTGTGAGGGTATCCATGCAGGTGGTATGCTGCCTCATCCTCTACACTGGTAGCCTCAGAGATGCATGATAGCAGCAGACAGTCTAAGAACTACCTTCTAGTATGGTACCAGGTTGAGATGTCCAATATAGCATTCTGGCAGTCCAAATAGAGGGGATTCATAGGCAAGTTCCCATAGTGACATGGGTGGTGCAGAATCTATGCTAATGTTTCTGGATTGTGTCTGCCATTCCTGCTGTGCAGAGGTGGTGGGCATCTTTTGTGGGGATGTGCAGTAAAGTTATAGAAGGACTACTGCTGCTGCTGTAAGATCTACTCTGTCATGCTCTGCACCTTTGTAGGTATGCACCAACCCTTCCCCTGCACCACTCATGTGTGTATATGGCTGGTGGGGGGGATCCTGTGCACAAGTAGCTCATGCACATTTTGTGAATGGCGCTGGGTGTCCACTGGACTACCACTGCATGGTACTGCAATGTAGGGTTGCCTATGCGTTTCTGTGTAGGCAACTTGAACATTACTTAATCAGATCTATTGAGTCTTGTACTACCTTATTGATTCTTGTATCACTTTACTAAAACAAGCAATGATGAAAAAAAATACAGGAGAAATGGAGAAAGAAAACTGATTATTATACAGTAATATTTTAGGGAAGTGGTTTTTAACTTATGTTGTGTATGAGACTGGCTTCCCACTGCAGCACCATATGTTCTTCACAGACCAGGCAGGGGCTTTTCATCTGACTGGTGTTATACGCCTGAGGCACCAGCATGCAGTGGTACCTTAGTTCTGGGCACAGAGGGCGCTGGAACCATTGGGCTGCATCCCTCTGTGCTTTCGTTACTGGGACCATTGACACTCTCTCTATACATTGGTTGGTCTATAGTACACAATCATACAATAGGTATCATAGGTATGTATATGCTAGATAGACTTTCATCCTTAATGCTTACCAGTTTATTTTAGATCAATACTTTTTGTTTGTTGTTATAGAAATTATCAAGCCTTTTTTTTAAAGGTGTCCATGTTCTTACTTGTCACTACCTCTAATGGGAGTCTGTTCCACAAGGGAACCACTCTCTGGCTAAACCAGTGTTTCCTCCTCAGGAGTTTTCAGTTACTCCTTGTTAATTGCAGTGGGTGCCCTCTTGGTTCATATCTGCAATTTTTTAGGGACAGGCCAAGTTCGTCCCATAATAAACTATCATGCATGGCCCTGTATAACATGCACTTGTCTCCCCTTGTTCTTCTATAATGTAGGGTGTAGAGACTGAGTCTGTCTAGTCTCTCTTCATATGTAAATATATTTAGTCCTTTCACTGATCTACTAGCCCTTCTCTGAATATTCTCTATTTTTTGTACATCCCCCTTTTTATAAGGTGACCATACCTGTGCACAATATCCCAGGTTTGGTCTCACCAGGGTTCCACAAAGTGGAATTATGACTACTGTCTCTACGACTGATGTGCCTGAGTATGCAGTTTAATGTTTGTTTGTCTTTTTTACCATTTTGTCACAATGTGAACTAAATTGCAGATCTGTGCTGTGACTCCCAATTCCCTTTCATCAGATGTTTCAGTGAGTCTGTGATTTACCATATTATAGTTGCCCTTCCTGTTATGGTTCCCCATATGCATTACTGTGCATTTCCCCATGTTATGCTCTAATTTATTCTTAATTGTCCATCTGTTGATGCTCTCAAGGGCCTCTTGCAGTATTGCACCATCATTATTGTTGTTTATGATAGCCCCTAACTTACAATCATCTGCAAACTTAGTTAACCATTTGTTCTGGTGGTCATTCTTTAGTGATGCTATATACTGTATATATATTAGAAAGACAGGGTCCCAGTACCGAGCCCTGGGGAACACCACTTGTCACCTGAGCCCATCAGGCAGTACTCCATTTATTGACACCCTTTGTCTTCTCCTTTTCAACCATGCCTCTACCCATTTTATTATATTTATGTTCATTTTTATATCTCATAGTGTATTCAACAGCTCTACTTGTGGCAGTTTGTCAAATGCCTTCGAGAAGTCTAGAAAGACTACATCGACTGCATTACCTTCATCCAGTGCCTTGCTTGCATTTTCATAAAACATGAGCAAAATTGTTTGACAAGATCTGTATTTTTTTAATCAGTGCCGTACTGGATCTTCTAGGTTAGCCACTTCCAGATGGGATAGTAGCTGCTCTTTTAATATGCCCTCCAAGATTTTACCCATCACAGATGTCAGACTGACTGGTCTAAAGTTTTCAGGTTTGGTTTTAAGTCCCTTTTTGAAGATGGGCACTACTGTAGCTTCCATCCATTCCTGTGCCACCTCACCTCTGTCTAGTGAAGCCTGAAAATTATGCGTAAGAGGTGGAACCAGATATTCTAAAAGCTCACGGAGGACTCTGGGACATATTTCATCTGGTGCTGGTGATTTATTAATAATTACTTCTTTTTAGCCTATCTAGTACATCCTTTTGATTTATTTTGATCTGACCAGCTACTGATTTTTTGCTCCCCCCTTATTGTCCATAGTGTTCCTATTAAAAACTGAGCAAAAATTCTCATTCTGGATATCTGCTATTTCTTTATTGTCCATAGTATTCCCCTCCTTGATCGTAAAGGGACCTACTATATTTGGATCCTTTTTTTTGTTATTGATATAAGAAAAAAAAGTTTTGTAATTATCTTTTACTTTTTCAGCTAGTTCAATCTCATACTCTGATTTTATCATTTTTATTCCCTTTTTGACATTTTTTACCTTATGTCTATATTTTATTTCATTCTTTGTCAAGCCTATCCTTGATATCGTTATAAAACTTATTCTTTTGTCTGATCAGTCTCTTTAAATTTGCGTTTAGCCACTCCGGCGCTTTATTATTTTTACTGTACTTCATTTTCTTAATTTCTTCCCTTATTTTCTCTGTGATAATCGCCCACATTCCACTTACTAATTTTTTTTCAAAGTCTTTAGTCCAACCCACAGTGAGATCCTGGATTTCATGGATGTGAAATCTGCCCTATTGAAATTTAGCACACTTGTGCCATTTTTCACTTCATTCCGTGCCTCCTCAATTCTAAAGTACACTGTCTGATGGCAGATATTTCCAAGTTGACTGTCCACCACCGCCTCACTTACTGTGTCTCTCAGATTTGTTAGTATAATATCCAAGGTATTGCTCCCTCTAGTTTTTTCCTGCAACTTCTGCTTCAAGCCAATCTGATCAAAAACTTATAAAAATGATTTTTATATTTTTCATGTACCCCTTAGTTTTTCCCAGTCTATTCCAGGCAGATTGAAGTCTTCCATAAGTATTATTTTTTCTGACAGTTCTAAGCTTGCTATATGATTTAGTAACAATGCTTCACTTTCTGCTGGAATTGAGGGGGCTTATAGAGTAGTCCTAGCTTTATTTTTGCTGCTACATGTGGTGACAGTTTTATCTACATCAGCTCTAAGTTGTCTTGGTTCACTTCAATCTCCTCACATTTTAGTGATTCCTCTATATGTATTGTTATACCTCCACCTCTCCTATGCACCATAGATTTGCAAAACAGATTGTGCCCCTGATATTTCTATCCCCAAGTGTCATCCTTTTCCATTATTAAGGCAATTTGAATGTCATGGGTGTCTAGGAGTTGGTGAAATTATTCAAATGTGTTTACCATACTCCTAGCATTTAGTAAGACCCCTTTCTAACCTTTTTTGATGGGTATTTTCTGTTTTAAGGGTTGTGTGTCGTTACTCAATAACAGACCCCCCTTTTGCCAGTTTAAATGGAATGAAATTACGTAATTCATTTTTTTTGGCCCGCATTCTGGCGCCCACTTTATTTAAGCGCAGTCATTCCTGCTTATATACTGATTTGTTTCTAAAGGTGGTAATGTTATCCACAAAGCCTAATACTGTTTAGTTTTCAGAATGAATGTAACCATGTATTCATTTGATCTATGGCCAACTGTTTATTTTCATATCTCCCATACACCAGGAGGATGTCTGAGATGATAATATTTCCCTCCTTGGATCTGACCCTGTTCACTAACCTATGATAATCTTCTTGAATGGATTCCATCTTATGTCTCCCCCACGTCATTAGTGTCTACATGTAATATAACCAGTGGTTTTTCAGTACCTTCCATTAATCCATCTAGTAGTTCATCTACGTTAGCTAACTGAACCCCTGGGAGTGAGCTCACCATTGTGTGCATTTTCCTCCCTTTACATACTAGAGTGGCAATACCTCTTGTGGTGGAATCTCTTATTATGAGGATATCTCTCTCTTCTTATTCCCCAAGTTGTGACTTTCATTTTGAGCAACCTTTCTTAGTGACTCTCTGTTTGGTGATTGAGCCATATTATCTATCTCGAGTTTGTTAACTTCTGGCAGCCCTCTGTCAGAACTATTTTTGAAATGTATTCCTGCTGTTTTTATGTTATTTGCACTAGCATTTTCATTATCCTTGTTTTTCAAAGCCTTGGTATCCAAAGTGGGGTTTAGTATGTTGAATCTGTTCTGCATTTCAATAGATGCACTTTTATGCAGCTGCCCTCCCCTGCACTTTGTTTTTTGGGCTTGAACCAATGCCCACTCCTCTACCTCTGTATTTTCTGAATATGTTCCTGTTGTACTCTGTTCTTCAGGTATTACACTTTTGTTTGTATCCTGCTCCTGCACTGCAATGTCCTCAAATAATAAAAAGCACACACTTTAGTATTATGTTAATGCATATATATATATATATTGTATTCTTCCTATTTAACCTACTGTCATATGGAATATCATACTGTATTGTACGTCACCAGCCCTTGCCTTATACTGTATATTTTCAATACCTAATCATGCATATAGTTATTGTGAAGCATGACAGCAAAGTATTGCTATGATTTACTATGATATGACAGCTCATTTTTAGTGGTGTTATAGCTGACAGCTATACTTTAATGTTCTGCAATACACACAAAAAGTAATATACTCAAACTTTACCACTATAATAAAACATACATTACATATTGTATGCTTGCAATTAAACTGACAGGTATATGTAGTACTGTAGTGAATACTTGTTATATGAGACACTTATGCTCTTATGTGCCATAATACACACAAAAAACATTAATATACACAACCTTCAGCACTATGATAATACACACATATTGTATCTTTGCTATTTAACATACATGGTACTTTACCATCATGTCCTCAATATCAAAAAGTTTGTGCCTGGTGGCTACTGAAGTCCTCCCACCAATGCCCAGCCAGGTCATAACATAGACAATCCATGCTGCTTAGCAACTATCCTCCAACCCCCCCCCCACCAAACACCTGTATGCCAGCTGTATCATGGACAAGCCTGTTCTCAGGTCTCAAGCATGTATATATACAGATATTCAAGAGATAGAAAGTTTCTTTGTTTTGGAATTCAATTATTCAGATGTGTGCTCAGTTCTTGTGGCGAATGTTCATTTGTCCACAGAGAACTGGACAGTATAGTAGGGTTAGTAATTCTGGGGATTCAATTATTTGTTGGCCACAGTAAGGTGCAGACATTTCCTTGCTAAACATATGACTATGGGGGTGAGGACATGTTTAGAGAAGAAGGTCTAAAGAAATGAAAGTGTGATTATGCCTGTATCTTATTAACATATGTATTCTTGTGCTGTTTTTTTTTTTGTTTTGTTTTGTTATTTGTCAGAGAGGTGGTATGTTTATTTTAATTTAATGGCACATGTGATTTGAGATATGAACTGCTAGGAATGTAAGAGATGGTAGTACTCTACATGTTTCTAAGCAAGCTGTCTAACTAATACTATTAAGTGTGGCCTGCCACAAAATCTAGGCCTAAAACTGCAAGACAAGGACATAAAAGTAAGAAGCCACCAATACCAATTACAGATAACATATCCGAAAAAATAATGCAAGGAGATATTATTATACGTAACGGATCATCCCTATATGGAACAGTTTACCAAAAACGGTAGTTGAAGTTAAGCTTCCAGGCCTTTAAGGGAGAGCTGGACAAGCACTTACTTCATAATAAGGGTAGTTACTTAACCTGCTAGTATGGGAGATGGACATAATGGGTTAACACCTTCTGTCTATCTCACAAATTCAGTATTAAATCCAGTATTAAGTGTCATTCATTAGTTATTACATATCACCATTCTCAATGAGGTGCATTTACTCATCAGAAGCCACTGGATCCTCCTCCACCAGATCTGCTTGAACTGGTTCCATTCGGGCCCTATGTCCAGCTATGACAGGGAAGCCTGAATGTTCTGCAAGAGCAGTGAAGATATAAAGACATATTACAAGGTAAGTTCATAATAAGAAAATATCTTTTCATCTATGAAACATATTTTGTCAATGGATCCCCTGAAATCATCCACACCCATGAGTAAAATGGTTCAACATCTGAAATTTTATTGGTGTAGAAGTTTTTACATAGATTACATGAATTGTTTTCTTTCATCAATATCCACCTAATACATGTCCCCCTTTACAACATTCAGGGGTTCCTTCTTTATATATACATATTCACAATGCCTACATCGATATTTCTTCCTGTGGCCTAGGTGTGGGTATCCAGTGCCAGTTCTTTCTTCCTCTTCTTCTGGGTTCAGGTGTCCCCCCCAACCTGATCCCCAGCTCTGTCCCCCCCCTTGAGGTGACTACCCCATAGGGAGCCCTCCCCTGACTCTCCGTACTCCCCTCCAGCTGGGCCCCATTTTACTCTTTTTCCATCCCTCCATTGAATCATCTGTTGCTCTCACCCAGCAACCCCAAAGAAAAAATTCCTACATCATTGGTGTCCTTGTTGCCCTCACTCGACAACCCTTCTTTTCACTGTCTGATCCAACTGCACCCCCATCTGTCTCCAGGGTGGGTGGGTGGGTGGGTGGGAATTGCACTTGTAAATCAGCAGGCTGCAGAGAGAGGGAATTTCTCTCTCTGCAGCTCTTTACCTACCCCCCTTTTAGCCTCACCCTACCCGAGGCACCTTCCAATCAGGTGACCCGTCAATCACATCTTTTCCTGCTCTTCCCCTCCCCTTTTGTGAGATCATAGGTCTGCCCATCTGGTGATGTCATCCTCCTACCTCCCCCTTTCCACCCCAAGCTTGCCTTGTTTAAACTAAACTGGATCCTCTCACTCCCCCTTTCCCCTTCCCCTCTCTGCTTCCCCCCTCTGCTTCCAGTGGGACCATTGACAATCTGGGTTGCCCTTTATTAGGGCAACCTCTTTTGTCAATGGAACCCCTGAAATCTTCCACACCACACCCATGATTAAAATGGTTCAACATCTGAAATTTGGTTGGGGTACAAGCTCGTACATTAATTACATGCATTGTTTTCTTTCATCAATATCCTCCTAATTCATGCCCCCCTTTACAACACTCAAGGGCTCATTCTTTATATATACATGTTCACAATTCCTATATGTTAGGCATATGCCTACATCGAAATTTCTTCCTGCGGCCTAGGTGTGGGTATCCAGTGCCTGTTCCTTCTTTCTCTTCTTCTGGGTTCAGGTGTCCCCCCACCTGACCACCCCAGCCCTGTTCCCCCTTGAGGTGACTACCCCATAGGGAGCCCACCCCTGCCTCACTGTAACTTCCCCCTGACTGAGCCCCATTTTAACCTTTTTTCCCCAGTAGCCCTTAGGCCAACCTTGGTCAGCATATGGGCTTCCCCCAATTAAAAACTTGCCAGTAAACCTCCGTAGCCCTGCCATCTTTCGAAGGCTTCTCTAATGGCCCCATTGAATGCTGCATTCCCTACACCTGACCAGTGTACCCCATCCCCCCTGTACCATCCTGGCATATTGTGTGTGATGAGCCCATGCCTTATGTACAGACCACTCAACTAACCTCCTATTAACTCGCTTATGGGCCCTGTCAATTGCTAGCAAATTTTGTGCACCCCTCCACCATCTGCTCTGTACAATTTTGGACCAAGTGAGCTGCATCCTTGGCTACCTTCCCATTATTCTCACAAAGTCCTTCAGTATCATGTGGACCAATGCCACCCAGGGCAGAGTGCCCAAATCATTGCCCCTGACATGTACCACAGTCAAATCCAGGACTGTCTTAGATCCAACACATTCCCCCAAGAGTGGTAGCAGAATTGTCCACTTCAGTTCCCTCCTCCCATACCACTTGATCTTGGACCGCTCCGGGTCCTGGCCCAACTGGTGTCCCCTCATCATGGTGCAGGACCATTTTTCCACCCAACGGATGCATGAATGGACCACAATCCATACTACCCTGCAATGTCTGGGCCCTGTAAAACATAAAATTGACATTGTTATTAGTGATTGACAAATATACCTCTTGTATGCCTGAGAAGACCAACTGCCTACCCTCTTAACTTCCAAGTCGAGATCCCCTCTTCTTGGTTACATGTGATGCTGCACCTATTAAGAAGGAATGGGAAACAAACCTGTCTGGGTCCTCCCCTAGGAAAGCCATCCCCTTCTTGAGTACTTCTTTAACCTGAGATGCCTCATTCCTCATTCCCATGCTGGAAGAAACCTGCTTTTCCTGGTGGCCACATTTCCTTCTACTTATTTAGCACTCCTACCAGTGCCATCCCACTTGCACTTTCCTCGTATAATTCAGCTTTGCACCCCCGCCCTGCCTGATCTGTTTTGGAGTTCCTCAGCCACACCGCAGCTGAGTGTGCTGCCCAAGTGATGTCCTCTATCTGTAGCCCCTATCTAGCATCCCCTTTTTTCTGTGCCACCACCTCTCCTACCCTGAAGGCTCATTTTTGCATCATCCTAAAGATAGCCATGAATAGCCAAACCTCATATGCCGAGGAGCATACAGATGGCAAAACAGCTACTAGGCACTCCAACAGCTGCCCCTGATGGGTTTGCACCCATCCTCTCTGTGGCCTTGCAACCTAATCCATCCTTGCTGTATCCTACGTACTGCCAATGCCCTGTTAGGTACCCTGCAACTTGAACACCATGCCTATGCTGGTGAGGTGGATGCTGATGGTAGCTACGGACATGCCCCCCCTCCCATTTTTTCACCATGTACCTCATGACCTGTGCTTCTGTTACTGGGCTGCTTACCTTCAGCCTGCAACCACCCTGAACTACTGAAAGCTCTTCTATGTGGCCTCATAGGCCTTCAATGTGTTTGGCACCCAGGCACTCCAAAACAGTAGTTGGGCTCGGTTCATCAAATTTTCTACAGTTGCTGGGGCACCTGTGACCTAAGATGGCTGCCCTCAGGGCCAGTTCATGGAACCTGTCCAACCGGAAATGTGACAGACTGTCAGCTATGTCATTCCTTGCTCCCTCCACATGCTTAGCCTTAAAGGATAAGTTAAGCTGTAAACCCTCCCATACTAACATACGTGATGCCCTTGAACGCTTTCTTCTTCTGTGGACCCTCATCGTTTGTATATGACATACCACCACCATGTTGTCGCACCTGAATATTGACTTTTTGTTCTTAAGCCTGTGCCCCCATATCACCACTGCCATCCAAATCAGAAAAGCTTCCAAGAATGTAATATCCTTGGTTAGACCAACTTCAGCCCATTTGGTTGGTGATGCTTCTGACATCCACTCACCCCGAAAATAGGCACCCATTCCATAACCTCCTGCCGCATCTGTAAATAGCTCCAGGTCTTCCCCTTCTTCCCACCTGTTTCTCCAAAATATTATTCCATTGTACCCACTGAGAAACCCCTCCCAAGCTAGCAAATCATCTTTCACCCCCGTGGATACCTCCTCCCAATGGTGGGGGAGCCTGGCCTTCGCTGAGGCCCAGGCCAGGTGCCTGGTGAACACCCTGCTGGGGGCCACTGCCTGGCAGATGAAATTCATGTGCCCAAGTACGTGCTGCACCACTCTGAGTTGCACCCATCTGCAGCACTTAAGTCCTATAATGAGGCCCAGTAACCTGGCTATCTTGTCTGCTGGTAAGTGGAAACACTGTGGATCCAGGTCGAGCTCTATGTCCAAAGGTTCTAGTTGTCAGGCGGGCCTACCATCTTATCCCCTGCCAATGGAACCCCAATTGTTCCATGAATGCTCTTGAAAACTGACAACATGGTCTACATGCCCTTCCTGCCCTCAGCTATAAACAGGAAGTCATTTAGATAATGGACCATTGCTCCCATCCCGTGTTTTGTGGTGAATACCCATTGCAGCCAAGTGCTGAAGTTTTTGAAAGTGGCACATGCCACCAGACACCCCATTGAAAACCCAGCAACTCTCAATCCTCCTCCCAGATTGTTAAATGCCAGAAAGCAGACTTAATGTCCGTTTTCACCACCCATGCCCCTTTACTGGCTTTTATGAGTTCTACCAGCCTGTCCAACATGTCGTATGATACCATGCTCCTCTCCAGGGCAGTGGCATCATTCACTGAATCACCCTCTGGATAAGACAGATGTTGTATCAACCTGTATTCCTCTGTCACTGTCTTGGGTATGATGGCCAATGGTGAAACACAAAGGTTCTTGAAAGGAGGATCCCAGAAAGGACCCTCCACTCACTCCGCCTCCCTCTCTTTCCTTATTTTCCCCTCTACTATCTCCTCCTTGCCTCTAATGGAGTCCAGGTTCTTGACCCTTATAGCTTTCCTTACCCCTGTATAGTATAAGTTGAAAACCCATGTGAATCCCTCCCTCAACATTGTCCCCATTTCTAGGTCTGGGTAATACTTGGTCCACTCTGTGACCACCCCAGCTTTTACTGGTGAAAGTACCAGAGGAAAACCCTAGTCCCTCGACACCTTCATCCTGCCCCATTTACTGGCCTCCATAGCCCCCCTCCTGCTTTGCCACCTGAAACTACCTCCATGTCCATTATGTCCTCCCCCCAGTTTCTCCTTCGGCCCCCACCAAAGGACTGCCCCAAAACTAGCCCTGTTTGCCTGTCTCCCTGTGCCCTGCACCTGACAACAGGGTGCATCCCCCCGCTACCCGAGAAAACATGCCTATATTTGCAGTTGGCCCGTATGCAGTTTGCTTTATTATATGCCCATCAAGCATTTGCTCCTGATCCCCCTGTGCCCTTCCTGCCCTCACTGGCTGAACCTCCTGGTGCTGACAATGTCCTGATCCAGAGCTCAGACAGCGTGACATCCCATCTGACATCCCCATCGGATGCTACCCTTTGGCGGAATTTCTCATCATAAATTAAGACCCATAGCCACTCCTAACCCTGTATGCATCCCAAATGATGGCAGAGTATGTGAGGAGTGGGATGGCTAGCTCTGGTTTCTTTTGGAGCATGAGCACACTGAAATGTGTGAATGCTTCCATCCATGTCCCAAAAGTCTTGCCTTTGTAGGTAACCTCTTCTCTGGTTTTTCCCACAATTGCCAAGGCTACTGCCATCTCCAAGCTACCCACCAACTCCTTCTTCTCATACTTTTTCACCATATCTTTATCGATAAGAGTGAACATGTAAATATACTGCCCCTTCCATATCTTAACCTTCAAAGCCTGAGACATATGGTCCTCCAGTGTCATGCCTGGGGCCACCCATTTGTCCCTTTGTCTGCTAACCCTCCTGTCTCTATGCCCTTAGCTCCCTGCTCTGATTTCTTCTCCTCTTGGAACTCCTTCCATGCCTTATAGAAGTTGATGGCAGATAAGGACTGCAAGGCCCATCCAGTCTGCCCATTTTCTTTTCTACATTATGAATGTGCCATAGGCTTTTGCTCTGTAAATGGCCTATCTATTCATACTCATCTGGATTGCTCCCTTATGCCTATCCCATGCCTGTTTGAAGCTCTGCACTGTATTCATATCCACCACTTCCTGAGGTAGGCTGCTTCATGTATCCACCGCCCTTTCTGTGAAAAATAACTTCCTTACATTACCCCTTTATAGGCCTCCTTCTAATCACTTCATGCTATGTCCTCTTGTCCTGCTATTTTTCTTATATTGAAACATGTTAGACTCTTTCACCTTGTTAATGCCCTTAAGGTGTTTGAATGTTTCGATCATATCACCTCTCTCCCTTCTTTGCTATAGGGTATACATATTGAGCTCAGTTAATCTATCCTCAGTACTCCAGATGGGGCCTAACCAGTGTTTTGTAAAGAGGAATCATTACCTCCCTCTTCCAACTTGTGATACCCCTACTAATGCACCCCAACATCCCTCTGGCCTTACCTACTGCTTTAGAGGTCTGCTTGGATGATTTCAGGTCATTGATGATGATGACACTCAAGTCTCTTTCTTCCCTTGTGACTGCCAGAAACTCCTCTCCCTGCCTATAGGTGGCTTCAGGGTTTCTCTTCCTTATGTACATGATCTTGCACTTCTTTGCTTTAAACCCCAGTTATCTACCTCCTCCTCCTACCCTTTATCCCCTTGTTCCTTCATGATGCCTGCCAAGTAGCCCTTCAAGCTGTCCTCTACTGACAGGTCAACTGTGGATACCTTACCCTCTGCAGGTTGAGGCTCACCACCCTCATCCGGGCTGCTCCTGGTCAGCCTCTTGTTAGCCTTTTCCTTTGCAGCTGGGGTCTCCTTCCTCTTCTCCACCTGCTTCTCCTTCTCCTCTGCCTCCCTGGACTCCTTCAGAATTGTCTGGACCTGGTCCATGAGTTCTGTGGCCTTGTGCGCCAGGGTTTTGCTGGCCTTCTGTTTTGTCACTCTCTTGGGTGCCATTCCGTAACCATAACATGTCCAGTTACAATCTCATAACCACTGCACTGCCTCAAAGACCCCCCTTGCTATGTTGCTTCATGCCTATGACTGGAAAACACCCTGTCGCTCTTGCTTCGCCTCTTATTAATTTTTTTATTTTTTTTTTATTTAGGCAGACTGGCCCCTACGCATGACCCCCTGTCCATTGCCCACAACCCCCAATGGCTTATGGTACAGCCGACAAAATGCTTGGCCCAGCCCTGGCCACTGACCCCCTGTTCTCCCACGGGCCCATGCATGTCCCCCTTGCTCCCTTACACACACGGGCAAACCAGCCAGGCCCACTGGGGGCACAACACTGGCCAAACAAAAATGCTGAGCTATGCTGTGCCTGCTGCCCCGTGCCATGGGTGAAAACTACTTACAGTGTAGCCATGCCCTCAGAACCCCCCCGAGCACCTTCCCCCCAGGCCTATTGAAATCCAGGGCAGGCCCAGCTTGCTCCATTGCTGTAAGGCACCCCCAACCAACTGTCCCCAGTCAGTGTGTCTCTGCATGCCACCGAGTCCCCAGTAGTTGACTAGACCTGCATGCACCCAAACAAGGCACACACATGCACACAGTAGTACATACAGGATCTAAGACCATATCACAACATTTAGTATGTCAAGAACTCAGGATAAGAACAGTGAGACATGATGCAGTAGAACTTGATAGGTGAAAACCAGTCAAAAGCAGAATATCAAGCCATTTACATCTCAGAACAATAAATGAAAGGGTCAGGTTATAGTCTGACTATGTCCATATATCTAGTCAAGCAGAGGAACCAGTCATAGATTCATATATTGATACAAGTTTAGAAGGCACATGCCCATTTATGAACTCGTCAACAGCTAAATTAGCAGTGGAAGGAACATTTCTTATCACCCATGTATTTGTCAAGGTTTCTCTTAAATTGTTCTATGTTTTCACTGTTTATAATGTTACTAAGCAATGTATTCCAGATTGGAGGAATTCTCTGTGTAAAAAATCTAGATCGTTTATTAGTTTTACATGAGGATGATTTCAGTTTTGAATTATGGGATCTAGTGTGATTACTTACTGAGAACTTTTCTAATCCTATTGTGTTTAACAAGTAATCATTATTATATGCTTTATAAGTATAGATTAAGTCGCCTCTTAGTATTCTGTACTTCAAAGAATAAAGTTCTAAAGATTTTAATCTAGAACCATAATCAAGTTCAGACATGTAAACAGTCCTTTTAGTTATTCTTCATTGAACTCTTTCTGTCATGTTTAGATAGCCAATAGAAGTTGGGGCACAAAATGAAACACAATAGTCCAAATGTGGACATACCAGGCTTGTGTATAGGGGCAAGATTACAGATGATTCCTTGCTTTTGATGTGTCTCAATATACAACCTATAATCTTGTGACATTTTTAACAGTTTTATTGGTATGGGTGTTAAATTTTAAGTTATCAGTTATAGTTATACCTAAGTCTCTTTCCTCTATTGTGATTGTTAATTTCACATTTTGAATTGAATATGGGTGCATCGTATTATTGTTCCCCATATGCATTACCTTGCACTTTGCTGGGTTAAATTTCATTTTATTGTTTACTCCCCATGATGTTAATTTATTTAAATTATCTTGGAGGGTGTTGCAGATGCAGTAGTGTTCACAATGCAGCCTAATATGCAATCATCTGCATATTTATTTATCCAAACTTCTTTTGTTGTTTGCATACTTGCTATCAGTATATTAAAAAGTAAAGGCCCGAGAACAGACCCCTGCAGTACTCCACTGGTGACAGGGCTCCAGTTGGATGTGTGCCCTCAAACAACCACCCTTTGATGTCTGTTATATAACCATGCTGATATCCACTTAATTAAGTACATGTCCAAATTTATATTACCAAGTTGTTTGATCAAAACTTTATGGGAAACAGTGTCAAATGCCTTTTCAAAATCCAAGAATATGATGTCCACTGGAAGGCCCTTATCAAGGACGTCACTGACAGGTTCGAAAAAACTAAGAAGGTTTGTTTGACATGACCTACCAGTAGTAAAGCCATGCTGAAAAATGTTAGTACAGTTGAAAATTTTAAGGTGATTGGAGATTTTAGCATGTATTAACCGTTCAATTATTTTACTGACAAGTGATGCAAGGCTGATAGGCCTATAATTAGTTATTAACTGTTTATTACCTCCCTTGTGTATAGGGGTTATATTTGCTTCTCTCCAAGACTGAAGAACTTTCCCATTACTTACAGACATGTTAAATAAATAGGTAAAAGGTCCAGCAAGTTCCTTTGACACCTCTTTTAAGAACTTGGGTTGAATACTATCTGGACCTAGAGATGTATTGCATTTAATTTTATTAATGGCCTCCAAAGTGTCTTGTTCACAGAAGACTAATTTAATATTTGATGTTTGTAATGTATCTTGATGTGTAAAATCTGTAGGATTAAATACACTTGTAAAATAATGATTACATTTAATAGCCATTTCTTTTTCATTAGTTATTAATTTGTTGTTTACCTTTAGTGGTCCAGTTCCTGTACATTTGTGTTTTAATGAACCTATATAGTTATAAAACTGTTTTTTATTGTCTTCGATGTCTTTGGCTAAATTTTTTTCCATTTTTTGTTTGGATTTTTTAATTATTTATTGTTGTTTTTTGGCGAGCATCTTAAACTTGCCCCAATCAGAAGCCTTTTCAGTCTTGCTGTATTTATTATAGGCACGATGTGTCTTTCTTATTATACTCTTTATATCTTTAGACCACCACATGAGAACTCTTCGTTTGCTATTATTATCATATTTTGCTCTCTCAGGTACCCAGGTATTTATACAGTAATCTATTTTGGTCTTTATTGTCTCCCACACATGTTGGAAGGCAATATTACCTAAGTCTTTTAACCATTCCCACAAAATCTGGAACTATTTTATGTTTTTATAATCGGCTTTATGATAATTTTTTAACTTACTTATCCCTTTTTTATAATTTGTTTGTTTTAAGATGTCACATACAATCATGTTATGATCACTGTCACCCAGAGGGGGTATGATATCAGGGATGGAGAGACGGTCAACATTATTTGTAAAAAAAAGGTCAAGTATATTATTATTCTTAGCGGGAGTAGTTACTAACTGATCCAGTCCAAGTTTAAATGTTATTTCTAAAAACTGCAGTTCAATAGTACTGTGCGTATCAAGTGTTTCCCAGTTTATATTAGGGAAATTAAAATCACCCAGAATTAATATGTCTTCTTTCACTACAATATTGTCTAACTGCTTCAAAAAAGACTAAGTTATCTCCCTAGTTTAAATTAGGTGATCTGTAACAAAGACCTATAGTTAAGGTTTCGTTGCCTAGTTCAATTTTGGCCCAAAGTATCTCAGCTGGAGAATCCTCATACACTATCTCATGACAATTGTATTTATTAGATATGTATAAAGGTAACCCCCCTCCTTTAACATTCTGTCTGTTTTTTAAGAATTTTGTAAAACCACATATCAGAATTCCAATCATTGTCAGTCAACCATGTTTCTGTAATACAACAGATGTCAATTTCCTTATTAGCGAGAATATATCTTAATTTATCTAATTTATTTGTTAATCTATGAGCATTAGTTAGTAGAATTCCTATACCCTTAACTTTAACTTTATTATTATCAATTTCACTTTGTATAGTATTTTCCTGACTTGGTGGATTTTTTTGATTATTCAAACCAGATTTTGATATCCTCTTCTCTTTTTTCTTTCTTAGTTTTGCTTTTTTATTGTTTTTGCAGTCATAATTATTGTTACACATATTGCTTAAAGAAGTATATTCTGCTGAATGTGTTTTATGTATAGCAGTTGTACCCTCCCCCCATTTAATAGTTTAAATTTGCATCTATTGAGTTGTTAAACTGGAGGCTGATAAATTGTGACCCTACTTTATTTAGATGTAATCCATCTTGACTGTACATGTCATAGTTTCCATTGTATTCTTCCCAATGTGTTATATGTTTAAGATTTTTCCTCAGGCACCATTGTCTGAGCCAATTGTTTGTTTCTTTTAATGTACAGTTTTGTTTGTATGTTGCTCTAGGAATTGGAAGTATTTCAAAAAATAAAATGTCACATCCCAGATCTACCAGCTTGTTTGTTAAGTTAACACATTCCTGCTTGATTTGTTGAGGGATTTTGATGTAGAACTTTATTGGCTCCTGCGTGAATTTCAGCTAATTTTCTAGGATTTGTTGTGGAAACAATATCATTAATCATTTTTGTGATATCTGATATTTTGGCACCCCTAAAACATGATACGGTATGATGTGCTTTATCTGTGTCGCATATCGCATGGTCAAGTCTTTAATTATAGAATAACCTAACACATATATTTCAGTTTCATTAGTCTGAGAAACCTGGAATTCCATATTTTGCTCAACTTGCTGTGGAATGATAGAAGTAGTATCAAAAGATATTAAGGGTGGGTATAAATTAATATTCTGATTCATGCATGTAGGTTGATTTTCATTATACGATAGTGTAGGGGAGTCTGTTATTATCACTTCCTTAACAGAAGTAGTCATAGCCATTGACTCTTCTTGAGTGATGTCTAAATTTAGGGGGTCAAATGAGTTAGTGATTTCAAGGTTGAATTGTTTGGCTTTCCTTCCCTTTTTTATTGATGTTTCAAGTGTTGGACTTGATACCAAGCATCCTCAGTATCAGTACTTTCTTCTTCTTCCCTTCCCTTCCCCTTTTTATAGTTGGAGGTGTATTATTTATAGGCACAAGAACATCAGTACAGTTTTTATTTTTTAGTACAGGTGTAATAATAGAGTTAGGTTGATGTGTGTCAGTTTGAAGTCATACTTGAACGTGAGATGCCATATCCCCTCTGGCTTGTCTCAATTTCACTTATCCTTTTATTAAACTGCTCTAATAGGACTGACATTTCATGATTATCAAGACATTTAGTACATGTAAATAAATTGTCTAATGTATAATCAGATACTATCATATACATGTTGCATGTTTTACATAGTATAGCTTTTTCACCAGTTTTGGTTTGTATGAATGTTTCCATGGTATTTATCATATAGTTGTTAAAGTCACAAACAGAGGAAACAAGAAAAAAAGTGTAAAAGAATAATAGCAGGTTTGGTAATTATAATTCTTAAGATACACAGAAAAGACTCAACTTCCTGGTTAAGTTTTGGAAACAAAGTTCCAAATTCCAAAAATGAAATCTGTTGATAGTAATATGTACTGTTTACCAGAGATAATAATTTAGTGTTTAATTTTCACCCAAAATATAATAATTTTTCAAGTTACATTCACCTTAATAAGCAAGATTTTAAAGATAGATGCAGACAGACATTGTTAGTTCTATGCTGTTTCTGACTGAGCTTTCAGCAACTCTGAGCTACTAGAAATGGTAGCACAAACAAAGAAAACACAGGCAGAACTCAGATAAAAAGCATATAGATGTTAACTGCTTATGGGAATCATGGATTTAATCACCTAGATTCTATAGGCTTCTTCCTAAAGTGAATATTTAATTTTAGTGCTTTATAATGATACTCAAATGTGCAGGGCAGGATCTTTATTAGTCAAGCACTTTAAGAAAGGCAGCAAACAATGTAAACTGAATGTCTTGTTGCCCCTGATATTACCTACCGGCTGAGTGATCATAGAAATGTCCTTAACTACAGAGGGTTTATGTTTATGACAACTTTGCTAAAAACCCCCTCTTATGCTTAAACACTGCTAAACATGCAAAACACGTGCAGAAACGCGCGTGTCTTTACGCGCATCTTTGCACACCCTGCCTGAGCTCACTGTGCTCGCTGTAGGTTTCAATTAAATAATATCCCCACCCGGAAATGCTAAACACTTAATGACAGAGCTGAAGCTCTGTAACCTACTGCAGATATCGTAGTGCTGTTAAAGGGAGTACCAACTTGAAACACAAAATAAAAATACCTAAGTGTCACTGTCAATTGTTTAAAAATGAATTCAGATAACAAATCCCCCTTCCTGTGTAAGGATTACAACAGGGCTCAGTTAGTTACATCAATTTAAAAGAAATAAACGTTGCACAACCACTTTAGTGTATTAGTGGGAGCTACAACTGTGCAGAGCAGAGTCTCACACAGGAAACTGACTTTGGCAAAATGCTCTGCTCACTGTAGGCTTCAATTAAATAGTAGCCCCACCCAGAAATTCTAAACACTTAATGAAAGAGCTGAAGCTCTGTAAACTGCTGCATATATCGTAGTGCTGTTAAAAGAAGCACCAACTTGAAACACAAAATAAAAACACCTAAGTGTCACTGTCAATTGTTTAAAAATGAATTTGGACTGCAAGTCCCTCTTCCTGTGAATGAATTACAACAGGGCTCAGTTAGTTACATCAATTTAAAAGAAATAAACATTGCACAAGCACTTTAGTGTATTAGTGGGAACTACAACTATGCAGAGCAGAATCTCACACAGCAAACTGACTTTGGCAAAAATGTACTATTCTGTGACATTACCTATTAATGCAAGAAAGGCCTGATGCTTGATAAAAAAAAAAAATTCTCCTACACTTTCTTCCACTTGAAGTGACATACTGTATGTCCTTGTCTTTTTCAAAGTCTTTGTCACTCAGGAAGTGGCTGACCTTTTTCCTTCCTTTTTTTTGGCCAATTTGTGCCCGCATCAGGATGTCAGCATGTCCATGACATTTGATAGCCTCCACCAGGGTGAGCACCTTCTTATCATTCCAGTTTTTGGCTTGTTTCTGTTTTGAAACAAAAAGGAAAAAAAACATATTTAATATGTAATTTTCTAGTCTTGTGTGACTGTCACTGTTAACTTCTGTCTTCACCATGTTTTTCTTTTTTTCATACTTCTATATCTTTTCATGTCACAGAATTGAATAAAGTGTTATAGCTCCAATTACTGCAGCATTAATATAGTAGAACATTGCAAGAACACAAATTAGCAGGTCTGACTCTGCTACCCCTCCTCCTCATCATGATGCTGCTGCTTCATCCACTCCCCAAACACCCGCACTATCTCAACTGTTCCTAGTCAGGGCCAGTTCTCCCCCCCAAGCCTGAGTCATTGAAGCCCTCCATAAGGCACAGCATGTCCTGCACAAGTTGTGGCAATGATGAAACCCTTGCTGAGTGGGGTGAGCCTGTGCTACCCTTTTGAAGGCACCCTACAGCCACTGACAGCAGCAAGAGGACTGCTTAAATGGTGCATGTCTGTGCCAAGTCTGATACACCCCATCACAGTGGCAGTGCTATGATTCCCCTCATAACTGACCAATACTGTCCATGCCTTGGATGACTCATCTGCCAGTATGTTGATCGGGTGGTGGGTTGCAATTGTTCTTCCTGCTGCCATAAGCCTGAGCCATTGCAAACTCTGCAAGGGAGGGCTTATACTGCACAACTCATTGTGTTAGTGCTGAAGCCCTTGCTAGGTGGGGATGACCCTGTGTTACCATTGTGAATGCATGCTATACTCACTGATGCCAACCATACCACAGCTGGAGCAGCTGGTGCTTTGTGCAAGGTTTAATGCCACTCATGGTGGCAGTGCTGCATTTTCCCCAAAGACCTGCAGTCTTCATGCAGTTGGGCAATTAGGGCCACTTGTACCCCCACCCCAACTCTGACCTGTCCTGGTCCTCCACAAAGGAGG
The DNA here is from genome assembly GCA_016271365.2 of Neoceratodus forsteri. Lineage (NCBI taxonomy): Eukaryota > Metazoa > Chordata > Ceratodontiformes > Ceratodontidae > Neoceratodus > Neoceratodus forsteri. The sequence goes on from CM028133.1 coordinate 562,837,201, forward strand.
GCATACTGCAGACAACCCCATCTGCAACCATGTTGTCCACCTGATGAAGTGCAATTGTTTCCCCATGCTGACACAAGCATGCTCTGCAGATTGAAGCATCCCCCTTCAGTACGCTGATTCATCAGTGCAGGCGTCTGTTTAAATCAGACCTAGTCATTTTGGTGCTTGAAAATCATTTTTTCCAAAATCAGATGCAGGGTCCATACCACAAACAAACAAAAAAAGTCACAAAAATGAAAGAAAAAAATACATATATATGTGAAGTAGGTATACTTCATCTATTTTTTGACCAAGGTAAGTGAGACTCTGAAAACAGCCATTGTGGGGAGGCATTAGGGAACTGCTCTTATCTGTACTGATTGTGATGACACATCACAGCACACTTCAGATCCCATGTTGGAGTTCCCTCAGGAAAGTAGCATTAACAGCATCTGAGAGATGCACATCACCTTTTAGGTAAAGCCAATCATTATAATATTTAATTTGGGGGTGGGTAATAGTGTCCATACTCAAATTGCTCAGGAAGCCCAACATTTTATTTTTCCAATTTAAAGTTTATTAAGGTTTTTCAGTTATAGAGAAAAGATCCTACACATAACAACCAAATCAATTATTACAAGCATGAGAATTACATGATCTATCCCACCCATTCACCCTCCCCCAACCTTCCTGCACAGAGCACTAAGAGGAAGCCAGATACTGTATTTGAATGTTAACAATCATCACACAGGAGTGTGGTGTGCATATTTTATGGAACACATACAAACAGAGGTGAGAAAGAATAAGTGCTTCAGCTGGGACTTGAACCCAGGCCACCTGGAATACCACTCCAATTGCACTAACCAGCTGTGCCACTGAGACAACTTGAACCTGGTCTGTCCCTGAGCACATTGGGTTCAAGTTCCAGCTGAGGCACTTATTCTTTCTCACCTATGTTCCATAAAATATGCACACCTCACTCCTGTGATTGTTACAAGTGAATATTTGTATTGCCATACAGTTGTGCATTTGAGAAAGAGTAATGTGCTTGGGGACAGCACAGGTTCCACTTGTCTCAGTGGCACAACTGGTTAGCATAATTGGAACGGTATTCCCGGGTGGCCTGGGTTCAAGTCCCAGCTAAGACACTCATTCTTTCTCAACTTTGTTTGTATTTGAATGTTAACCATTCTGAATGATCTTTCACTTCTAGGTGCATACTGATGGCTCTCCAGATCATGTGTTCTGTAATACCTGAATGAAGAATCTTACGGTTAGGCAACATTCCGTGCAGTACAAGAAAAACAGATTTAGCTGTCGCTATCAAATCTATACCCCTTTATAGACCAAACCATTACCTCCATGATATTTATTTTTATTTACAGCATTTGATAACCAGGTAAACCCATTGAGAACAGAGGTCTCTTTTTCAGTGGTGACCCAGAATTAGTTCCATACATTTACATAACAGCAAGTATGGTACAGTAAATTACAGACAATTACATAATACAGCATGTGTAACACAGTGTAAACAGCAATCCAGAAGTAGGAGAAACACCTTCAAGCATGAAATACATAGTACAACAATGTCACAGTAAGTGTTAGTTACAACAAGATGTAAGCAGGATCAGGGCAAAAAAGGGACACTTTGCTCAAGGGGACATGCCAGCTATGGACAAAGAGATATTTGGTGATCACTTAAATTAGTCAACTAGGGATACATTGCAATGTGGGCAGGCAATGATGACAGGCAATGTAGCAGGAATTCTTTATTGTTTGATCTATTATTAAAAGATCATTACAAAGCTAATACATATACATAAAAGCCATAATACAATCAATAAAATACATAATAATACATTACAAGTATCCTACTTATGATAGTTGTACATAACAGTCTTATGGATAAAATAGATCTGATAATTTTCTTCCTAATGTCTTTCTGATTTTTTGGATGTTAAATTAGAGGATAGCCAGTCTCTTTATATTATACTCATCTTCTACCATAAGCAAGATTCTTAAATAAGTAAGCTCATCACAACATTTAATAGAGGAGATAATTGGGCCCATCCATTTCTTTCTTGCACTGTTATACCATTTACATCTTAGTATAACATAGTAAAGTTTTGTAAATTTTCGTTTTCTTTCCTTGAGCAATAGCATAGTGAGAATATAGGATCATTTGCTCTGTACAGTCTGGCTGTTAATGTGTTTGGGTCCTTCAAAAGACACTTTAAAGTTTGGCTACTACTGGAAGATAAATGCAGCTGTCCATCTGTGTAAGCTGGGATGATTCCCCCCCTCTTGCCCCCCACCTTTTGTGGGGTCTACCACCCTTGTCACACCCTTTTCTCACCAGCTTCCTTCCCGCCTCCACCTGGCCTTCTCTCCTTTCTCCTCTCCCTATAGTCTATTCCACTGTACTTTGCTTATTGTGGATTGTTGCACTGAATTTTGAATATCCACCTGGTTGTTACTTGATTTTGTTATTGTCATGCCTTTTTGAAATTGAAGTTTATATGGTTTACCTGGTAAATTGTTACCTTACTGTATCGTTCTCCATGTTCCTGTGATGATGTATATGGACTTGTCACTAGCCTACAACTTCACCTTGTACCTTATTGTATTCTCATGTTTGTTAATACCCTCTGTACTGTAATTCCCTGCACCTCATTATTAATAGCCTGCATTGTGGCCATGTTACTCCTCCTGTATTCTGTTTTGCTAAATGTGCCATTGTTTATGGCCCAGGTCATGTCTGAAAACAGTCCCTTGGATCAGTGTGCCTACCTGGTCACCAAAGACATAAATAAATAAATAAATAAATAAGAAGCCAGTGCTAAACCTTACATACCTTTTTTCAATGCAAGGGATTTTCTAAAATATCTTGGTAATATCGAAAAATGATGTACACAATCATTAGTACTGTACCATGTTGCATATCTAGACACTGAGATTTTCTCCAAATCAACTAATTTACATTTGACTACAAGCTTATTTTTTATATAGGATTTATACTGGTCTCCTATTGAAATATTCATAAGATACAGTCTGTACAGATCCAAGCATCCTGCTGAATATAACGTATCCCTAATCAATGAAAGCCACTTAGATTTCCTACAATCAATCTATTCCCAATATATTTTATCTTCCAGACACTTCCTTACTGTTCTTATACTAGACAGTTTACTGATTTTAGCCAGAAATTAATCAGTCTGGATTCAACCAAAGCCTGTAGTTTAAGTAGAACAAGTTCTGCTAGTACAAATTGAACTGGCGAAGTTGTTGAAAAACTTATTGCCCATTGCAAAATTTGTTTCACAGGTTTGACAATTGCTCCCAGTATTTGTGATGTCATATTTCTGAGCCATATAATATTTGTGAGTTATATTAAGCTTCAATAGTTCTCAATAGAAGCCTTATTGCACCCATTCAATATTTGGTATCAAACCTCCTGAGAGCCAGATTAGTATTTTTATCTTATTTAGGAGCCACCCCAGGAAAGTGTTTGAGAGACAATAAGCCCTAAATAATGGTAATTATCGGTTACTTCTTTCTTACAAGAATCTATGCACCATTTAGATTTCAGCTTTCTACCACCAAAAATCATAATATTTTACTTCTGCACATTAATTCTCAGTTCCTTTTTTGGGGAGAAAATTCCGATAACAGGTTTATTTTTTTTTTCCAATCCAGATGAGGATAATGACAGTAAGACTAAGTCATCTGCATAAGCCAACACAGCACAATTATTATTTCCAATTTTTGGTGAGTCAGATGTAGTAGCTGTTAGCTTTAATAATAGTTTGTTTATATATATATATTGAGAACAGAGTTGGGGTGAGGTTACATCCCTGTCTCACTCCTATGTTTGTAGAAATTTCTTGGAGTTTTTTCCTATGGTAGTTCTAATTTGGCCCCAAGTATTAGAATATAATAATCTAATGACAATTGTTAATATTGGACAGATCCTCCAATTAATCATCATGTCCCATAGTATTTCTCTGTTAATAGTATGGAAAGTTGGTGAGAAGTCAATATAGGAAGGGTAGATTTTTTTGTCATAATAGTACATATTTTTCGTGTAAATGATGTAATATAAAAATGTTATCCTTAGTCAAGTAGTTTTGACAAAATCCAGCCTGGGCAGGAGCACAGTCTCCCAATCTATGTATTTCTAGTAAAAGCCTACTTAAAAGAATCAAGGAGAAAATGTTTTTCCATAATATCTGTCAGGCTTATGGGACAGTAGTTAGCTGGTTCATTTCTCACTCCTTTTTTTTTAAAATGGGAATAATAACAGATCCTCGCAAAGATTGGCAGATGTAATTTTTTTCCTACACAACTATTAAAAATATCTGATAGCACTTGTGCCGATTCATAATTTCTACATTTAAAAACTTCCCCTGGTATCGTATCTGGATCTGGTGCCTTATTTAATTTAAGTTTTTGGATGGCTATGAGTACTCACAGTGAGTTATTTTAGAAAATGATATGTTAATCACAATAGGATCCAAAGAGGGTCAATCATTTTTCATCTCTCTATTATATAATATACCTGAATAATACTGTATTAATATATTCATTGATGGATGAGTAAAATGTCTGGCTCAGGGTGAGTGTCCCAAAGTCTGTGAATCATTGGCATGAGCTGCTCCCACCTCATGCCACCCTTACCAAACCAGTGGACACATCAATTTTTCAGTAGCAAATTATTCCCAAAATGACTTCTCCTGGTAAACTGTCCAGCCCTCCTCACAGCTGAACAACACAGAATCCAAATTGTTGTTGTGAAACTTATGCCATGCTTAGTCTTTTTCAAGATTGTTCATAGCGGGCCCAGTGGCACAGAGGGCTGAGGCACTGGTGCCTTTCCTCACACCATGCCAGCGACCCAGGTTTGGGAACAAACTCAGGGTGCCAGGGGCTGACAGGGGAAGGAGAGGATTGAGCATCCAGAGGACTGCTTTCCTCTCCTGGCATGGGTTGGGTGGGCAGCCCCACTCTATCAGTGACCCCTGTTGGAGACCGGGGGCACTACAAGCAGTGGTGCACAAGAGGGACCAGAAAAGTGTGAAAATGCATGCATGCCATCCAGATGATGGTGGCCCACCTCCCTGCATCTCCCAGCGGAGGTACCTCCAGGCTGCATTTCCATGTCCCAGTAAAGCTGCAAGGGAGCACCATGTGCATGCCAGTCTCTCCTCCCAAGGGCACCGGTGGGATATGGGAGATCCCTTCCCCAGCAAAGGGATATATCCTGGACAAATGGGGGCATCGGAGCAGCTGGATGGTGGATTGGCAGAGGAGGCACTGGCAGGACTAGGCCGCCTGAAGGAGAGGATGACAGCGGGCGTGTTGGAGGAGGTAGAGAAATAATGCAAAAAAAAAGATTGTGTAAGTGGCAGCAATCAAATATGTGTTTGCCTCTCTCAGCAGTCTCTGCCAACTGATAATTTCAGTTTGCCAGTTTTGTCTGTTAACAGTCAGAGTACAGAGTGAGGTAGCAAAAGCTGTCATTCGTGACATTTTGTTGGCTAGCATCCATCTGTATGTACCAATCAAAAAGAAAAAAACTTCAGAATACTTCTTATGCCCACTGTGACTGGTTAAATTGTTAGAAATAGATACTTGTTTTGGATGGAAATAAAACAGGTCTGATAGACTACTATTACAAACCTAACAATATTCTGTTCTGCCATTGGTCACAGGACACCTATGCATACTTCTTCATAGCTTGTCTTTCCTCCTTTCTCTGCTGGCATCCTTGGTGGTAAAATGATAGTATAACAGCTATATTCTTGTTTATTTATTGAAGTTTGTTGACTGGGTAGGCCCACTGGGACCACAGGAGTCCCTTTTCAGGGGTGACCTGGGAATTTTAATTTTAATATTCTATTCTAATTATATTACTAGACAAAAAAAAATGACTTGCACTAAAACAATTATCCTGTAGCTTCATCTTTAATCTTCAGCTTTAATACTTTTGTCTTAGAAGCTGCTATTTTCAGCTTTCATAATTACAGTATGAGCATATATAAAATTAATTCATTCATTTAGAGTAGTTTAGAAAGATTCTTACGGTGTCTAGTCTTCTTTGTCTCCATTTGAAAACTAAGACGGCAGACTTCCTGCTTTGTCTGGAGGTGAAGACATGCTTCTCTTGGCTGCTAAGATGCATTTCCTATTGTTTTTTGGTGAGATAAATTTCTTTTTTCATATGGAGGCATACAAAAAAGGAAATCAGCTCATGAAAAAGTATATTTTTTCATAAGGGAACCAATAGAAAATTGGTTAGATATGTCCCTCATCACATGAGGCTCATCTTTTGTGTGACCCATACAAAAAAGGATCACATTTCATATTAAGAAAGAAATCAGCACATGAAAAATGATTCTTTTTCATAAGTGAACCAATAGGAAATTGATTAATGTTGTCCCACATCACCCAAGGTTCCTGTTTCATATAACCCATATAGAAAAGGATCACGTTTTGTATAAAACAAATAATCAGCTTATAAAAAAGGATTCTTTTTCATATGAGAACCAATAGAAAAATGGGTTAGGAAAGTCGTGGGTGAGCAGAAATTATTTTTTTATATCACCCATATGAAAAAGGATGTTGTATATGAAAAAACAAAACAGCTCATAAAAAAGATAATTTTTCATAGGGAGAACCATAGTAAATGGCTGAGAAACATCGGCAAATGTATTTTTTCATATTTTGGTGCTATCAACAGTGATAAAGGAAGTTGTGTTTTGGTGTGTATGGAGGAACATGTAGTGTCTGATAAATGGTATTGTACAAATTAGTTTACTATTAACAAGTGACATTAATCTGTAATTCTAAGCTTGGTAATTGGAAAAGTCCTGTTCATCTATACATATGCTACTGTTTTATATTTTCTGCTGATTTGTTGAATAAGCTGTTGCTGGGAAGTGCCAGTGATCAGTAAATTGTGTTTATAATTAGGCAAATGTGCCCTAAAGTGCAATTTTGGAGTCACTTAGGGAAATGTACTTTTGGGCATGATTTCTGTGGTCTGTGTATTGTTGATGACAGGGTGTCATAACTTTGCTTAAAATTTTTGTATGATAACTTGTGAAAGTGATACAGTTCTGACAATTTGTTCATATTTAGATAAATTATGCATCTGATATTGTGATTAGTTCATGGACAATGTATATGTTTTGAAAAGATGCATATGGTCACATTTTGTTTCATCACATATAGTGGAGTTCATGGATAATTCTTGTATATGTACTCAGTCACATTGATTACAAGTGGTAAGCTTTGTCTCATGCCTTCCAATGCTTCTGATACTGGAGATAATGTTCTAGTAGCAATGTGTTTCATGTCTTATTTGTTAATTAGGTATCAATGTGTGGAAAAAAAATTGTAGTACCATAAACTATAATGTTTAGTAACACCTTTGCAATTCATAGCTTCTGTGCAGCAATTTGAAATTGTATCTCAAGTGAGGAAAGTACAAGACTGTAGTTTTATAAAAGCATAACTCTGTGACTCTTTGTAGTTAAATATAAAGTACATGTGAAAGAAAACATGTGATTAGATACCAGAAGGATGGCATTTTATATGCACAACAGGATATAGCAGGATGCTAAGGCACTTGGCTCTGCCTCAGTCCTGTACATAGGCCTAACCTCATACAACCAATGCTGTTTTGTGTATTTCAGTTTATATGCTAGTAAGTATGCCCTACAACAGTGATGTGGGCACTAGAAAAGTAATTTGTACTTCATACTCACAATTTCATGCATTGCAACAGCACTGCAAAACTATCTCCTTTGTGACCATAGTATAATATTGCATGTTTGCAGAGATATAACTCCATTACAGTTTGTAGCTCAAGAACAACTGACACAGTTTTCTCTTCCATGCAGGTAACTCATACTCAGTAGTTGCCTGTCTTAGGAGCTTTTGAGTCACAAATTAATATTTTATGTTCAGTGGTTTTAAACTAATTTTAGTTAGAAAGCCCCATTTGTAACTTTGTGGCATGAGATGACCAGTTGCCAAGCAGTACAGGTGTCCCTCTAAAAATAGCATAATTCTGACACAAAGTAGGAGACAGGGATGGAGGTGTTGTATGGAGAGTGCAATAGAATTGGGAGAGGTGTGCCTAAATCTAGTAAGTTTATCTGTGGTGGGATATATAAATGTTTGGGGCTAATATATATATTATCATTTAGCCCCATTCATGTATACATTCCAACATAGGTAATCTTCCTACATTTATGGTGCCTTTCTGCCAATATTCTGTTACTGTTTTCATAAAGTGCCTACAGCCCTGTTCTTTACTTCATGTCATAATCATACTATTTTTTTGCAGTGGGATTGCAGTGCTCATCATCCCTTGGCTCATATTACAAAGTTACTAGATGGGCTTTATGATTAAAATTACTATACAACTACTAAGAACAAAATATTGATTATGTTTGAAAAGGCTTGTAGGAAAGGCATCTATACAGTATGACTTGCCATCTTGGAGCATGTCAGCACCTTTGTTATTAATAAGCTATATATGAAAAGAGATTAGCTATATATGAAAGGAGATGTGTCAACCACTTGGACAGCAGTATTACTTAATGCGTACCCCCAAAAAATGATAAGAGAAGCTGAAGTCACTTGACTTTTCTTTCTTCCTTGCAAGGGTGGAGACTGTTGAGTTAATCTTCCACAGTCTATGATGTAATCTGCCTGATTCCTAAAGTGCCTGAGAATGTGTAGTAGAATAAAAATGTCAGTGCTACAACATTAATAGTTAAGAGTGACTGAAAAGTTTAATAACTTGTGTACAGGACCACAAATGTTACTGTCAGCTGTCCATATACAGGATAATGGATGGCCAGTGATTAACAACAAGGCTGTATTCCCTTCAAGAGGTTGCTGTGACAACATGGTAAACCTCGAGAGCAAAGCTGAAGAGTTTTGCCATTGTCACAGCAACCTCAAGAAGGGGATTCAGCCATGTTGTTAACCGCTGGCCATCCATTATCTTGTGTAGTGTATGGCCAACAGCTAGCAGTGAGTAGACTATGGAAATGTAGTCACAAAAAAAAAATAATCAGTGCCAGCACTTTGAAACTTTGTTTGGCATACATAACAATGCACACTAAATGTTGTGCCACTTACCATTCACTGAGACCGGAGACATCCTTTAGCTTAAATTATTGGTAAAGATTTATTTTTTCACCACCAAAAAAAAGAACTTAACAGTAAAAATATCCAAAATAAATTCTCTAGTGTAAATTATAACAGAAACAGAAAAATATTTGCACGGCAAATCACGAGTGTAACTCAGCAATTATAGCTTTATAGAGACACATAGTGCATTGGGTTGAGGTTCCTCATAAGTGTGAGGTGTCATGAAGTCATTGTACACTTTTAGCTGGAGGAACTTGAAGGTATCTACATCAGAGAAAAATAAAAAGGGGAAAGAAAAGAACAAAAAAATCACTACTACTGCATTTAAATATGACTGGGTGGTTCTGAATGACTTACATTTACTTTATTAATGTACCTTGTATTGGATTACTTATCATCAGATGATAAGTCATGAATAACTGCTGCTCTCCATTTTTTTTTTTTGGCTTGCCACAAATAGTGCTGTTGTGCACTGTAATGCCTTGCTGAAACAGGCAATTATCACCAAACAGGCTGAAATTTGTCAGATCATTTAACAGATGCTTATGAGGGTGTTCAGCAGAACTAGGGTTCTTTGTTAGACACACTAACAGCTGAATTTGAGCAGGAGGGTTGCATTAAGGCTAGAGTGCTTTGGGCAGCAAATATGTCAGAATTACATTTTCTTGTTTAGCTTCCAACAGGTAGCTGTAGTTGTTTAAAGACTGTAAGGAGTGGTGTCCAGATACTTGTTGGACTTCAGTGGGTGCCACTTGATTGTCAGCCAAACACTGGATCACAGTTCTGTGAGTTGAATGATTTGTTATGCGTTTATTAGTTGGTAATCCTGCAGCTACATTTATGCCTTTAAGCATGTTTCTATTGTAACTTTGTTCTTACCCAAAGTCATTGATTGAAACCACATAGACATGACTGGCTTGTGGTTCACATTGGGTACAAGATAGATTGGGGCATCAGGACAGAGCATTTGAGAAAGTCCTTCAGCTACATATTTCTTATAGGCTGCCACTGGGTCTTTGATTGGGTTGCTTGGGTTGGAGTACATATGTGGCTTCACAGCCCTCACATCTCTAGGGTTTTCACCAGTGAGAGTTGTTGTCTGCCTTTCAGTATATTCTATGTATTCTTTGTTATTGGTATCAGAAAATAAATTAAGACAACCCCACCACAGGTTGTATTGTTCTGCAGTTTTCAAAGCAAAGTAAAATCCATTATTGAAAAATACCATCTTCAAATGGGTTTGTCCTATTTAAAGGGGCTACCTAGGTTGTCACTGGTCCCCTGAGATTAGCTGGGCTAGGAGTACTAGGCAGATGGGGAGGGGAAGGGAGGGGCAGGAACTACAGAAGAGGAGTTTGGTTTAAGGAGGAAGGGAAATGGGTGTGGGGTTCCAGGGTAGGAGGGGTGGGGCAATGAGGTCACCAGCTAGTTGAGGTCACAGGGAGGGGGAGGAGCTAGGGCAGGTGACCATGCACCTGCCATTGGCTGAGCAAGTAGGCAGGGAAGGGGCGTGCGGTAGATAAGGGGCTGCAGAGAAAGAGATCGCCTATTCTGCAGCTACTTCAAGTGATCCCACCCACCCACCCAGAGAAAACAACTGGCAGATGGGCTTAAAAGGGGATGGGTCAGCAGTTGAGGGAAATGGGTAATTCACAGAAAGGTGGGTTGCAATGGAGAGCAACAGGTCTGTGAAATGGCAAGTAAAGAGGCCCGGCCGAATGTGGCTGCCTGGGGGGGAAGGAGCCCAGCCATAAAGAGGTACAGCTGGGGGAAGGGAGGGCATCTCATCGGGCAGTCACCCCAGGGGGAAGGGCTGGGGAACAGGTGGGAGACACTTGAACCCAGGCAGAATAACCAGAAGAACCAGGATGAAGAGGCACCGGGTAAGGACACCCAGACCAACGAAATGTAAAGCATGTGTAAATAAAGGAAAACCCATGTTTGTGATTGTAATTAAAAGGTTCAATGTCAAAATCGCGTGACTGGAAATGCATGAGTCATTTCAATGTATACATTTCAGCGTTTGGTCACAATTGCTACCTCACAAAATATCAATGGCACAAAATAGTGGCACAAATTAATGGTTAGCACTTAAGAGTGAATTAGAGTAATTGAACTTACTTGCAGTGAATGTGGCAAAGGATAAGGAATTTTAAATGACATGGTAAAACATTGCAGCTTTAGTTTTTTTCCACCGACCAGCAAACACAGGAAACCTAAGACCAGATACAACAAGGAAATTCTTTCCTCTTCGGCAGATCTAAGTGGTCTGTGGAATTTAGCGGCATCAAGAACTTGATCCCTCTCATGTTTTGGTGGGGTTTTTTTTAGATCTGAGTCATGACTGTGAATGGAATGTGTACTTCCAACACTTTGTTCTTATTTTTTGTCATGGTTGAGAATGGCAGTGCTGCAGTGTATTTATTAAAACAAGAACAAGAACAAGATCTGAGCCAACCCAGTTCGATGTGTACTGTACTTCCAGCTCTTTCCAGTATTTCCAATGCTTTTCAGTGGCTTTTCATTTTAGGGTAAGCGCTGATTAACGTGCTCATCTGGCTTTTGACATTTTGTGTTAGCCCTTTTATCGCATGCATGATTAAGGTAGCGCTATGTTGACTCACGCTGTTTTGGTTGCGCCATTTTCATCGTATACCTAAATAAAATGGATATGTATAAGGTAAAATGGTGGTGGTATGAAAGATAATAATGAAATGCATTTGAATAAAGGTGTAAATAATGTACAAATCTACCCAATGAAAGTAAATGGTTGAACCACAATCATAGTGTGGGTGTCGCTGATTTCATGGGGGTCCAGCTGACAACAGAGAGGTGGGATTGTGCAGACCTCAGGTGGCAAGGCATCTGCCCTGTTATGCTTATTATCCTTCCCAAGCTTTTTTTAATATTTGTGCTTGGCCGATAGAGTGGCTAGGGTTTCCTTGAACTACATATTAGTTCAGTAGAAAACTGAATGATCACAGTTTATTTGTAACAGATGATGGTCAATGCTGCCAATGATTCTCCTGAGGATGGTAGACTCAAACTCACTGTCTTCCACTCTTTTAATTTTATAAATTAATTTGGCAAGCAAGTTGTCAAGATCAGTGACTGAAATGTCTGTTATTGTATGGGTTTCTCCTACTTAGACCAGGTAATTTTTAAACATTTTTACATCTGCTGCTGTTATTTTTATTGTTCTGTTCTGTTGTTTTGCCACACAAACTTTCCTATCCAGTGTTTGGAATTTGGAGTGAACAGCTGCTGCCATCACTAATGATCATTTTATTTTTTATCACAAAACAGATAGAGGTGCTAGCACTACAAATGTTCATTACAGCTTTGGAATGCAAGCCTGAGAAAAAGGAAATGATCACTCAGCAGTACAGTGTGTGACTGTGCATGTGATGGCATTCCATCCTGTTGCACCGACGATGGTACAACAGCTGAATGACGTTGCAATGATGGTACAACAGAATTGTATTTTGATTGATATTCATGTAAAACAAAGTGCTCTCATACACTATATAATAATACTGCATGTCTACCAACAGATGTCTCTTTCAGTAATTGCAGTTGAGGGAAAAAATTATAAATGAAAGTAGGTGCCCGAATGGATAGTACAAGACCAACAGTTGTTATTCAGTTAGAACATATATCAGGGGTAAAGGCAATTAGCTTCCTCACATGACTATGTATCACGGTAACTGTGGGGTTTGCATGGCATAACTAGTAACCTTTAGTGTGTTATTGCATAAATGGGCGAAATAGGTACTACTATAGGAATCTGAGTACTAGCATGGTAATAGTCATTACCCAGTTACAAATTCATGGGTTATGCACATTGCTTTTAAACTGCCTGCTAAAACAGTATAGGTTCACATTCACATTCACTGGTTGCTAACACATAACTTTATGACTGTTTGCAGTTTAAGGATAAAGTATATATTTAAAGTGCATAGGAGTTAACACATCTCCAGGTATACTACAACAGTTGCAGTTGTTACCCATTCAGAAATTATAAAAAGGGTAAATGTCCATTATGTGCTTGTGATATAATATTATATGTATGGTTTCTGAAGCTATGGTATAGTTTCTGTTGTTTATATGTTTTGAAATATAGTACCTGTTTTTCAGTAGGGAAAAAGCACTTGTCAGACTACTACAGTACAGTAATTTGTGCTTTGTCATTTTCCTTAAGATTGTGGGGAATCTTACTATTTCAGAGTTTAGTAGTTTTTGTTACTTTTTTTTCTTTTACTGGTTTTACAGAAGGTTTGAAGTTTTATTCAAGAACTGTTACTATAAGAAAAGATGCCTATTAGAGAATGGGCACAAAATAGTAAACAAAAAGAATGCTAGTTTGATAGCTGTGGTTTTTCTTACAAGGCTGATAGTTAAAACTAGACTATACACATAAGGCAGTGAGTCATGCCTCTCTTTGGAAAGAAAGGCAAAGATACCAAAGAGAACAACATGCAGCAACTTAGATTTTTGTTTGCTAGGCAAAAATGTGCAGGTTACACAAACAGTAAAGAAGCCTAAAGTCAACCATAAAATGGTGACTAGGACTCACAAGTCAAAACAAAACAAAAAATAAAATCTACAAATGTCACTGTAGCAGGCATCATAAAACAGTAAACAATTTCAGAATGTTGTCTGCTATAGCCAACGTTGAGTGAATCATATCTGCATAGTGAGATGTAGTGGTAAAAAAAAAAAATAACTGAAAAATTTACCATATGAAACTACATCTGAAAATAAAACTCTTTGTCCAGCTAGCCAATGATACAATCATGATGGGGGCAAACATGATGGCTCAAATTCATAATATGAGCAAACGATTAAGAATATCAAAGTTAAATTAGATGACATTGAAAATGTAAACAAAATCTTCTGGTTAGTATTTGATGGATGTTGGCTACATACTCTGTATATTGAGGCACATTTCTAGGAAGAAAGTTATCATCTACACAATGAGCTAGTACCTCTCTCTCTAGATGAAGCAGAAAAAGCACAGTGTTTTGCCAGTGGTCTGAGATGATGACTTGCATGAGATGGATAAAGAAAATCCACTGGATTTGGACCAGAGAAAGACATGATATCTCACATGGACATATGATGGCATGTGCAGTATCAGAGAAGCATCTTTTGATGAGGTGGATATGTTTTTGAAAGTATTTCTCACCACAAAGAAGAATGAGAAATACAAAGCCATTCAAAATATTGACAAATGTGAGATTAGTGCCCACTGTGAATTGATGAACCATTCTCTGGCATGTTTGCAAATTGGAGCTTGTGACAGTATATGTCATCTGTTCCACATGACTGCTGTACACAATTCAGTAATGAAAAAAATTGTGGCAAAAATGTATCATTTCAGAAGTGCTGTTAACAACTTCACATGAATGGATTATTTTTCTGAAGGTGACATGGATGTTGCACTTAATTTAATCAAGCAAATTAATGAGTCTAAGGCACCTTCTGATGAGGTTTTGGGATGCAGTCCAGATCACATATATCAGTATGTGACAGTAAAAAGATAACAGTTGATTCAGAAATTTGGTAATGAAATTGTCATATTTGAGCTGGGTAAGAGACAAAAATGGGAGTATGAATGTGTCTTATGCAATCGCCTATTCCATCATGTGCAAATGATAAAGATTGACCTATCTAACATTCCAAGGTGGAATGCAAGTTGGGGTTCCTTGGTTGCTTATCTGTTAATAAAGAGTAACATTCATCCATAGGAAATAGTGGACATGTGTTCACACTGTTTCTGAAAGATAAAATCAAACACTTTGCTTCCTAGCTCTGTGCTTAACAACATGGAGGCACATGGTACCCCTAATGAGATAGCCAGCTTGAATTTGCTTGAGCAGATTCTAATTCAGATAATGAAGCCATTTCAAACAATCCTGAGACTAAATACAATAATGAAAAACATGCCACAAAAAGTGCTCACTGAATCACTGAAGGTTTCCATTACTGTATGTATCTGCCATTCCCACTCCAGGAAAATGTTGAGACAATAACTATTAATAACAGTATTATCATTTTGGTGAATGGTGTTCCAACAAAGTCCAAAATAATCTGGCAGGAAGTTGTCAATGTAGAGAAAGCAAAAAATCTTCTACACTATTTTAAGTGCACAGACCCCATTCTATTACAGTATAAATCCTTAGTGACATTGATGCTGAGTTTTGAATATTATACACTAAAAATTGTGAGCAGTGATTGTAAAGGTCTCAATGAATACAAATGAGAATGTGCATGAACAGTGCCGAATCCATACACTGCATGGCAAGGACCCAGTACTTGGTAATATTGACTTGTATCAGATGAAACCTGTTTAAGGGAGTCCTGATAATATCTGGGAGAGTACACTGGAAGCACAATGTTTTTCTGATCTGTTTCTACATAGTACTGGTGGTCACTTTGATGAACGTGAGGTATGCATTCCTGGAGTCAAGTACTAAGCATCCAGAGTATTGCATTCTGATGGCAAGATCAGACAAAATATTCAGTATTTATTTCACCAACTGTGGGAGAGGGAGTTAAGCAAACTATCTGCGTCCATTGCCCATTATCTATGACTCAGTACAGATTTGGATGGTATGACAACTGTAGAGTGTCTCCAAAAGTTACACTGCAGGTGAATTTGAACTCCACCCTTCCAGTATGCATGGCACCAAAGAATATTGGTACCTAAGGCTCCTGATGTTATGTGCATATTGTGACAGTATGGTGCAACCACTTGATTTGTTACCCTAAGCTGTTCAGAATATTGCTAGGAAGAATTGACAGACATTCTCAAGTGGATAAATGCAGATGTACATGGCATGTTATCTATGACTTTCAGTGATATATATTCTTTAGACCCTGTGTCCGTGTTATGACACTTTCACCACCCTTTTTTTATACAGTGCAGAGATTCATTCTGTCAAAGACTAATAATCCCCTTTCTGGTATTGTGGAGCACTACTTTTGGAGAGTGGAATATCAGGCATGTGGGGTTCCTCATATTCACATGTTGCTGTAGGTAAAGGATGCTCCCCACATTGATGACAGTGAGGGCAGTGAGGGCTCTGAGACCTTCATGTTTATCATGCAGTACATTCCATGTCAGATCCCTGAAAAGTACAACAATCCTACACTATGGAAAATGGTGAAAAAATTCCACCAGGTTCTATGTGATAACAACTATCATGGAAAGGGGATTGCCATTAGGGTGAATGTACATTGGTGAAAATCCATTTTGCCAATGTACACTCCTGGCACTGATCTAGCAATACTGATTTCAGGGGTTGAAAGTGCTATGCAACAGGCATGGTACTTCATCACTGATAGCTGCATGATCCAGCAGCTGTTGAATTCACATCAGGATATTGTCTATACTGCTGTGATGTATGCTATGAAGCGCAATATATGCCATCAGAACAAGGGGTGTTGTGATAAGCACATTCCACTGCACATGTTTGTGAGTGGTTCTGCTGGGACAGGCAAGAGTTTCCTTATTGAAGCCATTCATGGAGAAATATGGAAATATACTGGACTAGCAACATTTGTAATTGTGACAGCTCCTACTGGGCTAGCAGCATGCAACACAAACAGAGTAACACTGCTCTGTCTTTTTTTGCCTCCTGTTGAACATGGCAAGACAGGTGAGTACTGCAAATTGTCATTTGAAGTCACAAGTAAACTACAGATCTTGTTGACAAGATGGAGCTCTTAATTATAGATGAGATCAGCATGGTTTCCAATGTTGTTCTTGCCTTCATTCACCTACATCTGCAGGAGACTGTTGGCAAAAATGATGATGTTCCCTTCTGGTGAAACATATTGTTGTTTTTGGAGACCTTCTTCATCAAGAACCTGTGAATGGTCAACATGTCTTCTCTACACTTTCTGTCGAGAAAGCTAAAATGACTATGGGGTGCATTGGTGGAATAAACCTGTGGGAGATTTTCACCTATGTTGAACTGCTTTAGAATATGAGACAGAGTGGTGATTTTAAATATAAAGCTTTACTTGATGAGGCTTACATGGAAACTTGTCAATTTCCAGTGCAGCACTGTTGAAGACACCTGTCATAGCAAAAAATGATACTGTCATGCTTGGTACATGTGATCTAGTTTCAAAGCAATGCACTGAGGGAAGATTAATTGTCTGTGTGATGCCAAGACTTAAGCAGTATGCAGAATTGAACTAAATTATACTGGAAAGAAAGCAGCAACAAATCCTCACCCTGTCATCACTTGATTCAATCGATGGTGTCTGCTTATGTCTCAAGATGGTATCAAAGATGGCTGTACATCTGAAAGAATTGATCTCAGATGTGTCACAAACAGCTGGTTTGGAGGCAGCTTTGACAGTAAAAATGCACATGTCATGTTACATCATAACCTTGCTGTGGATCATGGACTTGAAATTGGTGCAATGGGGTATATTGTTGACTTCCAATATAATGTTCACGCAGAACATTGAGAAATATTCAGTAAAATTCAAGCTTGTGAAAGTTATTTATGTATCAAGAAAGCAATTTCCACTGTGTGTTGCATATGCTGTCTCAATTCACAAGTCTCAAGGTCTAAGTTTGGATGTAGCAATGACTGATATAGGCAATGGTATCTTCAAAGATGGCAAGAGCTACGTTGCCTTGTATTTTGTCGGAAGACTGGCAGGATTGTACATCATAAGCATTGAACCAAATACACTTTGTGCTGATAATAAATGCATTGTTGAGTACAATCATCTGCAGACTCTGTACCAACCAACCTTTCCATGACCCCAGTACCTACCAACATAGTGAAGCAAGATGTGTCTCTAGATCTGCCACACACATTGAAGAGGAAGATGCATAGTATACATCACTCTTCCAGCTTCACAGATGAAAGGTGATTTAATGTTGTTGATCAAACCAGATAAATTTCAGTAAAGAAGTGTCTTTGTCTCTCTGTGATGGTAACAATTGACAACAATACTGGAGTAAACTGCTATGCTAATTCTGCAGTGCTGGTGTTCCTTTATTTGACAGAGTTTTTTGCACATAATTAGTGCTCCTTGATTAAAAATGTGTTCTGATTCACTGAAGCAAGTTGTAAGTGCCAGTCAAAAGCAAGTAACCAGCTTGCAGACACTAACATCACTGTGAGTATCTCTGGTGTCTTATCATGGACATAGAACATTTGCTGATAATGCTCAGCAATGTGTTACAGAGTTCATGATGGCTATTATTAATACTTTGGAAGATGAACACATTTCAGTAAGGCAGTACTTCACTGTTAGCTATGTGTCCAAGTATATATGCCTGTCCTGTGGTGAGATAGAGAAGTGACAGATGACACGAGGTGGATTTTTGTGTATATCCCAGATGACCCATTTGTGAAATTCAGAAAGTTGTTTAGCCATGAAAAATCTGGGTGGGAGAGCCGAAGGTGTGGAAGAAACACCACACACTCACAGAGAGTAACACATTCTGCAAACTATATCATACTTTTACTACTACAACAATTTTACTTGCAGGGAGTAAAAGTCGTGACACAAATAACAGACATTACTGCAAATAGAGTTATGTTTGGACAGATGCATTTTGACACTTATGCAATAATTTCCCACCATGGACCTTCTGTGCAGTCTAGTCATTATGTGACCTGGTTCCAGTAGACTGGTGGGTGGTATAGAGTATAATGATCCTATGGGCACCTTTAAAGAGAGACTACCAAAGAATTTCAATGGTGCATGTGTCCTGGTTCTCAAAGATAATGAGTCTGTATCAGTTGCAGAACACTAGCTCCTCACAGTAAGCCTCTGAGCTACCTATACTTAAAAGTTGTGGATATGCATAGTTCCATTGGTTTCATCCATGAGACCTGCATAGTATCCAGCCAAAAGTACAGTGAAAAGTATTATTTTTTCTGTGGTTTCTTTCTACATGTAACATCTCAAATGCTCTACTAATTAAAATGAACAGTTTGAGGGTATACTGTTATGAGGGTGATGCATTGATGTCACTGGTATATGAGCATTAGACTGCCTGTGATCTCACTGACTTAGAGGCTGAAGCACAGTGTGCTGGAGCACTTGTTTCATGGGTGCAGAGTGGGTAGATAGGCTGGGGCACAGTGTGCTGGACAGCTTGTTCCACCATATAGAGTGGGTAGGAGGTTGGAGCAGAGTGTGCAGCAGTGGTTCTTCCACAGGTGCTGAGCTGGTAGGAGACTGTAGTGGAGTGTGCAGCAGTGGTTGTTCCACAGGTGTAGGCTGTTCTGTGTAGTGGTGCCTGTGCAGGTTTTTACAGGGTGTCTGTTGGGTGGACAGGTGGTTTTCATTGTCACCCAGGATGGTTATGGACTTTCAGATGTGTTGATTTTCCTTTTGAAGACATTGCTGTTGTATCCACATTTAATGTGCATTGTGGGTTGAACTGTCATGGAGGAAACTGTCTGATGCCCATTTATTGCATTGCTTCCAATTTCATGTCCAACTCTGAGTTTGTTATATTAATTGCTAGGGGGTGTGAGGCAAAGCCCCCCAATAAAACATTTTCTTACTAGAAATCTACTGTATGGCATTTATAATGCCATGTTTTGTTCTCTGTTGGTTTATTGCTGCAGTGGTGTCTGCACTGTCATCATTTTTTTGGCACTCTAATTGCAGTCAGTCTTTTTGCTGTCTCAGTGTTGTGGGTGAACCCAGTTTGAGTGGGCCCTAACAAGGGTGTCAGGCTGCATGTACAATCAGTGAATGTTACATATCTTAGCCCATGTAGACATTTTTCATGGTAAAATCCTCTGAAAAAAATGAAATGACAACTGCCCATAGGCATAGTGAAAAGTATTCTTTCTTTTTCTCTTTCTTTCTACATGTCATTCCTTGATTTCTGTACTGATTAAAATGAACTAGTTACAGTTCAAGTGGGCTCTTATGAGGGTGCTGGACTGTATGTACAGTTGGTGAGCATAAAATACCTTGGTCCATGTAGACCTTTTCCATGGTATACACCTCTGAAAATGTGCATAGTACTTTCAGTTCAGAAGCATGCCTAATAGTATAAGTCAATGCAGTGCAAGAATCCATGTACTCAACTTTCAAAAGGCCTGAGAATGTTGAAAGCCTCTGGTGCACCAATCATATGGTGCATGGATCTTGCGGTATTCGCCCAGTGCCAATTGGGATATTCACTCCCATGGACCACATTCTGCTAGTTAGACAAGCTTCCCTGTCTATCTTGTGGCATTCCATGGACCATATTTACAGAACTTGTGCAAGATATTTGGCACAAGGTGCCATAAAGTGTGGAAACTGTCACAAATACACCCAGTGTACAAAAATTAGGTGCAGTTGCATTAAATGTGTTTGTCACAGTTGCACCAAAAATGGGTTTAATGTAGGAATTGATGCAAGCCCTGTGCCACCTTTTGAAAATCAAGACTCATGTATTTCAAACTGCACCATAACTGTATGGGTGTATACTGCCTACCAAATTATGACTCAGACATATAAAAATGTATATATGGCTGAAAATGTATTTTTCTGTAAAAATGCTGCATTGCCATTCCTGTGATTATATATTTTGAAAAGTAAAGTAGTTGATATCTGTGTCCACTGCCATATAGTAAATGTTCTTTTTGTCAGTACACAGTATAGTTTATTAAACTAATAAATGCTTCAGTACTTAAGTAATATGTCACTTAAATTGCTGACTTGATTCAAAAAAATGTACATCTTTTGTAAGTGACAAGCTGAAAATGGAATTTATTGCTTTTCTCTGATGCACCTATTATGCTACTCATGATGTGTTCCTGCTTTTCCATAGGATCACCTTCATTAAGGGGTCGAGTGTAGAATTCTCCAAGTACAGTCTTGTAAATTGTTATAAATACAGTGCTTGTTACAGAAAAGTTTAATGTTACCGAGGTAGATTGCAGTAACCCGGTAGCGTTAGGGTTAGCATTACTGCTGGTAATGGGCGGTAAGCGGTAGTTGTAGCAGTGGTTATGCAGTAAGGTAAGTAGCATTTGGTATTTATTTAATGAAGAGATCTTTCCACAGTTAAAATCCACAAGTTGGAGCTCTTCCATTTATGACACATCTGCTACTTTCACATTTGCCACCATATGTCTGTGCAGTCCACATTAAAATTAACTGAAGAGACCTAGGGGTATGCTCCAAATTATGCCATAGCTGCTTTGTTAATTATTTGTTCATTTTCCTTTTCCTTTTCACAGGTACCGGCTGTTGAAAAGAAACTAATTTTAAAACCATGTGTCTGTGTGATTTTTTATTAAAAGTGTTGTCATTTTATGTTCCACCATGCTGTAATGTGAGGGCAGTTTTTTTTCCACTGTAGCATTTGACAGTAAATGAAGAACCCAGATAGAGACATGCTGTAGCCATGTATAAATTGAACGAGAACTACTGTAGGTGTCAGCGTGACCGCAAGCACAACTTTTTCTCTCTCTCTCTGTTTTTACTGTATTTGGTACTGCCAAATTAATGCCATAATTTAAAATTGTCAGGAGAAATGTTACTTTATCTTTCAGTAGCACTTCATTTGCAGGTAACAAAATTTTATGAAAAAATTAACCGTAGCCATTTGTTGATTTCATTTAAAATTTAAACATTTTTAATTTTCTTTAATTGTTTTTTGGCACTGGGACAGGGGGAAGGGCAAGCAGACTGTAACTATTCAATTTGGATTTGTTTAATAAAAATCTGACCACCAGTAACCTTCTTCCAGGGTGGCACACACCTACTGTAGATGTATGTGGTAACTGATGGTAGCTTAGAATCGGGCAATTGGAACTGTTCAATTACAACATAAATAAATAAATAAACAAATAGATAAATAAATAAACAAACAAATAGATAAATAAATAAATAAATAAATAAAATGTAGAACAGTTCAATGGATTTTCCATGACAGTAGCTGTCACCCATGTCAGATACCCTCAAGATATGGAGTGTTAAACAAGTGAAAAAAATATTTTTTTACACCTACAATATACTTAACATGGGGATATTTAATCTCACATGCAGACTTGGCAGACTGGAACTTGTCCCTGCAAATTTTCTGGGGTGATGTTGTTTGTGTCAGGATGTGCCCATTCTGCTGTCCATTACAAGCATGCCAGTATTTAGATATACAGTACATTACCTCAACTATACCAGATTACTGATCAGAACAGTTTAAAAAAAGAACACAAGTGGTTTAGTTGATGTGTCAAAAAAAAACTCTCAAGCTGGCCACCATTTTCTATGTTATTTGTGTTGTTCCTTTTTTTATTCTGTTTTCACTTAGAATGGGCAAACAGACAATTACAGTATGTATTTATAAACAAACAAAAGAGTTTGCCAACATCCAAGACAGCTGCTTGAACTATCGGCTCCTCAGATCTGGCTTAATGTTAAAAATATTTCCTTTAATTCTTCAGTTTGAAATGCTTGCAACTGTAGTTAAAGAATCAATAGTTGCAATACTAGATGAAATGAAAAACAATGCAGGGGTATTAGACACAATGGATGTTAAATATTTAATGCCACTATTAATAGGGTGGGTACATAGTGACAATGTGAGTCTTAGGGGAGGGCAGAGTCCCAAAGAGATCATAATAGTAAAAGCAGAGTTATGGGCAAACTGAGCAATGACCACTACCCTCAGCCCTGTTGCTTCAATAAAAACAGGGTCTCCTTTCAGAGGAGTCTGTATGAAGGCAGCTGCTGCCATAATTTGATGAGCATATGACTTTTGGGTATCCTGTGAACATGGCAACTGTGATTAAGTGAGTGCAAAAAGGATGACTTAATCAGGGCGCTTGTGTTCTGGGCTACCTGGCAGAGTAGCGACAGGATACCACGGTGGGCAAATATGGCAACAGGAACTATACACACTTGAGGGGACCACACTGCACAAGGGGTGGAAGGGGAAGGCGGGAATGTGTTAGGTAGTGTGGCAGTTGGCTGGCGAGCAGGCCATGTGGCGTGGTCGGTAGGGTGGCAGGCTAAGGTTGGCAGGGTGCCAGGTTCTGTTCTGGGGCAGGCATCACTTTTTATGTTGTGCCTTTTTTATTTTTTCAAGTTTTACACACCCCTGACATGCAGCCCCCCCCGAGTTGAGAATCTTTAGTTGGGGGGTGCAGGCGGCAAAGCACCCCATGGGCAGTGTTGGGCAAGTTACATTTTCTGTTACTTCCTATCACTTTTGGAAACTTGTTCCAGAAAGCTATGTGCAGTCACTAGCAAGGATGGAGAAGTACTGGAAAAATTAATATTCCTTACAGTTACAATTACTTATGTATTTTTATACAAAAGAAATATGTAACTGTAACTGATTACATTTATTTGAAAGTAAGTAGTAAAAAACCTATTACTTTCAAAAAATGTGATAAAAATGTAATCTCTTTTAGTTATTTATTATTTTTGTATTGTTTTTGTATAAAAAGAAATAAGTAATTATAATTGTAAGGTGCATTGCTTCTTCTAGTACTTCTCCATCCTTGCTATTGACTGCACAGAGCTTCCTGGAACAAGTTTACAAATGTAATAGAAAAAGTAACTTACCCAACACTGCCCATCAGGGGGGTGCAGGAGGCACAGCCCTTCGCATATCTTCCAGTCCCATTGTCAGATTTGTCATTGCCATGAGTGTACATTGCCATTATTTATTATTAGCTACACACACCCAAATGGTGAATGCCATTTGACAATCCCCCTTATGACATGGAACCTGACTTTTGTGCATGCATATCATTTGTAAACAAGTGCTGCCTTTCCACTAATTGTACACTGCCAGCCTAGCCAGGTGCAATGTTGGAAAAAAAAACTTAGGCGTTCCAGTCCTGATCGCAGGTTTTTGTATCCCCTGATTTGTGCAATCCTTAGTATTTTAAAAGTCCCTAAAAATAATAAAATGATCCACTATGAAATAAAACAACAGCATTGCACAGTATGGTTCTTTGAAGTATAACCCCTAAAAATAAAAAATAAATTGCCATAATAGACTGTGCATTTCTCTGAGTTGTATGGCTTGCGTTAATAACTCAGCTTGTGAGGTGTGTGAATTTAGAAGAGCTGAGCAATAGGATCTTATGAATAAAACTTGAAATGGGTGATTATCATGCCCTACCTGATCCCTATCAAACAAGCTGATAATTGTTGGCTGGGAGGAGTGCTCATATAACAATGCAACTCACAATGCAGTTAAAAGGAAGATGATCCCCACCCCCATGTCCACAGGCATATTAAAGGCTTAATCCAACATAACTCTCAACTTTCTCTGAATTTCAGGGATGTCCTTGATCCCCTGATTTTGCTTCAGAAGTTTTCTCTCTGGTGTCGCTAACACAGTTTCCTTTCTGTTTAAATTTGCTTCACCATTTCTTTTGAAATCTTTCTTATTTTGGTCATTCTCTTCTGACTTCTTTTGGTTGTTTTTGTTTTTGTTTTTCTTTATATAAAAATGTTAATAAAGAGACAATATATCCTTGAAAATCATTGTTCTTTTTAAGTTCCATTCTAATCCCATGTAAATTCACCTGAAATATCTTGAGATTTATATCCTGGATGTTTTCATGTTTGCCTGATAAAATGGAACCATTAGGATAAGTATTAATGGTTTTATTTGAAGAAGCCTGATCTCTTGCAGCATTGCCATTATGTTGTTCTTTCTGCCAGAGATGAAAAATATCTGGTGCCTTTTGGGTAGGGGGTGTCTATACTCAAACAAACCACATATGGTAAAATAAAATTCTTAAAGTCTACCAAAAAAAGACGTATTTATAGGAGAACATTGTTTTCTTTTTATTTGGTGTCCTTACATGCAAAAACTGGGGAGCATTGGTATTTAGACATATCGTTTTATTTATTTATTTTATTTTTTGCCATAGTTTTGTTCCTTCTGTTAATTGCCTTCTGGATTATTTTAAACACTGTCACCTTTTGCTGATCACTGGCTATTTTTTTTTACATTCTAAGTTTGATACTATTTTGTAAAGCTTTAATTTAAGATGGGCAGCTAAGTGAGTTTTCTAATTCTCTTATTTCTAATTTGAGAGGATATTCTGTATTTGTTGGAGAAGTGAGATATTTCCCTTATGGGGATGATGTTCTTTTTGGCACAAATAAGCACTGAATTCTCACTATTCTTGCAGAGCTAATTAAATCATGATTAGTAAATAAGTAAACTCTTAGGAAGAAATTAAATTATGCCTGCATGAATGCATAGTCACTTGGATTTACCAGCCCAAAGTCAAGAAAAATACATAGGCAAATTCAGCTGCAGCACACATTTTTAAATAGTCCTAAACAAATGATTTGGGAGGTACATGAAGATCCATGTACCATATAAAAGTCAGTTAAGAAAGGCTCACTGCTCAAGTTTTGTCAAGAGACTGTATCTGTGGATATAAATTGTTGTATTGTTAGCTCTTCAGAGTGGGCCCAACTAATACATCTATTACAAGATTAAGAACCCATTCAGCAGTTTCAGTTAAACAGCCATCCACCCTATTCACAAAGGGACAATGAACATTAACATATGAACAGCATTAGCAAGGGGATGAACTGTATGGGGTGCCCACACTACTCAATCCTTACATTAGGACAGATCATAAACTGTATGAGAAGTAAAAAAGTGCTACTTGAAAAAATATATTATATATATATATATATATATATACCCATAGGACACAATGAGCTATTGTTTTGTTCAGGAGATACACTTTATTACACACCCACAAAAGGAATCATCTGAAATGGGCATTTTAAAATAAGGCAGCTTTCACTGATCTTAAAAAATATTAAGGGCAGTTATGTTAATGTAAAATGAACATTTCAGTTTCCTTTGGTTTTAGTAAAACCAGTTTACAAAACAGAAATGCCCCACTCCAAAAGATAAAACACTCAGAGGAGGACAGCACACAGCTTTGATAGAAATAATTATGGCAGGGCAGACATCATCACAAAACAGTAAGTCTCCAAAACAAATCACAAATGGGGACGCCTGGCAGAACTGTTTGAAGCAGAGAAGAAGAGAAGATCTTGAAATTTCTTTGGATAATTAGGTTCTTCCTTCTGCCATCCCTTCCAATTGCTATTTCATGCCCTCACCCACTTATCTGTACCCCTATTGGTGGCAATCTCTCAGATAAGCTAAACACATGTTTGTCTGTGCTTATTAGAAATACCTATTTCCTAGTTCCTGACCAAAAAATACCCTCAAAATTCTAGGAAAAATTACCGTACAACTAAACTTCCTTAACCTTATTAAGAATGAAGTGAGGAACAAGATGTATTTTCATCAGATAGCACAGTATGTAAGGAGCCAGTCAGGCAGTATGTGGTTATCAGTGCTAACTATTCCTGAAGGCATGGGGTATGTGCCTTATGGATGTACAAAGGTGGAACATGGGATCATAGCCCCAGTTTGACTCTAGGGTCCTCAGAAAATTGCCAGAAAATTGCACATGCTCTGAGCTGGTCTTAAAAGTGTGTGTTTTCTGGATCAGCCCATGGCATGTGTGAATTTTAACTCTTCATCCTTTGACCAAGTTCACATCCAGCCAAAGTGATATGTAAATGTCATGTACTTTTTTTTTACTTTCTAAAACACCATGCTAAGACCATCCAATGGCATGTACACATTTCAGACCATTTCCACAGGACACCAGGCTCAGACTGGGGCTTGGACAATTTTTTTTTTTGCAGAAACAGAACTAAAAAATAAACATGCAACTAGAGATAGTAGGATATGCTAAGCATGGCGTTAGGGAGATAATGTACCGTATATTGGATTACATTCAGCTACATCACTGTCTGGATCCAGACAGTAAATATAAGGTTGCTACAAGTAAAGCACAATTCTAGCTAGCAGGAGCCTGGTGAAGCATTGCTGCAAATGTTGTCATTGATCTTTGAAACAGTGAAACATTTGTAGATACAGTAAATACAATGTTTAAAAGTGAACACTTAGGCACAATGTAGCATGTTACAAAAGTAACAAGTTATGATCCTACAGTGTCATGACTAAAATCCAGTTCATTAACTTTAAAAGAAGAAGATGAAGCACATTTAAGTAAAAGAAGAACTGGTGATAAATCAAGCATTTATTTTTATATTGAGCAGTAGTCTATTTTACTTACTGGCCTCCCTCAGCTTACACCCAAAGCTTATCCATCCATAAGAAGAACAAAACAAACACACACACACATAAAAAAAAAACATAGTACTCTACACAGATGGGAATACAACTATTTAACCAGTAACTGGCATACACTACAGCTCCATATAAAAATTCTAGCTTTTTCACAATTTCATATTCATTAATTTAATATGCTGTGGTTGAAGGACTGGTACAGAGCAGAGGACTTCAGCTTCATTGGGGACTGGGGTCCCACCTAGAGGGATGCAGGCCTATACAAGTGGCCACCTGGCCTTCACAGTCCATAGTCATGACTTGGATATCAAGTGTGAGGACCAAATGTAAACAATGTGTCTGTACAATAGGAGACAGAGATAAGATATTGAGCATTTTTCAATAAATAGTATTACAAGCACTTTCAACCACTCCCCCACACACACACCCACACACGTAACATCCTGCTCTTGCAAAGGCCTGGCAGGGACCTATAGATCTGCCCCATCTCACCTCACTACCTCACTCTCCTGCCAGCATTGATGTGTGAACAGGGACACACTTTGTAAAAACGAATATTCTTAAGTTGTTACTGATGCTGTAGCAGTATAAGTGCAGGAACATGTTTAATCTCCCTGCTGAAATGTGTCAATTGACATCTGCTGAACAGGAACCCATGAACAGCCAGGAATAATTTGGTCAACATGTTGTGATTATTTATTTTTAGAAAGGTCACCCTGTCCACACTTGTGATGCTGGCAGGAGGGTACGAGGGGTGGGGTGGAGGGGAGATATCTATCAGTCACTGCCAGGCATTTACCAGTAGGTTGCTATGGGGGGGGATGAAAGTACTGGTAAATCTGTTAAATGAAAACTGCTCCGTACTTTATGGCTGTCTCCCATTTTAGAGATAAACATGATTCCAGCAATCAGAAGTAAGACACTTCAGGTCTGACATCTTAGGATGAAAAAAAAAAAACTTGTGTTCCAAGCTACAGTACACCAATACAAACTGTGTTTTTTACAATCCTGACAGTTTCTGGATATAAGTTTTACTGCGGAGCCCTTTCTACATCCACAACACTACTACAGAGGGGCTGAAGGCACTCTCAGTAAACATTTACGGTGGCACAAAGAGCACAGAGCTTATCATGAATTAATAGACCAAGAGCAACAGCATTTTTAATCTAATTTGACAAATTAAATATTACTTTCATTCACTCAGTGACGTAGTGTGACTGCAGAAATGAAGGACGAATCAGGAGAGGGAACTAGGGAGCCTGAGTGCCATACACTCTATAACTGTATTTCTGCCATTGGCTAGTCAGCTATCCTTCATTTCTAGGTTCACACTACAAGGCACCCAGTGAATGCAATTAATATTGAATTTGTCAAAATAGGTTAAAAATGCTATTGTTTTTAGTCCATTTGTATTAATTTATTGTGAACTCTGTGCTCTTTGTGTGCCACTGCAACTGTTTATTGAGAGTTATTCTTGTCTCTCTGTGGTAATGTTGCAAATGGAGAAAAGTGCTTATTAGTAAAGGTTATATCCAGTAACTTTCAGGAATGTAAAAAATTACTATGTAGCTTGGAACACATAGTTGTTTTTTTTTTTCCTGGAGTTGTCAGACCTGATCACTGGAATCCTGTTTATCTGTACAACCATAGACAGCCATAATATATGGAGCAGTTTTCTTTGAACAGAATTACTAGCAATTTCACACACACACACACCGTCCATAACTATGCCATTCCATTTTGGACTAAACACATGAGCCACCAGGGCACTGTCTGGATCACACAGAGTTCACCATGAATTCATACAAATAGACAAAGAACAACAGTATTTTTATTCCAATGTGACAAATTAAGTATTAGTTTAATTCACTCAGTGACTTGTAGTGTGACTGTAGAAATGAAGGATAGCTCAGGAGAGAGAACAAGGGAGCTTGAGCACCATGCACTCTCCTAACAAACATATGAACCTAGTTAAACATCAGTCTGTCACACACTGAGTAGACGTGCTGAAAGCATCAGTTTTAGTAACACTAAATGTCAGTTTTGGGTAGTTACAGTAATTTATAAAGTGATGTGAAATCTTGTAATATTTCACAAGAGCTGGTCAAAGGATGCCAGAGATTCTGGTGCAGGCAATAAGAAGCACTGCCATGGCTACTGTTGTAATAGTATGGAATGTCTATGCTGTCAACCCATGCTTTGTTGGGGGTTGGGGTAGGGGTTGTGCTGATACAGTATACCAATAAGGTTTGTACAAGCCCATCAACAGTAAGGGCAACCCTCTAGAATAGGAATAAACTTTTAAATACCTTTGGGTCACCATTGACCACACTCTAAAATTTGCACCACATGTCAACCAAATCATCTGCAAGATTAACAGGAGACTAGGAGCACTATAGAGACATAGGCATAACCTTACCCCAGAAGCCAAATAAGTGGCTGTTACAAGTTACATCCTCTCCATAGTTGACTATGGCCTAACAGTCTATGGGAGTGCCACAGACACCATGTTAAACAGGGTAGTCCTGAATAAAATCTGCCACTTTGTAACTGGGGCTGACAAAGTCATGAAAACCTGCATGCTTTACTCTCTCACAAACTGACTTCCCCTGCAGGACAGAATAAAATATCAAACCTACTTGCTAGGCATGAAAGCCCTCATGGGCCTGACCCCCCCAACAAGGCTGCAAGGTCTCCTACAACCTGCCCAAAATCCTTAACCAACCAGAGACATGACTATCTGTACATTGGCTGTTCCATTCAACCAAACAGCTGTAGAAAAATGCTTCTTTGCAACCAGGGCACCAAGCTGGCTTAATGAACTTCAGGTAATACAAAACATATCAAGTAAGCGGGTCCTTTTAAAGGGGAACTTCCAAATTTACTCCTACCTGGCTCCAAATGTAGCTGTGTCTCCTAATGAAACCCCATCCCATGCATGGTCAATTGCCAACTGCATCCCTTCCCAATCCAACCCTTGCACCATCTGACCCTGGTGCTTCTGCCCCCCAAGGTCCCCTCTTATGCATGCACATAATGAAAGCACCTTATCTACCACATGGTCTCCTCATACATGTGCCTCTCCTCGATTCCAATATGCTGAGACAGCACACAAACTTAACCTCTGACAATACCCAGATGGTCTGCTACCTTTGTATAGCTCCTAGTGTCTATGTTATGCTTTGTATTATTTGACCTGTTGAATGTTAACTTTTGTTCACTCTATATTGCCAAAACAGTACTTATGTTACTCATTCTGTTTTGTTTTGTTTTGTTTTGTCACTGAATCAATTTTGTCCAGCCTTTGTTAATCAGTTTTTAATACTGTCTTTGGCATGGTGTAAACAAGTTGTTATTCTGATGAGAAACCTTTGTAAATGAGCATTTCTGCTCAAAGGTATTTCTGAACTTTGAAATAAATAAATAACTAAGGTATTTAATCTGATTTACCTTAGTGAATCTATCAAGATTTACATATTCTGAGGTTGATATTCCTTTTTTTTAATTGCATGATCATAGATTTTTGCTAGTTTGGTTGGTATCCTGATATGTTAGAAAATTCCTGAATGATGTGCATTAATGCTTGTATGGAATTATTTAAGTCCTGAAATAGTATCAGGATATCATCTGTGAAGGTGCTTAATTTATATTCTGTGTCATTCCCTCTAATATCCTTTATATTGGGGTTCTTCCTTATTTGTATCAGTAAGGACTCTATACATAATGTAATCACTATTGGAGACAGGGGACATCATTACACATGTCTATATCTTTGGTAATGTTTCCATTAAGTGAACATTTTAATTTAGGCATTTTATATAGGAGTTTTATTATTTTAAGATAACTGTTGGGAATGCCCCATTTTCCAATACTGTAAACATAAATTGTCGCTGTAGCAAGTCAAATGCTTTGGTTGCATCAAAAGCTAAAGCAAAATAATTATCTGGTAAATGTTGTACATACTGTAACAATAATTGTACTTTCCTTATAGTTGTAGTGGTTGTTCTACTCAAAATGAATCCCGATTGGTCCTCGTGTATGGGGGGAGGGGCTCCCATCATTCATTTGCATCTAATTTACCAATAATTTTATTATCCATATTCAAAAGTGCTATAGATCTACAGCATTCAATTAGATTGTTTGGGTTATTTTCTTTGTAAAACAAGATTATTGTTGCCTCATTCATGGACTCGTGGAGAACTCTCCACTCCTGTATTGCTTCCTGGATTATTCTGTGAACCCATGGTGCTAGAATGCCACTAAGTTGTTGGTGGAATTCATTTGTGAATCCATCAGGGCCAGTGCTTTTATTCCTTGGAAGTTTTTGAATTATTAATTTTGCATTTTCTAGAGTATCAGCTGGATCACAGTTGCAGTCAAGGTCATGAGGGAGTCAAACCTGCCCTTCCCAAGCTGAAAGCAAGCAGCTGGACCACAGTTGCAGTCAAAGTCATGAGGGAGTTGAACCTGCCCTCCCCAAGCTGAAATCAAGCAGCTGGATTGCAGTTGCAGTCAAGGTCGTGAGAGAGTCAAACCTGCCCTTCCCAAGCCAAAAGCAAGCAGCTGGACCGCAGTTGCAGTCAAGGTCGTGAGGGAGTCGAACCTGCCCTCCCCAAGCCAAAAGCAAGCAGCTGGACCACAGTTGCAGTCAAGGTCATGAGGAAGTTGAACCTGCCCTCCCCAAGCCAAAAGCAAGCAGCTGGACCGCAGTTGCAGTCAAGGTCATGAGGGAGTTGAACCTGCCCTCACCAAGCCAAAAGCAAGCAGCTGGACTGCAGTTGTAGTCAAGGTCGTGAGGCAGTCAAACCTGCCCTCCCCAAGCCGAAAGCAAGCAGCTGGACTGCAGTTGCAGTCAAGGTCATGAGGGAGTCAAACCTGCCCTCCCCAAGCCAAAAGCAAGCAGCTGAACCACAGTTGCAGTCAAGGTCATGAGGGAGTTGAACCTGCCCTCCCCAAGCCGGAAGCAAGCAGCTGGACTGCAGCTGCAGTCAAGGTCATGAGGGAGTTGAACCTGCCCTCCCCAAGCCAAAAGCAAGCAGGTAAGCATCCACCAAAAGACAAAGCCCAGAGGAGCCAGGCTGAGGTATCGCTCGAACGCTGCCACGAAACGAAGCTCTCCCTGGTGATCAATTCTGTATAAAGTGTTGGACATTATAGGCCCAGATATTCAAACTACGCCCAAAAAGTGTGCAATAGCAGTAGCAAGTGCAAGTCTATTGTGCCCATGCGCAAGAGACGCGATATTCAAAAAAGAAGCAGGCCAAATTGCGTCTACAGCCAACGACTGAATATCGCACCACCTGCGCCATAGCGCAACTAGGGAGGGGAAGCTGAGCAGATCTGATGCACCATAGCGCAACAAGAGATGTTTAGTTGAGCAGTCCAGAGGTGCCATAGCACAACCAGGGTGCCCCCAGCTGCAGAGCAATGTAACTGCACAATCAGGGAGGTAGGGGCCCACCACCCATGCCACAGATGGGCACAGGAACACACAGCAGAACAGACATTGTCCCCCCACACTCCAACCACAGCACAACCGGGGGAAGGCTGGAATAACCACTGGTCCATGGAGACAAGCAACCAACCCACAGCCTGGCCATGGTGCCCCATCACACCTACCAGCAAGCTGTGACTGGCACACAAGGAGGGAAGACCACCCTGTGCACACCATCCCCCCCAGTGCACAGCACACCCTGCACCGTGACCCCCCGACACCCCCCATGAGCAGTGACCACCACTGCAGGAAACCCCATGCATGCCACCACCCCCACTGTGTCAATGCAATCCTGTGCACACAGAACCATGTAAGCCAGCCCTACAATGAGCACCCATCAGCAGGTTGCAGCACACGGCAATGCAACAACGGCAGACACAGTGCCACCATGCACAGTCCTCCAAGGTACTGCTGAGAGACCGACCATGCATTGCCACAAGAGGTACCCCATATGGGACAGTCATGTCCTTGACACCACCACCAGTGGTACAGCACCCTGCACAATATTCCAGTGACACACCCCGGCCCACCACTGGCCACAACAGCCAGCACAGACACCCACAGTGGTGCGTGGAAACATGTACCACACCAGATGCCACACAGGGTATGGGCAGACACCCACCCATACCCAAGGGCACAACAACACAGGGACACAGTGATGGGGCAACCAAGCCCCCATTGTGGGCCCATGTGAGCCATGTACACACAACCCACAGTCCACCATGGCACTGGAGTGCCAGCCACCCTGCGCAGGCACCGTGGACCCATACACCACCAGTAGTCACCTGGAGCACAAGCCACAGACAGTGGGGCACATCCCCTGCAACACACACTAGCCACAGCATGGAGGTGGGACAATGACTGTGTCACCCACAGTGCCACCTGAGCCAGACATGCACCACACCAGTGACATGGGCAGCCCAGCAAAGTGACGGGTACAGTGTCCACTCTGCAGGGAATGCCACCACTGACATGCCAGTGGACTGTGCAGGTCATAGACAGGTATGTGTGTAGGCTGCACAGGCCATGGATGGGCTGATGGGTGCACCATGGACACAGAGCATGCGCCATGGACCACTGCACACAGTCATCCAGTGCACAGGGAACAACACACACAACACAGACACTGACTGATATCTACCCCACACCATAGTCACCTCCACATGGACACACGCATATACCCATGACTGCACCACCCCTGATGCCATGCACACCACTGCAGCTGAGCACCGATAGCCCGCTGCAAATTAGAGACCACCACGGTATTTATATAAAATTCAAATGTATTGTAAAAATATAAAACTGAACTGTGTACAATAAGAATAACTATTTACAAGCTTGGGTTGGGGGATACAAACAAGGTGGGGGTGGGCAGGGGGAAAGGGTGGACAAAGGAGATGGGATAGGAGGGGTGTGAGGGTGGGTCGGGGGGTAGGGGAAGTCAGGGACCAAGGGACTGTTATAGTGACTGCCGCTCCTGGCTCTGGGTCCACCTGGCTCTGTGGCGCCGCAGCACCCCCATCGCGTCCAGCCTCCTTAGTATCGCCACTGACTCGAGGGCCAGATTCAGGAGCTCCCTCATGGTGTCCCATATTTTCCTGAGATGCCTCATACCTAGGACAAGGGAGCACAGTCAATAGGTGTGAATGCACAACCCCATACAGCCGACCCACTGTGAATGGTATATGGCCATGGGACATACCACTGTGATGGTGTGTGACCACCCGCAGTGATCACGTCCACAGGACCTGCCCACCCAGGTGCATACAGCCATACGGAATGCTGCACACACCCAACGGCCAAGTCATGCACAGCACCACCGTGGCCATTTAGTGACATGGCTATGTGGTGCAAAGGCAGTGGCACAGACATGCACCTGGTGCATGCATGGACCACCAGTGACGCACACCCAGACATGCATTGCCACTGGACAGTGTTGACTGTAACAAGTGGCGTGCATGTCAGTGATGTCAGTGAATGGTGGCCATGCCCCGCTGCCCACCCTGTCACACAGCATGCAATACTAAACATGGAGGTCTGGCACTCACCCTCATCGGGCCAGTCAGGTGGGCGTTGCTGGTCCTCTGCCCACCTGGCTGCGGTTTCAACACCCCTCCACCGCTCTGACCACACCCTGCATATTTTGTCCAGGCCTGTGGGGAAAAAAAGGAGAGAAGAACATCAGTACATTCCCAAAGCAAAGTCCCCCTGCCCCAAGGTGTGTGCCCTCCCACCCAGCCAGACCCACCCACCCCACACCCTGTGAACACCTCCACGGCCAACCCCATACAGTCCCTCCCCTATGTGCTGGACACATTCAACACTGTGACTCATATGTATGATAAAAGAGTGTTGACAGAACCCCTACCTGGACATGGCACCATGCTCCTCCTGGCATGTGACCACAGTCAGGCCAGTAGCTCCGGCTCCCTCCTGCACAGGTCACCATAGCAGTGCCTGCACTGCTCAGCCAAATGCCCCTGGCCTGTTGCCTCATCCAGGGCAGTGGCCACCTCTTGCCACACCTGGGTCCTTGCCCTGTCCAGGGGGGCCTCCCCAAAGAGAGGCCCATGGTGTGGCTCAACTATGGCCACCACATTGGCCAGCTCAATGGCCGTCCATGGAGCAGCTCATCTATGCACCATTCCAACAGCTATAGTAGGCAATATGGTGCTCTGCAGCATGGCTCCTCACGTGCAGATGCTGCGCAGACCAGCGCTGCCATTCCCTATTGTGCTGTTATTGAACAGCATGATAGAGGTGCACCTATGCCTGATGCATGGTGCCAAGGGGGAAAGGTCGGGCACAGGGTCAAGGGTCTCTGGTGCAAGGCCACGCACAGCACCATCGGATGACAATGCATGTAGCACAATTGGCTGCTTGTGTGCCAGCACCACAGCAGACTATCGGGAGTTGGGCCATTGTGCCTATGAAGGCCCAGTGCCACAGCGCCATGTAGTGACCATCGCTATAGCACCACTGGCACAATGGTGGCCATGCCCTGCATTGCCTACTGCGCACAGCATGTCATCAGCATGGCAGATGCCTGCGTCAGCAACCCGGGCATGCGCAGTGAGGTGTACTACGCATGCCACAGAACTGCGCCATTGGCTCAGCACATTTAACACAATTGCGCAAAGCGCAACAGCGTGATATTCAGCCGTCATATGCAAATCATCCAATCAGCCATTCAATGGCGCAGCACTGCAATTTGCATCTAATTAAAGTTGCTCCTCACCTCATTTGCATGGATTGTGCTATAAAGGTGCGACAATGTGATGCAGTGGCCATAGTCGGTTACTGCAGTTTATTGGTGAGCTGCATGCTGTTTGGGAGTGTGGACTGTGGATTCAGGGACATGCATGAGACTGCATAGTCACAGGTAACAACTACCATTCTTACAGGCTATATAATGACCGAGCACGTTGTTGGAGAGGAGGACAACAGTGGTGGGAGGAGGAGGAGGAGGCCGAATTTTACAAAGGCCGGAACCAAGGCCCTTTTCGAGGCCTATGTAGATCAGGAGCCACTGCTCAGTGGACGGCTGGGCACCCCACAGGCCCGTGCTGCTGCATGGGAGGAGGTGGCACGTGCCGTGAACCTGCATGGCAGCTACCAGCGCTCTGTGCAGGAGTGTAAGAAGAAGATGGGCATGGACAGGAGGAGGGTAAAGGAGAAGGTGGCTGCCATCAGGGCAGCAAGTGCTGCAACAGGTGGAGGACAGCCGGAGGTGGTACAGCTCACCCCAGCAGAGGACAGGCTTGCTGGAAGCATGCACCAAAGTGCCATTGAGGGTGTTCAGGGTGGTGGCTTCCAGACGGGTGGTGGCCCATCACTGCATGGTAAGTCATGGTCTGTCTAGAGGGAGCAAGGTAGGTCACACACAGTAACGAGACTTTGCTTTCCCTTACAGATCCTGAGTGTCTGCATGGGTCAGCGGTGGTGGGCCTGTCCACTGCGGACAGTTGGATGGAGTTGAAGTTGGGACCATCCACCTCCACAGGTATTTGTGGATCAGTACAACAGTGGGGCCGCCTGGCTGTCCACACTGATGTCATTGAGACAGGTGTGGAGGAAGCCCTGCCTGTGTCCCAGCGTGCTGGCGTCCATGGATGCCAGAGCACTGTGGCTGTGGCTGGGGCAGAGTCCGGCACCAGTGATGATGACATGCCCATCTTGGGCAGTGACACGTGTGTGCCACAGGATGGACACACAGCAGGGCAATTCATGCCCATGGCTGTGGGTGGTGCTGCCATGGAGGCCTGCGTGTCAGCACAGTCCCAGGCTGTGCCTGTCAGCACCAGTGGGGCAGCACTGGTGTCTGTTCAGGACAGTGGGACTGATGTGGCCACTGCAGTGGCACCACTGAGCCCTGGGGTGTAGCAGCTGGAGGGGCAGCATCAGCAGTCACCCACTGGGCTTGGGGGTACAGGGTTCAGCGGCAGCATCTGTGCACTGCCTGTGGACATGTCCAGACCTGGTCCTGGTGTGCAGCACCCACCCTCAAGGGGTGCTGAACATCAGGCCCTTGCACACCCTGAGGAACAGGATGCCGAGGAGGCGAGCACACCCACCTACTGCGAGCATCGGTCCAGCAGCAGATGCGGCTTACGACGTCCGTGGATGCACAGTGTATGTCTCTGGAGTGGGCAGAGGAGCATCGCAGCAGGGACACCAAAATGATCATGGCACGGATGGACCGTTTGCGGGAGGATGTGACCGCTGCTATTGACAGGCATGCACAGGCATTCATTGTTGTCATGGCCACAATGGGCACACAGTCAGGTGTCCATGCATCGTGGACACCACGCAGTGTACTATCCACCCCCCCATTCCCGGCATCATGCGACTCCCACCCTGTCGATGCTGGGTTCAGCTGTGGTCATCCCGAGCACTCCTGGTGCAGGCATGTTCAGTGTGCTGCAGACCCCTGCGTGAGCACAGTCACGTTCACGCAGTGGAACCCCTTGGGGACCATTGGTGCCACCCCATGAGGCCAGTGGTCAGCCTGCCAGTGCTGGCGGGTCTTGGCAGGGCTGCCTACACAACCGTGGCAGCCGTGGCACTGTGTCGCGGGACTGACCTGTCTTCCAGCATGGCTACTGTCTGGTGCTGCCCTGTGTGCATTGTGTGTGTCAGTGGGCAGTGCACGGGT
The DNA here is from genome assembly GCA_016271365.2 of Neoceratodus forsteri. Taxonomy (NCBI): domain Eukaryota; kingdom Metazoa; phylum Chordata; order Ceratodontiformes; family Ceratodontidae; genus Neoceratodus; species Neoceratodus forsteri. The sequence goes on from CM028133.1 coordinate 562,875,151, forward strand.
GGGTACCCAGCCCTGCACGTGGACACACAGTCCACCTGCACACCCTTCCGGCTGCTGTCCACAGTTGTGTGTGCATGATGATGCCTGCATTGCGCTGTACACCATTGTGCAATGGTGCTCAGCATCTGACCTGACGCACATGGACGAGGCAGTGGGCATGGTGGCCTGTTGACATGTGTGTTGCTAGGGTGTGCTTTCTGGGTCGGTGTGCCTTCTGCCCTCTGTGCATGTTTGTTGCATTGTGAGTGTGCGTGTGTGTGTGTCCTTCGGTGTGGCATGTTAATCCTCACCCATCACTGGCTGTGTGTGTGCCTCTGTGCCCTGCCACTTCCCTTGTCGGCATGCACCCCCAGTGTGGGTCCCTGCATGTTTGTGGGTTGTGCCTTGGCCACTGGTGGTTGTGCATGGCCCCATGACTTACCTGGGTTGGCTGAAGTGCTCCTCCATGATGGTGTCCCGGTGCAGCTGTGCCAGCCGGAGCAGTCGGGGGTTCCGTTGGCCAAGGGGGGGCTGCCCATCACCATCATCACCGGCGTCCCTATCACTGTCCCCCTCTTCGACCTGTATGGCTATCCCACATTCATTGGCCATGTTGTGCAGGATGCAACAGGCCAGGAATATCCCACAGGCCTTTGAGGGGCTGTACTGTAGGCACCGCCAGAGGTGTCCAGGCAGAAACATGCCTTCAGCATCCCGGACACCCACTCAATGACATTACGTGTGGTGGGCGTGTGCATCATTAACATTGCTGCGATGGGGTCGCGGGCCACCGGTAGGGTGTGAGCAGCCAGGGATGGAGTGGGTATCCACTGTCACCTGTGTGTAGAGGGTGGAGGTTAGTTTGGTGATCAGCATCGCCTTGCCCCAGGCCATGTAGGCCACTACCCATGCCACCTCTAGCCATGCCCCCCCCAGGCCCTATGATTGTCCATGTAGTTTGCATACTCACCCAGTAGGTGTCCAGTGGGGATGTCCCCACTCTTGAATCTGTGACACAGTGCCGACTGGTGCCAGATGAAAGAATTGTGTGCTCCCCCAAAGTGCGTGGCACAGACAGATGATGTTCCCCCTGGCATCACACACCACCTGGCAGTTGATGCTGGCATAGCCCTTGCGATTTATGTATGCAGCCCCCTTGGGGCCAGGTGGTGTGCGGATGGCCACATGGGTGCAGTCTATTGCCCCTAGCATGCCAGGCATACGTGCTGCTCTGTGAAACTCCTGTATGTTTGCTGTGCCCTCCACCACTGTGCTGGGGAAATGGATGTACTCCTCAGCATGTGGCAGCAGTGCGCTGAGGAATTGGGTGAGGTGGCATGATGTGGCCGACTGGGTTATGCCTGTGGTGTCCCCAGCTGGTCTCTGGAAGGTACCCATGGTGAGCAAGCACATGCAGGCTGTTACCTTGGTCTCCACTGACAGGGCATGGCTCGGTCATGTGGGTGCCTGCATCACATCACTGCACAGCTCACAGAGCCGCCACAGAATTGCTCTATTCAGCCGGTACCAGCCCACAATCTCAGTATCTGTGTACAGCTCAAAGCTGGTGCAGGCTCGGTATTGCCTGTTGGGGGCATACCACCGACGGGCCCTTCAAACCCACGCCCCTGCCACCCACCTTCTCACCCCTCATTACGGCCTCCATGTGGAAGGTGGGCACTTGCCATGTCCCTGGCTTGCATTCACCCCCCGCAGCTGTTACTGTATTCCCCGCTGTCCTGGCTGGTACCTCCCCTGCACCGGTACACCTGCCTGTGCTGGCCTCTGTGCTGTGTGGCTCCCCACACCTTCCCTGTGCCTGGCTGTTCACTGTGGCCTTTCCCTGGCCTGCCCTGTTTGTGCCACCTGCCCTGTCTGTCTGCCTCTGCCTCTGCATCATGTGGCTTTCCTGTAGCATTCTTGCGCCTCTTCCTTGCTCCTTTTTATTTTTTGCTCATTTCCGCTATGGCACAACTTCCACTTGCTCTACTGTTGCACATTGCGCAAGTCTTTGAATATCACACTGCGCCATTTATGCATGGTTCCTCCCCCTTCAGTTGCGCATGCCTTCATTATCATTGCGCTGTTGCTCAGCATGATTTCGGGGTCGCAACTGCCTCCTGCTGAATATCGCAGAATGGCACAAAGGTGCAACCTTATTGTGCATGGCTCAACTCTTTTGAATATCTGGGCCTAAGACTTTAAAACCAAAAAAAAAGAGATTTATTTTCTGTCCCCATACTTCTGGTGATAGTTTATTTATACTTATTTTGCCAAAAACTCTGCTCAGTCTAGTAGTCTGTGACTAAATGTAAGACCATTTGCTTTTGGCAGGAATCTCACTGTTTAAAAAAAAAAAAAAAACAATGTGAAACTGCCCTATGGGCCATGAAAACCCTCAGGAATACCTGCTTTTAATTTAATGTAAAGCCTCTGATCTGCCTTCTGCAAACTACGATTTTTAGTGATTGCAGTTTGTTACATTTAACCTTTAAATTAATGTAAAGCCTCTGATCTGCCTTCTGCAAACTACGATTTTTAGTGATTGCAGTCTCTCAAATTTAACCTTTATTTTAATGTAAAGCCTCTGGTCTGCCTTCAACAAACTATGATTTTTTTTAGAGATTGCAATCTCTTAATTTTAAAATCCAGTGCAGTTTCAGCAAGCCCATAGCTGTGCTCTGTGTGCTCTGATTTCATTTTCTGGCACCTCAGCTGCAATTGGTGCACTCCTGAAGCTGCCCTGTTACTGTTAGCCCTCCCCCTTTCTCCAACCCTACATAACACTGTCCATCTCTACCTGTCCTTTGTCCACAGTTGGACTGCAGTTGCAGTCAAGGTCATTATGGAGTCGAACCTGCCCTCCCCAATCCGAAAGCAAGCAGGTACGCATCCACTGAAAGACAAAGCCCAGAGGAGCCAGGCTGAAGTACCGCTCGAATGCTGCCATGAAACTAAGCTCTCCCTGGTGCTCAATTCTATTTAGCCCTGCTGGCACTGTGTGCTGGCTGCCCCACCACCCCTACCACCACCCTTGCTCAACACTCGTTTATATAGCTACGATAGGATCAAGTGATCATGCTCATGCTTCAGAACCTATCAGGCCACTTTGCCATCTGCACCTTATATTCACTCACTACCAGAGGTCACCAAATCACTCTACAGCCTTAAGTAATCTAACAAACAAACCATGACAACCCACAAATCAGTGCTTTTCCTATGCATCTCTTTACTCACACTCTCCTCTCTTCTTCCTCCCACTCTCGCAGTGAAAGACCCACTATGTGACACACACTTTTTGACATCAAATGGCCACCTAGCAGTACCTTCATCAGTATATAATCTCTCTCCTATACACCCAGATCAATCCAGCAACAACTATATCCACTAAATTAGATGCACCTCCACTAGGACCACCTTGAAACCCCTCTCTCTCTCACCGCCAGACCGTAATCTAAGGGAATCTCACCCCTTTTTAGCTCCAGCTCTCACTCTCAAACTTGTCTGCACCCTTCCAATACCGGTCTGGCCCACCAATAAATGCACTGCTCCCAGTGTCTGTTGCTCCTCACCCAGGCAGCACTGAATAGCTCTTCTTTGGCTTTCCCTCCTCCTCCTCCTACTTTCAGGTAATATACACCCCAATCCAGGACCCCCTCCAGCGGGTGTCCCCAAGGAGGTTAGACATGACAGCCTTCTGCCAGCCTCCCTCAAGATCTGTAGCCTACTCAAGAAATTCACTTCTCTCCATGGTTGGATTTCACAACACGACCCAGACATCCTTACTTTATCAGAGGCCTGGTTCTCAAAAAACATCCCTGATTCCTCTGTCACCCTCAATGACTACTCTCTCTTCTGAACAGACAGGCTAGGCAAGCGGGGAGGTGGTTGTGCCATCTATGTCAAAACACACTTGCAAGCCATATCAGTCCCACTTCCTCCCCAGCCCATGGCACCCAAGCCTCCAGTATATCCCCCCCCCACAAACCAAAAAACAGCCTTTGATTCCATACTGACAAGCATCACCCATCTCCCGCTTAGGAGTGAAATAATTATAATGGGTGATTTCAATGTCAACTGGCTATCACCCTCATCTACGACCTTCAAAAATGCCATCCTTGCTTACGACCTCACCCAGGTTGTCCAATCCCCCACAAGACTTGACCCCAGAACATGGTACTCAACACTTATTGACCTTATCCTGACTAACTGTCCCAACAACCTCTCCAAGGTTAAAGTACTCCCTGATGCAATAAGTGACCACTCCCCTGTCACCTGCTGGTGGTCCAACAAACTCCCACCCAACATCGCTAAAATCGCAGTCCATAGGCGTCTCAAAAAAGGTGCCTTCTCATGACTCAAAACATACCTCTCTTCATGTGACTGGTCTCCTATCCACACTGTTCAATCGGTAGATGACAACCTAAGCTCCTTTATTACCACGTTTAATGTGGCCTCTGACATTTTTGCCCCTTTCACAAAGCAGATCATAAAAAATAGGAATAACCCCTGGATATCACAATTCCTGCTTGACCAAATGCACCATAGAGACAACCTGTGGCACAGGGCACTTAGCTTCCAGTCCCCCCAGGACTGACAGCTATACAGAACATCCAGAAAAAGATGTACCTGGGTAATCCAGCAAGCAAAGGCATACTGCTATAAACAATCCCTCACCACCACATGGGGCTCAGGGAAAAACTTCTGGAATAATATTAAGGAACTTTGCGGAAAAACTGTCTCCCCTGCCCCAGCTCAGCTTCAAGTCAAGGGAGCCCTAACACAGGACCCCTCTACCATCTCCAATACTCTAAACAACACCTTCTCAGGCCTCAGTCATATACTCCCGCATAACTTCTTTGACCCTGCCCCCAACTGCCCCTCAGGCCCCTCAGACACAAAGGCCCCCCCTTCTGGCTGCAAATTATCTTCTGCAAGGAGGCCATGTGCTACCTTTCCAAAGCCCTGGCAAACTCACGTTACAGCAGTGACACCCTCGACCTAAAAATTCTCTGACTAACCATGGACGTGACCTTGCCACATCTTCCCAAAATACTTAACTGGTCATTACACCTTAGCCAATTCCCAATGATACGGAAAAAAGGAATTATAACACCAATCCAGAAGAATGGTGACCCCACCTCTCCTAGTAATTACCGACCAATCACGATCCTACCACCCCTCTCAAAGGCTCTCAAAAAATAGTATCAGACCAACTTGCAAACTACATAGCCAAACATAATATTCTCTGCCAAGAACAACACAGTTTCAGGAAAGGTAACAGCACAATCACTGCCCTTCTAGAATTCACATCTTACATACATGAGGCACTGGAACAGGGGTCAGTCGCAGGTGCTATCTACGTCAACCTAACAAAAGCGTTCGACACTGTCAATCATGCCCTACTCCTCCACTGTCTTTCCCTCCTACTATCTCTCTCTTGAGGACATATCCTGGTTCAAAAACTATCTCAGTGACCGGACCCAACAGGTCAGAATCAACACCACCCTCTCCAACACCAAACCAGTCCTGACGGGCATTCCACAAGGGTCCATACCAGGGACACTTCTTTTTACTCTTTTCCTGAACTCCCTCCCTCAGTCCTGCAGTGGAAAGCTCTTACTCTATGCGGATGATGCAGCAGTCTTCTGGAAACACCCTCAACCTCACTCTCTCCAAACTGCCCTGCAGGGTTTCTTTAAAGAAATTGAATCTTGGTTCACAGAGTATTGCTTAGTACTTAACTACAACAAAATGAAATCCATGATCTTTGCCCACTGCCAAAGCACCCACAGTACTGCCCCATACATCTCCAACTCACATGGCCAATTCATTGAACAGGTATCCATTTTCAAATACCTGGGTATTATGCTTGACACGTCCCTCATCTACCACACCCATATCAAACACCTCACCACTGCTGTAAACACCAGGCTGGGTATTCTATATAGACATAAGCACTGCCTACCCCCTCAGGCCCTACATCTTGCTGTATCCTGCTCAGTTCTCTCCCTGGTGGATTATGGGATTGTAATCTATGGTACCGCTGACCAAACCTCCATTCACTGTATCACCCTAGCCCTTAACAGGGCATGCCATCTTACCACAGACTGTGATAGATTAACACACACATGTGAGCTCTACATGCTTGCAGACTGGCTGACCTTCAAAGGGAGGCTTAAATATCACATGTGCCTCCTAGCCAAAAAAAATACTAATGAAATTAGCTCCCAGAGGCCTACAGCCCCTCATCCAGCCAGTCCCATACAGGAGGGCCCCTAGACACACTGCTAGCTCCTTCATCCTAGTTCCCCACTGTAGAACCTCACTAGGACAAAGGTCCTTCTGCTATCGTGCCCCCCTCTGGCTTAACAACCTACCTCCATCCATCTCCCAGGCCCCTTCTATCAAACTTTTCAAAACTGGTGTCATGAACCTCCTCCTTGATTCTGGTGACTGTGGCTGTAGCCAACACTCCCCCCCCCTTGCCCACATATCAAAGAAGGTATAGTTAAAATGTAGGTTCCCACTGTAAATATACCCTGACTTAGGGCCCTGTTAAGGACCCTCCAAATCTGTATCCAGACTTGTCTAGCAACTATGACGCAGGGTCTACATAGGTAATTGTGGCATCATCTATTTTAAGTTTCTGGAATTTAAACTCCCTAGTAAATTTATCTATTTTTAATTGATCTCTGTATTGTTCTTGTTGGTATATTTTATTGTAATATTGTAGAACTATTTATTGTAATCCATCCCAGTCAGAAATTGGTACTCCCTCTTTATTTAATAAAGTCCCAATTGTGTTTTGTTCTTTTGCATTTTTTAACAGATTTGCTAATAGTTTTCCTGCTTTGTCCCCTTGTAGGTATCTTGTTCTTTTAACCTTTTTAATATTCATAATTGTGTCTTTAGTTACGAAATTTTGTAACTGTAGTTTACAGTCATAACACTCTTGAATGTTCTTCAAGGAGTCCTTGTCACATACTATTATGCTTAGATAGAAACACACTAAAAATTGGACACAGTTGCTTCCAGTTGGGATATCTCTGCTGCTGTGCTAATAATAAATAAGACTGTGTCCTATGATAACACTATATTGCTATGGGAAACTTGCTCTTCATATTTCAGTTATAGACTTTCTGTTTCTATGGTGTACTATAGTAACAACATTGAAAAGAACAGTGTGTATAAAGACAGAAATTATGACAAGAAAATAAGACTTATACCAACACTACAGGGTACTAGTTATGTCATGAAATCCCACTCTCTCTGTGCCACACAGTCAGATTATATAACTAAATGGAACCATCACTACAAAGAAAAAAATAGAAAGTTACACACTACATGGTATTATGATTTCAGAACATTGCTACTAACAGTGTCTGACTGTAAAATTCTAGATATCTTGGGCTGTGTGTTATTGTCTTACAATTGTCATTGTTTTGTGCATAGGACCCATCTATAAGCAAGAAACAAAAAATTATGAATTTGCATACAAAAATGACAGAAACCATGTCAGTACAGTGATAGTGTAGAAGTGTTATCTTGCAATACTCATATATCTTAAATCCATTTCTAACAACCTTATCCACAAAGAAATGTTTCACTGGGCCAAAAACATAGGTAAACAAACAGTTTAACACAATTTCACAGTTACTCAGCAATGACATTAAATTCTTCTATAATGCTACAGTATGCAAAAGTATATGTTCAAATTATAATGTATTGATTACATTACTTCATGGGTAGGCAACATTACATCTTTCATATACTACAGGAAAAAAATATTTCTGCAGCCTGAAGTGGGTGTGTATGTGTTGAAGTGTGCATGTGTATCCTTGGCTACAGAAGTGGAGGACCATGATGATGGATGTCTCTTGCATTATCTGAAGAGAGTTATATGCTGTTTGCCTTACATGATGATGGCTGTCTCTGGTTGTTTATGTTGCCTTGCCCCTTTTGCTGCTTGTTGGGGGGGGATGCAGAGTTTGGGTAGGAAACCATAATGTTGCATTACCCAACTTTTGTCACTTTACCCTGAACACTAACTGATGCATTAGCAAATTTTTTTGCAATGAATATATGCTGCCAGTGCTGGGCTGTGTGAGTCTCCAACCATAGAACTGTCATGATGCACTTTCATGCTTAAAAAAAATCACAGTAAATTCTCATGGTGGAAAATTTTATTATGACACCCTGAAATGCGATGTGCTACCCAAATAAATATATGATGCTGCTGCTTATAGTTGGTGCTGGACTGTGTGAGTCTCCAACCACAGCAACTACAAAGTCTGCCAAAGCATTACAGCAGATGTTTCCTAGTCTGTGTTCCCTCTCCTGTTACCTTTAGATAGGCAGGTAGGGTTCCACCCATAAGGGTGGGGGCTTATCCCTGGCACCACATTGGGGAGGAACCACAGGGGCCACCCACAGGGTGTGGGACACTTGGAGGTGGTGGAGAATGAGGGGTTATTTATTTATTTATTTAAGAGTTAAACCAGGCAGGCATACTGAGCAGAGCACCACTCATTTCTAGACGCCACCTGGGGGAGATGGGGGACAGGGGAACATATGATGATTATTACATAGAGTACAGTTAATTACAATAGTGTACAGATTATGATTATTACATACAGTATAATTACAACAGTGTAAAGAATTTACAGCCAGAGGGCTGAAGAACAGCTGACATAGAAGACACTTTTTCATAAATTGTACATTTTCACAAACAATAGAGAACAGAACAACAATTAACCTTTGGGACCCTACAGTGTAGCAGCTGAGATTTGGCATGTCTACCGGTTGGCAGGAACCAGCAGGCTTGTGCTTATGGCTACTGCGAGCATGTGCATGTGGTGGGGAAGTGTGCATAGAGGAGTGGGTTGAGACGTCTGGGGTTTGTGGAGCGCCTGATGTCAGCAGGCAAGTCATTCCATAGTTTGGGCATGCGATATTTGAAAATCAATTGGCCCTTGGAGGTATGCATGAAAGGGACTTGGAGAAGCCTGGAGTTAATGTTTCTGAGTGAGTAGGCAGGGGAAGGCTGAGCCAATATGGCAGAATCAAGATAAGGGGGAAGGGTCTGTGACCAGAATTTGGTGATGACTCTGGAGCAGTGGATCTGTCTGCAGGTCGTGATTGAAGGCAGGACTAGGTCCCTGTACAGATCACAGTGGTGGGTCATTGGTGGGCAATCCAGGATGAAGTGACAGAAGGAGTGGAAAAGTGTGTCCAGGCTGGCCAGGTTAGATAAGGGTGCAGCACCATATACCACATCGCTGTAGTCAAGTATAGGGAGAATCATTTTTTGAACAATTTCCCTCTGGACCTGTTTGGGCATGCAGTCCTTATTGTGATGTAGAGCATTAAGTTTCAGGTGCAACTTATTGTGTAAATGATTCAATATGAGTGGAGAAATCCAGGTATTGGTCAAGCCAGACTCCCAAGTATCTGAAGGAGGTGCAGGACTCAACGGGGGGACCCATCTAAGGTAAGGAATGAGGGTCATGAAGCTAGGTGGGAGAGTCGCAAATGTGACCCAAAGATGAGTGTGATTTTTTTTTCATATTTAGGGATAGCTGATTGGACAGGAACCAATTCTGTATGGCATTGAAGTCCCGCTTAAGCACAGTGGACACCTCTCCAGTGGAAGGGCCGGAGGCATACAGTATGGTGTCATCCATGTACATTTGGATGGATGATAGTGTGCAGACCTGCGGGAGGTCATTTAGGAATATTGAAAATAGCAGAGGTCCCAGGACTGAGCCTTGGGGACCCCCATAGTGACTGGTAGGGGGAAGATATGTGAGGGCCAATTTTCACTGATTAATATCTGCCTACCAGGTAGGCATGAAACCACCTAGTGGCATGGCCTGAGAGGTCAGCACCATTTAGTTTTGCTAGTAGCTTAGGGTGGGAGACGGTATTGAAAGCCTTGGCCAGATCGATGAAATTGGCCGAGGTGCTATGACCTTTGTCCATTCCAGAAAGGATGTCATTGGTGATTCTTAATAGGGAGGTGATGGTAGAGTGAGACTTTCAGAAACCAGACTGATATGGGGTGAAGAAAGAGGTTGTATCTAGGAATTGGGAAAGTTGGGCAAGTGCAAGGTGTTCCTGAATTTTAGCCAGAATTGGAAGAAGGGAAATGGGGCAGTAATTACCCAGCCTAGAGGGGTCTCCACCCTTAGTGAGGGGGATAATGGTTGGATGCTTCCAAGCGGCTGGGATTTTGGCCATGAAGAAGGAGAGGTTGAGAAGATTGGCTAGTGGAGTGGCTATGGTGGGAGCAGATAAGTGAAGCAATTTGGCGTCCAGGCCTGATGGACATTTACCTTTGTTGGGGTTGAGTGAAGTCAGTACTTGCAGCACTTCGGCCTGGGTTACTGGTTGGAAGGAGAAACTGGGGGCATGTGTGGAGTTCAGGGATTTCAGTGGGGAACGTGGTGTGGATGAGGTAAGTGGGTGATTAGATAGGAGAGACGCTGCACAGCTAGTGAAGAAAGTATTGAAGGCAGAAGCTACTTCGCCAAGGTCAGTGACGGTCAAACCTAGGATGGATAGGTTAAAAGAGCAGAAGCCAGCTGCTCCCCCTCACTTTGGCCTCCCTCTCCAGATCTAGGACTCCACCTACCTACAGACCAAGGCATTAAGCTGGTGAGTCTCTATTTAGTCTTTCTTTGTCAATGTCTAGTGACTTAGTAGTCCCGCTACAGCATGTTGTGGACAGAACACCTGGGGCTTATGGCGGACCCACATCCAGACCACACCATCAACCATGTGGCAGCTTGAGCAGGTCAGATAAGGTAGGCTGTATCCTGTCTAGACAACCAAGGATTGGGGTTAACTGAGGGTGCATATGGCACAGGCCTAAGGGTAGGTGGTGGTGGATTGAGAATGTACAGTACCATCTGTTTAGTTTTTTCATACATTCTGTTTGCAATTCCTCCTACAATTTCTTTCACTCATTAGTGATGCAGTCATAGCAAGTCCCATAGGGCCTTTAACAAGGAAAGCTTGGGACAAATGAAACCTGGTTTTGAATTTTTCCTGAGTAGCTATACAATGGCTTGGTGGTGCTTATGCAGTGCCACTAAGGTAGGACCATAGCAGGTTCTCAGAATATTCAACAGTATTATCCATTTGCTGAGTGGGGCTGGACCACTCTGCATAAAAAGCATGTGTATTAATTTTAGGGATGGCATTTTCCCATTTCATAGGTGTGCTTTCTCAGCCAAAATGACATTTCTACAAAGATAGCAGCAAGAATTGTGGGTGGCATACTGTGCAGAAACTAGAGTTAAATATAAGGACACAGAGTGGATTTAAGAGTTTTGTGAAATTATATAACCAGATTTTCAGTTGGTACAATTTATGATAGTAAGCACAGTATGCATGCCCCGGTTGAATGTACATTTTAGCTTACTCCAATCACTGTTCCTACTGATGTAGAGGATAAGGAATCATTACACAGAGCACAGTGTGTTAAGGGAGGATTAACTTGTGCACAACTCTACCTAGCAGTGCCCATTTCTGCAACAGGTATGAACAGGTATCTGTAAAAAGTATACTACAGAAGCTGTAAAATAATTTGCTGGTGTCATAAAAGCATAACAATTATAGTATACTGCTAAACAGTACAGCATCTTAATAGAGTAACGGGGGCAGGCACATGGTCCATAAACCCCCCATTTACCAAGAAAAAAAACTTCACTGGAAATATGGGGAAAGCATTGTTGAAAGTTGGATTGCCACAACATGTCTCACCCCTGCAAGCCACAGGTTACAGGACAATGAAATATTAACAAATTATTCCTTTTGGGGAAGTAGTTTTGTCATTTTTGCTACTGTAAAATGTCCAGCAAGAGCAAGACCACCTCTGCAAAGACAGCAGCAACCATGGCTTTAGAGGCACAGATGAGGGTGATGTACAAAATGAATGGGCATGAATGGCTGGAAGCATGCCTAGAGTGGATCTGTGCTCCAAAATGGAACTGAGTAAAGGAGAAGCAGAAGCATCCAGGAAAGGACCCTGCAGCACCTCCAGCTAAGGTACCCAGGAAATCCCAGAAAGGTAAAAGCAAGCAGGGGTTCCAGAGCTGTAACATGATGAGTTCAAAAATATAGTGATGTGAGTTTTCAGCAGAGCTCCTCTCGGGGTGCCTTCTCTGGCCAAGCCTAAAAGAGGGTACAAAAAAACTGACCCCTTCAGGTACAGATTTTGATGTGGAAGAGGTGGGGACAACCCACCTCCCCATGCCAGAGTTGATAACCTGTTCTGCAAAGCCTCCCACTATGGAAAAGAAGCTGGACAGGCTAATGGACCTCATGTCCAATTTTGCTGCTTCTGTCCAGATTCAGCAGTAAGGGGAAGAGCTTGCCAGGTGGCCACAGGTGCTGCAAGTAGCAGCACAGCACTGCAGTTAGCAGCTACAGTGACTGTCCTGGGTCACTAAATCAGCATGGTGAAACCAGTAGGTTTCCACTTGACAGACAAGATCAGGCAACAGATCTGGGGAGGAGAGTATGTTGATATGTTTTCCTTGCTTCACCACTCAGATGAGCAGTAGGATAACGAGGATAAAAAAGAAGATCAAGAGAAAAAGAATGTAAAGGTGGAATGTACATTTCACAATTGGCTGGTAGGTTTCATTGTATTCCCCAGTACAATGAGCCAGACAGCCCTGGAGAAATGTGTCAACCTGTTCAGCTACTTACACAGGATCATGCTGGCCCACAGGCATGGGGAGGGATTCCTTGGCTAGAATATGATGAAGAATTCAGGCAGCACATGCAGTATGACTCCTCACAAGATTGGGGCATTCTAGAAATACCTCTGCTAGTTGAAGTCATGCACAGAAGATGAGTCCTCCACACAGACTGTTGTCCGCACATCAAGGCAACCCAGACACAGAGGTCAGACACTGCTGGGTCCTCCACACAAATTTGTTTAAGTTTCAATAAGGGGAGTTGCACTAGAAGCACTGCAGATTTTGACACCAATGTGTTGCCTGTGGAAAGCATCATGCTCTTGTGCAGTGCACAACTCCAAAGCCCCAGCAGTGAGGCAAGTGGCATTTCCTAGGAAGTTTAACAAGCCCTATGGAGACAAGCCTGTCCACTCCAGCAAGGGTGGACCCACTTAGACTGTGGCTGGAATGATATCCTGATAACAGTGTGGCCCACCTTTTGTCGGAGGGTTTCTCAGTGGGTATCTAAATCCTATAAACTGGGCCACACCAGGGGTATGAGGCTGTGAACCTGAAATCTGCTCTAGACAGACAAGTGGTCCAAGAGAAGTTGGAGGTGTCACCAGTTGATCTAGTTCCCAAGAAGACCCCAGCTGAATTCCAAATGATCAGCAACTAGAAGGCAACTCCATCAATGACCACAATGATCCATACTTCACAGCAGTTCGGTATGTGTCATTCAACAGAGTGGTTGAGGCAGCATGAGCAGCAGGTCTGCAGGCATTAATGGCCATGGCAGACATAGTGTCAGCATTCTAACTACTGTTAGGACTTACAGTTGACTGGGACTTACTGCAGATAACATTTGATGGCCAGTACTATGTGGGCAACTGTATGTCAATGGGCTGCTCTGTAGCCTGTGCAGAGTTCAAAAACTTCAACACCTTCTTGCACTGGGCAGATGCTCAAGAGTCAAAGAACCAGGGTGTCATTCATTACCTGAAAGATTTCTTGTTTGTGGGGCAAGGATATTATCCAGTCTGCAGGCATACACTTGACACCTTTTTGGGCTGTGCAGACCATTTGGCATACCCCTTACCCCCAGGAAAGTCAAAGCACTGAGCCTGGTGAAGATGTTTCTAAGTGTAGAGATCAACTCATGGAGGCAAGAATGTCACTTGCCACATGATACGATCAACTCCATAAGGTGCCCTTTGAGCTGTGTCATAGTGTCAAAGAAAGTCACCTTATGGGAGCTTCAATAGATAGTAGGGCAACTCAGCTTTGGCTGCTGGATCCGTGATGGAGACATTCCTGCCTCCCTGAGTTGATCTCTATACCTACAAACATCTTCACCAGGCTCAATGCTTTGAATTTCCTGGGGGTAAAGAGGATGCCAAAAAGTTTGCACAGCCCGAAAAGGTGTCAAGTGTATGCCTGCAGGCTGGAGAATGCCCTGGCACCAGAAACAAAAAATCTTTGAGGTAATTAATAACAGCAGAAAGAGGTGGTTATGCTACTGTACAGACTGCTGGTGAGACTTCAGCTGAAATAATGTGTTCAGTTCTGGAGACTGCATCTCTTGAAGGACATAGAGCAGAGGCAGTCCAAAGGAGAGCTACAAAGATGGTGCAGGGTCTGCATGAAAAGCCATATGAGAAGAGGAGGGGGGGGGGACATGATAGAAATGTTCAAGTACCTCAGGGGTATAAACAAGGTGCAAGCATTTTTCCAAAAAGAAGATGTGCAAGAACAAGCGGGCATGAGATGAAGTTGGGGGGATTCAGGGGCAATTTGATGAAGTACTTTTTCACTGAAAGAGTGGCACATGATTGGAATGACCCCCCAAAGGAGGTGGTGGGGGCAAAAACAGAGTCAAGAATGCATGGAATAGACATAAGGGTACCCTAGAAACAGGAAACAAAGGGTGAACTACAGATCAACTAGGATTTGTGGTTTTGAAATAGGTAGGCAAAATGGGCAGACTTGGTGGGCCACATCAGGGCCAGATTTACCATAATGCCAGCTATGCCTGTGCATCAGGCCCTGTGTTTTAGGGGTCCCACCAGGCTGCTCCAAGTTCCATTTTTTTGTTTTATTTTTTTGTTTCCTCCCTGATGTAAGTGTAGTAAATAGTTGGGGGGGGTCGGGTCAAAAGATGGCTGTGGTTGGCCTGGTGTGTCCACCGACCACTGGCGCAAAGTAGGTGAGAACAAAAACAAACAAAATAATTTACTTCACACACACATTCTGCGCCTCAGGCGCCGGTGGTCAAAATCTAGCCATGCCGATGCCATGCTGAGTAGTATGCCTTGCCTTCATCAATAAAATAGTCCTCACCAGCAATGCACAGTTTGCATACTAATATCATGTTGTCATGAGATAGCACAAGTATGCATGCACGCGTCAGCCACACTTTGCAGCTCTTAGGAGTTTTGGCCGCCAATTTGCAGCTCGAGAGTAGACTGACAAGACTGATCATGGCAAAACGAGTGGAAACAACTCTCTGCATGCTTTCTTTCTTTAAATCTGCGGTCTTTGCAACATCTGCCTCAGTCAGTCAGCCCAGGAGTGGACTCTTAACTTGGGTCTCAGACTCGGACAGTGATTTACCGATTCATCAAACTAACTAGTAAAACACAGGCAGGCCCAATCAGTTTAGAGGCTCTGCTGGATCCTCCTGTAAGTGAATCCACCACATCCCCATCCTAAGCACCGGTGCTGTGTGTGTATACTGAACTGGGACTCGCAGATTTGGAGAGCAGGAGCATGAGCACCAGGATCAGGGACTTAGTCAGGACAGGGAGTCAGAAAACTACAGCCACTGTCTACAAAGCACAGAGCACTGAAGTAAGTTCAGACTTAATTCAAATTGTGTGATAATGCTAATCTCATGAGAGAGTGAGGGAATTCTAACTGTAAAATTTAAATTGGCTGCTGTCTCATAGTGCTGTATGCATTTGTAATATTTATTTACAATATTTATATATTATTTTTAGGTAGGGACCAGGATAGGTTGTTGCTGCCTTAGCTACTCACCCAGGTCTGAAAGACCACCTCATTGCCTGCTTAAAGAAAAATTAAGACTGTGGATTTTCTTAAGAACAGAAACACACTTGCTCTATAAAATAGGTAGATATTAGTCTCTGTAGTCTGTTTGGTCTATATTTGTTTTTAGGCTCTGATTTAATTACATTATTTTATATAAAGATTGGTTTAAATTACAGTACAGAGTTTCACTGTTTCAAACAATGGCTGCTGCTGTGCTGATGTATTGTATGGTGCTTTCTTGCTGACTTAAGTTGCTGTCAACACTGTGCCTGACTGTATGCTCTGTCCGTTGTCTTCCGAGAAGCATTTCTTACAGGCCCTTATATTAGTTGTTTTTGAGCCAGGCCAGCCAGCAGGAATCAGGATTTATTTCCCTCTGATCTCCGACTGTGAAATTGTTGGTGAATTCATATGATTTAATGGAGATACCCAGGCTAGCCTGTGAATTGTTTTCCCCACTGACACCTTCTCTTTTATGTGTGGTCTCTTACACACTGGCCTGGAGTGGACTCTGGTTTGCATTTGCCCTTTGCAGTTCCGCAATTAACAAAATACATTCTTCCATTCCCCCTCACTCTCCCCGATCCCCACTCCCGCTTACAGTATGCATAGTGTTTGCTGTTTACAATGGGGCAGAGGAGGTTAAACCTTGTCTTGGTTGGTGGTCTGTAGTCTGATTACATAAAGGCAGCAATGGGCCCCCTTTACCATGAGTAGTAAGTAATTTGTAAATAAATGTGAATCTGTAATGTTTCATTGGGGGTTGTCAGTGCTGGGAGGGTGAGGTGGTGGGGTGGCAGAGTGGTGGCAGGGCAGGGGTGGGGGGCAAGGAGGGGGGCCCTTAGCTACTACTGTGTATAGTCCCCATGGCAGTGTAAATCCGGCCCTGGGTTGCATGGTCATTATCTGCTGTCAACATCTATGTTTCTATGGATCATCCACTGGGGGGGCAGTTTTGCAGCAGATGACAAAGCTAGGCACTGATGCCTAGAAGCCTCTGGATTCAGGTGAAGGAGGGTTTCTGTGAGGACTTGCAGGTATGGATGACATTCATTGACCATTTCAACTATGTGTCAATGTGGCCAGAGACAGAAGACAGCCAGGAGCTGGAACTGTGCATGTACACATCAGGAGAGCAAGGTTTTGGGGCATACTTTAATGGCAAATGGTGTGCCGTGGAATAGTCTTGCTCATGGGCAGCTGCTGGGCTTGACAAACAGATAAGAATGCTGGAATTCTTCCCAGCCATAGCAGTTTTGTGTATATGGGGTTCATGATTGACAGACAAGATAAGCTACAACCTCAATTATCTGAATGCTCTGGGAGATATCAGATTTGTTCAGATAACCTAGAGTTCAGAGAATTGGGGTCCATAACATTAGGCAAATGAGAGCTGGGGGACAATATCAGAGTTCAAATACTAGAGAAATCTGGATAATCGAGGTTGTACAGTATTTTAGTCTGACAACATGGGACTGGTACATAAATTGGCATTTGGGGGCCAAGGGCCTGTTAAGTAACCTGATACAGATATTTGACCTCAAATGCATGTTGCTGAATGTCCATTTCAAGGCTGTACAAGTTCCTGATTGAAAATGGTATTGCTAATGCATGATCTCATTCACAGTGGCAGAAATTCAGGGAGCTGGCTAGAGCAGCAGAACAGAATCCATGACCAGTCCCACCATTTATCTCAAAGTCAGTGACCTTGAGAACTTGGAATGTATAGGTAACATTACTGCTTCCAGACCAGAGCGGCCTACCACTGTGGCATGGAACATTACCATGCAATCTGAGTGGAGGTGGGATGGCCAAACAGCTGGCCCATTCCCACAGACCAACTGTGCAGCTATTTTATGGAATCCAAATGGCAAGGCCTGATGCCAGGAGTTGCAGCACAACACCTGGCAGGCCTGTCATGGTTTTGCCAAGTATGGAGATTCAAGGACACCAGTCAGTTTTTTAAAGTCTGGATGGTCCTCAAAGTGTGGAGTAAGGGCCATCCTAAGTGGTCGAATCTCTTCCGCCTGATTATGCCAGTTATTCTGGAACAAGTTTGCTGGTCTTCATATGAGGCCACATTATTCAAGAACACTTTTCCCTTGGTGTTCTTTCGGGCATTCCAGATCTCCAAATTGGTGCATTCTGCGTAAACTAGAATCATGGTGAGCCTAAAAGATTCAGACATTCCAGTGACCGAAGAAGGGATCATTGTGCAGCTGCACCAAAGTAAAACTGACCAGAATGGTTTCAGCTGCTAGAGTATGGTGGCCCCTTATGTGGCTCTTCACCCAGTGAAGGGTGAGATGTTATTACTGCATACAGATTGCAAGCCCATAACAGCCTATCAGTTCAAACATATATTGGGGTTAGCTGTCTAGCCTGCCAGTTTGAATGTAAGAGTACATTACCCATTCCTGCAGGACTGGGGTAGCAATAACTGCCAGGACCCAGGAGCTCTCGGATGGCAAGATCCTGGCCATGGGGCAGTGAAGGTCCTAAGTGTTTTTATGCTATGTCCACCTGCACGTGCTTTAACATTGTCTTGCTATTTTCCAAGTTCCCAACATGGCTCCAAGCAAGTTTGGATCTGTGGAGATTCCTTCATCCACTAGGTGACAAAAAAAGTGGGACGTCAGCCTGGGGAAGGAACATAGAAATATAGGCAGTGATGGCAAAAAAAGACCAAAGGTCAATCCAGTCTGCCTGAGTTCCTTATTTATCCCTGGGGCCTACTTTCCTCCAGGGTCCTGGCCCTCCCCATTGCTCCTCCATTATCTTCCCCATTTCTGATGTCCTGAGCAACCACTATACCCTTTATTCTGTCCCAGCCATGCTTAACACCACAAATGTTTTTGCACCCACAGCCTCAGCTGGCAGCCTGTTCCACAGCTCCTTCACACTTTCTGTAAAACAGTATTTCTCCACATCCCTCCTGAACCTTACTCCTATCAGCTTCCACTCATGACCATATGAACACGAGCTGGTCTTCAAGTCAAACAGCTCCCTGCAGTTCACCATTAATTCCTTTTTGGAATTTGATGGTCTCTGTAATATCTCCCCTCTCCCTTCTGGTCTCAAGTGAGTACATGTTCAGTGCCTTGAGGCACTCCTCATAGGACATGCTCTGCTGTCCCAAAATCGTTTTTGTCCATGTGCTGCACCGTCTTCAGCTTATCCCTATCCTCCCTGAGTTGAGGATCCCAGAACTTGGTGCAGTACTCCAGTTGTGGCCTCACAAAGGAACTATACAGGGGAAGTATTAACTCCCTTTTTGTGCTATCACTACCTCTCCTAATACATCCAAGCATCATATTTGCCTTGCTATAAGCCTTGTTGCACTGACGTTTTTGCTTTAAGGAGTTGATGATAACACCAAGGTCTCATTCCTTAGCCATGGTACCAAGTCTAACCTCTCCCACCAAGTACTCCATCCTACGGTTCTTGTTCCCTACGTGCATTATCTTGCACTTTTTTTGATATTGTATTTCAACTGCCAAACCCTTGGCCACCCCTCCAGTTTTTGCAAGTCTCTGTATTTCCTTTATTTCCTCGTCACTATCCACCTTCCCACAGAGCTTAGTGTCATCTGCAAAGAGGCACAACCTGTCATGGATCCCCTTGCTAATGTCACTGATGAACATGTTGGAGAGGATCTGAACCCAGGACTGATCCCTGCGGAACCCCACTCGGGACCTCTCTCTCTTACCTATCGATTCCATGGAAGAAGGTGCAAATTCACTTGTTAGTCAAGAATGGCATCACTGGGATGAACTTTCTACCTAGGCTGGCAGTGGAGGCCAATAAAGGAAGTACAGTCAGACCTGTTTAATCCATGCCTCATTAGTCCATATGTCTGACATTCTGAATGATAAACACTGCAAACAGATTTTTTCTCAGGTTAATGACCTCTTTAAAATGTGAACCTGAGTTTCCGAATCCATTTGCAGTTCTCTGTAACCAGGCTTATTAGTTCCCATTGTTTGTGGCCTCTTTAATCCATTTTTAATGAACTTATGTGGAGGTGCTAACATTTCTTAAAGAAGTGCTAATTGAAGTGTTCTTAATCCCCCGCTAATCCTCTGGTTTGTTACCTCAGCTGAATGCAATGCCTCTTAACTGCCAATTGTATTCTCTTGCTGCTGTTGCTGCCCTTTTGTAAAAGTAGAATACATTTTTAATAAAATGTTTTTTTAAATAATCTTTTAATTGAGTACTGTACAAAGATTACAGTGCTGTCCCCTTGATTCTTTGGCTGTACCCCTTACCCCTTGTTCTGCTCCCAGGTCCACTCGGTCTGCTCCCTGATCTGCCTGTTCCTGTAAAAAATACCGTAAGTGTCCCTTGGTCCTGAAGTGCTCCCCAATCTGCATGTTCCTGTAAAAAATAAGTGTTCCTTGGTCCTGAAGTGCTCCAATCTGCTCTGCCAGTTCCTGTAAAAAAAAGTGCTCCTTAGTCCTGAGCAACAGTTGAGGAACTGCATGGAGGCAACTGGCAACCAGCTGTAAAATAATCAAAATTATAAAATATTCAACAGTTGGGGAGCCAACTGAAACAATTTATTTTTTGTCGGATTCAGTATGTGAGATCAGGAGTGGTACCAAAGTGCGGCTGGCAGTCTGTATGGTGAGGAGCATTGTTATGTAGCGAGAGGTGTGGTTGACTGGAGGCCAGAGACTGAAGTTGGGGGAAAAAAACTAATGGTACAACAAAGGTACTGTATAGTGATAAAGATGGTAAGAATACAGTGTTTGTTTGTGGAAGACAGAGCTGCTACCCAGCCTTACCCCCTTACCCCTCGGTCTGCTCACAGGTCCGTTCGTTCTGCTCACAAATCCACTCGTTCTGCTCCATGATCTGCTATGCCTGATCTAACCAACCACATGGTTCTGCTACCCGGACTTACCCCTTACCCCTCAGTTCTTATTCTGCTACCAGGTCCTGAAAAAAAAAGATTCAAGTATTCTGCAAGCTGTAGCCCTGTTCTGATGTGCCGATTGTTCTGCTCCTCTGCAAGCTCTAGCTCTGCCCGATCCTGTAAAAAAATGTTTTTTATATTTTTGAACAGTGATGAATAGCAATGTCTAATGCTGTGACTGCTTATGTTATCATTTTAGATTTAGCTCAATGCACCTTTACCTTTAATCAGCTTGGATTATTTTAAATATAATATAATTGAAGCACATATTTTACTGAAAAAGTCATGTGCTGTAGTACTGGAATATACATTTAACACATGCACTGTACTGTATTCTAAATCTTTAGTTTTTCCACAGTAATAAATCTTGGAAAAATCCATTATCTGGTCGCTGTCTGGTTACTATGTAGATTTGTATTACATAACAAATTTGGGAATCACAAATGTTTATAGATTAACCAGGTTTGACTGTACTCTGGACAGCCATCTAATTCATCTGGATGGAAATGACATTGGACTCTGGATAACTGTCGATCTGCTTCTGAGGATGAAGGAGGACTTATGATTCATCAAAGAATCCTGATCAAGACTAAGCTGATTTGGCATCACATCATTCTGTGGTTTCACTGGCAGCATGCAATTGACTTTAAAGTTATGGACAAAGTATGTCAAGAGATGGGCCATTTATTGAGTCCATTGAGGGACTCATGGTTCAGTACTGGGACGTTGGCACCTCCTGCTAGGACCTTTATGCTATGAATAGTGTGCACTTGTGATACAAGGGCTGGGACTTGTTGCAAGACTCTTTCTATCAAGTCTTGGAGCAACATTGGGAATGAGCTGCTTGTAGGGTCAGACTGCATCCATCCTGAGGTGGCTTGGGAGTCTCTCAGACTGATGGTAAAAGGGGAAAAAGAGAAATGAGCCAAAGTCTTCTGAAGCGCTTGTCATCTGTGGTCAGCATGAGATCTGTGGGGCTGCAAGACCTGGAATCCAGTTGGGGGGTGGCGGTCCAACCTGGTTAGGCTTGCCTACAGGTGCGGTGATACCAGATGAGGGTGGTTGCTTGGCAACTGACCACATGACATTCTGGGGCTTGAGTACCAACAAAGGAGGCACATGATTACCACAGCTCATGCAAGGAGTATGGCCCTTCACTAGAAGGGGTGCTGAGGCCCGAAATGACTGACAAGATTTCCCAACTGTGTATATCATTTCAATAGTGCAAATTATATTTAATAAACATATACTGTCACTGCAGCCAGTTCTCAAAGACCTGTGTGCTTGCGCATTCTTCCAGGGGAAGGGGTATGTCAGCTACAAAGACAATGTTGTGATGCACTTTAGTGCCCAGAAAATAACAGTAAATTCTCATGGCTGGACTTTTTCTCATGACACCATGAAATGAGACGTACTATTCAAATAAATATATGCTGCTGCTGCTAACTGGTGCTGGGCTGTGTGAGTCTCCAACCACAGCAATTGTCATATGATGCACTTTAGTGCCTATAAAATCAAATTACATTTTCCTGGCTGGAATTTTTCATAAGATACCCTAACCAAAACAAATATGCTGCTGCTGCTGCCCTTTATGAATCTAGGGCAAGATTCACAAAAGAGATGTGCCGGGTGCAAATGAGATGCGCCGGTGCAAATAGGATGTGCCACCAAACACTGAGCTATTAACAAAAGGATGCACCATGGGATGCGCATGTGCGACCCCACTGTGAATCACGTGGAAAGGGCACAGCGTAAGTGGATATGCGCCAGTGCACCTGGGATGTGCACAACCACCCAGGAGAGCACCACAGTAAATATGGAGCAACCCAGCAAGGCATGTGGGAGCAACAGGGGACAATGCAGTGGGGCAAAGGAGAGGGAGACACGACCAATGGGACAAATCAGAGTGGCCAAGGGAACAACAGTGGCTGAAACAGGCACAATAGTGAGACTGGCATACAAAACAATACCCAGAGGCCCAGGCAATGCCCCACACAGGGCCATGGCAGGCACACAGAACAGGTACACTGCAGCCGGCAAGGCACCACACAACAGCAGGTGAAAGCAAGGAGCAAGGCGATGGCCACTGGACAAGACCAACATCACAGGTGGCCAAGACTGTGGCCGAGTTGGAGACCACACAAGTTGACACCATGCCATATGTTGGGCAGCACACAGTGCCACCACAGTGCCACACATCCAGTCCAGACTCCCAACCACAGGACACTGCACACAGGGCCACATACCAATAGTGCAGCAGTGCAATGTATGCATGCCACAAGCAGCACACACAGACTGGGTGCAGAGACATGAGCAGCAGTGCATGAGGCACATGTACACACCACAGACAACAGTGTGGCCACACGGAGGTGGGGGGGTAGGGGGAGCAGACTGTACAAATACGGGTGCACACAGAGGCATGGCAGCAAGGGGACAGTAAAGAGCCCATGACAGTATACAAACCCAGGACCATAGAACAGTGAAGGATCACAGACAGTGTGTCAGATAAGCAATAGTTTAATACAAAACACAGCAACAACAACAATAACAAGAACAACAGACCAAATCACACAAAACTATATACAGTGAATGACAGAAAAAGTGATGGGGTGTGAGGGACATTTACAGTAACAGGAGTGCATAAGGGAGGAGGGTCAGGGACAGCAACATAGGTAGGGAGGGTGGGGAAACAGCAATATAAGTACATTAATTACAACTCTATTCAATTTGTACAGCTAGTGGCGTGACCGCACAACACACCACCACAACCCTCTGTGGCCACGTGTTGACAGCAGTCTAAAGATGGAACCCATTGCCCTCAGCAGTCAGCCCTGCATTCTCAAGATTGACCACAGTGAAGCTAGTATGGCCCACTGGACTCTACGCCCAATGTCCTACTGCCACTCTGGGGTCCACCAATGTCAGCCACAGAGCCACGATCCCAGGGACCTACAGCAAGAACACATAGAACACATACTAAGTGTCATTGAAGACACACAACCCTCACCGAGTGGAAGCCCACCCCATCAGATAGACACTGCACACACAAGGTAGCCACTTACCTGCACCCACATGGACACCATGCCATGAACCATCTTCTGCCCTCTGCTGTCTTTCCTCAGCGGCCTCCATGACCTGCTGCCTGGCCTCCAGTCCTGAAAGATACAACAGACAGAGACCACCATGAGTAGACACATCATTGCACAAACCCCCTTCCCCAACTCCAGTGTGGGCATGCAGTGATGGTGTACACAACCAGTGCAATACTGGTGAATGGCCTTGCAGTCTGCAGCTACATACAGAAGCCTTGCCTGAGCCCCAAAGTGCCCAGCCATGGTTATGCATCACACACGGTGGTCCCACCCCGTGTGTGACACAGTGTACCTGTCCCACACACACACCACCACAGAGAGGCCCACCCCACATGGCATGCAAGACAGGGCCTCACAGAGCAGGTGCAGCCACACCCAAGTGTGCATGTTGGTGAGTGCCCATGTGAGAGTGATGTTATGATGTGACCCATTCCCACCCTGCAAGCACCTGTGCCACACACTTACACATGATACCTACCTCTCAGTGGAAGTGCACCCCTGCATGCAAGCTCCCACAGCTGCTCCAGACTGACCTAGTCCCTCCAGCCATGGTCACCATATCTGTGTCTGCACTGTTGCCCGGTGCAGGGAACCCCTGTGCACTGCACAATTTGTTGGGCAATATTGGCCCATACCTGTGCCCTGGGCACCTACTGGTCCTCCCTCCCAAAAAGCTGCCCCTCCAATCACAGCACCAGGGCCACCAGGTGGAGCAGCTCCACCTTGGACCAACTCATGGCCCTTGGTCCAGTCCTTCCTGCTCTTGGCATGTCCACAGCAACACCAGTACACAGCAGTTTGCAGGTCCTGCACAGCTGAAATGCCAAATGGTACCACATGCACCACTAGGCCACATGCATACCCCCATTCACAGCGGCATTAAGCATGATTGGTCAGTCATGCACCCACAGGCGCATGCACAGTGCGCATTGTTATGGCAGGAATGCGGGGTCATGGGTCATGACTAGGTTGCACATGTGCAATATGAAAGCATCCGCCATGATGTGTGTGTCATGAATCACTGTGCATGGTGCCTGTGATGCGCAGTAGTACAGTGCCATGCTATGGCATGTAATGTGCAACTGGCATACAACCATGGACAGGTGACATAATGTGCATCACGCAGATGGACGTGCATGCGAGCACAGATGGCACCACGCAATGTGCACTATATGCATGTCTGTGATGCGACTGTCGGGCCATTCGTGCATATGCATTTTGCAGCAAACATACAACAGACACAGCGCATGTGCACAGAATGCGCCCATGCACTTGTGCCCCATTCAGGAAGATGCCCCAAATGTGCCATGCATGTGTGGGTAATGCACCATTTGGAAAAGTACCCAATGCAGCAGATGTGCCATGCTGATTGAAATGAGCTAAAAGCAATCATGCAATTTACAGACAATGCTCCCAAATCAGTCTATTAGCATTTTCAGGGGCATGTCAGCTGTTCACCATCTCATCATCACTGCCCCAGACCTCATTTGCATACCCTGAGCCATAAATGCTCCCAACTCAGACCACACTGAGAATAGGTGACTGAGAGGATTAACAGCCTTAAAGGTGAGTGCTATTTTATTTATTAATATATTTATTTAGTTTATGTTGACTGGGTCAAGTGCACTAGACAACTTCTGCCTATTTACAGGCACGATCCAGGGGAGAGGGATACAGATGAATGCCAACTGACATTGAACCAGAGTAGTCTGTTGGTTTACAATACAATTACTTGTGTAGTCAATCAACATGATGCAGTGGTCAGTGGACAGCCTATTGCCATCCAAACATGTGTTGGGACACCTGTTGCAAGCCTTGCTGTGCCATACTCTGTCCCACAGGCTGCCTTATGATGGGGGGGTTGCTGGTGGCCAATGTGCCTGTGCAGACAGTGAGGTAAGTATAGTGTCAATGATGGCCAGATCAGCTGCATGTGTATCTGGACATGCAATGGTAGTGGCATGTTCATGGCCATGCAGCTGTCCATGGCAGTCCAGATGACCACGACAGATGCAGCACTGCCCACCACAGCACACTTTGTGCCACAACAGACATGTACTGACTGCAGGCATTGTCAGGCAGTTGCTGTGGTGGTACACTGCAACCACCATACAGCGGTACTGGGCACATGGGAACCTGCATGTGTATGTCTAATGTCTGTATCTACTCTCCTACAGAAGCCAGAATGTCTAGAGGAGACAGTGCTGGCAGTTGCAGGTGGCCAAACCTCACCAAAGATGAGGAAAGGACCCTCATAGAAGCATATAACCTGCTTTGTAATGTCCTGACAGGCAGGGGTTGCAACCATGCAGCACAGGAAGAGGGCTGGGAGGTGGTGGAATGCCATGTCAATGTTGTGAGCAAATATAATCAGACCCCACTGGAGTGCAGAAAGCACCTGTATGATGGCAAGTAGAGGGCCAAGTAGAAGGTGGCCCACATTGAGGCCTCCATGCACAGGACAAGGGGTGGCCCACAGTCTGATGTGCACCTCAGCCCAAATGAGGAGTTGCTAGTGGCAAGCATTGCCAGGTCTGCTGTGCAGGGCATCCCTGGAGGGGGGGTTCCAGACAGGTAGCAGTCGATCACAGCACTGTAAGTAGCCATGCCCACAAAATATGTCAGGCCACATGTGTGTGCCCTGGCTGCCATGCCAGTCCCAATGTGTGCCGCTATACAATTGTGTTCCCATGGGATGTACCATGGGTGGTAGTGGCCCATGTGCGGCCTGTGCTGTGCTATGCAGTGTCTGACAGTCCATGCCCATGGTGGCACATGTGCTGGGCTGGTGCCAGTCAGACTACTGGGACACTAACTGTTGGATAAGCATGATGTAGCATTGGCACACAGGGTGCCATGTGGCCATGTCCTGTCATCACACAGCCCTAGTCACAGCAGGTGCATGGCTGCAGTGGCGTTACAGGCACTGCACAACTGTGCCAGGGACTGTCATGCACATCCATGGTACAACACTGTGACACACTGTACATGTATGTATGTATGTATGCCACTGTATAATCCATTGACACTGACCATGTTCTCCCTTCTTCCTTTCACAGCTCCATCATGCCTCACAGGTGCGGCTGTGACCATGGCTGCACAGGATGCCTTAGCGGGCTATGATGCTGGCCCATCAAACAGAGCTGTGGGCATGGCAGTGGATGGTGCAATCCCTGGACCATCCACTGCACCAGTGTTCCCAGCTGCAGTGCCAGTGGTGGTGGGTCCATCAGATCCTTCAGCCATTGCTGCCACTGCTTGCAAGAATGACACCACATGACTGGAGAGTCTACTGGGTTTGTCTGATGATAACCCAGCAGATGCAGTGGACATTGCTGACACCCTTCTTGTGCTTGCATCTAGCACACAGGGGGCATACAGCGATGCCCCTGAAGATGATGATGCCAAACAGATACAGGAAGACATGGTCAACAGTGGGACACACAGCACACAGGTGCCTGTTCAGGTGGCTCCTGACACCGTTGATGGCCCTGCAGCACATGGCACAGATGCAGAGTCTGCAAAGCTGCCCACAGTGGTGGGTGCTGTGCCCTCTGCATCTAGTCCAGGTATGGTGGTGGGGCCATCAAGGGTGTCATGTCCAGGTGCTGTGGGACACACACAGGCACCATTGGAACATGACAACACCAGCCGTGGATGTGATGGGGCCATGCATTCCCATGCCCTGCCCATGCTGCAGCCTGCCATGGTGCAAGCATCACTCGTGGATGCCCCTTAGCAGTCTGGATCACCACCCACCGGTCTGTGATGTCACCATGAGCCATCATCCACCGACGGGATTGAGGGCTATGTCCGCCTCCTGTGTGCTACTGTGGAGTGTCAGGCAGCCCTACGTACACAATTCAGGGACCTCTGGACACTGATGATCCTGGAGCATGAGTCTGTGGTTGCATGGAGGGCCCAGATGTTAGCAGAGGCATGCCTACTGCAGGTGGGCATGACCGCAGCTTTGGAGTAGATTGCAGCCACTGCTGAGGCAGCGTGTACATCCAGTATGCTCCGGGGCAGTCAGGCCTCCAGCCAGACATTCAGGAGCACCTCCCGCACACCCAGGCAGTGGCATCCAGTGGACCCATTGTTGCTGACACTGTTGCCACACATCACACTGCCCAGCATCCCCAGCACAGGCATGGCTCACAGGGTCACCACACCAATGAGCACCTTTTTCATAGTCTCATTGCAGTACCCCTACAGGAGTATTGGCAACACCCCCTGTGGCTGATGGTGCTGCAGCTGCATTTGTCAGTCGTGGCACAGGCCCTCTCATCTCTGTGGTGGCCATGGTGCCACCCTATGAAGTCCAGGTCCCCTTACCAATGGCTGCTGCACTTTACACCTCTGTGTCCCACTCACCTGGATATTGATGCCTGGGGTGGTATGTGCCTGCCCCAGTGTAGCCATTGTGGGCCCCCTGTGCAGTGTCACCTGCATGTTTGTGTGCACCACTGTTGTGCCATGTGGCATGGGCATGGTGAGTGTGGTACAGTGTCTGCTGGACCTGTGTGCCAGCAGCAGTGCACAATGATCCATGCCATCCTTGGCACTGTCATTGTGGCACACGTGTGTGTTGGTGTGTGTGTGTGTGTGTGTGTGTGTGTGTGTGTCTCTGGGTCTGGTGGTTCCTGGCATGTCTGTGGTCTACTGCTGCCCCGCCTCCACTGTGTGGCATGTGTTATGTGTGTGCCCATGTTGAGCTGTTTGTGTGCTGTGTCCGCCATGAAATGCCCACCTATGTTTCTACCTGTGGTCACCATTGTGTACCTCCCCTATACATACCTCTGCTTCTCACCTGCAGTTCCCAAAATGTTCCTCCATCAGTGTGCTCCTGTAGAGCCATGACCTTGCGGCCAGACATGGGTCCCACCGTGTCATTGGTCTTCTGGTGTTCTGCACTGTGGCACTGCGTCTTCCTCCCCACCCTCATCCTCCTCCCTGAAACTGTCTCCCTCAATGGTCTTGACAGCTATTCCATGATCAATGGCCATGTTGTGTAGTATGCAATAGGCCTGGAATATGCCACAGGCCTTCTTAGGGCTATATTGCAGGGCACCACCTGACATATCCAGGCACCAGAAGCACATCTTCAGCATGCCAAAGATGCACTCTATGATGATGTGCATAGAGTTGTGTGCCTCGTTGTATCACTCCTCTGCCTCTGTTCTGGGTCATCGGATGGGGTGAGGAGCCAGGGTCTCAGTGGGTATGCTGCATTACCTGTGGGGGGGAGGATGGCTGTTAGTACACTGGCCACATGTGCAGTGTGTCCCCTGCTCCATGCTGCACTGCTGTGTGTGGTGTGCATCCACCACTAACTGTGCTTGTCCCTTCCCTGCCATCCTACCTCCCCCATCCACCTGCTGTTGTCTGACCCTGCTGCTGTTGTTGCCCTGAGGCCACCCATGTCATTGGGGTCAAACGTGCCTCGCCCACCATTGTCTCACCCAGTGTGCATG
Source organism: Neoceratodus forsteri (assembly GCA_016271365.2). NCBI lineage: Eukaryota > Metazoa > Chordata > Ceratodontiformes > Ceratodontidae > Neoceratodus > Neoceratodus forsteri. The sequence continues at coordinate 562,904,357 of CM028133.1, forward strand.
GGGTCAGTGCCCACTGTCTGCATGTGTTGCACTAGGCCTTGCCGCACATGCCCCCCATGGCACTGCACCCCACAGTCCCTGCATTGCACGTGTGCCACCCAGTATTGGTTGGTGGCTGTCTGTGTCATCTTCCCCCCCTCTGCTGTCCCACATTTTCTGTACCCTCTGCGCTTTGTGAATTGTGCTACCTGCACACCTGCCTCCCTTCCTATCCTGTGCCATAGTGACCTGTTGTGTGGCAGGTTGCCATGTCCCATGCACCTACTAGCTGGCCACTTGGTATGTCCCCTATCTCAAACTGTGGCAGAGGGTGGGCTGGTGCTATATGAAGGCATCATGTGTGCTCCCAGGGTGTGCTTCGCAGACATTGCCGATGCATCCTGTGGCATTGCACATCACCTGGCAGTTTACAGAGTAGTAGCCCTTGTGGTTGATGTAGGTGACTGTGTCATCACCAGGTGGTGTGTGGATTGCCATTTCAGTGCAGTCAATAGCCCCATGATGCCTGGCATTCGTGCAACCCTGTAGAATTTCTGCATGGCTTCTGTCCACTCTGTCTGTGTGCTCAGGAGGTGGATGTATTCTGAAGCATGTGGTAGCAGTGCGGTGAGGAATTTTGTGAGGAGACGGGAAATGGAGGCCTGTAAATGCCAGTGGTATCTCCAGAAGGACCCTGGAAGATTCCCATGGTGAGCAAGCACATTACTGTTTTCACTTTAGTCTCCATTGATATGGCATGACCTCATCCAGTGAGTGTCTGCATTTCCTCATAGCACAGCTCGCAGAGCTGCCTCAGAATGGCCCTATTTAGGCAGTATCAGCCTACAGTCTCTGTGTCCATGAGCTGCTCAAAGGACAGCCTGGCATGATACCGCTGTGGGGCTGGCTGCCTATGGTTCCCTTCGCCTCCCTGTCTCCTCATCCCCATTATCAGTCCCACCATCTTGAATGGTGCTCATCCACTGTGTCCTGCAGCTTTCTCTCCCTCTCTCTGTCTGCTGCTCCTGTAGTGCTGCTGCTGGCCTGATGGTGGCTTGCACTTACATCTGCTTCTTTTATACTTATCTTTCCATGGCTCATTTGGTACTTGCACCGTGTTTGCTCTGCGGTTGTGCCTTCCTTTTGCACTGTGAATTGCTTTGTGCTGTGTATGCATGTGTAAACCCCCGCTATTTGCACTGCATATCATTATCATGCAACTACAGTGCATTCTGTTTAGCGCAGCACATCTGGGATACACCAGCACATCTGCCCTGTCTGTGAATCATTCCATGGTGTATTTTTGGGAAGTGCCGGCACATCTCATTTGAGCCTGGCACATCTCTTTTGTGACTCCTGCCCCTAGTCTACAACAACTGAATGAACAAAATGATATGGTTGCTTTGTGCCCTGGAGCCAGATGATGATATTTGACTCGAATATTGCTTTGTTGTTACTTAACCAGCAAAGTATATTTTTCTTTTACTTTTTTGTATTGTGGGGGGTGGAAGAGTAGTGTAAACCATTGTATTTCTGACCATCTTTTGTAAATGTGTCTCTCTTTTTAGGTACTATCACTAGGGTGAGTAAATCCTGTTGCTGCATTGGTCCAGCAATGTTGCTGACTAGGAGAAGTAAGTATTCTATTAAATAATTAAATGCCGTTTGTCCCATATCTGCCACTCCAGTCTCTAACAGTCTTCTGCTCCTGTTTCTTTTTTTTTTTATTTTTTAGCAATTTTTATGGCTGCACGGTGATGTCACCATGCTGATATATTGCTATGAGTAGGAGAAAGCACTGTGAAAGCTCATGACAGGATTGTAAAACTGTAGTCTTCCACTGAATAGTGTGGTTTGGATATAACTTGCATTACTCTGCTGTTCTCTCCATTTACTGTAGTGGTGTGTGTGTCTGAACCCCTGCCTGCAGTAGATAACACTATTTCTAGATCCCCTTTAATAATTGTGCCTGTTAAAAGAGCTTAAGGCAGTATTTGTAAGGGCATGTAAGATAAATAGCTTTGGAACAGATACTGTAACTTCCAAAAACAATGAAAAGATGATTTTCTTTCAATAGCTCTTCCGCTGCACTCTATCCTGCATTCCACTGTTCAGCATTATAGTCTTTTCTTCAGCTGGATTCAGCATTACAAGATCTTGTCTTTAAAGATCATGCTCCTATTGTGTGCTTATAATTGTTTTATTGCTGCATAATTACCTGATTCTGTGGTATATGTGTTGATTTTCTGCAAAATGTGTCTTTAAAACAAGATATTTATATTAATTACACAATTAATGAAGCTATGTGCCCTTTCTAGGTGGCTTTGTGTTTCATTACTTCAATCCCCCCTGGTGTCAGGTTACCTTGCAACACATTTGAGTTTTAACCCTTGATTATCCTGGTAGTTTATTTGCAGCCTTCTTTTGTACTTTCACATAGATACATAGAAGTTGACATTTTATTTTAGCTGTCTGTTCTTTAGTGCATTTCCCTGTTCAGAGCCATGAAAGCATTGCATTTCTACAGAGTTTTTTTAAATTCCTCACCTCTCTCATTTTATTATGCTGTTCAATGTCCACCTCCAGATTTACATTTTTTTTATTTCTATTTTATCACGCTTCACAGCACATGAGGCAAGCTAGGAGAAAGGTTCACAGCTGTGTATACACATATATATATATATATATATATATATATATATATGTATATAGTGCATTGTACAATATTTATCTCCTTATTTATCTCATGCCATTAACGTGTTTTGTGCATCTGCAGCAGTCTGTATATTATGAGCCAAACAGTCCTCAAACAGTGTGCTGCCCCTCTGAGCAGAAAGAGGTCCTAGAAAAGCTTGTAAGGGACTCTGGTTCCATCATGCCCCTCCCTCCAACTGTAACATGATAATCTAATGTTGTAAGGGACTCTTGGTTCATCATGTCCACCACTTCACTGTAACATAGTAATTTAATGTTGTAAGGGAGTCTAGGTTCATCATGTCCAACCCCTCACTGTAACATGGTAATGTATGGTTGTCAGGGACTCTAAGTCCATCATGTCCACCCCTCACTGTAACATAGTAATTTAATGTTGTAAGGGACACTTGGTCCGTCATGTCCACATCCTCACATTAACATAGTAGTTTAATATTGTAAGGAACTCTGGGTCTGTCATATCCAACCCCTCACTGTAACATAGTCATTTAATGTTGTAAGGGACACCTGGTCCACCATGTCCAAATCCTCACATTAACATAGTAATTTGATGTTATAAGTGACCCTAGGTCCCTCATGTCCAACCCTTCACTGTAACATAGTAATCTAATGTTGTAAGGGACTCTGGGTGCATCACAGAAATATAGAAACATAGACTTTGACAGCAGATAAGGACCACTTGATCCACCAAGTCTGCTCATTTCCCTACCTATTGGATAAGCTGCAGATTCTAGTTAACCAACAGCCTACTTCCTCCTACCCCCCACTATAATTTCCTTATGTCCAATGTCTCACATAGTAATTTAATGTTGTAATGGACTCTAGATCCATCATCTCCAGTCCTTCACTGTTTAACAAGAGGTATTGTAAGTCTCAGGAGGTATCTGCATTCCAAAAGAGAATTGTTACTTTATTTTAATTAACTGAAGAAAAGTTAATCCCTCCTGATACAGAGAAGTGAATGGATTCAAATTTTATAAAACCAGATCCACATTTCACCTGGGGTTTGAACAGTCTGCCTCAGCTTAATGCAGGGGACTGATGAATGGGCTTCAGCTATCCAGGAGTCCAGGGCATGCCACTTTCTCTGAGAGGGCTGGGTGTGGGCACAGGAAATGGTGAGGGGAAAACACAGGTGAGGGTCTATGGCAGCCAGGTGGGAGATGCATGCTGGTTAAAGCATGGGTGAGGAATTTGTGACACAAACACAGAGCAGTCAGAGGCATGTGAATCTTGCTTCCGATTGAAAACTTGAAGCTGCCGCTATTAATATAGCTAGGCAGTCACCAGGAGCCAAACCCCAGTGCCCCCCCAAAGAAAACTTGGGTACCCAATTCCAGGGTTGGATGGCAAACTAAAATGAAAAGTAAGTAGTGACTTGCTGTCCAACCCTGGTGCCACCAAGCCCCCTCCCTCATTCTGACACCAAGTGCCCAACCCTGGAGTCAGATAATAAATAAAAAAAAGTAAGCGGACAATGACAGCCAACCCCGGTGCTGTCAACCCCACCATTCTGACACCAGGTGCCCAGTCCCCAGGTCCAAGAGTCAATGAAAAAAGTAAGCAGACACTGGGAGCCCAATTCCAGTAATGGTTTAGAAAGAAACATTAGTTGTTTTTTGCACTAATCTATCATAGCATTGCTCCTTGCTGTTTATTGCACTATTGCATTTGTGTGTACTTGCCACTCATACATTAAATAAAAATCAGCTTTATTCCATAGTCAGTAGTAAAACTTTAACCAGCTTCATAAAGAAAAGTATATGTAAATTCATGGGATGAATATTTAAAACAACAAAAGTGCAGTATGAATAGCAGGGAGCAATGCTATGACAGATTGGGGCAAAAACAACTAACGTTTCACTCCAGAAGCAGGGCTTCATCAGAGTTAGTAACTTAATGCAGAAATCCCCTTATATTATTCACCACCAGTGATGTGTACAAATTAAAAATTTAAAACAACAAATGCGACACATCCTCAGGATATGAGGAGGCACTTATAAAATTACAACCAACAATTAAGCTAATGAAAAGTATAATATCAAACCTGGTATATTTTTTTCATTTAATTTTATTTTTATTATTTTTAACCAAAAATGGACTGGGCATTGCTTTTTTTCAGCTATGACTGACATAAAACATCAAATACAAAATACATACAATACATACATGTGTAGTTTAAACACTATTATACACATCTACAAACATTCTCATGGTGTATAAGATTAAATAATTGCTTAAAATGCAGTGCACTGAGTGCTTCATTAATCAAGTTACCATATTTATTCAAGATAGAAAGTACATACCAGGTAAAAGTTCTTCTACAAATTTGTAGTTTAAAAACAGGAACTATGTAAAGAGACAGACCAATATTTTTAGTATTCCACTCACATTGTTTTAAGGATTAATGTATCTGACAGGTTCAGCTGACCTTCCTATATGGAAGACAAAATTTGCTACAAGGCCTTTTAATCTCTTCTCCAGAGAGAGTACTCCCAAGTCTGTATATAACTGTCAGTAATGGGTTCTTAGTGGGGCATGGAGAATGAATCTACATACAGAGGCATCCTCCAGGATGAAACACACTTGTAACACACTCTGCAGTATGCTGCAGCAGACCTACTAAATAAAGCAATGTAATTTCAATGGCAATTAGTCCTCTTTGTCATGTAGGAAACTGTGGCATTCACTTCACCCTGGCAGTGTCACATTTTCCTGAATGACAAAGTGGACTAATTACTATTGAAATGATGTTGCTTTATTCAGCAAGTCTTCTGCAGCATTCTGTAGAGTGCTGCAAAATGCTTCAGAATTGCATTTAATCCTGTATGTTGTTACAAAGAATTTTATACTTGGACTCAAATTTATTGTTACAGTGAAGATATATAGCACTACCATAATCCAGAGTTGGCATTAAGACTTGCTTAGCTATAACTTGTCATGCCTCATCTGTCAAAGATTTCACATTTCTGTAAAGAAATCCAAGCTTTTGATTTAACTTTTTACCTAGCTTATCAATGTGTGGTATCATGCTGAGACTAGGGTCAATTTGAATGCCCAAGTATTTAAAAGTAGTAACCAAGGGAAGCAAGGAACCACCTTCCCCCACAATTTGTATTGTTCTCTGCTTCTGTAACTTTTGCAAAGACCCAAACAACATAACATTTGTTTTATTTTCATTTATAAACATTCTGTTTGTCTGTATCCATTTAGCAAAAATATCATATTTGTTTTGTAGAGATACCTGTATATTTTCACTGTTTTGTCCTGAATCCCAAATACCTGTGTCTACTACATAAATTATACTATTTTTAATGGAAAAAGGGGGAGGCTGGTCATTTACAAAAATTGAAAACGAAAGGGGGCCCAACACTGATCCTTGGAGGACTCCTGCTTTTACTTCCCTTGGCTGTTACATGGAACAGTGAATTTTAACTCTTTGTATACAGTTGGACAAGTAGCTCCTAAAGCAGTCGAGCTGAATACCCTTTACCCCCATACTTATCATTTTGCATAGCAGAAGTTTGTGGTCCACTGTATCGAAGGCACCGGTCAGGTCCACGAAGACTGTACTGGTGGCTCTCCCACCTTCAGTGGCCACCAGTACAGCACCCACAAACCCAGCCAGCACTGTTGCAGGGGACCTCCCACTTCCTAAAGGAGAACACCACCCATGAGAAAAGTGACATAGTAGCAAATGGTGTCCACTCTTTCAACCCACAAGATGCTGCTAATGCACTAAACACATTCCTCACTGACCTAGACAAATTTAAAAATAGTCCCTCTAGGTCCCCCCCCACCAAGGATCATTTACAAGAGGAAAATCCTTACTCTAATTTTCACTTCAGACTTGCAACTATATCTGAAGTCCTGAAATCACTAAGTAAAATCAAATCTTCTGGCTCTGCTGGGTTTGACAAGCTGGAGCCCAGGCTCCTCAGAATCACAGCCCATACCATTGCCTCTCCAATCACTTGGCTCCTAAATAGATCACTGCTTGAATGCAAAGTCTCCACTATGTGAAAGCTGCCTTGGTCACTCCTATCCTTAAAGGTGAAGATACTGAGCTTGTTGAGAATTACAGACCAATATCCATCCCCTGCACTCTAAGTAAAGTGTTAGAGAGGATTGCATACCAGCAGGTCTAGGAATATGTTGAATGGAACAATTTACTAACTGAACGACAACATGGTTTCAGAAAAAGTTGTGGTACCAACACGGTCCTGATTAACCTTACTGGGGATATATTCACAGCTCTAGATGATGGCCTTTCAACTGGCACGATCTTTATAGACCTCACCAAGGCATTTGACTTGGTGAATCAGCAGCAGCTTATCACTAAACTAACATCTCTTTTTCTTAATTGTATGTCTACTCAGTGGTTCATGGACCTTGATGGCAGATCACAAATTGTCAGATGGCATGGAGCTAAGTCTGACAAATACCCTATTATGGATGGTGTCCTGCAGGGTTCAATGTTGGGACCACTCCTGTTTTCCGTAATTGTTAATGATTTGCCTCAACACTGTGGAGGGGCCAAGGTGACCTTAAATGCAGACAATGAAGTGCTTTATAGGTCCTCCCGAGACACTGTCCAATGGTTCTATGTCATGACAGTGATCTTGTAATAGCGATTGTCATTTGGCGAGCATACATCAACAAAAATGAATTACAGTGACGTACACTCGCAGTGACTAGAAAACCAGTGACTGTTTTTCTATTTTAAAAGGTGGGCTGCACCCATGTACTTCCCTACTTAAAGATTCTCAACTCCAGGGGAGTGCATGCCGAGGGGAGATTTCTTAAAAAAATATTAAACTACCTGCCAGCACAGGAAAAAAAAAGGTGAAGCTCTGGACTGGAACACTGCATCCTGTACACAACAACTGACCACCCTCCATACCATGCTAGCTGACCAGCTTGGCAGCTGCCCTGCACACTCCCTCCCACATACCTCCCCTCCCCTTCCTCCCCACACATGCGTGCATGTGTACATGTGTGTACACTTCCCAGCACCCAACCTTGGTAACCCATGTATCCGGCTGCTACCCTGCCAGGCAGCCCTGTATAGAGGTGCAGTGACTGAGTCACCCTTTTTGAAAGTGCTCAGTTGTGGTCACCTTGTACATGGTATGTCCTGTTCAACTAAACAACTTTCTTGGTCAAGACCTTGGTCTACTTGAGAATTGGTTTCTTACTAATAAATTCATTCTAAATAGTAAAAAGACCAAAGCCATGATATTTGGCCCTAAAAGCCTGGACCCAACCCATTGACATTAGTTGTCCCTAGCTCTTTCCAACGGCTCAAAAATTGAGGTGATCGATTGTATCAAATATCTAGGTGTATACTTAGACCAAGACTGCTCCTTTAACTCTTTGCCTCTGAGAAACATCTGTAATCGGCAGGCTTCACCGTATTGTTGTGTCTGAGAATGACTCCAGACGTGAGCTGCAGTGTCCTAATGTGACCATGCTATGTCTGGAGTTGTCACTAACTTTTTGTGCCATTACTTGCCATCCAATGAAAATAGTGCTTACTAAATCTGTTTGGGTGATACCCCACATTGTAAGCCTCTTTTCATTGGGTGGCAAATGTAGGGGTCCCATTTGAAAATCAGATAAAAAGTGTGCTTTTTAGTCAGTGTCCTCACTTTGCTGCTGCTTCCTGGTTGAGTCGGACCACTGCTGCCACTGAGCCTTTTGCATGTGTGCCTATTGCTGATCTGCCTGAATTATTCACCTCTAAAAATACCACACTCTTCGAGGTATTTATATTTTTAAAATGTTATTGTGCCTTTGTGTAAATGTCAGTGCTTTTGTGGTTTTTCTGTGAGCTGGCTTCCATGAGAAGCCCTAGTTCCAGTTTTCAATTTCTCACAGAAAGACCCCGAAAATGATCACATTAACACAACAGCACTGTGTGGCTGGATATATTTATTTCATGTTGTTTTTGTCTTATGTCATCGATCGGATATTGCTGTGTGTTTCTACATTTGCTCAAAGGGAGGATCGTGGCTAGATGTGAATGCATTTGGGCTCCCATTGGCTTTGCAGTGGCACAACAGCACACTGGGGCTGGATATTTATTTTTCATTTGTTTGCATTTCTGTAAATCCGATATGGCTGTTTGGTGCACAAATGGAATATCGCGGCTTGGCATGTGTTCATGTGGGCTCCTCGAATTCTCCTGGCTGTCCTGTATCATGGACCATGCTACAATCATGGCTCTTTCCTTTTCACTGTTACACCTGAAGGAGATCATGTGTGGAGTACTGCATTCCCCTGTGTACCCATCTGACAGGTAATCTGCCTATGTGAGGAGGAGGGGTCTCTAGAATTTGGATTTGTTGAGAGGAGGAGGTTCGGGGAGGGGAGTGTTTCCATTGTAGCATGGAGGTGGTGTCAAGATTATGGTGCTGTGTGTAAGGTGGTGTTGTAAGAACACCAGGGAATCCATTTGTGCCAGGGCTCTGAGGGTGGTGGTGGGGCACAGACAACAGGGAAAGCTTCCCCTGTTGTACATAAATGTTTCCCCACCCTTCCCTCCAACTTCTATTTGGGGGTTTGTATGATGGTTATCTGGGGAGGGATGGCACTCTTTAGCATTCCTCTCATGGCACTAATTTGGGGGAAAGGACGGTTTTGTATGTTTGATAGCTGGGGCATGTCCCTGACAGCATGGCAATCATTTTGTGAGCTGGCGTCAGGTCTCTGAGGGAGGAAGGGGTCACCCCAACAATAGGCAGTGCTGTTTGTGGGATGGTGGCAGGTGACACCAGGCCAGGTACCATCTAACAAAGAGCAGTACCTGCTGTCTGGGTGAAACCCCCTCCCTCCAAGATCTGACAGCAGTTCACAAAATGGTTGCCTCTCTGTCAGGGGCCTCCATCCCACCTCCAAACATATGAAACCATCCCACAAAATTGATTCCCTGGAGTCTCGTGGGCTCTGACTCACTGCTAGTTGTTTAAAAAAGAGATGTAATGTAAAGAGAATGCCATTTTGTGTTGTTGCCAGATTTGGGGGGTTGGGGAAGGGACAGCTAAACACTGTGGGGAATGCTGTCATGTTTGTTGGTGGATACCGTTTGGTGTGGAGAACACTGGCCACCAGGGAATTCATTTTGTGGGATGGTTTTGTATGTTTGGAGGTGGGATGGAGGACCCTGACAGCGTGGCAACCATTTTGTGAGCTGGCATCAGGTCTCGGAGGGAGGAGGAGTCACCCAGACAACAGGCAGTGCTATTTATGGGATGGTGGTGGGTGATGCAAGGCCCAGAACCATCCAACAAAGAGCAGTGCCTGCTGTCTGGGTGACCTTCCTCCCTCCGAGATCTGACGCTAGCTCACAGAATGGTTGACACACTGTCAGGAGCCTCTGTCCCACCTCCAAACATATGAAACCATCCCACAAAATGGATTTCCTGCAGTGTTGTGGGCTCTGACTCACTGCTAGCTGTTTACAAAAGAGATGTGATGTAAAGAGAATGCCATTTTGTGTTGTTGCCGGCTTTGGGGGGAAGGACCACTGAACACCGTGGGGAATGTTGTCATGTTAGTTGGTGGATACCGTTTGGTATGAACCCTGGCCACCCGGAAATCCATTTTGTGGGATGGTTTTATATGTTTGGAGGTGGGATAGAGGCCTCTGACTGCATGGAAACCATTTTGTGAGCTGGCGTCAGGTCTCGGAGGGAGGGGGGGTCACCTGGACAACAAGTAGTACTATTTGCAGGATGGTGGCAGATAACGCAAGGCCCAGCACCATCCAACAAAGAGCAGTACCTGCTGTCTGGGTGACCCCCTCCCTCCGAGATCTGATGCCAGCTCACAAAATGGTTGCCACTCTGTCAGGTGCCTCCATCCCACCTCCAAAATTACAAAATCATCCCACAAAATGGATCCCCTGGAGTGTTGTGGGCTCCGACTCACTGCTAGCTGTTTACAAAAGAGATGTGATGTAAAGAGAATGCCATTTTGTGTTGTTGCCAGCTTTGGGAGGTGGGGGGAGGGACCACTGAACACTGTGGGGAATGCTGTCATGTTAGTTGGTGGATACCTTAGGGTGTGAAGAACCCTGGCCACCAGGGAATCCATTTTGTGGGATGGTTTTATATGTTTGGAGGTGGGATAGAGGCCTCTGACAGCATGGAAACCATTTTGTGAGCTGGCGTCAGGCCTTGGAGGGAGGGGGGTCACCCAGACAACAGGCAGTGCTATTTATGGGATGGTGGTGGGTGACACAATGCCCGGCACCATCCAACAAAGAGCAGTACCCGCTGTCTGGGTGACCCCCCATCCTCTGAGATCTGACACCAGCTCACAAAACGGTTGCCACACTGTCAGGGGCCTCCATCCCATCTCCAAATGTATGAAACCATCCCACAAAATGGATTCCCTTGAGTCTCGTGGGCTCCGACTAGCTGCTAGCTGTTTACAAAAGAGATGTGATGTAAAGAGAATGCCATTTTGTGTTGTTGCCAGCTTTGGGGGGTGGGGGGGAGGACCACTGAACACTGTGGGGAATGCTGTCATGCCATTTTGTGTTGTTGCCGGGCATTGTGCATGGGGGCGGTGGCATCATAAAGCCAGCTATCTGCTATCTGGCTTGTTGTGGTTGGGTGAAGCACATTTAATGGCTGATCTATGAAGATACCCGTGGTGTTCTCATGCTGTTCCTGGAAAATGTAATCCAGGACGCCATCGCCTGCACCAAGCACACCAAGATAATGACTGTTACAGCTATGGATGTAATCAATGTACTCAAATGAAAAGGTCACATTCTCTATGGCTTCACAGGTGGGACTGATTACAGGCTTAGGCATATGTCGTGGTGATGAGTGTGCATACAGATTATACTACTTGTTTAGGTTTGGAAGGTGGTGGCCTAGGTGAGTCATGTGTAGAGTGCAAAGATATTTTATTTTTGTATTGCAGACGATCAAGAGGCCGAGACCACTCCGAGGTTTGAGAGACTGCTCCAAGGTTTGAGAGACTGCTCCGAGGTTTGAGAGACTGTTCTGAGATCTGAGAGACCACTCCAAGATCGAGAGATCGAGAGACTACTCTGAGAAAGACTAACCAGGGATCGAGAGACTACCCCGAGATCAAGAGACTACCCCGATATCAAGAGAGACAGCTGTCCTGCGAGAGACTGCAACCCCAGAGATCATCACTGGAAATATGGTGAGTGTGTACAAAAATGACCTGCTAGACCTCGATAGTGACAATGAGGAGGATGAGTTTCAAGGTTTTGATGATACCGACATCGAGGTGGACTTGATGCGTATAATGCCTTTGGTTGCACCAGACAGTGACAGTGATTTCAATGATTATGATGATCTTCCCTTGGTTATGCTGTGGCAGAAGAGGCACTCCACGGAGAGTGAAGAGGATGATGTGCCTCTGGCCAAGCTATGTCGGCAGAGGAACAACACAGACAGTGAAGATGATCTTCCTTTGGCTACACTGCAGTGTGCAAGTACACACATTGACTTTGATGATTATGTTGAACATGAAGTTGATGCAGAACAACTGGAGCAACCTTCACCACATCTGGATGCGAGTCACAATGATGGATGGACAAGTTGTTTACAGCATGTCCATGTTGAGGAGTTCAAGGAGCCTGTGGGTCCCACCACACTGATGAATGCAGGAAAGACTCCCATGGATTTTATGAACCTGACATTCCCACCAGTTCTCTATGACCTGATTGCTGAGGAGACAAACAGGTACAGTGCCTGTAAGCAGGCAGAAGTGAACAAAGTGGACCATCGATGGACTCTGGTAACTGCGTGCAACATAAAAGCTTTACTTGGAATACGACTGTACATGTCAGTTATAAAGGCACCACACTACCGCATGTACTGGGGGAAGCACCATCTCTATGGACGTCTACCAATTCTCAAAGTACTGATTCAGGAGCAGTATGAGAAGATTATGTAGTATCTGGCATGCCAGTGATAGTATGCTAAATCCACCAAGAGGATCGCAAGAGCATGATAGTTACATCATCGTCGATCAGTCATCAACCATGTTATCAAGGCATGCAAGACTGAGTACAACCTACACCGAGAAGAGTCAATTGATGAGGCAATGGTGGGCTTTAGAGGATGACTGTCCTTCAAGCAATATATGCGATGCAAGCCACAACGGTATGGGATAAAAGTATGGGTCCTTGCAGATCCTCATAACGGTTATGTGTCCGACTTCCAGGTGCACACAGGAAAGGTTGCTGGTGCTGTGGAAGTGGGCCTTGCAGAGAGGGTTGTGAAAGACCTGACTAAGGATATTCATGGCAAAAGGCACCACGTATATTTTGACAATTACTTTACTTCGGTTTACCTGGCAAAAGAACTATTGAGTGTTGGCTTGTACTCATGTGGAACAATGCGGACCAACAGGATTGAATGGCCTTCAGAACTTAACAAATTATCAATGAAAAAGAAAGCTTATGGTTATTATGAACAATGACAGAACGGTTCACTTGTTGCCACAGTGTGGAAAGACAACCATCACGTTTTCTTGCTCTCAACAAACTATGACCCTACCTCACCAGCAACATCTGTGCCCAGGAGACAAAGAGATGGTGCTGTTGTATCAATTGCATGTCCGGACGTACTGCAGCAGTATAACACGCACATGAACGGAGTGAACATCGCTAACCAGCTTTGGGGGGGGCAGTACCAATGTGCCAGAAAATCAAAGTGGTGGATATACCTTTTCTGGGTTTTGTGGGACATGGCATTGGCAAATGCATTTACTTTGTTCCAAGAGAGTGTGAATCATGTTCAGCGATCGAAGACTGGATGAGTGATCAAGCACAGCCAACTGAATTTCCACATGCTCCTTTCTGAGAATCTGTTGGAAGGATATGCACATAGAAGACATACTTCCTCACTTTCAGTAATCGTGCAGAATCCAACTTGTGATGGACTACACTACCCGTGAAAGGAAAGAAGGGAAGGTGCAGAATTTGTTCACAGAAGAAAGTATGTGCCGAACCTTCATATACATGCAGCACATGCAAAGTACACCTCTGCGTTGCTTGTTTTCCTGAGTATCACCAGTACAGATAGAGGCTCAAACTGGCAACACAAGAAGACTTATGCCCAGTACTTCCTCAGCAGCTTCTCTGACTGTACATGATGGGGAGCTGCAGGACAAGGGAACAGACATAACAGATTGTGTGAGTTCGAGAGACCAGAGTGCTGCAACTGTGGGAGAGAGAGAGAGAGAGAGAGAGACCTGAGTGCTGTGACTGTTTGGTTGAACCAGATTCCTGGAGGGGGGCAACTTCAAGAGACCTTAGAGACCAGATTGTGCGACTTGGAGTGATGAGATGCACAGAGGTGGTAGGAGATGGATCATAAAGCAGGATGAGGAAATGGCAGAGGAGAGCAGCTTTGATGTCTTGCTAGGAAGGAAGGCTTCATGCTACATTGGATGACAAGGAGAAGAAAGCATGCATGATTACTTGTAAGAGGTCACCAATGTTGTTTCAGGGGGGATCATGTGTCTTCTACAGACAGGTCCTCCTGACAAAAGTATGCCACTAAGGTCTCAAAGTGTGGTGGTAAAGGTGACAATAGGAAAGTTCATTGTAGGGGGGCATGCAAACGGCACATTGACAACTGTAACTGCCCGGCAAATGAAGAACTGTTTGAAGGATCATCGGAAATGGGATACAAAGGGATGTAACACTGTGAAGACACCAAGGGTCATGTGCAGCAAGGCCTGTTGGCAGCTATAGCATTACATGATTCGGACAAAGGATCATCTGTACATGCAAAGGATGTTGTCTGACTGTTCTTTGATAGTTTGTGAGTGACTTAGGCCATCCATATGGGGTACAGAACAAGGCTACTGTGCAGTGACACAGATTGCATCATGTTGCGGGCCTTTTGGTGGTCAGAAGAAGGCTGATGTGCAGTGGGCATGGTTGTTCACAGCTGCAGGCTGAGATTGTTTGGAACAGAGTGAGTCAGACAATCTGGATGTCTGTGGGGTGGAGGGGGTTTGGCAGATGGAGCTTGAGTGGTGGAAATGTGGTTGCATGATGTGAGTTTTGATTGTCCTAAGAGTTGAATGGAACATCCGTAGCTAGGTGAAAGACACAGCAGCCTATGCAGTCTTTGGTGCTGTGCCAAATGAAAAAACAAAATGCGGAGCTAATGTGGACTGGTGACTGTGATAACAAGTGGTGATCCATATCTCACTCACCAGACCAATGGGGCAAACTGACAGAGATACTGGAGAGCACGACCTGTTCTGAGCACACCAGTTGGTGCATTGGCACGTGCGATGAACCTTTCTCCACTAACTCTTCCAGAACTGTTGTGGAGTGGATGATTTAGCGCCACATTTTTTATTTTCATTTGGATGCAGAGCCCCAAGACAAGCATGCTGGCCAGCCAGTGTTACGAAGCTGTATTATGAGTTGCCATGCTTGTGGGCAGATTAGGCCATCCATATGGGGTCCAGAACAAGGGTAATGCGCAGTGACACAGATTGCATCATGTTGTGGGCCTTTTGGTGGTGGGAAGAAGGGTGATGTGCAGTGGGCATGGTTGTTCACAGCTGCAGGCTGAGATTGTTTGGAACAGAGTGAGTCAGACACTCTGGATGTCTGTTTGTGGGGTGGACGGGTTTTGGTGGACGGAGCTTGAGTGGTGGACATGTGGTTGTGTGATGTGAGTTTTGATTGCCCTAAGAATTGAATGGAGCATCCGTGGCTAGGCAAAAGACACAGCAGCCTATGAAGTCTTTGGTGCTGTGCCAAACGAAAAAAAAACAAAATGCAGAGCTAATGTGCACTGGTGACTGTGATCCATATTTCACTCACCAGACCAATGGGGCAAACTGACAGAGGTTCTGGAGAGCATGACCTGTTCCAAGCACACCAGTTGGTGCACTGGCACGTGTGATGAACCTTTCTCCACTAACTATTCCAGCACTGTTGTGGAGTGGATGATTTAGCGCCACATTTTTTATTTTCATTTGGATGCAGAGCCCCATGACAAGCATGCTGGCCAGCCAGCATTGCGAAGCTGTATTATGAGTTGCCCTGCTTGTGGGCAGCTTAGGGCATCCATATGGGGTCCATAACAAGGGTTATGTGCTGTGACACAGATTGCATCATGTTGCAGGCCTTTTGGTGGCCGGAAGAAGGGTGATGTGCAGTGGGCATGGTTGTTCACAGCTGCAGGCTGAGATTGTTTGGAACAGAGTGAGTCAGACACTTTGGATGTCTGTTTGTGGGGCGAACAGGGTTTTGGTGGATGGAGCTTGAGT
The DNA here is from genome assembly GCA_016271365.2 of Neoceratodus forsteri. NCBI lineage: Eukaryota > Metazoa > Chordata > Ceratodontiformes > Ceratodontidae > Neoceratodus > Neoceratodus forsteri. The sequence goes on from CM028133.1 coordinate 562,920,341, forward strand.
GGTGGACATGTGGTTGCATGATGCGAGTTTTGCTTGCCCTAAAAATTGAATGGAACATCCGTGGCTAGGCAAAAGACACAGCTGCCTATGCAGTTTTTGACGCTGTGCCAAATGAAAAAAACAAAATGCAGAGTTAATGTGGACTGGTGACTGTGATCCATATCTCACTCACGAGACCAATGGGGCAAACTGACAGAAGTACTGGAGAGCACGACCTGTTCCAAGCACACCAGTTGGTGCATTAGCACATGCGATGAACCTTTCTCCACTAACTCTTCCAGCACTGTTGTGGAGTGGCAGATTTAGCTCCGCATTTTTTATTTTCATATGGATGCAGAGCCCCACGCACGCATGTTGACGTCTTGCTGTTCAATCTACGTTACGTAGCAGGCTTGTTCATTGCTGCGCATGTGCATTACTTCTGTCTTTTGGGCACATGCAGCTCATTCTCTGACAGCTGGATACACTCAGAATCACACTCATAAAGAACCTGACTTTTGGATTGCATGGCTATGTGAGTGGACCACAGGCACAAGCAACTACAACGTAGTCCTGCTTTCTAAAATCATACTGTGTGTAACCTGCAATGTCTTGCATACAAGAAACTGACAACACAACATAGGGTGTAATGGTCTTTATTATGAAAAAAGACAACAGACACTGGAAATGGAAATTGAGTTTATTAGGATCCAAGTTGGAAACATCGGCCAATAAGGAGCCTGTGCAGTCACATGCCTTGGGAATAGATGGCCTGTCATTTAATTAATTCCATGTTTTTGGTTTACCTCAATGGGGGGGGGGTTAGTAGGAAGCAGCTCCCAGATGTGTGCATCAACAAGTGATTTCAAATCTTGAGTACACTGAGGCAAAAAAGCCATGGGACACTGTAAGTCATGGAGTTATCAACTGCACAGAAGCCAAATTGCAGGTTAAACCCAAGTCAGGATATGGCAGCAGGCAAGCAAACACAAGGTACATGGGATGTACAATCCATGTTAGGGGAAAAGCAGGGGTAGTGAGGGACATGGGTGGAATATCATGGATGGATCATCTATGTTAATAATATCTCACATTTGGTTGCAGATGACAGGAGCAAGCATCTCAGCGTCTGGATATGTGGTCACTCCTTTGTTTACTGGGCTGCAGAAAGAGCCCAGCGGATCACAGGAGGGTAAAACTTGTGGTTAGGAAAAGACAGAGTGCAAGTTCATTGGATTGGAAGGCGAGGGATGCGGTGGGATTGACTGATTCCAGTGCTCCAGGAGAAACATGGTGGGCTTCATCCGAACATTCTGATTATTCATTTGGGAGGCAATGATCTGGCAACCTGCCCACTGCGGGAACTGAAGGGAACCATAAGGCAGATGCTGCATCAAATCAAGTGCTGGTGGCCCAGAGTCCATATTGTATGGTCCGACATTGTGCAGCGGTTGAAGTGCAGTGGAGCATGAGATGTGTGGGCCATCAAGAAAATCAGAAGACTACACAATGGGTTCATGTTGTCTATCATGGATACCATGGGCAGGTCAGTGATCTGGCATCCTGGCCTCAGTCTTCACAGGCCTGGAGTGTACCGGCCAGATGGTGTACACTTGACGGATAAGGGATTGAATGACTTTCTGAGGGACTTGAAGCATGGCGTGGTGGCGGCTACACATGGATGATTGAAAGTAAATTTATATTGAATAAATGCATGGCGGAGGCCATTTACTCAAGCTCTTGTTATGTGTGTATTTAGTTTGTTCACCCGTGCATGTGTGTGAGTGTGTGGACACAGCAGAAAAGAGGTTGGGACTACACCAGGTAAGAAAGTACGATTGTAGAACTCTCTTCAGTGCAGATCATCATGGGATGCCATCTGAAAAGGTATGAAAAATGTGATTGTGGTGATTGTAGTAATTTTGTTATTAACATTCTGTAGTCTGTATAATGTGACTTGTGGCTGCCATGCCTAATTTCCATGGGTGCTGCCGTGCACATATTTGTACATGTTGTGATGTTATGCCCACAAAGTGCGTAACACTGCTCATTATTACACGTGCATGTCGTGTGAGAGATGGTGCCACCGTGCAGCTCCTGATTTGTGGTGATGCTGTGTTGTTGAATGTCTTTGCATATGTTGATGGTGCATTATGTGCGTATGGTTGGATAAAAATGATAGAAAGACTAAATATATAGATATATATGTATACGTGTATACATGTGTGTCTATATGTGTATATAAAAATGTGTGTATGTGTGTATATACTGTATATGTATATATCTGAATGAGTGCCAAGTGAGCTTGGGGAATATAATGAGTGGTGGAGCATAGAGTTGCAGTGAGTAATGGTGCCCTGTGCTCACTTGACAAGAGTTCAGATCTATTCTGTATCACATACCTGTCAATAACGTAGTCCTTTTATACAATAGGACTGTTTTGTGTGTTTTTTTGGTTTGGTGATGAAATCACGGTGTGAAATTGGGAGTTTCACACTGCGCACTTTAGGAGGTATGCACACCTGTTTATGGTATGGTATGTATGGCTGACACTTGTCTGTCACGAGCCCAGAGTCACCTAAGCAGCTTGAATAAAATGCAGTTTTTTGTCATTTCAGCAAGTATAAAAAAAAGTTTGCTTCCCTTTCCAAAGTTGCTATGCAATCAGTTTTAATTTACTGAACAGCTTACCCGCTGACAATTTGTGTATCATGTATACTTTAGGATTTAATAATAACTGGCTTCCCCTTTTTCACATAGGGAAACCGTGGCATAATTTGCCATTATAAAGGAGTGTTTATAACGGCAAACATGTGCACGGTTTTCCTCGCTGTGCGCATGCACACACAGCAGCATGACCACTCACCGCTTCCATGTTGCCTGAACCAGCACTACCAGAAGAACTCTGCAGTAAGTTTTTATGTGATGTTTTTTTCTGCTGTACAGCAGCAACTGGGGTAGAAACTGTGGAATCCTGACAGAAAAAAAAGAGAAAAGGTTATTAAAACACAGCGATTCAAATCTGCAAACTGAAACTAAGCTGAACTGTGGCCACCCTGAAAGGAGTTAATTTTATATAATTGTTGAGGTGGAAAAGGGAAATCCAGCAATTATATAAAATAAAATATGGGTTTGGGTGTGTGTAAACTTGAATTTACACACACCGTCAGGGTTAGATGCTATGCATAAACCCCTCGAGCTTCGCTCTCGGGGGTTTATGTAGCATCAATCCCCTCGGGTGTGTGTAAATTCTTGTTACACACCCAGACCCATACTTTATTCTCTATTTTTGCATTTGTTTATGGCATGGTGTGTATGGTTGATATTTTGTCCACCAAGAACAATAAGCACTATACCTTAGCCAGTATAAAACAAAAAACAAATTGATTACAATTGATTGCATAGCACTGTTGGAAAGGTACTTTAGTGATGAACAGATTGTGTGCTGACATTTTGTGTGCATCATGTATAGTTCAGGAGTTATAAGCATTTGTTTATGGTATGGTGTGCATGGTTCAGATTCATGCCTCAAACCTCACCAAAGCACCTTGACTAAATGGTAAAACAATGTATTTTATACTATAGAAATAGCTGTATTTTCAACAACCAAATTATTAAAACTACATCTAATTTCTGCATGCTGAATTTGGTGTTGCTATGTCACATATTTTCCAACAAAAAAAGGCTTAAAGTGCATTTTTTTGTGTAAAAATTATTTTTTTTGCTGTTTCGACCAGCATAGAAAAAACAATAAATTATGTATTGTTAATTGCATACCATCATTTGAAAGGTAATTTTGTGCTGAACAAGTTTGCCACTCATACTTTGTGCCTAGCACACACGGTTCTGGAGCTATTAGCATTTGTTTACGACATGCTGATTATGGATTGATTTTGCTTAGAAAGCCCCAGGATTCACTGTTATCAGTATACAGGACACAAGTGCTGCAACTTAGGAGAGCTCCTGAGGAGGCAATGAGTTAAGGGCCACATCAGGGGTCAACTGTAACTTTTTTTTGCACTAGCCAGCCAGGCTAGTGAACCAGAGATTGAACTAGCCTGAAGAAGTTTGCAGTAGCCTGCAGTCAGTATGGTTAACAGTAATTTGTTAAACAAAAGGCAAATAAAATTGCATTTGTCCTGCCAACAATCTGGACACCTACCAACTGATTTTGCATTGTTCCTGTAACTGCAAACCACACATACACTATCTCAGCTTCTCTGACTGAAGAGTCAGTGGTTCTGTCACTGATGACTGAAATTAACTTTGTTCCCATAATTTTTTTCTTGCAGCACCATGTGTTCAACCTCAGTTACATAGTGGATAAAGTTGCTGAACTGATATCTAGACCTTTCATATCATCAAGGCTGCATAGCCACACAAAGTTTGTGAAAGGATGTCTTTTCTTAGTAATTGCATGGCATGTGCAAAACAGTTTACCCAGATGGTTAAGCATTGCTTCATTCATGTTCTTTAGCATTTTCTCTGCATTACTTGTCCCTGGAGTAGCAGTGCTGGCATTCTCCTTTTCCTTTGCCTTTACATGGGCTTCACTGATACTATGGGACTAGATAGTGTCAAGACAGAAGTTTATCGATACTGAAATGAAAATTATTGTTATTGCCTGCCTTATCCAACTGTATTTTGTGTTTGATACACAAGTGGCAGAAAGTACAGTTATGTAAGAACTTACCGTAACAGTAGATCTACGAGAGAGGCTCTTGCAGTAGGTAATTACATATAGGACTGAAGCCAGCAGGCGTCAGGACCCCATGGAAAAAGTTCTAGCTAGCAGTCTCTGGCAGGGGACCACCCTACATCAGCTGATCAGTGTCAGGCAACGTCCGTATAAAGGGGCAGTCCCCCATGCCCTCCATCCAGTTCTTTCCCGCCAAGCGCCAAAAAGGCAAGATGAGAGAGAAGTGTATATTTCCCCTTCCCGGAAAAGGAGCTGAAAAAGCTAAGGGGGATGGAGGGTGGGAAGGCATTACCTACTGCAAAAGCCTCTTTCGAAGATCTACTGTTATGGTAAGTTCTTACGTAACTGTACTATCTCATTTCGAGAGGGCTCTTGCAGTAGGTTACATATAGGACTGGGTCCCAAGCAGTCTGGAACAAGGAAAAGCACTCAGGAGGAGGAAAACTACCAACAAATAAACTTCTGGCTGTAAGGGTCTTAAGAAAGAAGACCTTGTGAAACAGCCAACCCAAAGCCTGCTCTATGGCAAGAGGCAATGTCCTAACTGTAATGTTTCATAAAGGTGTGGACGGCAGTCCAAGTTGCGGCTGTGCAGATGTCTGCTGCTGACACATTCTTGAAACAAGCTGCAGAGGTGGCTACCCCTCTGGTGGAGTGACCTCTGAACTGACCCAGCAGGGTCTTGTTGTACTTGTCATAACAGAAAGTGATACAATGAGCCAATCATTTCAACAGGCATTGCTTAGAAACAGCATCACCTTCCCTTTTGTGAGCAGAAGAGGCAAAAAGCTGATCAGACTTCCTGAGTTCCTTAGTCTGAGTGGTATAGTATCTCAGTATTCTGTGAACATCCAAAGTATGCAAGAGGTAGTCCCCTTGATTGGAGTGTTGTGCAAAGAAGGCAGGTAGCTTGATGGATTGATTCAGTACAGATTCTGCCACTACCTTAGGAAGGAATTTATGATTAGTGTGCAGAGTCTCTCGTTCCTTGTGGAAAATCAAATATGGGATTTTACATATCAAGGCCTGAAGCTCGGAAATCCTTTGAGCTGAAGTAATAGCCACTAGGAAGAGAGTCTTCCATGAGAGGAATTTCAAGTCTGCTGAGGCTGCTGGCTCAAAGGGAGGCAGGGTAGGCTTCTCGAGAATAAAGTTCAGATCCCAAGGAGGGGCAGGAATGGGGATGGGGGTCTCAAATGGAGAACCCCTCTAAAGTAGGTCTTAGAGACTTCCAACTGCGTGAAAGTCCTGTCCCGAAAAGGGACATGATAGGCAGAGATAGCCGCCATATTAACCTTCAAGGAGGAATGGCTTAGACCAAGTTCAAAGTGATGATGCATGTAGTCCAGGATTCTCCTGACAGGGCATGAGAATGGCCCAAAATCCTTGGAAGAGGCCCAAATCAAGAACCGCTTCCATTTCAAGGCATAGGTGGATCTAGTGGAAGGCTTTCTAGTCTCCTCCAGAATATCGGCCACAAGCGGAGAAACTCCAAATCAGGCCTGGGCTATGTCTGTAGGAGCCATGCATGCAACTGAAGGGATTTGAGACCTGGATGAATCAGGGTCCCCTGATCCTGGGTCAGCATACGCTGTGAAAGAGAAAGAGGAGGTTCCTCTGAAAATTGTTGCAGAAGAGAGAACCAAACTTGCCTGGGCCAGAATGGAGTGATGAGGATTATCCGAGCTCCTTCTGAGCTGAGTTTGTGTAAGACCCTCGGAATCAAGGGACTCGGTGGGAAGGCATAGATGAATCTGCCCTTCCAGTCGAGAGACAGAGCGTTCTGCCAAAAATTGCCTCACCCTGGAGCAAGCGAGAAGAAGGTGGAAAGCTTTGTGCTTTGAGAGGACATGAACAGGTCTACCTGAGGGGTTTCCCAGTGCAGGAAGATGTCTGCAATCCTTGATCCAGTTCCCATTCATGGGTCTTTGCTGAGGACTGGCTGAGGTGGTCCACCAGCATGTTTTCGACTCCCGGAACATGAACTGCCATCAGGTGAAGGCTGTGCTGAACAGCCCAGTTCCAAACTCTCATTGCTTCCCTACACAGAGGATAGGAACACATTCCTCCCTGCTTGTTGATGTATGAGACTATGCACATGTTGTCCATCTGTATGGTCAGATGACCAGGAAGGACATAAGAGTTTAGAGCCTAGAGAGCACACAGAATGGCTCTGAGCTCAAGCACATTTATATGAAGAGTCTGCTCGAGTCTGGACCAGGAGCCCTGAGTTCTGTGACACCCTAGATGGGCTCCCCAGCCTTCCTCTGAGGCATCTGTTGTTAGTGTTTGGGATGAGGGTTCGAAGCAGAAGGGAACTCCCCAGCAAAGGTTCTCTTGAACCATCCACCATTACAGGTCCCGGACCATGGGACCAGAGACCAGAACTTCTTGGTCTAGGTTATCCAATGTCTGGTCCCACTGAGACCAAAGCGTCCATTGAGAAATTCTCATATGAGACCGAGCACAAGGGACTGTCAGAATAACTGCCACCATGAGCCTGAGAAGGCAAAGGACTGACCTGGTGCTAACCCTTCTGTGACTGGACAACAAACTTGCATGAGTCTGGAGGGTGTCCACTCTGTCTGGAGGCAGAAAGGCCTTGCCAACGGTTGTGTCCAGGATCACCCCATAAACTGGAGCCTTTGGCAAGGGACCAGATGGGACTTGACCTGGTTGACGGTGATACTCTGGCTGGTGAAAACCTGCAGGGTAAGGGAAAGGGAGTGCAGAAGTTCCTCCCTGGAAGGGGCTGCCAGGAGCCAATCATCCAGATATGGGAATACCTGCACCCCCCCGGGTATGCAGGTGGGCCGGCACCACAGACAGACATTTGGTGAACACTCGGGAGGCTGAGGAAAGACCAAATGGGAGGGCCCTGAATTGGTAGTGATCCCCATGGAACAAAAAAATGAAGGAATTCATGGTGGGAAGGGTGGATGGGGATATGCAGATAGGCATCCTGCATATCCAGCATGCACAGCCACTGTCCCTGCCAAAGGAGCAGCAGAAGACTGTACAGGGAGAGCATTCTGAAATGCTTGTATTCCACAAACATGTTCAGGGAGCTGAGGTCTAAAATAGGCCTCATGTCTCCTGTTTTCTTTGGAACTAGGAAGAAATGTGAATAGTAACCTGTCCCTAAAGGTGGGTGGGGACAGGCTCTATCACCACCTTCGAGAGAAGGGAGGAAATTTCTTCTAGGACCAGAGAAAGATGTTCCAGGGAGTAAGACTACCTGGGGGGTTGTTTTCTGGGTGGTTTCTAGAGAAACATGATTGAGTGTCCTGCTGCTATCAGTTGGAGCACCTAAGCATCTGATGTAATCTTCTCCCAACCCATTAGATGGAAGGAGAACCTCCCTTCCTCCTATTGGTTCCTTTGGGAGGTCCAGAGGCTCTGGGAAAGTAAAGGAGTCGGGAGGTGTGAGGCAATGTCGTGGCTGAAGCTCCCGCCAATTTTTTGGACAGTGGGGGCTTGGCAGCCGGAGTTGCCCAACGTTTGTTGGCCCGCTTGCCCTGAGGCTTCGCTTTAGGCTGAGAACATCTGCAAAGGGCAACATTGTCCCTGGGGAGGCCTGTACAAAGAATCAACAGACTTAAGTGCAGTGCCCTTCTCTTGAAGGTCGGTGATGATGTCCTTGACATCTCCACTGAACAGCACAGAACCCCTGAAGGGTGCATCCTGGATAGAGGATTGCACCTCTGGGACCAATCCTGACACCCAGAGCCAGGCATGATGATGAAGACCTATGGTGAATGCCGAGCTCTGACCTGCTGTGTCCACTGCATCGTAGGTGGCATGGAGCATGTGCCGACTGGCCAAATGAGCAGAATGGAGGTGATCAGCCACTTCCTGCTTTGTCTGAGAATCAGAAAGAGAGTCCATTTGGATTCCACCTGACTCAGAATAGTCTTCTGGTAGTCCCCCATATGTGCAACATAGTTCAGGGCCCTGATCCACAGAGTGGAGGAAGCATATGCCTTCTTCCCATACTAGTCCAGAAGACTGGATTCCTTGTCAGGCAGAGACAAGCTGAGATGTTTTGGGTTTGCCGACCAGCTGTGAGCTGCACTAATCATGACCGAGTAGACCTTTGGGTGTGTGTTCTAGGAATTCACACCCTCAGTAGCCTGGTATAGCCTATCTGCCTTCCTCGGATGGGGGGGGCTAATGCAGACTGTTGTTTCCAAATTTTAGAAACAAAGTCAGTGTAAGGCTCAATCCGGGGTGGAATCAATATCGGAGCAGTTTTGGGCAGATCCAGATGGGTAGCGAGCTTCTTCCACAGTGGATCTGGCTCCAGAGAATGCCACTGGTGGACTTCCTGGATTTTCTCAGCAACTCTAGAAAGGAAGGATCTTTCAGAGGAGACTTCAGAGGAGTCCTGGGCCTGGGACAGTCTGGAGTGTATAGCTCGTCATCAGGATTGGAGCACCCCTCGGTATCTGAGTCACAGGTCTCTGACGAAGAGGATGAAGACCCCTCCTGGTGTGGGGGAGGAACTGACCCCTTGGGCAACCCTCGGTGAAGCGTGTCCTCCATGGCACTGGCACCCAAGGGCTCACCTCTGGTGTCAGGTAAGGGAGAGGGAGTCTCTCATCTCTGGTGACGGGGATCCGGTACTGGGTCTGGTGTTGGTGGATGGCTCTTCACCTCCCCGGTGAACTGAGACTTGGACTCAGCCTAACAGGCAGCCAGAGTCTCCTTTGAGTCCACCAGTGGCTGGGGGGGACAGTGGAGAAGGAGGAGGAGGGGGGATACGGATACTGAGGGTATCCGTAGGGTGAGTATCCAGAGCATGACAGTGAGAATCCCAGCATCAGGTATTGAGGCATTGGGTACTGAAGCATCAGGTAGACCGGCACTGGGTACTGCAATGCAGGATACTACAGTCCAGGGTAGGACGGAGTCGGATAGGATGGAGTCGGATACCCAGGAACCAGGGGCTCTGTCAGAGCAGATGGCCCTAGAAGAGGCCCAGCGGGTGGGCTAGGAACAGGTAGCCCTGCGGGCATTGGGTCCAGCATTGGGACGGCATGCAGTAATGGGATGTCACCCAGCATTGGGTAGGCTAGCATCAGGAGATCCGGCATCCGAAGGTCTGGTGTCAAGGGATTCTGTCCTGTGGGAGGAAGACCTGATGGGAGCATACCAGCATCCTCTGTGTTGCCTGAGAAAGGAGAACTAAAATCCCTGGGGTCCAACAGGGGAGATGCTGGAGCCTCAGGTGTCAGCTGTGAGCCAGGGTTGGCAGACTGGTCGATAGGGTACGGCATCGACTCTAACACCATGCAAGCGTCAGCGGGGCTGACGTTCGCTTTACCGGCAGGGATCAGGCAGACATCGGAGGAGCCAGTGTCTCGACTTGTCAGATCCGATGGGTCCGGCGAAGGCCGCATGGAAGGAGCAGCCTTGTGGGTGTCTTTGGGACAGTACGCTCCCTGAATGGGCCAGTGTCTTACCAGCTCCTGTCCGGTGGCCGGTGGCACTAGCATCCAAATCACCAGACCTGCTCGACCGAGGGTTTGACCATGGCAGCCTTCCCAGGAGCGGTAGCCTCCTCTGACCCAGAGGCTTCTGAGGGGTCCAAGCATGAGCCCAGTGGGAGGGCCACTGCCACCTTGGACACCTCCAAGACTGCCATTGAAGGTCAGTCCCCTGGAGGGGGACATTACCTGTAGCAAGGTGAGGAGTCCCAGTGCTTCTCCTTCTTCTTGCGGTGACCCTCAGGGGAAGTTGAGGCCTGCCTGAGCTTCTTCAGCTTCTTTTCCATGGAAGACATCTTTTTCTTTAAAATGTGGGCCTCCAGGGACTGCTGCCTCTGTTTGCAGGTGGCGGCATTGAATTGTTGGCAGTGCTGGCACTTCTCAATGGGGTGATCTGGGACTAGACAGAAGAGGCACTGGGAATGATCATCCTTATACAGGAGCTGGGCACTGCACGAGTCACACTTGTTTTCATGGGAATCAAAGGGAGTAGGGGACACATACCGCAATCTGGAAGAAATGAACGAGACATGAAAAATTAGGTAAATAAAACCGATGACAGACTGATGAAGCAGTAAGAACTTAACCGTGAGGCACTTCCACAAGCTACGGAAAGAACTGAAGGTGGGCGTGAGGGACCATCCCTTTATACCGACATCACTTGATGCCGGGTCACTTGACATGGGATGGTCCCCCACCAGAGTGCTAGCTAGAAATTTTTTCGTGAGTTCCTGATGCCTGCCGACTTCAGTCCTATATGTAATTACCTACTGCAAGAGCCCTCTCGAAGTAAGATCATCAGATCTTTTGCACCATCATACCCCAACCAGTCATATTTTTCTAGCCAACATTGCCGGAACAGACGGCTTCGCTTTATCTTTTCATACTTATGATCTTCTGTTTGTCTTCATCAGCATTCTTTCTATTAATGTCAGCTGGGTTACTGACTTTTTTAATATATTTCCACATTTTCAGATTTGTAGTTAATAAAGTTGTGTAGTGAAAAGTGTGTGTCTTTTTCTTCTCTTTTTCCACCCTGGCCACAGACCCCAGAAATGCTTGATTGTCCCAGTTCTATTAGTATAAAAAATGAGAGCAGCAGCTGCTGCAGACTTGGGAGAGAAATAAACAACACAGTGACAAAGGCAATAAAAATGTGAAAACTAATTTGAAAAAGTTGGTCTAAAACATGAGAATATAGGAAAATCAAAAAGGAACCCATTACAGCTTATAAAGGTGTAAAAACAGTTTCCTATCATGGCAGAAAATGGCCATACTTAAAATTCAGAGTTGAAAAGATTATGTTGATTTAGTGCTAATGGTCTTAATGGCCATACTTTACACCTCCTAGGCAGACTGGTTTTAGATACAAAGACCTGCGACTAGTGACATCAGAACTTTTTTTGTAACCTGGACATGCATGCAACAGTGAATGATTTGATACAATCTGTTTTAATACTATCTGAACACTCAAAATGGACCCAAAACTGGACTACATTTAATCAAATCCAGATGACCAGATAAAAACCCTGAAAACCGGATTATTCAGTCTACAGCTGGATAGATGGCAACCCTAGAACTGTGCTGCTCCTGGACATAGTCAGAAATCTGCTTGCCACGAGTACTAAGCTAAACAAGGAAAGGAAAAGGAGAAAGGATCTTTGCCAACGAAAAATAAAAACAGTAGTTAGCATACAATGAAACAGTTTGTAAATGCACTACACACAGACCTGTTTTTTTTTTCATTTCACTAATGCTAAGGTAGCACATAGTTAAACCTCCATGATAAGGACCTGGCTTTAAATTAAATAACAGTTATATTTATGTATTTATTTGTTTATTTATTTGATAACCGGGTTGAAAATGGAACTGCAGCTTTCCACAGGAGGAATTGCACTAGACCAGCTGGGCAAGTAACAGACATTCTGCACTAGCCCACAGCAATCTGTACTAGTACCTGGGCTAGTAAATGAATGTTAAGGTCGACCCCTGAGCCACATCAACCATCTGGCCGAGAAACTCAACCAAAAGTTAAGTCTATTATATCGCCTGAGCCCTTTCCTCACTCATGAATCCAAACTCAAGGTTTCCACTGGTACACTCCTTCCAACCTTGCTATATGGGACCCCTTTACTACATTCTGTAAGAAGCTGTGAAAAGTAACGGCTAAAAACACTGTATCACCAGTAAGGCACTTCACCGCAAGGGTGTGACCACTGGAGCATCACTGCAAACTATTATTATCTCTAAGGTGGTCTTCTCTTGAGGGCAGATTATCATAACCTTCATTGTGCCTTGCTTTTAAGCTTCAGCAAAATGGCACCCCTCCTAGTCTAATTAACACATTAGCTCCCAAAAAGAATATGAGAACACTAAAATCCTCTGGCCGACAGCTTCTCCAAGTCCCCAGTGTAAAAACTTCCCTAGGACTGTGGTCCTACACTGCCTTCATCCCTCCCATCTGGAATGGTCTCCCTAGCAGTCTCAAGGAATGTACCTGCCTTGGGGGCTTCAAGAAGGGTCTTAAGGCCCTCCTGTTGAACTGAGCCTCTGCACCTGCTACTTCTGAGAGCCAGCCGACTCCCTACTGCCAATCTAACCTCATTGGGACATCAATCTGACTATGACTGTCTCGTGTATATTAGTACATCTTCACCTGTTGATGTTGATTGGAATTAATCTACCACTGTAGCTTTGACTGGGTCAGTATGTCTATATTGACTGTAAATTATGAAATGACATGTATGTATTTTGTTATGTTTATAGATGTATGTAATTAATTCCAGGCCAGCCCTGAAAAAAGGATGGTTTTGGTCTCAGTGGGCCTACCCGGTCACCAAAATTTAAATAAATAAACATTGAAAACTGTGTTGTTGGTCCATGAGCAAGTTATGCCCATTTAGGTGGGCAATCAACTGATGGAGAACACATTTCTCCAGCAGTTTACTAAGATTGGGCTCTAGTTTATCATAACTAGCTTATTTCCCCACTTATATACTGGAATCACTACAGATTCCTTCCATATTGTTGCAACAAGTTCCTGCTGTAGGGATAAATTAAACAAAATACCGTAGTTACTGGACCTTATATCTGCATTGCTAATAATTTCTTCATCCGCACCCCCACTCCTGCCTTCCTTCAAATCCAGTAATAGTTTTAAAACCTCCTTTTCTTCTATTCTTTCAAATGAAAAAGAAGGTACTTCACCATCTGGAAGTACTAGTTTCCGGGTAGTGATGCTCACGTCTTCTTACTCTATCTCAGCACTCCTAGCGCTTATTATGTTTGAGATAAAAACGTTATTAAAACAGTCATCCACAGCCACATTGCCTTGGATCAGTTTTTCAACATGTTTTATACTTGTAATGCTTCTGTCATCCTGCGGACTGTAAAAATGTCTAAAGGACTGACAGAATTTCCTTGGATCATTTTTTTTTTCATTTTTGCTTGCAGTTTTTCTTCCTTGCCCTGGTCGGCCCTCCTCCTCTTCCTCCTTTTTTCTTCTGGTCACCATCCATCCATCCAGACCCAACATCCAATTTCAGGCTCTCACCTCCTACCCCCACAGCTTAACCCCCTGGCAGGGAGCCCCCAACTCGACCCACCAGGTCCAGATCCAGTACTGGGTGATGTCCTCTCAGAGGTGGGGCCTATGGCAGATGGCCATCAAGCTGCTCAACTGAACTGCATTTTCTGTGTTGAGGGGAGCGTGCAATGCCAACAGTGGGTGTGCCACATGTGCATCTGCATGCAGCACACCCATCGGCTGTTCCACCTCTGTGCACCTACTGTACAGGACCTGGCTTGCCAACACCTAGCCTCCGCTATGTGTCAGGCTAATGCTGGTCTCTTTTCCCCACCCTCCCCAGGAGAGGAGAGCTGTCCTCTGGATGCTTGATCCTCTCCCACCCCAGCTGGCCCTTGACACCCACTCGCAACATGAACACGGGTCACCGGCATGGCAGGAGGTAAGGCATCGCTGCCTCAGCCCTCCATGCCACTGGGCTAGCATTTCCTTGGATCTTTTATATTTTACAACTGGGCTTGTTGGAAATAGCTTGATTTTGCCTCAGCTATATCTTTTTCTACTTTACTCCTGAGTATTTTATACTGTTTTAAGCTGTCATTTTCCTTACTTTTCAAGTACTGTTTCCTTATTGCTTCCCAGGATTTAATTAAGTCCTTTAGACCCTTATTCAGCCATGGTGTGAATTTCCCTTTTACCCTCCATTTGGCAAGCAGAGTATGTGTGTTAAATAGCTGCTTTATATAACCATTAAACTGCTCCACCTTTTTGCTCAAGTCAGCTGAAGTCAATACCATTCACCAATCTATTTTTTCTAAATCTCTTTTGTATGCCTCCACATTTGACCTATTTATACGTCTTTTGTTTATAAACCAAGGGGGAAGTGATTGTTTTTGCATTTTTCACATACAAAAAAATGGACAATGGTCTGATATTGAATCAGAAAGAGCATTGGTACTTAAAATATGACTAGGTTGGTTAGTTATGAACCAGTCAATTATAAACTACCAACAAGGCATATGTTCACAGTTGGTTAGTGAATGTAATTATAAAAAAGCTTTACATATAAACTACAATATCAGGAAATATAAATGTATATAGACGTCCATTTTGTGGATGTTGGGGAGAAGCATTGAGTATATAAAATGTACAGGTTTTCATTTATATATCCCTTCTCTTGAGAGACATTTTCTTTAGGACTGTGGGATGAATGAACTATGCAGTACAATGATTACAAATGTCAGGCATCTATTCTAAAAAACAAAACAGATTTAAAGCAGGACATTATTATATCAGATGCTCAGGTATAACGGATCTATACCTTGAGGGCTTGCTATAGCCCAGGTGTGAATGATTGCTTTGAACTTGTGCACTTTCTGTATGATTTCTATAGACAATCTTTATTTCCAGTGTATGAAGATGGCATACTTTGTAATAGATGTGTTTCTTTATTGTATTATAACTAAATGAGCACCTGATATAAGGATGTCCTGCTTTTTATTGTTTTTTAGAATACATGTCTGATGATTGTGTGAACATTTCCTTTTGCTCTTTTAGGCATAGATTGAAAGAGTATCTCTTTTCTGAGTGCAAATGTAAATGTTTTGAATGATGATGCTATGACATATGTATATGTATTGGTATGTGTGTATTTCCTTTTCGTTATTTGTATTTGTTAGATGTATGTATTTATATATTGTACTTATTTGTTGTTTGTACACTGATCACCTATGAAAATGGGTAAATTTTGGCCCATGGTCCTATCAGTATAAATAAATAAAACGAAACAAACAAACAAACATTTTTATTTTGTAACACAGAGTTCATTGGATCCACAGTGCTAGAAAAACATCTCTGAAGAGAAGGAATATATATGAATAAACACCTGAACATGTTATATCCTCAGTGCTTCATTCCAACATGTGCAAAATGGACTTCAATATAAATTTGCTTTTCCTGATATTGTGGTTTATAAGTAAAATATTTTTTTAATAATTACATGTACTAATCAAATGTTGAAAATATGTCTTATAAGTAGCTAGTACCAGGTTTGATGTTATAACTGTCATTACCTTTACTGCCAGTTGTAATTTCATGAGCCTCCTCATATCCTGAGGATGTGTCATAATAGCAACACACTGCTAATGTCTCTTTCATATACTGTACAACAGTGTATGCTATATTACATGTAATATGACAAATTTTAAATAGAACCTTTAACAACAAAACACTGCATTAATTCCTGATATCATGAACATTGACTAAAATCATATTGCAGCCATATTGACTCTGGCAAGAGTTTGTTTTAGCAAGACGCATCTGTGATCTACTGGAGAAAATGGTGATGGTTTGCTTGTGGGAGGAGGAGGAGTCATTTGAATGGAAAGACAACTTGTATGACAGGAACAGTATTATAAATTGGGGAAAATAAAATGACAGGAAAACAAAATTGAATCATTACTAAAATGATTCAACTGATGAGGAGAAAGTGATAGACAAAACACATTTTTATTCTTTAATCATCCTCATCAAGGAAGCAGCCCTCACAGTCTTCCAGACTAGAGTTGTTCCCAAATGGGAATTCTTTCTCCATCTGTGCTTCATTGACCTCAGTGCTAGGCAATTTTCCAGTGCAGGTAGCCTCAGGCTTTTCTGGTTCATCTTCATCACTACTGACAGTATCATGTAGTAGAAATGTACACATGACTGTGTTACACAGAATGTACCTCAGATTCATCTTAATTAATGCCAGCAAGCTAACATTTTAAGGTGACAGATTTGTATGCCTGTCACGTATAATTGCACCAGAAGAACTAAATACATGCCCCATGCTGACATTCAAGGGTGGACAGCTCAGGTATTTGATGGCTACTGAGGTCAGTGCAGGCCAGTCAGTAACCTTGCTACCCCAGTATTACAAGGGCTCTTCTGAGATGGCAAGGTGTCTCGTGTCCACCACATACGCATACACCATATCTTATGCTGCACACAATCCTACTAACTCATCATCAGTCTCATCCTCCGCTGTTTCCTCAATGTCTTCAATATCCACCTGGTACTAAATATCCCAAAGTGAATATGCTGGGATTTTATGTTGTACCTTGCATGTTTTTTCATCCCATTTACCATGTGAGGGGATAGTAACACCCAGTGTACCCAGTAACACCAAGAGATTCATGCTGTGCCATAGATAACTGTGACTTTAGCATCTGTGCCCCATGTACACATCTTGTTAATAGATCAGTTAAACTTTGGACCTGATCATGCCCACCTTCAAGTATTGATGGCAGGCCATGTGTATACCATGGATCAAGCAAGGTGGCATTCCCAAAATCAGCAGACTGCAGAATGGCACAAATATGTGTATTGCAGTCCAAGACATGGGGCATGTGCTCCATTAAGATACAGCTTCCAGTATTGCCACCTGTCTCCAAACCTTGCAGTACTGTACATTCAACAGAATCTGACTCAACACATGTAGAAGTGGGAGGCCTAACCAATGGGTTGCATTTTGGAATGGCCTTAGATTCATGATCAGACCATCCATTAGTCACTACTGGTCTGTTGTCAGAGACATGGATACTCCAGCATAGTCACAATTTTGAGGCAACAGCAGATATTCAGATATGGCATGGAGTCATTATGTCATGGATGAAACAGCGTGGCAAACAATTGCCACAACCAAAACAGAGTACGCTGTAACAACATCCAATAAAAGGATGGAAATACAGAAAATGTGCAATCCCCGTTAAAATAAATGGGACTTTATTGTTTTTGCAGGGGCTACGCCCCCTGCACACCATCAGCATGGGGGGGCTTCACCTCATAACCCCCCCGACTTTAAGTAAACAAATCCTGGGGTTGTGGACTCTGGGTCTGGGATGAAACCCAGAAAGGGGAACTTTTTTTAAAATGCAGCCCAGTGGCACAGAGGGTTGAGGTGCTGGATGCTCACCTTGTGCCTTGCCAGTGACCTGAGTTTGGGAGCAAGCTCAGGCCTTTGGGGGTCAGCAAGGGGGAGGGAGAGAGATGGATTGAGCTGCTGGCTGGCAGCTCTCCTCTCCTCTCTGGTAGAAGGATGTGGGGGTTCCCTGGCACTTGACTGCAACCCAGTGGAGACTAGGTACCATGCCATGGGGGAAACCTGGCATTAGGCTAGGGGGGCACAATGAGCCATCACCAGAGCCACAGTGTGCATGCACACTTCCATGCTGATGTGCATCCATATTGTGGGGCCTCAGGTATTGGGGAAAAAAACAGGAAAACCGATGGGAGCCATGGCAGGATGAAGTCCCTGGGCCAACTCTGGGGTCCACTGGGACATGCAAGATGTTACAAGTTTCTGAATGTTCCCGTAGGTTGACTGATGAGCAGCTGGGGCCTGCTGAGGAGCATAAATACTGATATATAAAAAACAAAGTTGCAGCACAAGGAGAACTGAGAGGAACTGAACCACAGTCCCAGGTCTCTGTTATTGCTGGGTGCTGCTGCCTTAGCCACTCCACAATGGGAATGGCTTGGCCAGACCCAGCAGTACAGCCATCTTCATCCCTTCCTCTTCTTCCCGATCAGTGACAGAGGTAATGGTAATTCCCTACCACTGTTATACTTCTGTCACTGGAAATGTTTCTGTATTCTGCACTGCACAGTTTTTGTACTGCTCTTTTTCAAGCTCTGTCGTGAACCAGTACCTTCAGATATAGTCTTGGAGTGCTTGTTCAAGTTATCGATCACGTACAGTGTTGAATTCCATCTGGTGATGACTTCCAGCTTTATGCAGTGCTGAAACAAGTTATTCTGGATCTGCAAGTGCCTTATTTGGTCAGGAGCTTTCCCAGAATGGGCAAAGTGGGCACAAATGTGACCAGGCACAGTCATGATGGACTTGATATCAGAATATGATAGAATCCCCTGCACAATGAGATTAATACAGTGTGCCAGGCATGGCACCCTGAGAAGCCCACCATCACTGATACATTTCACTACATTCGAGCCATTACTGCTTGCAATGAAATCCACTTTCAGCGCATGGGGGTGCATCAACTCATCGGCCTTGGTCAGGAGCAATTCTAGCATTTTCTGATCCACGTGTGAACCAGATACTCTCATTGCCAGTGTGGCATGCTGGCAAATTCCAGGAGTGTTTCTACCACTGCAGTTTGGCTTAGTACACTTTTTTCCACATCCAGAGTCCACTCTACCGTAGGTACCTGTGCTCAGTGGTCTGTAATGCACAGATAGGAGCTATCAGCTGTTTGTCCATTGTCACACATAACCATACTAAAATGTATGTATGGGGATGCTGAACACAGCAGGGCATGTATTACCATGCTTGACACAGTCCCATGAATTTCTCTAGTGGTACGGGTGGAGAAGTAGATTCATAATGAGGTGTGCCATTTGGAACAGGTACACACCATCATCCTTTTGAATCCAACATTCTACACAGAAGAAAATGGTAATAAGATAACTGCCAAAATTTCAGCAGTTTCTGCATTCAGTTCCCATGCAACAGCATGATTTTGTGGGTATTTTGTATTACACTCAAATATGCTATGCAGTGTAGGCTGCACCTTTTTGACTGTTGGGCTACAAAACTGCTGGTCTCTGTATGGCAGCATGGCTGCAGGGGGTCGCATTTGACTTAATGGGATTCATGGGTGCTGCTTAGACTAAAGCAATGATTCATGGTGTCATCTGGACTGGTGATGATGTGCTTTTGGTGCCTCTGGCTGGTTATTATTCAACCCAACACTGCTATTATGGCCACTGCTTGGCAATCTCACAGACTCCTGTTATTTATTTATTTATTTATTTATTTTTGATGATCAGATATGATGCACCTGATGTAAATATGCCTATTTTCATCACAACATGGCAGAGTTACAATAGCTGTCACAAGCAAAAGAACTACAGAAAACATGAAATGACAAAATAACAACAAGCAGGAACATTCAACAAGGGATTACAGTTGAAAAGAATTTACACTAACATTTAGAATAAAGTAGTGCTATAAGGGCAGAGCAAACATCAAAATGGCATTAGAGAAAAACAATGCACAGTATAAATTCAGAAACTCTGAAAACTGTACAAGTATAACTTGCTTAAACATTTGCAGCAACGTAAAATTATTCAGCAATAGGAATTAAAGTGTTTTTCCTGTTGCTACCTGCAGGTTGAGTGTGGGGCATTAGGGTTGGGAACCCTAATGCCATATTTCACTACTTTTGTTGGTTTAACCCTAACTAGTGCATTATCAAAGTTTTTTGCAATGAATTATAGGGGTGCGGTAGCACCCCTATAGTTAGGGTTGAGAAGTCTGTTCAATGTTAAACCCCTAACTTTGCACATTAATATCCTTAGCTCAATTTGATGAAATTAGCTGGAATTTTGTATATGTTGTCTAGGAATCAATTTCTTGATCTGTGGAAATTTTTTTGATGGCAGCTTGTACCTTTTCTGAGATTCGCATGTGTCATTTTTTTGTAAATGTCTAACTTTTTTCCTATACTTAACATGGATTGTTTTGCTCTCCCCTACAGCCCACATGGAATAGAATTTTTCCCCAAACCTTCAGGTGACATGTGTCATGTCCCAATGTAGTGCCTTTGACAGGTTTAGTGAAATAAATATTAAAGGGTTCCTGAGTTATAAGGTTTTAAAATTTACTGTTTTCTGACCTGTGCATGCGCAGTAGGGTTTTTCAGATAATGTTCTGCTGTGAAAGTAAACATTTGATGCCACAAATGCTGACTTTCACTTTCACGCCTCTTAATTGGCAGGGCACCAAACTTTTTTTGTGCCATGCCAACTGCCATTGAGTTGATTTTTTCCACGAAGTAACAAATGTGGAAAATAGATAAAAATGCTGGATTTCAAAAAAACAAACATCAGAGCCTAACTAAACAGGACCCGTCTAGCTAGATTCTGATGTTTGTTTTTTAGTATGCTACCCACAAATATCTTTTCTGGGCACTGAAATTCCTGGGTGCCCAGCTTAGCAGGAGGAGCACTTCCCCTGTTAAGAATAGTGTGACTTTCTTGACTTCTGCAGCCACAGCTGGGATTGCTGTTGTGGGCTGCAGTGAGAACCATGAGACACCATTTTAGTGGTGCCCCCCCACTCACACATGCACACATCACTGCCATCACTGCCATCCCAATCTCCATCCGTGCAGGTAATGTTGCCCTGTTGTCTAGTGGCACCCCCCCACCCTCCAATAAACTGCTGGATTAACACTCCCTATTTGTACTGAATTTGTGTTCTCTTTTCTTGCTCATTCTTCCCATGATTGGTCCTACAGTAATTTAAATTACGATTTCCAGAAAATGCCTAAAGCAGAAATCTTAAAAGATGTGCTGTTACCAAAACCAATCTCAGTTTGGTCATGTTCAAGCAGAGATACAAGTATTTTTAAAAATTGTAAGTCGAGAAGCACATTTATTTAAATGTAAGAGCAAAAGAAGAAAAGCAGCAGACAACCAGTCTTTTATACAACACAGGTACTTACTGACAGACTTTTAAAATGGCAGCCATTACTGTAAGCATAAAAAAAAGAACCTTCTTATTTATAGCAGTGGGACATAAGTTTATCCTTAAATTTATCTTATTGTCAGTTTAAAAAAGAGTCAGATGTCACCAGGACCATAGATGCAATGGTCTAATTACAGCATATCCCACTAATTAAATCTTTGGCAGCAGGACTTGTGTGCTTAATTAAAGACAGTATGAGTATGCAATTGTGTGGTCAAAGATTTAATCAACTTCATCAAAAATCATACATTGCATAGACAGACAGATATGTCTGCACAGTTATAACCAGTATCTTTGTGTTAGGGGGCGGGGTGGCTATAGCCCTCTTTCATGTGATATAGAACTGTATGGATTCCTGTGACCTTGGAAATAGAAAACTAAAAATAATGGTAGAAGGCACTTACTATGAAAGCTGCACACACAAATCTTGTTATATATATTTTAAAGGTTTTGCTTGGGTGGTTTTCTCATTAACTTGTTTGGCAAAGAGTGTTTTATTTACAAATCATTGGCAGCCATTCTCAAAGAGATACGCATGGTGCAAGGTGCTTGCATCAAACAAGAATGACACATGTAGCACCTTGCACCAACAGTTTCACCCTGAGGGATTCTTAACAGCAGCCTGTGACAAACACGGGCTGCTTGCACCAAAGGGGACATGCACCACCCTTGCAACCTACATCTGGCTGCAACAGGTTCCAAGGTGGGGTATGTGCCAGGATGAGGCTGCCAAATCTCCTTAACTGGGATTTTTTAAAGCCCTGCCGAGGCCACAGGACAGGGCACAAGTTACACCTTCCTTGAGGTGACATAAGTGGTTTGCGCCACCAGGACTGTGTGGGAATGGAACTACCAGGGGCATTTCAGTGGTAGCAGTGTGGCAGAGATGTGTTGTGGAGGAAAGCTGTGTCGGTGGAAATGGGTACTAGCACAGCGGGGTGAGTGCACAGCACATTGTGACAGTTAAGTACCCCTATGCACACATACTGTACTGTGGTACAGTATGTGGACATGGTTGCATGTAAATGTCAAAATGTGTCCTACATGCACCCCACTGGGTGCCAGTACCCATTTCAACTGGCACAGCATCCTCCAAACTACATCTCTGCCCCCCATCCATGCTGCCCCAGAGTCCTTCCTGGCAATAGGCCCCATACTCCTGTGATAAACTATCACATCAAGTGTACCTGTGTTACCTTTCAACAGCAGGAATATGTGGTTGGAAAGTCCCCAGGTGTAAATGGGACCAGCATGTCCAGAATTTTGTACCTGTATTGCAGTCCACAGTGTCTTCATATATCCTCCCCCTCCATCCTGGCCTCAGTAGAGTTACACTGGGGGGGTGGTTGCCCAGATCCCTGCATCCAGTCCTCCATATTTGCCGATGGTTTAGTGCATTGGCTGACACAAGGCAGACCCAGGAACTTTGATGCAAGGACCTTTTTTTTATAGAATTGGGCACAGGGTCCCTGGTGCAACCGGGGTCTGCCACATCCCTTGTAGAACTCAACTTGTGATGTTCATCAGGGTCCTTTGAGAATAGGCTCCATTATCCTCAAAGTGGCCATAAAAAAAAACATCAATTGTTTGATATATAATAAACTGAAATTCAACTACTGACCCGAGAGAAAGAGACTGAGTGACAGGAGAGAGAGAGAGAGAGAGAGAGAGCGAGAGAGACTGACCATGGGCTGTTCCTTATTTGTACAGAAATGGCACAGTACAGTATTTTCTTAATTAATAAAAGCTGCAAAATCTTTTTTTCCAAATTGGTTTAATGACGGTCATTCTTAAATGTTTTCCTGTAGAATGCTGAAATGCAAGAATTTTCTGAATTATGTTCATTTTTGGCATTTGAATGAGTGAATTTTACTTTTTGCACTGCTTGTAACTGCAAATTAACCACAGAACCCTAAGATGCCTTGTTTTAGCTAGGTGTGATAAAGCAATTTGCTGATCTCTGACTGAGATAAAAGGTTGATAAGCTGTCTGAGTTCCATGGATCAGAGGTTGGTAAGAATGCTGACCACCACATGGCAGACTGGTAGTGGTGGGTGCCATGTATGAGTGTGCCTCCCCTCCACCACGGGCTATGGGGTCGGTACTGCAATCAGTTAAAAAAAGGCAGTTTCTCCAATGGAGGCAGCTAAGACTGTTAAGTTGTTAGGATGATAACCACATGACAATCTGGGCATTTTTTTTTTTTTTTGCTGAAATGAAGAGCATTTAACATAATGAGATTGCTTGGTTGAGCAAGCAGTACAGACATGGCTGACATGGGTAATACAAAGATGTGCTCATATCCATTTTGCTGTAGAGATTTATTATTACTGTAATTTTGGTGCTGCCTGTCTGGAGAGGCTGATGTGTTTTGTTCCCTCTACATGCTACATATTTCAGTGCCTATAATATAAGTCTGTACATGACAATTTGCTCCAGAGTCGATGACAACTGGCTCCTGACAACTTGCTCTGGTGATTACTGGCTCCTATGAAAACCCACCCACCCCCCGACAGTTCACTCCCTGGCAAATATACTAAACATAAGTCAGTTGTCATGGAGCAAAATGAATCCCAGAGCTTACTTTCTTTTTTCTGTATATAGGAAGTAACCCAGTATTACATTAAGGCTTCCACTAATATTCCTCCTAATTCCACCCTTCCATTTTTTACACCCCATACGTCCACCTCTCCACCAGAGCCGAACCAACAGCATCTCTTGGGGTGCAAGGACTGAGCAAGCAGAACAGGAGGTAAACCTACAAATAATGAAAAACATCCAGTTCTGCCTCTATTTTGCAGTCTTTGCAACTTCATTACCGTTACTGTGGCATGAAATTAGCAGGGAATGAGTGCTGTCTCTCTCGTTTGCCATCCATGCCTCCTTGAGCATTCCTGTGCTATCTGCAGCTCCCAAGGGCACAGACTCGGTCCGAAGCTTCCCTGGGACATCTGGGTCGAGGGATATGTGGATTGCTAACCCTCCCCCAACTGCCGGAGTTCTATAATTAAGAGGTCTGGCTGATTTAATTTTGCGGCCCAATCCTGTTAGTTGGACTGACAATAACAGTATTTCTGTTCTACCTTAATAACTGATCTGTGAGACCATTCCTGATTATTTGAGGATTGCTGTGCTATTATCTGGACTGACTACTGTTTTGTAGTGAGCTGCTAGCTGGATTCATTTCACTCCGTGATGACTGAGGGAGTGAATTGTTGGGGGTGGGTTGTCATAGGAACCAATTATCACCAGAGCAAATTGTCGGGAGCTAGTTGTCACAGAGTGAAATGTCAGGAGTGAATTGTCGTGCTCCCAATATAAGTATAGTACAGAAAATTAAAGCATTTTTATGGTGTGCAAGTACATTTACATATACCTATTACAATTAGTCACATCAAAGGTTCAGTTGGATTTCTGATACACTTGCTTTTTTGATGAGGTGGGGTAATAAGATGGCTATGCTGACAATTTAATCACTGTTATCCTATAAGTGGAAGCACAGGGTCTGGAGAGCTGTGTGCTCCCACAGGCTAATAAGGATACGATTATACTATCTCAAAAAGTAGGGAAATAAATTGCAAAAAACGTTGTTAATGCTCTAGTTAGGATTAAAGCCACACAAGTAGGGGAATGTGGTGTCAGGGTTTCCAAATCTAATACCCAACCCCCACGCTGCACACAACAAAAGTTATTCGGGATGTGCCTTGGGGTCATCAGCCCTAACACTCATCCCATTCTCCTATACTGTACCCATCTCAGCTTATTTACTCATGGAATTGGGTGAGTGTTAGGGTTGATGACCCCAAGGCACACCCCCAATGTCTGTTGTTGTGTGCAGCATGGGGGTGGGGTGTTAGGTCTAGAAACCCTAATGCCATATTTCCCTACTTTTGTGGCTTTAACCCTAATTTGAGTATTAACAAAGGTTTTTTTGTAATGTAGAATATACATGATCTATTTTGCCTCACAATTCATTACTTAAACTATTGTAATTCATAATCCACAACAAAGTACATCATTATCCTCCATTTATTATTTATTCCATATGTATATATTCTTTGCAAAAAAGTTAATTGATGGACCAGTTAGGGTTCATCTTAACACCACAAAAGTAGAGAAATGCGGTGTTAGGGTCCCCGAGCAACAAAAGGACAAGACCATAAAAGCAGCAATGGCCAGCCATTATCAAGTAACACAACCAACATACAACTGTTTCCAAATGACACAAATGCAGTAGCACTGATGTGCTGCCTTAGTGGATTTATGTCTGCAGCACACACTCGGCAAAACATACACAGTCATTTGTTACTGCAGATAGAAATCCATGATACTCAAATAACAACACTGCTTCTGTGTGGAAAAGCACGGTCTCCTGCAGCTACAGACACAAATACACAATACCCAAATTACAAGAGTTCTGTTGTCTGCAGAAGTTCAGTCCCCTATGGGGCTAGTGCTTCTGTAGCCTCTGGTACTCATGCACACTATAAGATATACATGCACTTGATGGGCCTGCACTTGAGCAGCTGTACGTGTAAGACATATACATTGACCTCTGGCTGCAGAAGTGCATGCGCCACAAAATCCATGATACCAGAATTGCTACAGTACTTCTGCTGTGCATGTTAGCCTCAGCCTGCTATGTGTCTGTGGTGTTTTAGTCAGGCAGCCACAGACACATAACAGGTTGAGGCTAACACACACAAGGGACAGTATGCATGAGGGCAGACAGAGCAGGCTGACAGGCTGATATGTGTGGTCCTGTCCTTTTGCTGCATGGGGAGTGCTAGAAAGTTAGAATAAGAAGCCCTAACACCACATTTTCCTACCTTTGTGGCATTAGGTTGAACCCTAACTGGTGCATTAATCAAGTTTTTTTTTTGCCAAAAATGTCCCTTCTTTTTGAGATAGTAGAACTGTATCCTCTTTTCTGTTTCTGTAAATCACTGCAGGACCTGTGGAACAGACACAGACACACAGGGTCCTCTGGACCCTGCAGCAAGGGAAGACTTCATCCACCGATGGAGGTGCTGTGCCCTGTGTGCCCTGCATTTCTTTGCAGCAATGGAATGTCAAGAATTCATGAGGCTGTCTGACATGCAGAGCAAAGAGTCCATCTCTCAGCCAAAGCACAGGGCTCCGTAGCACTCACTGGTGCATAGCTGCAGGGCCCTATGCCAAGAGAAGAGTTCTCATCACCATATGGTACATTGTCTTGTGTGGACAACACTGCACCTTCCATCCTCAGTCTGTGGGTGGTGTCACATGACAGCTGTCCCCCCCAGTCTTTACCCATCCAGATGGCTCACTGAGACCACCATTGAACTCGGCTCACCAGCACTGGATCACAA
The DNA here is from genome assembly GCA_016271365.2 of Neoceratodus forsteri. Classification (NCBI taxonomy): domain Eukaryota; kingdom Metazoa; phylum Chordata; order Ceratodontiformes; family Ceratodontidae; genus Neoceratodus; species Neoceratodus forsteri. The sequence continues at coordinate 562,946,919 of CM028133.1, forward strand.
AGCACTACCCGCTGGGGTAAAGGCTAGAACTACACTGACATTATACAGGCTATCAAAAAACAAACAAACAAAAAATACTAGTCAGGGCCCAGATGGTATTCATCCATGGTTTCTGAGCGAAACCTCTATAAATATTTCTATACCTTTGTCAATTATCTTCAACAAATCCTTACAAGAAAGCATTGTACCAAATGATTGGCGTTCACCTATAGTTACTCCCATATTTTAAAAAGGTAATAGAGGTTCTGTGCAAAATTATCATCCAATTAGCCTGACCTCAGTGGCTGGTAAATTAATGGAACAAGTAATGAAGTCTCTAATAGATCAAGATTGTAAAAAATTTGGAATTTATGATTCAAATCAGCATGGGTTTACTCCCAAATATTCCTGCACCACCAATCTGATATATTTTTACAATAATGTAAGTACTCTACTAAATGTGGGTATTCCTACTGATGTAATTCTTTTGGACTTTGGTAGAGCTTTCGATAAAGTCTCACATGAAAAACTCATTACTAAAATGCACAATCTAGGTTTGTCACCTGATATTGTCAACTGGACTTTAAACTGGTTGACAAATCATTCTGAGAGAGTCAGAATTAATGATATCTTGTCTGATTCAGGTAGTGTGACAAGTGATGTACCACAGGGGCTGGTCTTGAGACCAACATTGTTTAATCTCTTTATCAGTGATTTACAAACAGGGCCAAATAACTTCATGGTTAAATTTGCAGATGATACTAAATTGGGGGGGCAAGGTTAATAATCAAGAAAATATTTCTGCATTAAAGAAGGATTTGGAAAAATTAACACTTTGGCACTTTGGGCAAATAAAAATCACATGCAGTTCAATCAAGACAGATGTTTAGTAGTACATTTCGGTGTAAATAATCCAAAAACTATATATTATATAAACGGACTACCACTTCACTCATCAAATTGTGAAAAATATTTAGGGATATATGTTAATAATAAACTTACATCAAATGATCACTATGTTAGAACTGCTTGCATGACCAACAGACTTTTGAGGCAAATAAAACGCACTTTTGTTAATCACACTGAACAATGCCTTATTCCATTGTATAGGGCATACATTAGACCATATCTAGACTATGGCTCCCCTTTCTAGAATCCAAACAAAAAAAAAATAGCAATTCTTGAACAGGTTCAAAGGAGAGTAACTAGAATGATTCCAAGATTAACAAACTTGGATTATTAGTACAGATTAAAAGTTACTGGTCTCTTCTGTCTTCAAACTAGAAAATTAAGAGGTGACACGCTTATGGTTTTTAATTTAATAAATTCACCAGATCTAATGGAAAAATGTGGTCTAACACTCTCCAAAATGAGACATGTTCCAAGACTGCATAATAAACAGCTTGAAGTAAAAACTTATAAAACCAGCAAAAGGGGAAACTTTTTTCCAATAAAAGCATCCATTGTATGGAACACCTTGCCACAAGAATTGGTAGAGACAACTAGTGCCACTGTATTTAAAAACAAATTAGATGTTTGGTTGAGGGATAATAGATAAATAATGTCCCACATAGTGTGGGGAACAGTCTTGATGGGCTCTGGCCTTCTTCTGTTCTTTCATACCAAATAATACCAAGTAATACACACATTTTTTATGTTTTTTTTTTTAATTTTAACCCCCAACATTTTCAAGATAGTCATTTTATGACTCCACCTTATAAACATGACATGTCACATTTAAAAATGTGAAAATACATCTCATCCATGATTTGAAAATGACACCTGTCACGTTTATGAGGTGGTGTGAAAAAGTGGCTATGCTGAAAGTTTGGAGTAAATATATTGAAAATTACTGAAGTTATAAGAGAACATTGAAATATTTCAACATTCATTCATAACTTGGTAATTTTACCATATTTGTCCACCACATTTTCAACATAGTCTTCTTATGACCGCCATCTCATGAACCTAGTAGGTGAAAAGTTTCAAATCTCACCTGAAAGGTGTTTTCAAAGAATGACACCAAAATTACATTTTGGGACAGATTTGAGTGGGGGTGTATAGGAGATGTAGGGTGATGGGTGCTGAGTTTGGGGTTGGGGTGAGAGGGGATGTGGTGGGCCAGATTGGCAATGGACCATTTGTCTTTTTTATAGGTTTCAGTACAAAAAAGAACAATTAGGGATGGGTTTTCTATGTTTGACAGAGGGAGCTAGCTGATACTAGGGATTGGGCAGCCCAGTGTTGGGATACTGTTCTGCGGCACCTGGAGTGGGCATCCCATTTCTGCCACTAACATATTCAGCAAGGGGGTAGCTGACCTGGAGGGAAGGAGGTCAAGAGAAGCAGTAATGGGGTGGCCACCCCTGTCAGTGTACCTTGTAATTTTATTGTTAAACATTGGGTAGGTGAGGCCACCTGGAGGGGATGGGAGAAAGAAGTGGTAATGGGGTGGGCGCTCTGGCCCACTTAATACATATTAATTATATAGTTACTATAGATAGGCTAGAAAGATAGACAGATAGATAGATAGATAGATAGATAGATAGATAGATAGATAGATAGATAGACAGACAGACAGACAGACAGACAGGCAGACAGACAGATACAGACAGACAGACAGACAGACAGATTGACTGACTGATTTCATGAGACTCAACTGGAATGGATTATTGGCTTATTAAGGCTGCTGTCTCACTGCTCCAACTCCAGCCAGCAGCATGACTCCAGCCACAGCTGCACAATTCAAGAATGTCCCCCTGTTCTAATACAGAAAATGCAGCTAAATGGTTCCTCTCAGTTAGCTGGGCAACCAGGATTTCCAGGTGCCCAGAAACCTTATTACCAACATCACATTAAAATAAAACACCTGAATCTAGTTAAACAGATCCTGCTTTGATAAATTCAGGTGTCTGATTTTTTAAACAGATGATTTTTAGATATTTTCCATGTTTTTCAGCTGAAAAAAAAATAGATGGTGGCCATCATGAACCAAAATAAAAAAAAGTTATGGTTCACAAGAGCCATTTTTGGTTCTTGGCAACTTAGTGATGTGAACTGAAAATGTTCTCATGAACCAAAAATGTTTTATTCATAACAGAGGGCTAACTCAAACCCTACTGATCATGCTTAGAAATGAACTTAAAATCCTTATAACTCTGAAACTGTTTCACAGTATTATCACAAAACCTTCGAAAGACATTACCTTGACACAGGCTGCTTCTACCCTGAAAGATTCATGAAAACATTTCACACAGTCTAGGCTATGTGTGCGATGAAATGAAATGTATTATGTATAGGAAACACATAGACTAATCCAAAAAATCAAGGTTCTGTATCTTGGAAACTGCACAAGATACAGTCATGAACCTTCACATCTTGAGATTCTGCAAGCCAAACTGTGCATGCCAAATGCTGAGCTAGTCATTGAACACTGCCAAAGTTTTTGGTTAGGTAAGACTCCCAGAAGAGCCTAAAATAAATTGGCGACCCCTAATGAGTTTGTGGGTCTCTGGCTCCCACATTTTAGCTTGTATTACCTGGCCAGTCACTCTAGTAAATACTTGAATTGTGCTGACTGTATCCAAAAGATGGGTCTCCTGTTTACTTCCCTATTTGATTAGCTTTAGAAATAGATCAGATATCTAAAGCTGCTCTGTCCCCAAGGGCCTAGTTGTTTTCTTCCACCAAAGATCTCCCTGCTGATCTATGTACTTCACTAATTGGTCTTTCTGTCCGTGTTCATTCGCAGCTGTGTACATTTATGCAGTACAAAAAAGAGGAAGATATATCTCAGCCTGTCTTCCAGAAATACCAGAAGAGTTTCACATTCTTTACACTATGTAAGTGGTTTTGGGGGCTCCTATGTTGCTTTAGTTTTCATGGTATACAGTTATATTTGTTTATTCCTTAACCTGCCATTTCTTTCTTTATCTTTTTAGATACTGAGTTTTCCCCTACATGGTTATAATATGCTCCTTTTGCCAGATTTAGTGGTCCAATCTGCCTGGGGAGGGAGGGAGGGAGGGTGGGGTAGGGGAGGGGTTGTTGGGGTTGTTTATTTGTTGTTGCTATATTGTTATGGTGTTGTGTTTATATTGCTGATTGATAATAAAGAATATTACATTTCAAAAAAATATTTCATACACATATAAATAGGGATATACAATAAAATACAGCTGATTCACAGTACACAGTCTAATGATTGTAAAACTATGTGCAACTTCATGGTGGCCTATGCTGTTTACATTAATAGCTGTGGACTACATTCTAGCCAACAGATACATAGATAATTTTTAGGTGTGTATTAAGAATTATAAGGTAGAGTCAGATTCCAGTAAGTTTAAAGTGAAGGAATTGCTCTATAATATTAGACTTGCAATCATGTCAACGAATTCATAGCACAGATTTCCACACCATATTATATTTTTCTAATAATCAGTTTCAGTCAGTTTTATATTTCTGAAGTTGTTTTTTCCTTATCCTCCCTATCTCCATTAAATAATGCACAAGGTTATTGATAATATCGATGTTCTCTGAATTGAATAATAAATCCTTCCAGAATCTCGATGGAATGTTTTACTTTTTTAATTTTTATTTATTTTACAATTTTTGGCCAGGAAAGACACACTAAGTGAAGGCTTGTTTTCAGGTGTGTCCTGGGAGCACAGGGAAGTTAAGTAACTTGCTCATGGTTATGGTATGCAAGTGATGGCTGTGGGATTCAAACCTAGTCCTCCAGGTTCACAGCTCAGTACTCTTAACCACTACACTATACTGCTTCCCTTAAACTATAGAATAATTATAGATCCGATAAAATCACTTAAATATTTATCTCTGGGTTTCCCATACATGGGGCATCTCAGATAACATGGTTTAGACCCCAACCTACCAGAGAGAACAATAGCAATTTTTTTTTTCATATCGGTAATTATGCTCCTTGTCAGGCAGTAGCTGCTTGTCAGTCAGCCTACTGGACTCTGGGAACATTCAGGCACTTGTAATGCCTTATGTGTGTCATGGGACCCCCAGAGCTGGCCTGGAGGCTTCATCCTGTGCAGACCCTGTCAGTTTCCTGGTGTTCTCCCCTGTTACCTGAGACACAAGAATGCAGATGCACATGCATGTGGAGGCATGCATGTGCACCAGAACTCTGGTGATGTCCTCTTCCTTCCTCCCTCTCGGCCTAATGTCAGGTTACTCAAGGCATGGTGCTGTCATTTAGCCTCCACTGGGTGGCAGTCAAGTGCCAGGGAAGACCCATGTCCATCCTGGGAGAGGAGAGCTGCCTGCCAGCTAATCAATCTGTCTCTCACCCTCCCCCTCAGCTGACCCCAATCACCCAATCTCGTTCCTGAACTTGGGTCACTGGCAAGTCATGAGATGTGGTGTCCAGTGCCTCAACCCTTTGTGCCACTAGGCCAGCTGACAATAGCAATTTATTGATAAATTTCCAATCTTCTTATATCTGGCTTCAAACCAGAGGGCCCACACTCCCACCTATGGATACAATTATGCAAAACTAAAAGTACAGGGCCCTCCTGCACTATGTTTCTATAATTATTGTTAGATGGGATTGTAGGGCCCACAGGGCACATGGCCACACCCATGGATACCATCTTGCAATATTTTAATACTGGGAGCACAGGCCCCTCAGGGGCTGTGTCTCTACACTTATGGGTGGGTGGGAGCGCAGGGTCCAGAGGGCAAGCTGTCCCAAATATGCATCCCGTTATGCAAAACTGTGAGCACAAGGCCCTCCTGTACTATGCCTCTACACTGAAGGGTGGGTTACAGTGCAGGGCCTGTGCTCCCATCTATGGATACCATATGAGTAACATTTCACGTTCTCAAAAAAGAAGGGAAATTCATTGCAAAAAACTCCATTAATTCATCAGTTAGGATTGGTTCCACACCAATAAAAGTATGGAAATTCGATGTTAGGGTTACTAACCCTACCGCCCTCACACTACCCCCCACAATGCAATAGACCAATATGTGCTGGGGAGTGCCTTGGGGTCATTGGGCCTAACTCTCATCCCAATATCCTATACTGTACCATCTCAGATTGTTTACACATGGAATGGGGTGAGAGTTAGGGCTGACAACCCCAAGGCACACCACAGCATCTGTTGGTCTGTGGATGGTGGGGGGGGTCGGGGGGCAGGCAGTGTTGGGTAAGTTACTGTTACTTTTTCTATTACTTTCTATTACTTTTGGAAACTTGTTCCAGAAAGTTCAGTGCAGTCAGTAGCAAGGATGGAGGTGTACTGGAAAAAGTAATACATCTTACAGTTACAGTTACATATGTCTTTTTATGCAAAAGTAATACATAACTGTAACTGATTATATTTATTTGAAAGTAACTAGTAACTAACCTATTACTTTCAAATATATGTTATCTGTTATAGTTTTTTATTATTTTTGTATTGTTTTTGTATTAAAAGAAATAAGTAATTGTAACTGTCAGGTGTATTACTTTTTCTAGTACTTCTCCATCCTTGCTAGTGACTGCACAGAGCTTCCTGGATCAAGTTTCTAAAAGAAATAGAAAGTAATAGAAAAAGTAACTTACCCAACACTGGGGGCAGGTACAACTGGTGACCCTAACATCAAATTTCCAGACCTTTGTTCATGTGGAATCAGCCCTAACTGATGCATTAATAGAGTGCGTTGCAATGATATGTGTGTACATATATATATATATATATATATATTATAATGGCGCGGTCGCGCCAATATAGTTAGGGTTGAGCAGCCACTTACATACTAAAGTCAAAAGTTTGGACATTAATAACTTTGGACCTGTTCAATGGATTTGTCTGAAATTTGGTACATGTGTTGGGGCACACTAGATCTCTTTATTTGCCAAATTTCATTTGTGTCAGGGTGCTGGTCTTCGTGTATGAAAGCGCTGTAAAATGCAAAATTATCCATTTTTGGAGTCACCTTTTGCCATTCTTAATGTGGTCCTGCATGACCATTGTGTGGTGTGCCACTCTTCAAGATGGCTTGTTTGAAAGAGCTTTGGTGGCTGAACATGACGCTTTTTGTTTGGTGAAAAAATATTAAGGCATTCAAAAGTTATGGCACTTTTAAGTTCCCATTATAAGTCAATGAGCAAATTTATATGTATATCTTGCGATCAAAGAATGGGGGTTGTGGCCATCTAGTCTCGCCTGGCGATCAAAGAATTTGCAGCCTCACAGTTCAAGAATCTTTGTTCCCGAGGAATTTTCAAAATTCTTTGACAGCAAGGTCCGCCATCTTGTTTTCAGTTTTCCAATCACACAAACACAAATATCTCGGCTCAGGGGTCACTTCTGAAGTAAAACTTCGATGGGTTTTACTCAGGGGACCCTGATCTATCAAGCCATGGCTTTGGTTCCATCCAAATTGATCAAAAAATAGAGTTATAAGCTTTTAAAATCTTAATTCACGGCTCGCTAACGATCTTTCATCGCCAGCCTGCAAATTCTTTGATCGTGAGATTCTTTGATCGCGATCTTGCATCGTGACCTAAAACACTAATATCTCAGCTCGGGGTGGGAGAGGGACACAAATGAGGCTTGTTTTCCTCAGGAGGGTCCGTTCTGTCAAACCATGCCATTGGTTTGGTTCAAATCGGTGAATAAATCACATTTCACCCTTTTTTTATTCTTTGATTGTGAGCCTGCAAATTCTTTGATCGTGAGGCTGCAAATTCTTTGATCGTGAGATTCTTTGATTGCGATCTTACATCGTGAGCAAGGGACGAGATGGCCAAAATTAAAAATAATTTTTCTCAGCCCATGGGTGCCCTAGGAAGTCAAATGAGGGTGGGGTTTACTCAGGGGGCTTCGTTCTGTCAAACCATGGTGGTCGTTTACTGCAATTGCTTCTATTTTTTTGAATTATTAAATTTTGTATTCTTTGTTTGTGAGCCTGCAAATTCTTTGATCGTGAGATTCTTTGATCGTGATCTTTGATTGCAAAATAGGGACAAGATGGCCAGATTTCTTATAATGGAATAGAATGGGAAATTTTGCCAATCTTTGACATTGAATAGCTCAGAAATTGTTTGGTCTTTTTACATGAAATTTGGAGGGAAGAAAGGCAACATCCCACAAATGTGCCTTTTAGTAGATTGGTCAAAAAATATTACAGGGTGGCAAAGTTATGGCACTACGAAGTTGGCACTTTTTCCCATAGGATAACATTACGGTGTCCGCCATATTACAGGAATTATTTGCTGCTCTGCTGGAAAATAACGGTTTGGTCTTTTGGGCTGAAATTTGGAAGGAAGAAAGCCAACATCCTACAAATGTGATGTTTGGTGGCTTGGAGAAAAGATATCACAGGGTGGCAATGTGACAGCACTCTGAAGTTGACAATTTGTCCCATAGGATAACATTATGGCATCCGTCGCATCTTTCAGGGCTCATATCTCAGAAACGGTGCGAGATACGGACTTTTTGTCAAAAAAATGCTTTTAGCCCCCCAATTGGGGGACTAAGCAAAAAACTAGCAAGGAAAGTAATAATTCATACAAAATTTTAATTTTTTTCCTATATCATATGGTTCCTGAGATATAAGCAATTTAGTATTCCAAGTCGTACTTTTCTGCTCTGAAGTCAATTTAAATGCAAACATTCTTTGTTTTCAATTAGTTTTTTCAATGCAGTTTTTGGGGAAAAGAAAGGTGTGCCCTTTTGTTACTGTGACACCTAGTGTTTCCAGTTGTGCGTCTGTTACCATTCGAATCACCGTTCCCGTCTACCCCACCATGTGCATAACAGTTTGCATTTTCATATGCGCTTGCATTTCTGTTTCTGTTGTCTTTACTGTTGCTGTTACTGTTACCATTTTCGTTTACTATTGCGGTACCATGACCTTATGTGTAATAATTTGCATTTTCATATGTGCTTGCATTTCTGTTTTCATTGGCTTTATTGTTGCTGTTACCATAACCATTTGCATTTACAACTGTGGTTCCATGAGTGTGTGCATTATGGTTTGCATTTTCGTACATGCTAGTGTTTCTGTTTACTTGGGTGTCATTGTTGGTGTTACTGTTACCATTTGCATTTGCAATTGTGGTACCATGAATGTGTGTGTTACCAGTTGCATTCTGTATGCACTTCTGTTTGATGTCTCCGTTTACATAACTGTTTGGTCCAGCGTCACTTTATGCTTGTGTTTCTATTAACGTTTGCATTGCCATTTTCATTTGCTTTGCCATGTGCATTACTGTTGCCACTTGTGTTTGATTTGCAGTTCCTGTTACTGTGTAACAAGACATCATGTGGTGGGAGCACGGGGCCTGAAGGACCCCGCACTGCTGCCACTGCATTCCTTTCATTATTTATCATCCTCATTCTCAAAAAGAAGGGAAATTAGAGGCAAAAAACTCCATTTAATGCATCAGTTAGGGTTGTTCCACAGCAAAAAAAAGCTAGAAAATTCTGGGTTAGGGTTGAAAGCCCTCCCTTGGACCCCCCAGCCCACCCCTCAACAGGCATCGGGGTATGCGTTGGGGTCATCGGTCCTAACTCTTACCCCATTCTCCTATACCTCAGCTTCTTTACACATGTGATGGGGTGACAGTTAGGGCTGATGACCACAGCTCAAGCCTGATGTCTGTTGGGGGTGGGCTGGGGGTCAGAAGGGCTTCAACCCTAACCTGAATTTCCAGCTTTTGTGTGCTAACAACCCCATTGATGCATTAAATCGAATTTTTTGCTCTAATATATATATAGATATATCTATCTATCTATCTATCTATCTATATATGTGTGTGTATATATATATATATATATATATATATATAATGGTATACAGTAGTGCTATCATAGTTAAGGGTTGAGGAGCCATTTCTATGTTAAACCCCAAACTTTTGCACCTTAATAACTTTGCAACCGTTTGACGGATTTGCCTGAAATTTGGAATACATGATCAAGAGCCATAGTCCTTGAGATCTGCCAAGTTCTGTACCAGTCAGGTATACAGCTGTGGAGTTATTAAGCATGATCTGCACATACGTTTACGCTTTTTCTGGAATTCTAAGGTCACACGTACAGGTCGCACGGTTTATGCGACCAGCCCAAAATCTTCAGGGAACATGCGGCCAGGGTCCCTGAAGTGCCTTTCAAAGATTTGGTGAAAAAATATTAAACGGTTCAAAAGTTATTCAAATAACAATTTCCCATTATAAGTCAATGGTAAAAGTTAACAAAAAGTTCGACAGTGTCGCAAATGCATTTTTACTTTCGCAAATGGCCCTGTTACTTTTGCAAATCCACCATTTTGTTTTCAGTTAGTGATCAGAAAAATGCTTGGCATTTAAATTTGGTACCCTCTAGCAACCTAATTCTTTTTGTATTCACCTAGTCGGAACCTGAGGATGCTAGCTATGTCTTTATTTGAGGTAAAACACCCCAGAAATATGTTTTCAAATTTCTGGAAAAGTACTTTCAGAAGTACTTTCATGCTCATAGAAAGTGTCATAAATTTTAAGCTTTATAAATTAGACACAGTAGTTTTCTAGTCTGTGGGAAATGACAGCAATTCTTTGGCACTGGCTGCAAAGAATGGTTGGGATTTTTGGGCTGAAATTGGAGGAAAGCAGCTGACATCTCATAGATGTGCCTTTCAGTGTTGTGTTTAAAAAATGTTACATGGTGGCAAAGTTACAGCACTCCAAAGTTGATGGTTTTTCCTATAGGATAACATTACGGCGCCCGACGGATTACAGGAATCCTTTGGCACCCTGCTGCAAAATAACGGTTTGGTCTTTTTTCCTCAAATTTGGAGGGAAGACAGCCAGCAGCCCACAGATGTGCCTTTCAGTGGTTTGGTGAAAAAATATTACAGGGAGGCAAAGTTATGGTGCTCTGAACTTCTCTTTTTTTCCCATAGGATAACATTACGGCGTTCGCCACGCCTTTCAGGGCCTGTATCTTGGAAACGGTGCGAGATACGGACTTTTCATTGGAAAAATATTTAGCCCCCTAATGGGGATTAAGTACAAAACTAGCCAGAAGAGTCATAAATCATATGACTTTTAAATTTCTTTTCTACGTCGTATGGTTCCTGAGATATAACCTATTTAGTATTCCAAGTCCTCATTTTCTGCTCCGATACCCATTATTATGCATACATTCTTTGTACTCACTGTCTTTCTCTATGCAGGTTTTGGGGAAAACCAGCCTGTGCACTTACATTACTGTTACCGTTGCCCTTTCTGCTTGTGGTTCCGTACCCGTTTCATTTACCATTGACGTCTACGCCACCATGTGCGTTATCCTTTGCGTTTTATTTGCACTTGCGTTTCTGTTATTTTCTGCCATTTGTGTCTACAGTACTGTTTCTCTTTCTGTCTCACTTTGCGTCACCATGCCCATTGACATTTCCGTTTGCAGGCACCATGTTACTATGTGACAACACATTTCGTGGCAGACCGTTCCCGTCTATGCCACCGTGTGAGTTACCCTTTCTGTTCTCATTCGCGCTTGCGTTACCATGTGCGCCACTGTTAGTGCTTCTGTTTGCATTGCTGTTCCTGTTACTATGCCTCAAGACATCACGTGGTGGGAGCGCGGGGCCCTTTCCCGCCACTGCATTACATTCACTATTTCTCATTATCATTCTCAAAAAGAAGGGAAATTAGAGGCAAAAAACTCTGTTTAATGCATTAGTTAGGGTTGTTCCACAGCGACAAAAGTGAGGAAATTCAGTGTTAGGGTTGAAAAACCCCTTGGACCCCTGCCCACCCCCAACCGGCATTGGGTGTGCATTGGGTCGTCGGTCCTAACTCTCACCCCATTCTCCTATACTTCTGCTGCTTTACACATGTCATGGGGTGAGAGTTGGGGCTGATGACCCAATGCACACCCCAATGCCAGTTGGGGGTGGGGTAGGGTCCAAGGGGGGTTTTCAACCCTAACACCAAATTTCCTCACTTTTGTTGCTGTGGAACAGCCCTAACTAATGAATTAAACTGAGTTTTTTGCCTCTAATATAAATATATATATATACATACATAAAATCATTTTTTTCTTTGATGGTGTGTAACATAAGTTCCCATAATTCTTTCTGATGTGTTGAGCGATGAACATTAACATACTCTCTATATTGTTTTCTGCAGTTGCTTAGATTTTAAATTTATTTTGGTTGGGTTTTTCTTAACCATCCTAGAAAGACTAGCTATTTTTTTTCTTTTCCTTTCTACAATTTTTATAAAACCAATTGTCATAGTTCAACTTAGTAGTATTTGTCTTTTTGTTCACAATATTTTCCTTGCAGAAGTGATAATGGGCAATCAAATGGTTATAGATTGTTTTTGGGTCTAACTCATTCTGTATTTTTGGTGTTACTTCATTAATATATTTATCATTTAGTTTGTTTACAAGGTTGATTGGTATGTTAACCCATTTATTTTTTATTTATTTATAATATTTATAGTTTCATCCTGGTGAGGAGGTACTTTATTTTTCATTTTTCTATAGAGAACTAAGGGATGTTGATCACTGTCAGTTCAATAGATGATTTTTAGATCTAGATACTTATGAAAATCATATATTGTCAATAGGATATAGTCAATAATTGTAGAACATTTTGCATTGATACATGTTGTTTTCCCTTCTATCTCTGAGGGAAATCTTCCATTTAGTATTATAAGTTGTAATGTATCCAATAATAATTTCATTTGTTTATGCTTATCTGTATTCTTTTTATATTTTGCCATCCTATGCGAAATGTCAACACTTTTAAGAATGAGTTAGTGCCATCCATTTTTATTCATTTACCATATCTGATATTAAAGTCTCCAGTTATTAAAATGTCATTATATGTACTGCCTGATGCTATATTTTGTTATATCATCTATAATATTTTTGGTTAAAGATTTATTATAAAATGTTGCGTTAACAGGTACATTATAGACATTACCCAGAATTATTGTTTCATCACAGATACTCAATGAGATAAGTATATAATTCTGTTTCACTATGGTTTTGATTATTTGTAAAGAATCAGTTATTTTAACAAAGACAGCTAGGCCACCCATATTTCTTCCCTTATTGCTAATCTTTTGGGCAGGTGACTGGACCAATGTGTAACCATTGATCTGTATGTTATCAACGTGATCTACCCAATGCCAGGTTTGCTGGAATGTGAGAATCTCCATTTTGTTAAGAAAGGAAATAAATTCAGGGTCAGCAAATTTTGTTTTAAGTCCAGTGATATTCAAAAAGAGACTACCCATATTACCCAGGTTACTACAGAGAAATGAGTGGTACTATCATTTATTGACCCATTGCTTTGATCACCATCAATTGAACTTAATCTTGGCTGGTTATACATAATCATATCGATAGTAGGTAGTCAATTATTTTCTTCTGTGAGAACCTGGTATCTCTCGGCATTCTCCACATTATACATCACATCCTTTTGTGGCTCATGTTCTTATCTATGCAAATCTTTCTGTAACCAGTCAACATTAACTCCTGTAACAAAATCAGTGATCAGTATACTCAAGCTGTCCAATTTCAGAATGGTGTTTAATATATTTCTGATCAATATCCTGTTTTTTTTAATCAGATCTATCTGTTCATCTTCCATCCAATTTTTGTAAGTTCTCTGAATAGAGATTATGTCATTCTCATAGAATTCTATACCAAGAAAGTAACCAAGTAAGTGTTTAATTGTTGTTTTAAGTTTTGCACTCATTTCAGTTTTAACATATGTGATGCCAAAGGTGGATAAAATTATGTCTGATGAAAAATTATCATGATCCTGTACTAATAGATCTGGTAGGGAAGAAGATGAAGCCAATACGGAATAATTTCTAATTTAATAGTTATTACTTTTCTTTTTAAAGTGGATGTTGTTATTGGGTAATACACTCTTAAGTAAACATTTTGAAGATAACTAGAATTTTGTCAGACATAATGAGCCACTCTTTCACTTTTAAAGAACAGCAATACCACATTTTCAGAAGTAAGGTCATTTGCTCTAATTGCATCCACAATGTCATCATATAGCATATCAAGTTCCAGTAGCTCAGTACAAATCATCTGACCAAGTTCCAATAGAACATGTGTATTCTCAGAATAATCCCGATCTGCCCATCTTAATATTATTACTGCATGTTCATCATCCAGTATATCCGAATCCACTTGATTCTCTTTAGGATGAATTGCCTGTATTAAAATCTCTAAAGATACTGAATGTTGTATTTTATTATTATATACACACTTCCTTTGTTATTTTATCATTGGATATGTTCTTCTGTTGTTCACAAACATAAATCTGTTCAGATATCCATTCCTTAGAATGCTTTTTTTTTACTTGTTTTGTTTAATACTTTACTCTTTTTATAGTTTTGGGGCAAATTTTTGATTTTGCTTTTCTTTTTCTTACTCACTTCCTTTTCCACTTTATCAAGTGAAGCAGTCTGTTTAATAGTATTGACAGTCAGGGTTTGGTCTTTCTTAGTGTTATCATTTATTATTTCAAAATCATTAAGATCATGGGCTACAAACAGGGAGAATTCCTTTTCATTTTCCTGTAATTTTCTTTGAAATATCTAAATATCTTCTAATCATGAAGCATTAATAGCCACATCTCCCCTTAATGAGTAGAAATCTTTTTTTTTTTAAATAATAAGTTGTTCCATAATCATAATACTGGCAATATAAGGATTCTTAGGGTCCTCTGCCAAGTTTTGATCTAAATAAATGTGAGTAAGTGAGCTGGTTATCTATTCTTTCTACTGGATTATGTTTCCTATCTGCTATGTTTTTAAGTCCTGATATAGTTTTATCTAATTTAGTTCTTAGCTCATTAATTTACTTCCTTATTTCTTTGGTAGCTTCTACAGCATTGGATTTGTCTAAATAGGATAAACCCATGTACTGGGCAGTATTGGATTAGTCTAAATAAGATACATCCATATGTTAGGCAGCCAGGGGGAGATGCTGAAAACTATCTCCTTGCAATGAGGCTCCTGGACTGAAGGTCAGGCTATGTTTCCTCAGCCTCATTAACTGCTTCCACATTAGAAAGTTCAATGGCTACTCCAGATCATCTACCTCTTGGAGTGAATCAAAGGCCAGGTTTGGAGTTCTTTAATATGAATTTGTAATCTCATCTATTTTGTCTGGAGTATTTATTAACAATTTTGTTGAGAATGATTTCCCTGTTGTATTCATTTTGGGTGTTGTACAGCGGTAGTCATACACAAGTTGTTCAGTACTGAGGAATACCTGGGTATGCTGAGGCAAATTTGCATTGACTGTAATGTGATTCTGGCTTAGTATAACCAGGTATACCTCAGTACTGAGCAACATTTGTATGTCTACCACTGTAGTATGCTCAGAGGGTAGTTCTTTTATATTTAAATAAGTGTTTTGTTATCCATGTTAGTCTTTGTCCATCCACATTAGAAACAACTTCCCCATTTTTACCATTATAGATTCATGGGTTCATAGGATAGTTATAATTTCTAGGGTGTAAGCCAATTTAGGAACTCGCTGCCCTCAATCTGATGGCAGAATTTGAAATTTTCTAATTCCGATATACAAATCTAAATTACATTTGAACTGGTCAATATCTATGCTGTTGACAACAGTGGCTGGTTAAGAGTTCCAAAGATGTGGGGATCATTGCATTATGAAATTATTTCTTTTAATCATATAATTTATATTAGTTTGTAATTTTAAGTTATGTGATCTGGTATTCTTAATATTTTTCGCAAATTGAAAACATAAAGTTTCAAGCAATGCTGGGTTTCTAGTGGCCCTATACATTAGGCAAAGGTCATTCCTTAAGGCTCTATATTCAAGTAAGTAAAGACCCAGGGACTTCAATCTTTCCTCTTAAGTATAATTATGTACATTCTTAATATTTTTGTCAGCCTCCTTTGCTCTTTTTCCACAGTGGTTTTAGTGCCTATAGAAGTTGGTCCACAAAAGGCAGAGCAGTAATCAATATGTGATTGTACCAAACTAGAAAATAAAGGGACAATTACTTCAGCTTCTTAGCTCTTAATGTGTTTGTAAATACAAGCTGTAATACCAGCACACTTTTTTTATTGTTTTATTTATATGTGTAGAAAATTTCAAATCATTAGTTATTGGTACTCCCAAATCGATATTGGTTTCAACTGTTTGTAATAGAGTATTATTCAATGTATAACTTGCAAGTTTATTATTAGAATCAAAATGCATAACCTTACATTTATTAATATTAAAGGTAATTTTGTGCTGTTCTGCCCAAATAGTTAGATGATCTAGATTATTTTGTAATTCCATTATTGATTTAGCATCATTAGTGATGCAGCCAATCTTGCTGTCATCAGCATACTTATTTATCCAGACCCCATTTGATGTTTCCATAGTAGATATTAAAATGTTAAATAATACAGGCCCCAGAACAGATCCCTGTGGCACACCAGTTGTGACCTCTGAGGTGTCTGAGGTTGAACCCTTGATTGTTACCCACTGCTTCCTACTGTTCAACCAAGAATCTACCCATTTGATGATATGTGGGTCTAATTTTATTCTTATAAGTTGTTCTAAGAGTATAGCATGTGGCACAGTGTCAAACGCCTTTTCGTAGTCAAGATAGATTACATGCACAGGTAGGCCACTGTCGAGTGTGAAACTAACAGGCTTAAAAATAATTATTAAGTTAGTTTGGCAGGATCTGCCATATGTTATTTTTTACCTTTTCCTTTTTCCCATTTAGTTTGGGCACATTTGATTTACCATTATCACCTCTGTTATTTTTCCCCTGTGTGCCCCTTCCTTTAGGTTTGGATAGAGCAAGCAGTGGAGGGATCCTTCTCCAGAAATTTTTTACTCCTTGTTCTTATTTTGTTTTCTCACCTACAAACACTGGTCACAAAAGAAAACACAAATTTTAAATAAAAATAAATTTACCAGGAAATCACCAATATATTGAAGTCCTTGAGTAACAGAAGTCCTTCTGTAGTGTTGTCTCAGTGCTTTTTTGTTGTGAATGCACACAGTTTTCCAGTAGGTACCTTCTTGTTGCGTGATCAAATGGACACAATTAGGGCAGAGTCATAAGTTAACAGTTCCAGTCCAGATCTCTTTTAAATTCAGGATTTTCCAATGCCACAGCCAGTAAAACAAGAATACAAAATCTCCTGAAGTCCAGAGCTTCACTGCGTAAAAGATTAAATCACAGCTGGAATCAAGCCGAGCAGAGCAGGAAATAATTGCTCCTTATTTAGTAAAAGGCAAGTCCAGCCACTTGTGGTTAGATCTATAAATTAAAAATCACTCCACAACTTTAGTTTTCAGGGCCATTAGCTTACAACATTCAGCATCTCGATAGCCAGCTGCTTTTTTTAAGTGCCACTGCAGCAGCAATCAAATTATCTACACTGAGTAGTGCAGAGTAAAACCAAAGTAAATACTTAGTACCAAAATGGTGACTTTACAGAATGACAGCCAGAGGTACAAAGTACACGCATAAACTAAAAGTAGGAAAATAGAGTGAGTACTGGTTTGGTTAAAATTTAGGTACTAAGCAAAAGAAACTGCATGTCAGTAAGTCAGCATTTTTCAGCAAGTAGCAGCACAGATGCTTCCCACAGCAGGAGTGAATGAATGAATCTACCATGTTGTGGAATTCAAAAACCTTTTACAAGGAGAGGTGGCTAACAGTACAAAAATCAAATAGTTCAGTTATCTGATCTTTAACAAACTCTTTTGTGGAGATTTGTAAATCTTTATGTTTTAAAGGAATGGCTGAAATGTTTCAGTTTCTGTAGCTTGTTAAATGTTTTTTAAGTGCGAAGTGTTACACTGTCATGAACAACTGCTGAAGTAAGATATTCCAAGGTTATTAATTTTGCTTCAGAATTTCTATGGCTACATAGCAAGAGCTATGCTGACATCTTGCTGCTGTGTAACAGAGAAGGGTACTGTTTGGGCATGGCCAGATACCGAACACAGCACAGCTGGCTACTTACACCAAGTGGAGTTGAGGCACACCTCTCCACGTCCTCTCCATTCAGTACAGTGCTCTTCCTTCCTCTTCCCCAGCCACACTATTTTCTTGCTCTGTGCCTCCGTGCTCTGTATTTGTAGTACTCATACCTTCTCTGATTACTGACATACATGACTTGAGGTTCCACTGAGATTACTTAGAAAAAACCTTTAATCTGCAAACATTTACAGATAAAGCCTGTCCCTGGTGGCAAAGGACATTCAGACAGAGTTTGTCAATGAATTTGTGCAAGTTAATTTTGAACTATAATGAACTATTTATTAAAAGGAAAGCTGCAGAAAATAAACTAAAACTGGAAGTGAAATGGTTAAGGAACCCAAGAGGGTCAAACTTCCACTTTTCTCTACTAATTTCAAATGGAAATATTGCTTTAAAACTCCAACCAAAAAGGTTCACAAAGTGTCAAGAGCAGCACTTAAGATATGCTGATAAATCAAACTGACACTTGTTTTCCTGTGAACAAAATTGATTTGTAAAGGAAGTAAGTTCATTTGTATAAAAAGGCAGGTTCATTTATAAAGTCCCTTATATCCAAGTTGACCCCCCTCATCATGAAAAGTATGCAGCAGATATTTGGAATGGTCTTCCTGTGATTAAGTCCCCCATGAGGATGACTTTGACCCTGCCCTAGAGAAATTACCACTAGTATACCACAGTAACATCCCATGCACTGAAACAATCACAGCTCAGGAAGAGAGGTACACCCCAAAAGTATGACAACAGGACTGCTCACCACATATTGACTCAAAGATGAATTCTGTTGTACCTACTTATGTATGTTATAGTGAAATCTTTAATCCAAACATTTTAAGAAACTACTCAAGATATACAGCAATGACTGGTGAACAGCCCCAGACTGCTCAGATAAATGCAGAGCACTCCAACTATGCTGGATGAAGTCATATATTACAGATGTTATGAGAGTATGGTTAGGGGAAGATTACAAGAGAGTTCTCTTAGTGTTTGTCTGGTGTTACTTTATATTTGTCCCTGATTGTGGTGACACACTCAGAGCACTATATAATGGTGCCTTAACATTTGACTTACTAACAATTTAAGGACATTTCATCCATCAACTTTGCATGCTACCTTTGTAGAAGGGAACTAGCATGCAATGATATCACCTCATAAGAAACCCAAATGTAGGCATGGCAATCAGGGCATCAACACTTTATCTGATGAGCCATGCTAACAATGAAGAACACGATCAGAACAAATATGCCAGAGGTTGCAAACAATAAATGACTTCATGACTCCATTTGAGAACTTTGAAAAACAAGGGCAAACAAGAGAGATCCCCCTCAATAAAAATGTTCATTTATAAGTGCCTTATATTTTTGTTGATCTCTTATGTTTCTTCCCCATATGATAATAGAGATGAGCATGAGAAAAATAAGCCACATTCCACAGCCCTTTACTGGTTACTTATTTTCAGGGGCTGAACTCCAACCCCCACCATACCCATCTCTGTGGAACTTTGGAAAAATATTTTTAAACACGTCATATATTTACTGTATGTAGTTTGCTTCCCTTTTTTCTTCTTTACATGCACATTACCAGGAAATCAGGACTGCTGGCTCCTAGATGTTATATTTTTTTGCCACTTGCTATAACTGTCATCACAATGCTCTGTTTGTGATATCACTGTAGGGTGATGTGGAAAAGAAGTGTCACAAGCAGAATAGTATAATACCAGGTACAGACAAGCAGTCAGAACATATTAGTTTGCCTTTAAATAAAAGATCTGCTACATGGTGATGCTGTTTTCATGTTAATGTGGATTGTAAGAAGAAAAAGGAAAGCTATATAAAGAATATAAATGAACAATAAGCAGCATGGTGTACAAAATATTTTTCTAAGTTTTTCTTAAAACAGCAAAGGGCTCTTAAAAGCAGCTGCACAGCTTCCTTTTTCTAATCAAGCAAACTGCATTGCACTCAAAACAAGCATTAGCATCACTTTTGTTTAAGTGTTGTAATGTGTGGTATATATAATGTAATGTAATGTAATGTATGGTGTGCAATGTAGTGTTTCATTAGTTCCTTATTTTACTCCCTATTATGCCTATTGTATATTATGGCATTTTTATGACTGCATAGCGAGAGCTATGCTGATATCTTGTTGATATATAACAAAGAAGGGGGCTATGGGGGCAAGGCCAGATACCAAATGCAGCACAGCTGACTACTTACACCAAGTGGAGTTGAAGCACATCTCTCCATGTCCTCTCTGTTCAGTACAGTGAGCTTCCTTACTCATCCTCCCATCGCACTATTTTCTTGATCTGTGCCTCTGTGTTCCACAGTATATCTCAGACCCACACTGCTACAGACTCCTGACAGCCCTTTCCTTGCAGCTGCAGTCGCTCTATCTCTGGGATGACAGTGGACAATAACTGCCAGAAGCCTGCAGATAACAGTAACTGCTGTTGCTATGGGCCAGGGGACAGTAAGGGACCCTCACGAGAATTCCAGTGTGATGCAGCTGTAAGCTGCAGAGGAAATTTGTAGGCATGGGTTACAATCGCATGGTAGCCAACAAGCAGCAATAACAGGGGTGCAGCATAGCCTTGTTCAGTGTTACTAGTGCTCCCCTCAGCCTGTCAGTTACATAAGGTTCTGAGAATAGATGGAGAACCCTACCCAAGATCTTTACTGTGGTGGTAAGCAAAGCTGTGAAATGTGGGTTAGGGTGACAGTGGGTGAGTTGAAAATGGACCCCCACCTCTTTCTGGCTAGTCTCTGTAGACAGGTTTTAGTGTAAACACAGTGCACCTTGTAGCAAATACAAAAACTGTACAATACTAAACTGAGGCAAATCTAATACCTCAAACTTTGCGAATCAAATACAAATACTACGGTACCCTGCTACAAAAAGTGACAGGCCATCCATCTGATCATCTAGTTTGTGAAACTCCAAAGTGTCCCATAATTACCCAGCTGTATCTGATTGTGGGCCTGATAGGTATGATTTGGGATATGTTCATATGAGGCTTCAGACAAAGCTCTTTCAATCAGCCTGAAGAACTGGACTGCCTGTATCCAAATAGTCTGCTGTGGTGTAGTCCATTTAAAATGTCTTTTTGTGGACATACAATGATGAAATTGCTTTTGCAATTTTACTTATGCCTCCCAAGATACAAAGACTGCTAATTCCTCTACAGGAATTCAGAAGTTTGCAGTTGGAGGTAGAGCAGATATGAGTCCCCCCAGTGCCCCTGCCCATCCATGCAGGTAGAGTACTAAAGGGCTACCTACCCATAGCCAAGCTCCAATCTAATCACTGCAGAGACAGCCAATGCTGCATGTGTCAAGTGTTCCTTGACTCCAACATCAAATGCTCCCTGCTATGTGAGTGTGACAAAACAACTGGTTCTCCAGTCAGAAAGTGTAAATGGAGCCCATGATGGATGTGACTGTGTGGTGTCCCAGGGCGGGAAGCAGCACCTATCTGCCTCTGCTCTAGTTGAAAAGTTTCTGCCTAAGTCAAGTTTAGTCCCTATTACTGCTGTGTAACACTCCCATGGGCAACTCAGTAAAGTATGTAGGGCTCAGGGGAAGCACCACCATTAACAAATTAATATTTAAACCACCTGCAGTGAGTTTGTAAAGTGACATGGCTGTGACTGCATGCTTCAGGGAGAGAATGTGGCCCCCACCACCCTTAAACTCAGAAATGCCTGTGTGAGGTAATAAAATAAATCCTCTCAGTTTGCAGGTATACCAATGTCACCCAAAAAAATTTTGAGTCTCATTCGTATGGTTGTTTTTGTACCTGAAACAGGAACTGGAAAGTTCACAAGGCAATTAGGTGGTTGTCTTCTGTTGATCAGTGTTCCCGGCCATAGTTTTTGCATTCACTTTGAGGTGAGCATTTAATTGCTGCAGGGTGAGCTGTGTTTGTTGGCTTCTAGCAGCCCTTTCTGGAACCTCTGCTATCATGGTGGCTTGGGAGCTCCACTCGATGGGGGGAGCTGATGTATGCATCTCTGAACTCAGGTGCAAGCCACGGTGGCATCATCAGCTTTGCCCCTTGTATGTATAATTATACAATTCATGGGGGGTCTGTAAAGGGGTTTACTTATTGCACATGATAGTGATGGGTAAGAGAATATTGGTAGGCTGATGGGTAGGTAGGTGGACATGGACTGGGTCAAGCAACCCTTTACAGCATTCACATCTCATCAGGATGGTGACATCAAAGCAGCTGGGACACATGTCAGACGTTTACTCTGGAGAGAAGAATAAACATCAGGTGGCAGAGAAAAAGGAAAAATAGGCAAAGAGCATTAGCAGTGGTGCTGGCAGCCAAGCAGTCATGACATAAAATGTCTGTTTTCTTTTTTCTTGTTTCACTGGGTTTAGCTGGCAGGGACTGCAGCTTCCTTTGGACCTCAAACACTGCTACACAATAACAACTTTTTTTCTCTCTCTAATGAAAAGAAAAAAAGGTTTCGATTTAGCATTATCTTGACGTGCCCCGCTCCCCAGCACTGCATGAAAACAGCTTTGTTGTGAATATACTTCAGCTGACATTGATGCAGAGACAAGGGGTTGCTGGGGCAACCTCTGGATATTTGTTTAGTAAAAGAGTTTGCAAATTATTTTTTTTTTATAAACCATACCATGTAATGTAATGAGTAAATTTAAAGGCCAGGACTAGTCTCATTCTGGTGTTTTCTATCCTATTTAGTGACATGAAAGTTGAAACTGTAGAGGTCAGGGAGATGTTGACAGGAACATGGAGGGGAAGCTTTGTTGATGAGATCATCATCATATTGAGAGTAGTTTGGAATTTAAAGTGAAGAGTCGCACCCCAGGAGAGTTCCCCTTCAGTTTAATTTAACATTCTGTGAGTTAGATATTTCATGTGCTGCCCAACTATCCACATATGATAGGCTTGTGGATAGAAGCCACTGCAGTTACTATGGGTCAGGGGAAAGTAAGAAAATCTCATGAGAACTCCAAATCACTCTTCTCCCTATGACCTTCAGAGCAGCATCTGTCAGAGACCTTGATGTGACTGTTGTTGAGAACTCACCCCATACACACCACAAGGGAAATCCCCAAGCTATTATTGTACACATATTATATAGTCGCTTGTATATTGATGTTCATATAATGAACCAGGAGCTTCATCCATTGTATGTATAATTGAACAGTACATGGGGAGTCTGTAAAGGGGTTGAGCTGTTGCATATGATACTGATGGGTACATGAATACTGGTAGGTTGATGGGTAGGTAGGTGGACGTGGATGGGGGGCAGGCAACCCTTTACAGTGTCACCCTCTTCATTCTTAACAAGCAGGGGCATCAGAGGTTGGTCAGCTTTTCCACTATGAGTGAAGCATCCATTCAGAAACTCAAGGGTTTAATTGCACTTACATCCATGGTTGTCTGCTGGGGTCAAGCCATTGGGCAGTTCGTATGACAGATATCAACATACCATAGGGGCAGAAACCTCTTTATGAGAACAGCTGGGCCTCACAGTGTCTTGAAACCTAAAAGAATAATATCATTAAGAAGAAGAAGAAGAAGAATCAGCATTTATATAACGCTTTTCATACACAGTTTCCCAAAGCACTTTACAAGCAATGCTAGACTGGTAGTGAAGTGACTGAATGTGTGGCAGCAGCCATTTTGCACAGTATCACCCACACACAGTCTGGATAATTGCATGAACTGGTTTATGGAAAGGGGAATGTTGGCCAGGACACTGGGAATGTTCCCTGCTCTTTGCAAAGAGTGCCCTGGGTTCTTTTACTTCCACCTGGACACCCACCAGGACAACACCAGGGTGGGCAGAAGGGACCTCAGTTTAACATCTCATCCGAAGGATGGCACACCCCAGCAATACAGCACCCCCAATACTGCACTTGGATGCCAGCGATTTTTAGGTGCAAGTCCAATCCTGGTGTGGGACGAGAACCCATGACCTTCTGCTCCAGAGGCAGATGTGCTACCACCTGAGACAAGCTGACACCAATTAATACTGTACATTTCATATTCTATACAAACCAAAGTAAGGTGTAGACAAATTAAGTGGAAAATGATGTATTTGGCTTACAGAGGAATAAACAGGAAGGTTTTTCTTCATACTTTTGTAAAGTTTTGTAAATGTAACTTTATGTTAGGCTCAATGGGCCTTCTAGCACTGAAGGTCTGCCCTCTCTGAGTTGCCAAGTGTTGTGTTACAGCTATTACCCTGAAAAACAAAACTAAAACAAAAATTACACAGCAAACAAATTTGTTTGGCAACAATATGGAGAACAAGTAAGAACAGCTCCAGATTTTATGTCACAGTAGAATACTAATCGAACAAATTTAAGTAAACAGATTTCAATCCGTTTTAGGGCTGAATAAGAATTCTTTATTCATTAATTAATGCATGTGTTACATTGATTCTATATCCCTTCTATAGCAGCAATTTTGGCTCTGACCAGAGTTTGTTTATTTTCTCAGGAGTTCATTTACATCATTATAAATTTTCTTTACATTATATTTACTAAAAAGGACATTTTTGTCAAAAAAGCCTAGTCTTTTGTTAGACTGTAACATCTATTATGAACTGGTTGCTGAAAATCCAGGAGCCTGATTGGCTGAGAGCTCCTGTTAGTCATGACTAAATCCCATCACATAGTCACAGTATATAACAAGCATTTGTCAATGCCAAACATTCACTTGCAGGTATTTGCATTGATGTTTGGCATTTATGAAGGTGCCCCCCCAGTTGTATCAATGTCCCTTTAGCATCCATATCCCAACAGAGTACCTCTCTGCAATTCCTCTTGCATCTGATCAACATTTCACCTTCATACTTCTTAAGTGTCTGTCTTAGGAACCCTAGCACCCTGGGCGTGCTCAAGGGAACAAGCCTGTGTGTAAACTGCACAACCTGTGCTTGTAACATAGTAATTTAGTGGAATTATTTCACCAAATTTTCAACATAGGCATTTTGTCACCTCTGGTCATGAACAGTATCACTATGATTTTCTTACTGTGCACTGAACACTGATTTCTCACAGCGACCGAGCTATTCTGCGTCAGAAGTGTGAAAACACATTTCAGCCAGGATGTGAAAAATGACAGCTGTACTGTTCATAAGGAGGTGTGGGAAAATGCAAATGTTGAAAATCTGAAGTGAAAATATGACAAATTCGTGAAGTTATGAGTGCATGTGGAAACTGCACAATGCACGCTCATAAGTACACACTGAGTACTTGGCTAAGTATGATATTATGTGTCCAGAGCAGCACAGCTTCTGCCCAGGACACAGTACAACCACTGCTCTCCTGCAGTTCTCCCAATACCTGCACTCTGCTCTTTACTCCAGCAACCTGGCTGGTGCAGTGTTCATTGACCTCTCCAAGGCCTTTGACACTGTCTGTCACCCCTTCCTACTCGACTCTCTCCACCAACTCAGTTTCTCTGCTGGTCCCCTTGCCTGGTTTCCAGCTACCTCTCTGCTAGATCCTATCATGTAAAAATCAATGGCTCCCTCTCCAACATTTGACCTGTTAGCTCTGAGGTCCCACAGGGCTCAATCTTTGGTCCCATTCTCTTCAGTCTCTACCTCAACACTATCCCCAGCTCCTGCAATAGCACGATGCTCCTCTATGCAGATGATGCAGTTCTCTTTGCCTCACACCCAGATCCCGCCACTCTTCAATCATCCCTTCAACTCACCTACAACCACACAGAAAGTTGGTTTCTTGATCACAGACTAGTCATAAACATGAAGAAAACCAAATCAATGCTCTTCTCTCACCAGCAAAATAAAGCTAGAAGTGCCTCCCTCCTGATTACCCCCAACTCTCAGCTCCCATTAGAGCAAGTGCCGACATACAAATACCTAGGCATCACTTTCCATACTGCCCTCACCTTCCACACCCACATCAATGCTCTTTCCTCCACCATTAACTCTCAGATTGTCCTACTCTACCACCATAGGGATTGCCTGCCCCTCGCTGTCCTCCAACTGGCCATCACCTCCTCTGTCCTATCCCTAGTGGACTATGGATTACCCATCTATGCTGCAGCTGATAACACCTCCCTCTCTAAAATCCAGCTCTCCATCAATAAGGCCTGTAGGCTCTTGACCAGATCCTCCAGCTGCACCCATACCTGCCTGCTCTATTTCTCCCCCAACCTGCTCAACTTCGAAGAACGTCTGCAGTATCAGACCTGCCTTCTTGATAAGAAATCCCTGCTCAGACTCTCCCCTAGGAGTCTCTGCCTCCCTACCGTGGTCATCTTCATCCATTTCCACCTGCAGCTCTGTTAAAGCCACCTTCAAAGTGCCCAGAACCAAGACCTCCCTCACCCAGAGATCCTTCTTTTATCGAGCTCCAGCCTGGTTCAACTCCCTCCCTATCTGCATCACCAACACTGCCAAACTTGGTCCCTTCAAAACTGCTCTCCAGAGCCATCTCTTTAACATCTGCTGCTGTAGATGCAGCTAACTCTGCCCCACCCAATCCTACTGCAGGACCTTTCCCTGCCTGGCCGCCTAATCTTGACAAGGTCCCCTGGACTGCCGATCCATCTTTCCCCCTACCCCTTTTTACCTTCCTCCTTAGGTTTATACAAGGATGTATTCCACTGCAACTCCAGAGAAATTGTACATCTTTAATTGTAAATCTGTATTTTATACCAACATGTAACTAAGTGTATTCTGTGTTCAATGTCTGCACCTGTAATGTTGACAAATGTTGTATCTGCACAATGTTCTATTGTCTTGCCTCCCTGGTGATGAGGTGCCTTTGTAAATGAGTCCCTGACTCAAAGGTTGTAAATACAACTTGTTCAAATAAATAAATAAATAAATAAATAAAACAGTCATCTTTTGGAATCTTTGCACCAAATTTTCAACATAGGCATTTTAGGATGTCTGCTCATGAACAGTGTCACTGTGATTTTCTTACTCTGTACTGAACATGATTTCCCATAGCCGCCGCACTATTGTGTGCTGGAAGTGTGAAAACACATTTCGGCCAGGATGTGAAAAATGGCAGCTGTACTGGTCATAAGGAGATGTGGGAAAATGGCAATACTGAAAATCTGGAGTGGAAATATTACAAATTCACAAACTTACAAGTGTGTGTAGAAACTGCGCAACGCACACTCGTAACACAGCTATTTTATGGACTTTTGCCACCAAATTTTCAACGTAGGCATTTTAGGACCTCTGCTCATGAACAATGTCACTGTGATTATTTTACTCTGTAGCGAACACTGATTTCCAACAGCGACCGTGATATTTTGTGCCGGAAGTGTGAAAACACATTTCGGCCAGGATATGAAAAATGACAGCTGTACTGTTTATAAGGAGGTGTGTAAATATGCCTATGTTGACCATCTGGAGTGAAAATATTACAAATTCATGAATTTATGAGTATGCATGGAAACTGCACAACACACACTCATAAAACAGTGATTTTTTGGAATTTTTTCACCAAATTTGCAACATAGGCTTTTGAGAACCCACATCATGAACACCAACACTGTTGTTTCATTAATCCATCCGAAAAAATGATTCCACGCAGTGACCGCGAAATCACCTTTTAGGACGGAATAATGCCATGACTGTGACTGACTTCATGAGAAGGGGTACCAAGAACCCCATGTTGAAAATTTGGTGGCAAAAGTCGAAAAAATGGCTGAGATATCAACCTAAGTTGGAAAACCCCTATTTATGTCATTATACAGCTTACCAGCATTTCATCAGTTTGCGGTCGGCTTTGAAGAGTGCAGACGTGTTCACGGTCCACCAAAGATCATCCTGCTGGCCTCCAGAGGTAAGTATGGGGTGAGGGGGGTGTGGGGAGGTGTGTGCATAGAGGGTGGGCACAAGTTGACAGGGGGGCAAGGATTCAGCGAGGGACTGTTTTCTTGTTTTACAGGAATGAAAGAAAAAAGAGAAACAGATGTTTTTGGCATACTGGGGTGGGCTCCCAGTATGCCACCTACCTGTTTGTTTGGGGGGGTGGAGCCAGTGGGGATTGGGCACCCCCACTGGCCAAAACAGAAATGGATGCTTTTGGCACACTGGAGTGGGCTCCCATCGTGTCACCTACCTGTTTGTTTGGGGGAGGAAGTGGAGCCAGCTGGGATTGGGCATAGCTGATGGGGGATTGGGCACCCCCATTGGCCACACAGTGTGCTCAGGGGTTCATGAGCTGAGGGGGATTGGGCACCCTCCTCAGCACACAAGGTGATGGCCAGGGACAAAAGGAGGGAGGATATTAGTAGAGGGAGGAAGTGGGGAGGGATTGCTAAGCTGTGCATGACAGCAGTTCAGCTGACAAATGCTAATTGCATACACGCTACCACCACTGATTGCAGTGGACCTTTTCCTAGAAGTGAAGACCAACACAGCCAAACTGCTGTCATACACAGATCGGCATGTATTGGTCCCCTAGGGTCATGCCTGCTATATTGAGCAGTGCACTGAGCAGGAGGGGTCACGCACCTCCGAACCTCATATTGTTACAAGATGTTCCTTGCGTTTGTGCGCAAGCGAATGTAAAAAGTACCGTATGTGACTCTCTTACAGGCATTCATACTACTCTGCCTCTAATGCAAGTACATTTCCCCACCACGTGTTCCCTCATGTCAAAAGGCAGTTACCAAAATCCTGTAACACCTTCCTTAAAACACTTTAACTGAAAACATTTCTGATGGAAACCACAGCTCTGAAAATAAACTGCAATGTCTCCACTGCTCAGTGCCTTATTAGGTCTCTCTCTTCTTCCCTCCCAAGAATGGCATCAGTTACCCCATGCTGTGTTACTTTCAATCAGCATCCTGACTTCAGCTGCAGTTTATCGCTCACAACCTTCACATGCTTTAGCCCCAATCTGCCACCATTCCCAGCTCCTCACTGCAATGACCATTTGAAATGCCAGTAACCACAGCACTTAAAAATACATAAAAAACACTCACTGCCTTCTTCTCTCATTCTTATCATGACCACTGAGAAATGAACTACAATGGACAAGTGAGAGGGCAGGGAAGACCATACCTAACTGAAAGACTGATCACGTATATGAGTGCTCCATCTAGTGGCCACAACAAATTCTCAATGAACAGCACATCATGAAACACAGAATTTTTTATCCATGTATACTGCCACATAAAAAAACCAACATTAAAACAGAATTCACATGATTGAAAAAAAATGTCTAAATTTCCTATTTGTACAAAAATTTAAACCAGTTCATAATGGCATTTCCAAGAACTTGTCTTGTCTTGCATGTTTTCTTCTTCTTTTTTCATTCAAAGGTTTTTTGTTTTGTTTTTAAACTGGCATATTTTCATTCACACTCAGCTAAGCTACTGTGAAAGAAGTAGTTATTGAATCTGACACTGCAGATGCTGCTACTGTAGATATGCTGGGCATGTCCTTTGGCTGGCTTGTGGACAATACATGCATTTATCAAGTCTTACAGTTCTGAGCTATCTTTATTTTAAAAGTGGCATTTTGATTTACTGTAAAGAGGTTTAAGTCACCTGCCTCAATTAGCCATCACCTGCCTCAATCAATGATCTTGAAACCATCATGAAAATACAGCATTCCTATTTTCTGTCCTACAGTTCTTGAACATTTTTTTTGACTTCCTTTTAATTTGGGTAGCACTAAGATTGTTCCCTTTCCATGCAATCTTGATTATGAAGATATCTATTGTGTCTATCATCAAAGGTAAGCCAGATTTTCTGTATTTAGAAGACATGCTCTCTTGGTGAATGCATAATAATACTAATAATAATAATATAGAATAATACTTGGGGTAGCATACATTATCAAAATTTAAAACACAACTGAGGTAAGTAATGCTACATAAAACTCAACAGCAAAGCTCAATGAGTTTATCAAGCATCACACACTGAGGGTGTGCATTAAATTTGATTGTAACATGGGTTGCTAACAGTAGGGAAGCTAATTGGTCACATGGCATCAGGTTATCGTGGATTAAATTTGCTATTTAATCCACACTTTTGTGGAGGGAGTCTAGCAAAGTGCCATCAGGACTCATTCCCTCCTAGAGAAATAAAAACAGAGAGGCAGCCATTGAAAATCCCTGAAGCAGGAGACAGTGAGGTGAAGTAACAAGACCAGACGGAGCTCCACAGTGGCTGTCCAGCACCTACACCCCCCCATCAATGATAACATACTTTCCCCCAAGTGAGAGAGAGACAGAGAGATGAAATAGCTCACTGCAGGCTGTTCTGGATCCAGATTCCCTGTCATCCCCACCCCCACAGTACACTGTGTCATCCTCGCAGATCCCAGTAGCAGCTAAGAAGGGAAATGGGCAATTGTGGCTGCTTGTTACTGTGTTTTCTTTCCAAAGCACATGGTATGGGGGGAGAGAGAGAGAGAGATTATCCAGAAATGGGCAACCATGGCTGCTTGTTGCTGTCTCTTTGTTGTGTTTGTGATCCCTCCTTAAGTTCATGCCATTAAGTTGCTAGTGTTGAGTTCATTCCCTTCTGTGCATCAGAGCCCACGCCCCTCATATGACCAAAAGATCTTGGAAAAAGAAGACACTGACATCACTGCATGTCATATCTGCTGAAGTTTGCAGTGCAGTGACAAAGTTATACTATACCTTGGCAGTCTTTGCAGATTATCTCCCCCAGATATTCAGAAATGCACAAAAGGCCAGCGCAAGCCTGGCACAGTGAAAATTTGATGCGTCATGGTTCAACAGGAGCCATATTCAGAGGCTGCACAGGCCACACTACACCAGTGCAACCTGGCTGAATATGGCACAGTTGCGCCATGGCGCAACCAAGCTTGTAAGGCTATGGTGCAACCAGAGTTGCATCATAGCGCAGACGAAGTTGCACCATGGCAGAGAAAGAGATGCTCTAGCACAACTGTGGGAGCAGAGCAGCAGAGCAACAGAGGGGGGCATGGTACAGAGAAGAGACCCAGGGACACAGCCAGGGAAGCACAGTGACAGGCCACAGGAGGCCACCACCAGCAGGGCACAGCAGGGTGCACACAGGCACCCAGACACCCCCCAGAACACAACAGTGGCACAGATAGTAAGCAACAGGAGGTGACAATGGCCAAGGAAGGGCCACCCAAGGGAGCCCACCTGGAAGTTGCAGGCTGTGCCTCCAAACCCAGAACAGAGCAGGCCACACCTAGGACCATGTAGCCAAGCACACACACATGCCACGCAGGCACGCAGAAGTCCCATACAGTAGGCATGAAATGCACTGGGAGGCACATAGCATGGGAGACCACATGGGACAGACCACACAACACAAAGCAGGGCTCCCAACATGGTGCAGCCAGTACCTGACCAAAGACCAGGGCCATGTGCCATCACCATGCACACACCCACCACACACCCCTGACAGCCACCCCATGGGCACCCCAAGGCACAGCCACCAACTGAGGGGAGGGACACCACCACAGTGGGACACACCCGCAGCACACAGCAGTGAACCACAGAAGCACAACACCCACCCCGACACATGCACACCACAAGAACAGGCACTGGGCCACTGCAGCATGGCTCCTCATGCCAACTGCAAAGCAGACACTGACGCAGGCAGGTAAGTCAAAAAATGTATAATACAAAACCAAACTATATACAACAACAAGGGGGCCGGAAAGGGTAGGAAAGTGAGTGAAGGGGACAGGGAACAGGGACTGTACAGTGGGATGGGGGACTCTAGGGGAGGTACAGCAGGGGAAACAGAGGAATGCTGGGGCCAATCTACCGGCGGCCGTGGCCTGCCACCCCTTGGTGCCTTTGCCACCTCTGTTCTTCCAGCAGCAGGTGGTGAACCTGCAGGACATCCTCCATCATGGTGGATGTAATAAGGATAAGCTGCCAGAGCAACCTGCAGTAGATGGGCCACAGTTGTCATTACTGGACATCTATGACAAGGGACAGGACAGGTGATCAGTGCAATGTCCCAAGGAACCATGCCCACCCACAGCATGCAATGAGCAGTGGAAACACCCCCCCAAAGGGCCCATACCGGCCACCTGCAGGGGGATGGGCCAATGCCTGCCAGCAATGCAGCACACCATGACAGTGCACAGAGGTGGTCCCTGCTGCACAATGGCCACCGAACTGCACAATGACAGTCACGTGGCACAGTATACCTGCAGCACCTCAGCAACATCAGTGGCAGCAAGGCACACACCCACCCCACCAACAGCTGGCACATGTGTCCAATGGATGTGCCGCAGTGGCAAGCACCATGCACAGTGCGACACACACAGCTGCCATGGCACATGGCACAGGCAGCCATGCCTGCATCTACACCCCTGCCACCCCCCATGTAATGTGCTAAGGACCATGACAGTGCCTATCAGCCCTCCATGCCCTGATGGTGCTAGAGCCACTCATGCTCCACCTCCGTGGCCTGCTGTGGCCTGCTGTTCTGCTGCTGCTACTACTGCTGCCACCACCTGCACCATCCAGGGATTCTCAGGCCCTGGGAAAGGAACATAGATAGGTACACATCAGTAAACATCCACAGCAGCTGCCCACCACCCCACCCCTGTGCACAGGGTGAGCCCCTGCCCAACATGTCCCACACAGCTGCATTGCAACACAAGCGATGACTACAATGCCACCTCGTGATGTGCACGATGAAAGTGTACCACTCTGCAGGGCATGCCAGGCAGCCTAGCCAACACCACAGTACAGCACCAGGGCACACATGCAACATGGGCCTACTTACCTGACTGTGGCACAGCCCCACAACTGACACATGCCTCAGGCCTCCTCAGGTGCTTGGTGTCCCTCTGCACTAGGTCACAATGCTGGTGGTGGCACTGCTTCCCCATTCTGGCCACCCCAGTCCTCTGCTGCAGTGTGGCAGCAATCCCCTGCCACACCGTGACCCTGGGCTGCTGCAGGGGCGTCTGGCTAAAATGTTGAGGGGCGTGGGGCTGGACACAGGTGACCAGTTTGACCAACTTGACCTGTGTCCAGTTCTGCACTCTCAGTACCCGTTGCTGCTCCATGCTGTGAATCAAAGCCAGTGACCAAAATAGCAGCAGTAAGCACATGTGGCCATGACATGCGCCAGGTGCGTGATGTGAGGGAACATGCGTTGTGTCCACTCATCATGTAGTCTCGGACATGCACAGCATTGGTATGGCTTGGTGGGGTCACTGGGTGAGGGGAGTGACCCAGGGGTCAGGGGTCACAGCAGTGTCAGGGGTTGCCCACCTGTGCGCACTGCACATGTGCGCGATAGCAGGCCTGACACATCATGTGCTATGCCCTCCATCACGTTGTCAGTACACATTGTGCAACTGACACCATGATACTGTTTAGTGCTTGCACACTGTGGGCCTGCACTCTGCACATGCATGTGCATTGCACCTAACTTGCTCTGGAGCAATCTGATTGTGCATGGAGCAAAATCACTATATTCAGATGCCACGTGCAAATGAGCTCATCAGCCAATGCATGGCACACTGGGTGCTTTAGCATGTCATTACCATTGCGCCAAACCTTATTTGCATGAGTTGCGCTATATAAGCACCACAGAGCAGCACAGGCCATGGATCGGTACTGCATCCTTTCAGGGTAAGTTGCACATGCCACTGCTGCTCATTGGGAGCTGCCAGCACAGCAGGGTGGGATGGAACAGGGTGCTTCTGCCACTGACACACTGTGCTATCCATGTCCACAGGAAGAGACATATTGGAATGTGAGGAGGGTGAGGAGCATGGGCCTGCTTGCAAGCGCAGGCCCAATTTCACAAAGGGGGAGACAGAGGCCCTGTTCCATGCCTACCTTGACAGGGAGCCCCTGTTGAGTGTTGCCATGAGCACACCACAGGCCAAGACTAGGTCCTGGGAGGAGGTGGTGGCATATGTCAGCCAGCATGGCAGCCACCAGCAGTCAGCGCAGGAGTGCTGGAAGAAGGTGGGCACAGAGAAGAGGCACATCAAGGAGAAGCTGGCAGCCATCCGTGCATCCTGGAATGCGACAGTAGGGGGGCCTGCAGATGTGCCACCGCTCATGGTGCAGGAGGAGTTGGTGGCAGCCACCATGTACAGCAGCACGTGGACGGTGTGCCTGGTGGTTGATTCCAGATGGGTTTTAGCCCATCACTGCGTAGTAAGTATGTCAGCCATGCACAGCTGGTAGCACGGAGGGTGCATTCATGATCATGCTGGCATGCATGCAGCTGTCATGTATGTCATGTGCATGTGTGTGCACCCATGCACATGCCATGCTGCAGGACGCATGCAGTGGCAGTGTGGGGGGGCACATGTCGGCAATGCATTACTAATGCACCTCTGTGCAGATGATGGGGCTCCAGCAGCGGCAGCACCAGTGGACGCTGGAAGGGCCCCGGAGGATCAACCTTCCACTTCCACTGGCATCTGGGGGCTTGACAGGCTGCAGCTCACCACCACTGTGCAGGTGGATGTCCTGGACCTGGGGTCGGACAAGGCCCTGGATGTGTTCCTGCAGGATGCCAGCCTTGGTGTCCACTGTGCAGAGACTCAGATCAGGGCAGGGTACAACACTGATAATGATGTCACACTCATCCTGGACAGCATGGCCACCATTGTGGGTGAGACGGCCCTGCTGGCCACTGACACAGGGAGCATGCCCAGTGCTCTGCCAGCGGCGGAACAGCTGCCCCCACCTCTGCAGGTGCAGCGGTGTGCGTTACCCTGGCTGTACCCTGAGGTGCAGGTGGTGCAGCCACACAGGTGCTGGGTGGTGTGCAGTGGCCAGACAGGCAACAGCAGCAGGCTGTGGGTGCCACCAGGCAGCCAGACACAGGGTCCACTGCCGGTGCACCTGCCATGCCCATTCCCCCTGCAGACCCCACTGTGCAGCATCCACCAGAGAGGGGGGCTGTACAGCATGGTAGGTCACCACATGGGGATCGGCATCTGGCCCAGGATCCCCAAGATGCTGACCTGCTGGCTGAGCACACCCATTTGCTGTGGGTGTCCATTCTGCAACAGGTGCTGCTCACCACTGGGGTGCACGCACTATGCACAGAGGTGTGCCAGTTAGCCAAGCAGCAGGAGAGGGGCACTACGCAGATCCTGGTGGGGATGTAGTGCATGCAGGAGGCCACGACTGCATCCCTGGATCGCATTGCCACTACGATCTCAGATGACTTTGCCCTGCTGGCTGCCACAGGGCATGGCCAGGCATAGATGACCCCCCCTCAGTGCGCTGTCCACCCAGTGAACCTGGCATCAGCAACCCCAGTGCAGTCGATGCTGGGCTCTGATGTCAGCATCCCAGGCATGCCAGAGGCTGGCCTGTTTGGGTGCCTTGACACCCCCATGTGGACACAGTTGCGATTCTGTGGTTCAACCCCTGGGGGGGCTGTTGCACACCCACATGGCTGATACACAGCCTGTGGCTGCCGAACGGCCCAGGCACAGCTGCCCCCATGGCCATGGTGACCATGGTTCCATGCAGCAAACCTGATGTGTGGGCCTCCCTGCCTGCAGTCTGCAGCTGCTGCCCAGTGTGCACATGGGTGGTGTGTGTGTGCCTACCACTGGTGTGGTGCCTGTGTGTCATGCCACATGCTGCCTGGATGCATGCTTGCCCGGTCACTGGGCCATGTGTCTTGGGCTTGATGATGGCAGTCTTGCACCAGTTGCACCTGTGCACCAGTGCGGTGCATCTGATCCATGCCACATACTCATGCCTGTGTATGTGTGTGTGTGTGTGGGGGGGCTGTGAAAGGTGCTGTGTGTATGGTTGTGTGCCCCTGTCTCCCCTACCCCTGCTTCATGCTTCTGTGTGTGCATGCCCAATGCCGTGCATGCCGCTGCATGTGTGTTGTATCTGTTTGTGTGGCCCATGCATGTGTAGCACACCACCTACCTGTGTGCACCATAGTGCGCCTGTGCAATGGTGTCCCAGTGTCATCTCGCCTGTTGTTGCAGCCGGGGATTCCTCCACCCAGTGGGTGGCTGTCCACCTCCCTCCAGCCCATTGTCTCCATCATCCCCACTACTGTCACCCTCATCAGCCTTGACAGCTATCCCACGATCAATGGCCATGTTGTGTAGTATGCATCAGGCCAGGAACAGGCCACAGGCTTTCGAGGCTCTGTACTGTAGGGCACCACCTGACTTGTCAAGGCAATTGAACCATGCTTTCAGCACGTCAATGACTTGCTCAATGATGTTGCACATGCTGGCATGTGCCTTGTTGTAGTGTTCCTCTGCTGGGGATGATGGGCACCAGTAGGGGGTAAGCAGCCAGGGCCACAGTGGATAGGCACTGTCCCTTGTGTGGATAATGACATGGTTAGCCCTCTGCTATTCAACGCTGTGCCCCTTGCCTGTTCCTGGCACCCATGCCAACATGCACACCCTGCCCTCCCCCATCCCAAGGTATGCTCTACCCATCACCCCTTGCCTGTGCCATACTCACCCACTTGGTGGCCCGTGGGGATGTCCCCATGCTCAAACCTGTGACACAGCTCAGAGCTGTGCCAGATGAATGCATCATGTGCGCTCCCAAGGTGTGTGGCACAGACATTGGTTATGCACCCCATGGCATCGCATGCAAACCTGGCAATTGACACTCGGGCTCCCCTTCCTGTTGATGTATGCCACACCCCCAGGGATAGGTGGCATGTGGATTCCCACATGTGTGCAGTCAATTACCCCAATTATGGCAGGCATATGTGCTACCCTGTGGAAGTCCTGCATGGCTGCTGTACGCCCCACCTGTGTGCTGGGGAAATGGATGTATTCTGATGCATATGGCAGCAGAGCATTGAGGAACTGTGTCAGGAGGTGGGACGTGGCTGACTGGGTTATGGTTGTACTGTCCTCTGTTGGTCTCTGGAATGTGCCTGTGGTGAGCAGGCACCTTCGTCTCCACGGGAATGGTGTGGCTCCGTCTGGTGGGTGAGTGCATCTCCTCACTGCACAGCTCACAGAGCTGCCTCAGAATGGCCCTGTTCAGGTGGTAGAGTGCACAATCTCTGTATCACTGTACTGCTCGAAGGTGATGTGGGTGCAGTTCCACTTGTGTTGGGCATACCGCCGACCGGCCCTTCCACTGCCACGTCACTGATCCTCCAGCCTCCTCACACCCCTCATTACAGCCGCCATCATGAAGGGTGCACTCTCCATGGCCTTTCCTGTCCAATATCCCCCAGGGTGATAGGCTGCTGCTGGCTGTGTGCTACCCTGGTACATTGCCTGGCAGTGTGTCTGTCTGTCTCTCTCACTCTATCTGCCCTTGTCTCCCTCTTCAGTGCTACCTCTGTCCCTCTCCCTCTGTGTCTGCCTTGGTCTCTCTCTTTCTTTCCTTCTTTCTTTCTTTCTTTCTTTCTTTCTTTCTTTCTTTCTTTCTTTCTCTCTCACTCTCTCTCTCTCTCTCTCTCTCTCTGTGTCTCACTCCCTCTTACCCGGTGCAATTTCTGTCTGTGTGCTTGCACCCTGTATTTCAGGATCAAGTCTGCTTGGTGCATCTTTGATTTGCTCTGCACTTGCACCATGGTTTCACTGTTGAATATCCCACTGCACTGGATATTCATGGGAACGCCCTCTGCACTTGCACCTGCATTCATTATAGTTGTACATTGGTGCAATGAGGTTTGCGCTGTGCACTGGCTCCCAATGAATATGGCTCCTTGGCGCATGCCCATGCCATGAGCAACTGCTTTGAATATCTGGGACCATATGAATATAATCAGAGTTTGTATAGCTCGTAGTTGCCAGGAAACAGATTGCGGGCAAGTGAGAGATAGACGCACACAAACACACACACACACAAAATAAACAAGCAGCACACCATGCTCCTGAGAAGGAGCAAGAGAGAGAGAGAGAGAGAGAGAGAGAGAAGAGTGACCAAGAACCATCTGCTGCCAAACTCATATGGACAGAGCAGTAATCGATCTTGTCAGTGACATTCCTGAGGCTGCAGTCTGCTTTAACCATTCGCAGTGTACAGCAGCAGGTAAAACAAATGTTATAGTGCAATTGGGGTAGTTAAAACAAATGTCACTGCAATTGGGGAAGTTGTTATCATCCATTGCAGTGCACAGTTACAGTACAGGGGTATATTTGTTTTTTCCTCACATATGTCATATCTGGCTACAGTGGTAAAATATAGTTGGTTGCATCTGAAACATGTACCTTTTCCCACAGTTTGTCATCCTGTCTGTGATGTTTGCACACATTTCAAATGTGAAGTACTTCCTGTGGTGGCAGGATACATAGCGAAAAGTCTTATTTTGAACCTGAAAATTAGCATTTCTCTATATTTTATCATTCCAAATCATAACCCATGTTATAAGAGCAATAACCCACTCATGGGTGTGGGGTTACAGAGATTTAATCCAAGCCTCGGGTGCTTTTAGGACACTTGG
Organism: Neoceratodus forsteri; assembly: GCA_016271365.2. Lineage (NCBI taxonomy): Eukaryota > Metazoa > Chordata > Ceratodontiformes > Ceratodontidae > Neoceratodus > Neoceratodus forsteri. Next base: position 562,985,283 of record CM028133.1, read on the forward strand.
CCTATGGCCTCATGCCTCACAATGCACTAGAGGTGTGGATTAAGCCCCTATAACCCCATACCCTGTTGTGGGTTATTGCTTACATAATTACACCATCCCATTACTTATTTTCTATAATCACTTAGCATGACATTTTTCTCCTCCCAAAAAATGTTAGCTATTTACAGGAAATAATAAAACACTGACCATGTACAGCCATAAATGGTATTCCTCAGTTGCATTGCAAAACATGTAGGCAGAGAGGAAGCTGTTTACATTTTTAGACAAGTTTGTTTTAATTAGTTAACTTTGTCACTAAAACCATGCCAACTCCAGGATAAACCACATCAACTAAGCTTTTCTCTAAAATGCATTGTTTCAGGAAGTTCTGCACTTAAGACACGGGCAGCTGAGCAGTCTCGAGAGCAGCTTTTTTTGGTCACTATAGTGTGTATTTTGTGCCTCGTGTGTTTTATAGCTTACAGTTCCAGAATCTCAGTGTCAGTCCTTGCCTCAATGTGACACCACAAAATACTCTGAAACTGGATTTAAGGAAAGTTAATTTATGCTTTAATGAAAAAATAACAATTCAGTCAGAGTACAAATTTGCCTTCACCAAGTGTGCAAACAAGCCCCACCACTTCGGCAAATGCCTTTGTCATTAAAGCATAATGAACTTTGCTTAAATCCAGTTTCTGAGTATTTTGTTGTGTCACAGTCAGGCAAGGAGTGATGCTGAGACTCTAACTGCTGTAATAGGGTAATTATCCTTTCTCAGAGCACTATGCTTCTTTCATTGAGTGCAGGGTGCAATTGTTTGGAGTTGGTGTGTTTTATAGCTGCCGTGAGTGGTTTTAACATTTTGCTTTTAAAAGTAAAAGTTATTAGCATTGGCAAGTATCACTGCTGCACTCAAGACTAAGTGAGAGCGCAATTCATGTTGTTCTCAGCCATGTGGTTGCTGTAATAACAGGTCAGCTATTACTGCAAATAATAACTGGTGATAAACATTGAAAAAATTGATGACCATTTATTATCATCATCATCATCATCATCATCATATAAATAGATTGCTTTACTGAAATGTCAAAATACCTTCCCCCAGAATTAGGAATAAGTTAAAATTAAATTAAAAGCATGCTACAGCAAGGGCAGTGCAACACAAGAAAATATTGAGTGTGCTTTTTAAAGTGTCAGCGCCCAAGCAGCACTGTATTTCTGCAAGCAGTTAGTTCCAAAGCTGGGGTGTGTATATGTTGAGAAAGCTGGCCCATCATGGATAATCATTACGGATGGAGAAATGACCAGAAGATGCAAGTCTAAGGAGCATATATTGCACCTGATTTTAAACAAGTTCTTATAGCGATGCAAGTTGTGTCACTGTAGGGCTGCAGAAAACTTCAGTTTACATCAGGGACCCTGTGCCCAACTTTATAAAAAAGGGTGTCTCTACAGCAAAGACTCAGGAGTTGCCACAGCCACAGGCTGATGCTAAACATGTGGCCCACCTGTGAGGTTTGATGCAAGGATCAGACTTCCCAACCTGGCACAACACTAGAGGGGCCACAAAGATAGGGGGTGAATATGCCTGAAAGGAGGTGCCAGGGGCAGAAGTAGCATGGGGGTGCCCTAGGGGGCATCGAAGACGCAGCAGCAATGACAGGGTGGTGATGTGGCACCCATTAGAGTGCCATTTGCATGTCAGACAGCCAATCAAAATGGACCACTTTGTGGGGGGGTTGGCAGGGATGCAGAGTGACCATGCCCCAGATGGGGATAGCCCTGGCACCTGCCCCATAGGTACAACAATTCTTAGCCCTTTAGGCAGAAGGCAGCCTGTCATAATGCAGCAGGCCTGGGTACCAGGGGACTGTTGCTGTGCTCAGAGAATGTTCTCCTCCACCACTGTCAGCTCTCAACCTGTAGTTACTGTCTCTCACCTATAGGATTTACATTTGTTGCACCTCTGGGGTGGTGCCAGGATGGCACCCACTGAAGGCCAAGTCACTGTTTGTCTCTTCCAACCCCCCCACAAAGTAGTCAGATCCAATCAGCTGTCTGCCATTGCAAGTGGCACCCCTGCTTGGTGCCACATCACCACCCTATCATTGCTACCATGGACACAGCCTGAATGCTAAATTGACTTGCCCTGCTTTGCCCTTGGCTACCTGCCCAACCAGATCTGCTCCACAGATGCCACCTGAATGCTAAATCTAGGTACAAAGTTCATCACATGGCGTCCTTCCCACCTTGACTCAGTTTTTAAATGTTGGCACCTTTTTACCAGCCCTCCGTGTTTCCACTAGGAATCTGCACCCTGGGATCCTGTAGCATCAGTCGCTTATCAGGACTTAAATTCATATCCCTTCTTAGGACTACAGACTGCTGCTACTTTCAGATTAATTCTAGGCTGTTATATTTAATTCTTAGTTTACTAGGGATGCAGACTGCTTGCAGTCTGCTCTGACAAGCTGGAAAAGTTAAACCTGCCTGAAATGCAAAACCTAACATTTAATGCCAGTTATATCTTCAACCTGGACTGTATTTTCTTTAAGTTAACTGGCCACTTGTAGCGCTACTGCCTTATTTTCTACCTAATCTCTATACAATTAAATTGAGTCATGCAATGTTTGCACAACTTACTACTGCTTAAGCTCACTGCTGTTTAGCTTGGTGAATTCCTCAATGCCTGCAGCATCTCCCACCCACCCCCTCCCACCCACCATATCTGGGTAATTACTTTTGTAGACTGTTGTGGCCAATCACTGTTGAGTTAATTGCCTCACATTTCCATTGGCTTATTATACTGAGTGGCCACTGAAGGGCCCCATCTGCTCACTCCTTCTTTTCCTGTAGGCCAAGTTTTAGTTTATCTACATCTCTGACTTTTTTATAATTATTTTAGACTTCCCTCATCTCCCCCACCCCTCAGTGATTAGCATTGGCTCTCAGTCTTCATCCCCTAATGGAGAAGCTAGGTGGTGTGGTTATTTTTTCTTGCCTACTATTTCTTTGCTCTGCAGACTACCTTATTGTCCATTCCTTGACACCACCTCCAATGCCTGTACTGCACACCCAATCTTATCACTTCATGCCTGAGTAAACTCAGGTGCTTCTCATTTTTCCTTGGCCCCTTAAATCCAGTACTTGCCTCCTCGGCCACTGGCTAAGAAAATATATGTACTCTCCTCCTTTTCAATCTGATATTGGTAAATGACACCATCGTTCCCTATCCATGACCTTTCTTCCCCATCTCATCCTACTAATCATGGCAGGTGATATTGAGCTCATCCCTGGACCTATTTCTATGCCATGCACCACTATCATGTCACACAAAACACCAAAAGGGCTGAAAATTACCCACTTAAATGCTCTAAGTATTTGCCCAAAAATGGCTGAACTTGAATCGTAGGTCAGACAGCATGCTTCTGACATACTTTGCATCATGGAGTCATGGCTAAAGCCCACTATCAGTCAACATGAGACAGCATTAACTGGCTACAATTGTTTCAGGAAAGATAAGGTGGGAAAAAGGGGTGGTGGGGTGTTTATGTATGCCAGGTCTGAACTAAACTGTACTGAAATTCAACTGCCTGGCCCTGGCCTTCACATATGGGAATCATTATTTCTCACCTTAATCCTAGGATCAAATAAGAAAATGATCATGGGTTTTGTCTACCTCCCTCTGAAGGAGGCTAATACCTGCCTCCCCCCCTTCATTACCTCCCTAGCCATCCTCACGCATCATGACCTTGTACTTTGTGGTGATTTTAATATTGATTGGTTAAACCCACTCTCCAATAAGGCGTGCACTGTTCCTGCTGACTGTAACCTAGTTCAACTTATGAATGAACTGACTCGTATCAATACTAAAACTGGTAACCACTCTTTACTTAATTGTGTGATCACCAATTGTGCTTACTGGGTTAAAGAAGTAGGAGTCCTACCGGACAGCATTAGTGATCATTCCCCAACCTATTGCATTTGGCACAATAATTTCTCCAAATGACCTGCTAAGATCTCCCTGGTATGGGATACTTTTGACCTTGACCCCAGTGCCTTTGTTGCATCTTTATATGAGGCTGATTGGGGACCCATTAACACACTACCTGACATCAACCAGGCCCTTGACTTCTTTATCTGTACCTTCAGTGACATAGGTAATAGACATGTTCCACTGAAGAACTGTAGGTCAAAAGGACTAAAAGCTCCCTGGCTTACCGGGGACCTTAGAAAACTAATGTCCTCTAGAGATAAGGCCTGGTGGAGCTGTACATGCAGTGGGCTATCCACTGACTGGAAGACTTATAGATAACTTAGGAATAAGTGCACAAGTGACATTAACATGACTAAACGTTGTCCCTACAGGTCCCTCCAAACTGAGCACCTTTGCAATCCAAAGGAATTCTGGAGGCAGCTGAACTCACTGATCAAGGGCAAGTCCACTGAAATCCCTTCCTCCACATCTGCTGAGGGCACTGTTCTCTCTGACCCTCCCTCCATCACCTTTGGTTTCAATGAATTTTTTTACCAGCCTTCATAGCTATACTTCACAGTCCACCGATTCCCCTCTCTTACTTTCTGATCCTCCCACTGTATTAAATCTTCGACACTGCCCTGCCTTCCACCTAAACTTGCCTCCCTCAATAAAGTTCACTGGTTACTTGCCAACCTGGAAGTTGATGGTTCTCCAGGCTTTGATACCTTTGAACCTAGATTTCTGAAGATGGGGGATGAAGCCATAGCTAGCCCTGTCCGGAACCTGTTCAATCGGTCCTTTCTCTCTTGCACAGTTCCAGACAAGTGGAAAGTTGCACTTGTTGTCCCAGTACATAAGGGTGGCTTTAAATACCACTATTGAGAATTACAGGCCCATCTCAGTCCTCTGTCCTCTTGTCAAAATCCAGGAGCTCATCTTCTATGACCACCTTCAGGACTATCTCGACCTCCACCATCTGCTCTCCCCATTCCAGCATGGCTTCAGGAAAAATCATAGCACCCTTACTGCCTTAACACAAGTCACCTCTGATGTGTTCCTAGCCATGGACCAAGGCCTTACAACCATGGCAATCTTTTTTGCTCTTACTAATGCCTTCAACCTGGTCAGTCATGGTCTTCTGCTTCATCAGCTTCATCTCCCTGGTCTTTATTCCACTGCCTTGCATTGGATACAGAGTTATCTTGCTGACCACTCACAATGGGTCAATTGGCTGGCTCTTTCTCCAACCTCAGACCTGTCACACATGGAGTACCTCTGGGCTCTGTCCTAGGCCCACTCCTATTCTCCCTCTTCATTAACGAGTTACCTAACTACTGCGGAGGGGCCTCTGTACACTTCTATGCAGATGATACAATTATCTATCACTCCTCATCTGACATCAGACGGCTCAACCACACTTCAGCACAAGATTTTTGTACTGTAGAGGACTAGTTCCTTGAACATCAGTTACTCCTTAATGCAAAAAAAAATCTAAAAGCATATTGTTCTCCCATCCCACCTCCTCCATGCATAGCAATCCCTCTCTTGTGATTCCTGCTTGTAATCATGATATCCTTGAATCTGTAGAATCCTTTAAGTACTTGTGGATCACCTTAGATACAGCACTCTCTCTCTTGACGCTCATGTCACCCTCATTATCAAAACTATAAACCAGAAGATTGGGATGCTCTACCATATTTGTCCTTTCCTCACATTGGCCTCTTGCCATAAGATCGCAGCTGCCTCTCTCCTTCCCCTCCTTACTTATTGTGCACCTCTACTGCTAGCTGCCAGTTCATCTGTCCTATCTCAACTCAAGCAAGCCTATCATAGAGTGGGTAGATTCACTCAGGGGGTCAATGCAACCTCCCACCTCTGTGATGTCCTCACTTCTTTGGGCTGGTTAACCTATGAATCTAAGCTTCGTTTTGCCACCCTCTGCCTGATGCACAAGTTAGTCCATAAATTCACTCCTCCCTGCCTTGCCAAGGTCAATCAGGTTTGGCAACCTCACTGTGTCCTTAGGTCTGCCTCTCTGCCCCTACTCATCATGTCCCAACCTCAGCTAGCAATGGCTCAAAGATCATTTGTGTTCTCTGCTGTGTATGCCTGGAACTCCTTGCCCCACTCCTTATTATCCTGTCCCTCCTTCCCCAAATTTAAATTCTCTTTGCTGCCCCTCTTCACTGCCTTATCTGTTTGTACCTGCTCTAGGAGAAGTTCCTAGCTTCCTGCTAACTGTACCGCATCCTAACCCAGCAGACCTTGTCCTTGCTAGTCTAATTTATTTTGTGTCATTATCCCACTGTTTTAAGTACCATCTAAGTGCATCTATTCCAAATCAGGCTATTCTGCCACTGTATATTTTATGTGTTGACTTTTGTCTCCATTCAGTTGTCCTGGAATTTGTGGTAATCCATGTGAGAGTATAATCCTGTACTATAAATGCACTTTATACCTTATGTGAGGACTCTTGACTTCGTTCAGTTGTCCTGGAACTTGCAATATTCTATGACAGAATAATCCTGTAAATATAAATGCACTGTATTGCTTTGTTTTACCACGGATTTTTATCCAGACATCCTGGAACTTGTTGTATACCATGTATATTTAATCTGTAAATATTATTGATCTGTATGTTGCCTTGCTTTCCCCATATCACCCCTGTAAAAGGGATGGTAACGTCCCAGTGGGCTTACCCAGTTACCAAAATTCAATAAATAAATAAATAAATAAAGTTCCAAAAAAGGGGATGGTGCAGTCCCTCAATGGTGCAAGCCACCTTGTGACCTGGTACAAGAGTACTTCTGCTGGAAGGGTGGTTCAGGGTGGCTTAGGTGCAAGGCACCCTGATTTCAATGCAGCCTGCATTCGAAAATTGGGATCGTCACAGTCTTTGACACGAGGTGCCACATGCATCATACTTATTTGGCTCAAGAACTTTGTGTCAAAGAATGCCTTTTCAAAATTGGGCCCTTTATGACTAAGGGCATAGTTGTGCAGTAGTGCACAAAGATGAGTAAGGGCCAGGCCAAGATAACACTTGAAACCGGGAGAAGGACTTTTACGTCAATCCACTGCTGAACTGTTAGCCAATGAAGGGCAGCTAGGACAGGTTTGAAGTGCTTTGATTTTCCAGTTCTGATAAGAAGTATTGAATTTTGAATAAGAAGTGAGCACTGGATTTTTTATCAGCATGGAAAGCATTACTGGTGAGCCAGATGATGGGGACAAACTGGATCTAGGATGAGAATAAATAAACATAGTAATTTTAAACAGTGATAAGGTCAGTTACTTGAAATCCATTTGTAAAAAAATAGCTCTGATAACCTTGATACGAGACTCTTTAAATTGGCAGCTCATGAAATTGTGGAACCAGCTACAGTATTTATAGTAAATGTACAGTCTTTCAAACACCTTTAGGTGGATCAACCCTTATATATGGAAAAAGGCAATGGTGATTCAATACATGAAAATGGTTCTAAATTAGAAAAAGGAAATCACAGACATACATTGGTTCTTGGATATAGAAGTTTATTAAAATGTGATTCTTTAGCAAAACATAACTGCAACTGTACTCCTTAAATACTGCAGTAATGTTAAAGTTTACAATAAAAGTATTGTACAATCAATATCCTTATTACATTAAAGCTGTGTCTTGTGGTTTCATTAAGTTATTATAGACAGACCCCCCCACACACACACACCTCCACGTACAGTGTCTAGCCTTTTGCATTCAAGAAGTAATTGCATTTTTTTTACATATCTTATCATGAATTATTGTTTCCACAGTTCTTATGGGATGTTTAGCTACAGTACCTGCTTGTGGGTCAATGCTATTATTGTTGTAATTATGTGCCTGTTGTATGCATGCTTTACCTGAAAAAACATAATAATTTTATGAGATTTTTCTTTGTTAATTTGTAAAATGTTGCTGCCATGCAAACCTACCACAGGACGGTGTACAAACATATACCCTAGTCCACCTTTTCATAAGAACAAAAATAGATGGATACTATGGATTAGATAGATAGATAGATAGATAGATAGATAGATAGATAGATAGATAGATAGATAGATAGACAGACAGGCAGACAGATAGACAGACAGACAGTCAACTAGACAAAGAATTCAACAACAATCACTCATTCTCTGTGTGAATCTAAGGAAGTTACACTATCCTCTATATCCATATTCTATCACTAATGTTTTTAATCTATCTACAGTACTTGCTATCTGAGTCACTCCAGTGTGGTTATTGGCAACAATATTCCTTTTCCTCTCGCTCCTGTATTATAAGGTATGTAGGAGCACAGTTTGCTTAAAAAGTGCTGCACAACACAAATCCCATTCCTTGACTATACTGAGCAACAAAAAAAGCAAAAAACAAAAACTGAGTATATTGTTGATATTTTGTTTTATGCAAATGTAGCGGTCATTCAAAAACACAAGTGTAAATCATCAACATTGAATGATTGGTAAAAAAGGCTCGGAACATAATGTGTGTTTGTTTTGTAAATATTGTCCTTTCAACAAGCAAAACACTGTTGGCAATCTTCTACATAAATGGCAACATCACTGTACATGTTTGAATGCCAAAGTGTATATAACATTCACTCATTATTTACTGTATATACTCATTCACTTGGGAAAAAAAAACAACATGTAGGTTCAGAGACTTGTGCCAGTTAGATACTGGCTGTCCGGCCTGATCTGCCAGAACTGGACTCTTCCTTGGAAGATCTTGCCAGAAGTCCACATGTATTTGGAAGATAACATGGATGCAGAGTCATACAAAAACCTTACAATAGGAATCATAGAATACCTTTAGCCATATGGCTCCCAATGGACCCTCTTGTTAGAAATATATTTAAGGCCTACTGATTTTACAAAAAAATGAGACCATGATGCAGCCACAGAAAGTGTGGTGGTAGTGTAAACTGCCTTCTCAATTATTTTTTAAACCATTTTGAAGAAAAAAAAAAAAATCATTAAAAGTTCATGGATGGCTATGGTAGGCAATAACCAAAATGTCAGAAAAGTTGTTGAGAGTTGGGGAGTCTGGCTATGTAAGATTAAGAAAGGATGACAATTATGCAAGTGCCAGGACTGGATTTGATAGGACTGAGTTGTAACTCCTGTCCTACTTTCAATGTAGTTCAATTGACCTTGTATTCATTTGTTTTTGTTTGAATTGTGTTTTATTGAGAAGGCAAGGAAGCATAAAGTTATCATTCTGCATTTGAGTTGGGGTTGTACAGAGCATTTTTAATGTAACTCCCTAAACAAACTTATGATTGCTTATGACATAGTATGGGGGGGTGACTAATGGACTAAGAGTAATTTCTGACTTTTAAATTAATATTTCACTATGTAACACCAAATGTTTTAAACAACACAATGCAAGAAAAAATAATGGTCTAAAACAGCGGAAAGTGAGTAAGTAAGTAAGCAAGTAAATAATAAGTTTTTATTTGGAGACAGAAGTTGCACAAAATCCAATAAGTGCCAGCTTATTTCCAATAGTGTCTTTTATAAAACAGCAGCAGCACAGCTGCATATTAAATGGCATTATTTACAATAAACATTTACAATATACAATTGACCTATTCCATATATAATCCAAAAAGACTCATGGCTGACTAAATTTAGGTCATATATTTTGTAGATTGTTCTGTTACCCTCTTTTAGGGCAATAGTCTGCTGTTCAAACATAGGCACTAATACTGAAAAAAAAAGAGGCAGGTACAGCACCGCCATTTGAGCTGCACTTTTTTTTTTGCTTGCTATTTCTCCCCCTTGGCCTACAGTCGACTTCTGCTTCTAGTCATCCTGTTCTTCCAGCCACCATCCATCCCACATTTGTCTCCAAATTGGGCCACCACCTTGCTACTCCATGGCTTACCCCCTGTGGCAGGGCAGTGGGGAGCCCACCAACTCTCCACCAGAACCAGATCCAGTACAAGTGGCACCCTTAGAGATGGTGCAGTAGTGAGACGGCCATCAATCCGCATGACCTGGCTGCCATTTTTTCTTTTTGTCAGTGGTGGAGCATGCAATGCTGACAGTGGTTGGCCAAGTGTGCCAACACACAGCCTCCACTAGATGTCAGGCAAATGCCGGACCCTGTTCCTCACCCTCCCTTGGAGAAAAGAGCTGTCTTCTGGATGCTTTATCCTCTTCCACTCTGGCCAGCCCCTGATGACCTGCTTGCATCGCAAACACGGGTCACTTGCATGGCAGGAGCTAAGGCATCGCTGCCTCAGCCCTCCATGCCACTGGGATGGCTTTTGTGCTGCACTTTCGCTTGCATTCCCCCAGGCTCTTGTGATATTCAGATAATTAGCAGACATGGATGGAGAAACAGTCTATTTGAATATTGGTCGATGTCAACACTGCTCTAAGTGACCCTGCACTGCCCTGACATAGACCAGAGGGTTGCATATGGCCACAGAAATAGCCCTGCCTGAAAAGGGATTGTGCCAGGTCCCTTGTGGGCCATATTCTACCAGAGCATGCAAATGAGCCCATTGGGCATGTGAGGAGCTAAAGGGACACTTGTATGCCCATTATGTGCTCAGTTGCATTGGGTGCAGCAGCCCCTTAACACCTTTGTCTCTGTTACACTCACTCCCTGGTAGATCAGTGGTCTGCCCCCATCACCCTGCACATTCCATTATGTTTAATTCTCTGGTAGTCCAGTGATGCCTCCTACCCCAGATTTGTTTCTTTGTTTGTAAAAGTTCATTCCTTAAGAACATTTTTAAGAACATTTCAAGGAAAAGGAAAGCCCAACATAGTACAAGCTCATCTTCAGTGGGGTCCACATTCATACATGACAAGTACTACAATACGTTTACAGGAAAAATACATAAATGCCTTAAATACTTCAGAAAAGTTCATACAATCACAATCCACCAATTCCTTAAATACCCCAATAGCCCAGTACATTTTATTATGTTTAATTCCCTAGTGGTTCAGTGGTTCCCTATACCCCCATTCACACAGTACATTCCATTTTGTTAAATTCATTGGTGGTCTAGTAATTCTTTCCAATCTGTCCCTTTGGTCCTGTAACAGATTTCCCTGGTCTCTAGTGTCCCCCCAAAACAGTCCCACACCCCACACCCAACCCACCTGCACACATCCCACCTCACTGTACCCCCATTCACCCCGGTGTCCATTACTCACTGATATCAGAGTATGGTGACCATCACGGCTCTCCATTTACCTTTGTGGCAGTCCACCATATGAGCCATCAGTGAGCACACATACTGCAGAAATAACTAATTCTACAGTACATGTGACCACTGATGCCTCATACAGTGGTCAGCCATAGAGGTGAGAGGAGGGCTGTACCAGTCATCGTACACTGCTGTCAGTGAGCAATGAACACAGGGTTGAGTGCAGGTACAGTGAGGTAGGATGTGTACAATTGGGTTGGTTTGGAGGTGTGGGATGGTTCTGAGGACACTGCACACCAGGGACATCTGTTATATGAGCAATAGACACTGGGGTGGAGGGTGTAGTGAGGTGGGATGTGTGCAGCTGGGTTGGAAAGGGAATGTGACTTTCCAGAGTGGGGAACTGGACACCAGAAGTGTCTCTTTCAGCACCAGAGGGACAGATCAGGAGGTGGTGGATCTACTGGACTACCAGGAAATTATACATAACAGAATGTTCTCAGTGACTGCAGGTGAACAGAACAACTGGACCACAAGGAAATTTAACATCACAGAATGTACTGGGCAATCAAGGGTAGGAGGAACCAATGGACCAACAGGCAACTTAACATAAAAGAACATACTGTGCTATTGGGATGTTAGGCAGTTTGCACAGGGTGGGAGGCTGCAGTACAGATCTCCAGCCTTCAGGTGGTGAAGATGGGGGATTAGCATCTGGATAAGAAGTAATATTTGGCGATGGTAAACAGCAGCACTCAGGGGGCTGTTTACTGTTGCTGCAAACCTTTGAAAATGCCCCTGTGCCAATATGCATGGAGGGAATCCCTCATTTGTATAGATTCAGCAGTATTTTAGACCTTGTCACAGCGGTGTTTGGGGGCACTACAAGGACCTCTGAATATGGCCCTACCCAGAGTGCTGGAGCAAACTCAGGTTAATGACAGCATGCACCATGTCTGCACTGGTACTATAACTTTTGACTATCTGGACCAAAGTGTTATAATATTTAATCTTCACTGAAAAGGAACAGAAAGTCCCATCCAGCACAGTGGACTGCAAGGCAGACCTTTACACAGATGGAATTTAACCTTGAAGAAAAAATCTGATAATGAAGGGCAGGGAGAGACATGGCTAAGGTGGGGAAGGGCTCAACAAGATACTAATCCAGGCCACTTGGGGAGGGCTAGAGTGTTTTTTTTTATCTTTGGCCTGAGCTAAATTACTGTGTCATGCACAACCATCTGTGGTGCCAAGCACAGTGTATGACTACTCAGCAAGTATTTGAAAAAAGGTACTTGCATGTCCCAAAGCTATTAAGTAATCAGAGGAAACCACAATGGAAAAATAGTGGAGCAATGGCGCTGTAGACAAGACAGTAAAATTAGTTTGACTGAGGGAGAATATTAAGCTTATCAAAGGTGAAACTATCATTATGGGTGGAGTTAAATGAGGAGAATACTTTAGAAGAAACATTACTGGGAGTATTCCATATACCCCCTGACCAGACGGGACTTACTCATGAATTATGGAATGGAGTCAAAATGACAGCTTCTAACTGGTAATAATTATGGGAGATTTCAATATTTATTAATGAATTTTGTTAACAGGGTGGCTCACTGAGACAAGAGTCTCTTTTTCAGGAGTGACACGGAATTAGTTACATTCAACAAGAGAGAAAGATCAATTTCACAGGTATATACAGTAAAACATTAGTAACAGACAGCATGACATTAAGTGGTAGTTACAGAATACATACTGTACCTTTGATAATGTTTGTCTAGCATGGACAAATATGACACTTCATAATTATATAACAGTTACATAAAAACAGCAGAGTAATTCAGTGTTTTTAAAAGACATTTATTAAGAGAGGAAATAAACAAAGGGAAAGTAGCTGTCAAGCACCACCCAGCTGGTGCAGGTATACACATTTTTGGGGGGAGATCACTTCTTGTGCAGTCCTTTGAAAGACTGTAGTGATGGGCTGTCCTGGATAGTAAGGGGGAGCTCATTCCAAAGCTGAGAGGCTTTATGTGAGAGGGATCACTGGCCAGCAGCTGACAGGGTTGTGGGAACTTCCAGGAGGGTTTGAGTAGAGGAACTTAGAGCCACAACATATGGGATCTCCATACCATTATATATCTAAGGTTATGGAAATAGACATTCATGATTTTTTAAGTGAGGCATGGCAAAGGATAATTGAGTCCTCTTCTTGGGAGGGAAAGATAAGGCAGGCAAGTACAGCACAGTAATGTTCTCTGCTTCCAGCACATGATGGAAATGTGCATATCCTATTTTAGAATAGTTTGAATTTACTAAGCTCAGTTTTCCTATGCAAGAAGTATGGAAGCTCCATAGATAAATGTTTGAAATAGTATAGGGCTAACTCAGGATAGTCAGACTTTGTTGTTAGATAAACACTGAGTCTGTAGAGTAAGCCAATTTTACGGCTGCAGGTAAGTGGAGCATGCAGCCTTCTTGCATTAACTCTAAAAATGGCTTACTGTGAAACTTCCTTTTTGGACTTTCGGAAGTATCTGTCCATAACTGCAAAATAGTGTGCTCCCCCTCTGATTTTTGTTATTTGCTGCTCTGTGTTAAAGGAATCTGAATGGAGGGGGATGCTACTATGCTTCTCAGCTTCTCAGGATATAAACAAAAAAGCTTCTGTCATGTAGCCCCTAAGTTTAACTCTTGCAGGGCTGTAGACTGAGCATCTGTCTGGTTCAATCAAATAGATTCATTCTAGTTCTTTCAGCAGCCTAGGGGTTACCTCATCATCTCAAAGCATTCTGGAATTTCCCTTATTGAAGCACTGAAGGAGTCAGGGTCTCATTAAACAGACTACAGTGTCAAATTACAGACAGTCCAGCTCATTCCTCTCAACCTCCCTCATCATAAATCAGGGACAAGGGTTAAAATAAAATGAGCAGGGACAAATGACCAAAATCAGGGACACATCTGAAAAAAATAGTAATATTAGTTCCAGAAGCTGTGTACAATATGCTTCTTAGTGTGAGTAGCATTTTCCTAATGAGAACTAGACTGTAACACCAATGGCTGGCATTATTTTGTGTTTCAAATCCCTACTCTTCAGTGACAGAAATGCCAAATTTAAGAGGGACAGAAGAAATGTCTGAGGCAAAATGAGGGACATACCTGAAAATCAGGGACAGTTGAGAGGTATGGATTGGGAATTGAGACCATTTTCTTCTGTTTTTTATATTTTTTCCATTCAACCTTTGTATATTTGCTGTCCGGTGCTAGTGAAAGGTGAAGACTTACAACAACTCTGTTCATCCACAGAATCAGATTCACTGTTGACTTTTTCACTCTGATGTGTTTAATGCTCATAAAAGGTACAGCTCAGATAACACTGGACAGTAAACTAAAGCTCTTTGATAATCCACAGGGACAGATACAGTGCAGGCTTCCTCCCACCCACTCACCAACCCAGTGTTATGAATTTAATGCTGGTAAGAAGTGGATTAAGCCCTCAGTTTATCCACAGGTACTCATGTGGGGCATGCTCAGTGCAAACTTACCCACACTGTGATGAATTTAGTGCTGGTAAGAGATGAGGGACTGATTAATCCACAGATATAGCTACAGTGTGGGGGAAGGGACAGTGGTTGGTTTCCATTCTGTCTGCATTAAGTCCTGGTGAATGGTGAGGGACTGCCAGAACTGGTGACTAAAGCCTTTTGTTTATCTACAGTGACAGGTACAGTGTGTGACTGGTGAACAGTAAGGGACTGGCACTGCTGGAGACTGAAGCCCTCTATAAATCCACTGGGGCAGATGCAGTGTAAAATACACAGTCCAGGGATTCCCTCACTATGATAGATATAGTGCACTATCATGAAGAGTAAAATAAGGGGACAAGACTTTCTATAGATACATTAGTGAAAGGAGAAAGTCTAAAGGGGTATTGCTAAGATCAAAGGGGATCAGGGGGAGTGTGTGGAGGAGGAACAAGGAAAAGCATCTATCCTAAATTGATACTTCTGCTTAGTATTTACTGAGGAGAAGGTAGGACAGGGACCACAGCTCAGCACCATGGACACAGGGGGGAGGGAGGTAGGTGTGCACAAGTCCCTTCACAAAAGAAAGGGTCCTACAACAGCTCACTAAGCTCAGGGTGGACAAGGCAATGGAACCTGATGGCATACATCCCAGGGTACTAAAGGAGCTAAGGGTAGAAACTAGCAGAGTCATTATCAGAACTGTTTAGTGAGTCTCTGAGCACAGAAGAGGTCCCAGAAGACTGGAGATGGGCTCATGTGATCCTGCTCCACAAGAGTGGTAGCAGGGAGGAGGCAGGGAATTACAGACCAGTCAGTCTTACCTCAGTAGTGGGCAAGATTATGGAGGCACTCCTTAAGGAAAGGATAGTGCAACACCTGGAATCCATAGGAGCACAAGATCCAAGACAGCATGGGTTTACAATAAGAAGGTCGTGTCAAACTAATCTCATAGATTTCTTTGACTGGGTAACCAGAGTGGTGGGCCAAGTGGGTGCAATTGATGTCACCCACCTTGACTTCAGCAAAGCTTTTGATACTGTTCCACATAGAAGATTGATTAATAAGCTGGGTAGGCTTGGGGTGGGTCAGAAGTTGGTCAACTGAGTGGCAAACTGATTGGAAGGCAGAAAACAGAGAGTGGTGGTAAATGGTATACAGTCAGAAGAGATGCAAATCACAAGTGGGGTACCTCAGGGATCAGTCTTAGGGCCAGTCCTCTTCAATATTTTCATCAGTGACATTGCAGATGGACTGGATGGTATGGTTTCTCTCTTTGCAGATGACACCAAGGTCTGCAACAGAGTAGATGATACAGACGGGGTGGGCAGAATGAGAAGAGATCTGGATAAACTGGCAAAATGGTCAGAAGAGTGGCAACTGGAGTTTAATGCAAAGAAGGGCAAGATCATGCACATAGGGAAGAGAAACTCTGAAGCCACCTACAGGTTGGGAGGGGAGTTGCTGGCAATCACAAGGGAAGAAAGAGACTTGGGCATCATCATCATCACAGATGACCTGAAATCATCCAAGCAGACCACTAAAGCAGTAGGTAAGATTAGGGTGATGTTGGGGTACATTAGTAGGGGTAGCACAAGTCATAAGAGGGAGTTAATAATCTTTCTTTACAAGACAATGGTTAGGCCCCATCTGGAGTACTGTGTGTGGTACTGGAGGCCGCACCTTCACAAAGACATCAACAAAATGAAGGCAGTCCAGAGAAGGGCAACCAAAATGGTGCAGGGACTGCATCAGAAAACATATGAGGACAGATTAACAGAGCTCATTATGTATACCCTAGAGCAAAGGAGGAATAGACGTGATATGATCAAAACATTTAAACACCTTAAGGGCATTAACAAGGTGAAAGAGTCTAACATGTTTCAATATAAGAAAAATAGCAGGGATAGGCATAAGGGAGAACTACAGATGAGTATGAATAGATAGGCCATTGACAGAGTAAAGACTTATGGCACATTCATAAGGTAGAAAAAAATGGGCAGACTGGATGGGCCTTGTGGTTATTATCTGCCATCAACTTCTATCTTTCTATGTTTCTATGTAGTGCTGATGAAAGGTGGAAGACTGACAGCACTAGAGGCTGAAGCCCTCTGTTTATCCACATGGGTAGGTACAGTGTAGGCAGGGACAGTGCAGTGTTCTCACACTGATGGTTTCAGTGCTGGCAAAAGCTAAGGAAGGGGCACCACTGGGGACCACTCTACTGTCTTCATATTTACACCTCTATCGGCATGTCATTTTAGAAGGCCACCACCTTCTAGGACAAAATATGATTCCTAATGTAACCCCTAAACTTGCCATCTGTGACCTTCAGAGTATGTCCCTGTGTCGGAGAACATATCCATATGTTCAATCCTGTCAAAACCCTTGAGAATGGGAAGACTGAGATCATGTCCCTTCTCAGTCTGCTGTTCTACAGGGAGAAGATGGTAACAACTACTAGTAAACATAAATGTGGATATTATTTGTTAGATCCTTTCAGGTATTCCTGTTTTGAAAATGTGGCTTCTCCTTAACAGTGATATATAAACAGAAAGCCCACCAGCAAATTTGTTTTTATTTTTAGTGTTGAACACATTCTCTTTACTGCTGCAGTGAATGTAAACACTGGAGAAAAAAATGAAGAAACTGACAGAGGGAAGCTTACAAAGGATGTCAGTAGGCATTTTATGTGACAGCGTAGATATGCAGAATTAAAAAATGCTCCATAAATTCACTGCCACTAAGCAAGTGGTAGATGGGTGGGGGTGCAATTTGTCAACACAAAAGGGGGCTTGGTCTGCACTCAGAGAGGAATGAGAAGGTCAGTTTTTTTCTTATGTGGGACAGCGACCCATGGGGTGTAAACAGTTGGGGTTATTGAAAATATGATGGATCATAATAGTCTACAGAGCCCATTTTCTTAAAGCAGCAGTTTTGTCATCAAGGAAAAAAATGTGAGTCAGAATTGGCAACCATCTGACATTTTTCACAATCCCCCACTCAAAAATTAATACCGACACAATTTAGCTTGTTGCACTATAAGACCACACCAAAGAATTCAGCATCTACAGTATGCCAAACTGGTGTTTCTCTGTTTGACATATGTGTTGTATTCTTTCAGCAGGGTCTTTATAGAGTACAGTACCACGTACATTTTCTTGGCCTTATCCTCACTTCCATCCAAGTGCACCCTAACCACCTTTCTGCCCTGATATCATGATATTTAGGGCTTCATTAAGTAAAGCTGTATCCAAATTGCCTCCCTGTGGACCATGTGAAACATTCTCAATGCCACAAAAGACTAGCACTGCATTCCCTGGCCTTGAATAAATTTACTATGTGGTGGTATTATACTTTGCAGGTTCTTATGTTCTATGATTCTAATGTATTCACCTATTACATTATGAGGCTATGTTGAATTTTACAAATCCAGGCTCATAACCTTGGTAATATTCAATATTTTTAGCACAAATTTTCTACATAGCCATTTTGGTACAGCAACTCATGAATGTGACTGCTGTTATTTTTCAACTCCTGCCCAAAATTTGTGCTTGCAGCTCAAAAGTTGATTTTGTAGTCCCTGCAGGCCAGGAGTTGAACATTTTCTCTGCCCTTCTTTATGAGGCAGGGTCATCACAAGGCTGTGTCGAAAATGTGGTGTAAAAATATTTAAAAAAAATTAAAAATAAAATAATATTTAATATTTTTAACCCAGATTCATCTCCTGCAGGCCTATCAGCTCTGGCCAGACTTTGTTTTTTCTAGTAGTAGCCTGTTGGTGCACTCAGCATGGAACCTGAAAGAGATGTCCTGGTCTAACATGATACAAAGAAAAAAATGCTGCATAAATAAAGGTCAGCAATGGGTAATGGTCTAAATAGAAAATAAGCACAGATTCCTGAGTATATTCAGGTAACATTTATTGTGCTCTCACAAAACTATGTCAGCGCAAATGTGAAATTCAGTATAGAAATATAAATAGCACTTACAGACAATAGATAAAAAACCTACACAGACCCAAAGACCTGCAAGCCACAACAAAACACCAGGGCTTCAGCACTCACCTTCCTCAGGGGGTGTCACAGTGCTGGGGTTTTGTTGTGGCTGGCAGGTCTTTGGGTCTTGGTAAGTGTTTTATCTATTGTATGTGCTATTTATATTTATATTTCTATACTGAATTTCACATTTGCACCTGATGTAGTTTTCTGAGAGCACAATAAATGATACCTGAATATACTCAGGAAGCTGTGCTTATTTGCTATTTAGACTCTTACCCATTGCTCACCTTTATTTATGCAGCATTTTAATATTTGTCTGAGTCCTGGCCAGGTCTCAGTTAGGTATTGCACCCTCTCGTTTCACTAGAGCGCAGTTTTTTTTTTTTTTACTTCAAGGCTTGTTATGACAGGAAGAACAACCTCCTTCTTAGTCCCCTAGTGGTACAATATTAAGTAGATCAGTTCTATCCGCACCAGGTTTTCTGTAAGTGAAAAGCATTGATTTAGCTTTCTAAGCAATTAAGACAAGTTGATAAGCCATGAGACATTTTTTCCAGGAACACAGTCTTCACGTAACCTTATTTCTAGTGCTTTTAGGCCACAGTCTGTTTTATGCAGCACAGCATCATCTCCCTACAGTAAAGCTTTTGCTCTACTGCAATTGGAATGCATTTCATTAATAAACAGGGAAAAAGAGTGAGGCATTAGGATTGAGCCCTATTGTACTCTACCAAAGATGTCTTGCCTTGAGAAAAGACAGGATCCCTGTTTGATGGATTGGCTACAGTCCATGAGACAGCTTCTAAACCAGGTAGAGGATAAGTGATCTAGGCCCACGCTCCCAAGTTTTGACAGCAGGAGTTCATGATTTACAAAGTCAAAAGCCTTGGTTAAATCAATGAATATGGCTCCGGTAGCTTTTCTTTCATCGATGGCTCTGAAGAAATCTGAGGTAAAATGAACAAGGGCTGTGTCAGTTCCATGGTATTTCTGGAATCCATGCTGGACATCTTTGAACAAGGAGCTGATCTGATGTATCCTGCCAGTTCATTGTATAGACAGGGTATTGAGTATTGATATGGAGCTCCCTCATTGTGAACAGGGACAACATGAGTCATGCTCCGCTTTTTGGGGGAACCTCCCCACAGAGAAGAGACATGTTGAATAGCTTAGTTAGTGGAGAGGCAAGTACCTATGCAGTAAGTTTTAGGAGTCTAGGTTCAAGTTCCTCATGGCCAACAGATCTGTCAGGTTTGATTTTTGGTAGCTGTTCCAGGACTTCCTTTTTTGTGACTAGCTTAAAGTAGAATTTAGAGTGTCCAGTCAGTGGAGCTGAGAAGGAATGACTGGCAGAAGAATCTTTGAAGGCATCCAGATCTGTAAAGAATCAATTCAAAGCTTCAACAATTAGTAGTGGGTCACTTAGAGAGCCATTATTGAATAGTATTTTCCAGTTGGAGCTAGCTATCCACCCTTTTAAGAGACAGCTAACTTGGTCCAACAATGCTTAGGGGTTTGCAAGGTGTAGCCGGTGAGTTCTTCACGTAGTTAGCCTTGGCCTTTTTTTAGGTTGAACCTACAGGTGTTTAGCAGCTGCCTGCATGCCAAATAGTCCTGTAGTTGGTCCAAGATTTTGTACATATCCCAAGCCCTATCCCTCAAATTCATTAAGTTATGTAGGGAAGTTGTGAGCCATTTTGAACAGAGGCATTTTTTTTAACTCATCTCTATTTCTGCTCCATCCTGCAGAGTGGATCCCTTTCAATCTCTGGCCACTGACACCCGTGCCCCCCGGGCCTGTTCTGGCACCCCCACAGGGCTGGCCTTTAATTGCGCATGCACCCTGTATGCAGGATCCTCCCAGGTACTGGTGATGCCGGGTGCGGCCATCAGCCACCGAGATCGCACTTCATCATTTTCTGCCTAATTTCCCCGAGAGCCGGACATGCAATGTCATTAGGGCACTGGATGCCAATGCCTGCCACACTCTCTTCCTTATTTCTGCTTCCCACTGCTGCACTGCTGACCTCCACCAGCTGTTTCTACAGTGCGCTGCAGTACTCCAGACCTCCCCAGAGGAAAGAGAGCAGTCGTGGGATGCTCACTCCTTCCTCTCCCCTGCCAACCCCCGGTGGCCTGAGTCCATTCCAAAACCTGGGTCACTGACGTGGTGTGAGGTGTGGTGTCCAGTGCATCAACCCTCAGTGCCACCAGGCTGGTTGGAACAGAGGCATTTGTACCTGTTTTTTACAAGTAGGACATGCTTATTTACTATGGCAGTAAAATTATTGATCAAGAATTCAAGGACAAGGTTGACATCATGTTTGGACTCTATGCCCTCCCAATTTACATTTGAGAGGTCCTCCAGAAAGATATTGTTCTTTAACTTTGAGTAATCTCTAGATGTGGTGATCCTAGGGGAGGCTTTGGGTAAACTGTTTATCCAGATGCAGATAACAGGGAAATGGTCAGAGAAGATTCCAGCTGCATGAACTCTGCTGGACCTACTAACTAGACCCCTATCGATAAGGGAGTGATTTCTAGATATGGTGTTTAGTCTTATGAGTTTCTCAATAGTTTGGTGGAGGTGAGCATCATTAATGGTACCTTTGAAAGCACAAAGGACTTTGTCCAAGTCAGTTTTGACTGATATATATCCAAATATGTGAAAGGAATCAAACAACGATAATATGGTAACATCAAAAAGACACGGGGTCATAGTGCCATGCAGAAAATCATTCATAACCACAACAGTGCAGACATAATAGTGTGTGCTGTAACAGCTTCGGGACAAAATCCTAACTATAACAATAACAGTGCAAGCCATTGAAAAAATTGCAACTGTCTTTCTTTTTGCATGGGGCTTTGCCCCCGCACCACCCAGACTTATAATACTCAACTCTGAGGGGTTGTGGACTTCAGGGAAACAGGAAAGGTCTGAGCAAGGAAATTTTTTTTTTACAAAAAATAAAAGCCGCATTACAATGGAACCTGGGAAGAACAGAACCACATCCCCAGGTCCTCGATGCCACCAGAGGCAGGTGCTCTAGACACTTCAGCACGGGATCAGCTCAGCCAGGCACCACCCCAGCAGCGTCCTTCATGCCCCCTCATAGCAGCCTACAGTGACAGGGGTAGTGTTTCTTACAACATGCTGAAACAACCTCAGTCATTGTAGAGCCATTAGCATTTCGTACAGTGCTTAATTACATGTGCAGTTTTGTCATCACTATATTCACCCTGTACCCATTAAAAATAAGAAAGACAAGGACAGAAATGAAATCTAAAGGGGTTGTCCAATGGTTCACCAAGTAGGACATCATGTAACCATGTCAATATCCCAGGTTTGGAAGTGGACTTGGGAGCTGGGTCAGGTAGGTAAGATGGGTGGGTTGGTGCTGCCATGTGGCAACACTCCCAGCCAGGGAGGGATGGTGCTGCCCTTCTGATATTGTGGCAGCACTGCCAGTCAGGGAGGGATGGTACTGTCTTTCTGACATTGTGGAAGTCCCTGTGGTGGCCAGGAAGCTTGCCTTCTCTGCAGAGCCATTAGCATTTCTTACAGTGCTTAATTACATGTGCAGTTTTGTCATCACAATATTCACCCCGGACCCATTAAAAATAAGAAAGACAAGAACAGAAATGAAATCTAAAGGGATTGTCCAATGGTTCACCAAGTAGGACATCATGTTCCCATGTCAATATCCCAGGTTTGAAAGTGGACTTGCGAGCTGGGCAGGTGGGTAAGATGGCTGGGTTGGTGCTGCCATGTGGCAACACTCCCAGCTAGGGAGGGATGGTGCTGCCCTTCTGATATTGTGGCAGCACTGCCAGTCACGGAGGGATGGTACTGTCTTTCTGACATTGTGGAAGTCCCTGCAGTGGCCCGGAAGCTTGCCTTCTCTGCACAGACATTACTACATGCATGGGGGGCTTGATGGGCTAATGCCCAATGTCTGGCAGGCCAGGGCTTAAGAAGACCAGATGAGAAGGTAAAAAAACTCCTATGTTGCCCAGGCTGCCTGTATGATGGCCCTTGGTTATCTTAGCCCCACACCATGTGGCTATCCATTTTCCTCAACAGGGCAGGGGGCAGAAGACGGGGCAAGAAAGTTGTGGGCATAAGGGACCATATGGAAGGTGCAAGTAGCAGTCTGGGGCAAACAGCAATATAACAAAAATATGAAGAGAAAAATTAACATATCAAAAATTAAGATGGCATGTTTTGATTAATTATAGAGAGTTTTTAAAGAGATTGTATAGCATGCAAATAGAGAATGGATGGAAGAGTGCCTTCATGGGGATAATAAGAATGCAGTGGATCATCATCAGGTGTAAGGGGAAAAAAGCCACGAATTCTCCTGCCCAGGTGGTCAGGACTATCAGCCAACTGGAGAGGAAAACAGAAAGCATTTGAGGAAAAAAGAGAAATTAATTATGGGTAATAAGGTCAGATAAAAACAAGTACAGAAACAACGTAAAACGGACATCACGCTAACAAAACAAAATTGAGAGAGACAAGGCAATGATATTAAGGATAATAAAAAACATGCTTAACATTTCAGAAAAAAAGACAGTCATGGAATGAGTGTGACTGGTAAATACAGAACATGGGAGGCAAAAGACAAAATGAATATTTCACCTCAGTATTTCTTATACATTTACTGTATAAAGGTAAAACCTTGCCCACACAACTTGTACATATTTATAAATGCTGCTACCTCTGTGCCTGCATTTACTGTAACATTTGTAAATAATGTACATGCCTTTTGTTTCAATAATGTGTAACTACATACAATTGTAAAAGTGTCTTTGCACACTTATCTGATGCTGTTATTTATTGTATTTCTGTATCTCCCCCTTTTTTACCCTCCCCCAGGTTGCCCCTGAAAAAGGGACACTTTGTCTCAGTGGGCTTACCCGGTTACCAAACTTCAAATAAATAAATATTTACTTCACATCTGTTATGAGACATGTCTCATCTGACTGAGACATTCCAGGCATCATTAGACGATTCTTGCAGCACAATAGATACCACTGCTAGCATAGTTGCTTTAGAACTAGGAAGGTTAAAAAAGAACAAATTGTAAAGATCGAGTAGTATGCATTTGAAGGGACTCAATGATTAAATGGATGCAATCACTGGTAAACATGTCAATGATTTTATAGAAGTGACTGTAAACTGATGAGTTGCATGAGACATGAGGAAGGTGACTATAATTCCCCAGCTTGAAATAGTAGAAGTGACATGCAAGAGACACTTTTTTTAAACAAAAGTTGCTAACAAGGCAGATCTGCCTCTGAGGCAGCCCTGCCTTTGAGGCAGGTATGGCTAGGGTTGCCTCTTGGGTGGGGCTTTAACCTCTACAGCTAAAGACCTGAGCTTCACCACTCTGCCAGCTTGATGGTATAGTAAAAAGAATTACAGCCTGATAACTAAGAGGTTGAGAGTCTAAATCCACACAAGGTCCCTTCAGTTCTCCTTTTGTCAGAATTTCACTTGAGTGGTGATCCATGAAGGTGTGGTGTTAGAATAGTAAATATATAAGAAAAAACTTAGCTGTGAGAAATAACTTCAACAGTAAAGTGCAAAAAGGGGGGGTGGATTTGCCCTTTGTGTCAATGAAAATATCAAAGCTACAGAAATTCAGAATACACATAAGGAGCCAGAAGAACTGTGAATCACCCTGGAAACAGGAAATGGGACAGCCATACAAACTGGGGTTGTGTACAGGCCTCCAGACCAGGGCAAAGACATAGACACATTATGGTTAGAAGATATACAAAACAGCTAAAGGGGAGGTTCTGATAATGGGGGACTTTAACATACCAGATACAGATTGGTCAATACCAGCAGGAACATCTCCCAGAACTAGACACATGGTGGATTCCCTGCAAGGAGAGGGCCTCAAACAACTGGTACAGCAACCCACAAGAGACAGAGCTATCCTTGATGTAGTACTGATCAACAGGGAAAGGATCACAGATCTCCAGGTAGAAGGTCACCTGGGGGCCAGTGACCATTACGTGGTATGGTTCAATTTGACCACTAGAACTAAATCATCCAATTCCAAGTCAAACATATGGGACTTCAGAGGAGCTGACTTTGACAAGATGGCCAAAAGAGTTAAGCTAGGTCTGGCAAAAAGAAATACAAGTGAGGGGTACAGGCAAAGTGGGAAAGCATTAAAGATGCAATACTTGAAGCAACATCCCATTGTTTAGAGAGAAATGGAAGTGCAAAAGAAGAAGGAAACCACTTTGGTTCTCAAAAACAGAAGCAGAAAAGGTCAGAGCTAAAAGGCTGGCCTTCAGGAACTATAAGGGAATGCTGCAGGATGAAGATAGGGAGGCATACCAAACTTTCCTAAGGAAAGTGGGGAAGGCAGTAAGGCCGGCAAAGGCCCAAACTGAGGAAACACTAGCACAAACAGTTAAAGAAGGTGACAAGACTTTCTATAGATACATTATTAAAAAGAGAAAGTCCAGAGGGTGTATTGCTAAAATCAAAGGGGATAAGGGGGCATATGAGGAGGAGGACCATGTAAAAGCATCTATCCTAAATAGATACTTATGCTCAGTATTTACTGAAGAGAAGGTAGGGCAGGGCCCACAACTCAGCACCATGGACACAGGGGGGAGGGAGGTGTGCACTAGTCCCTTCACAAAAGAAAGGGCCCTACAAGAGCTCGATAAGCTCAGGGTGGACAAGGCAATGGGACCTCATGGCATACATCACAGGGCACTAAAGGAGCTAAAGGTAGAACTAGCAGAGTCATTATCAGAACTGTTTAGTGTGTCTCTGAGCACAGGAGAGGTCCCAGAAGACTGGAGAAGGGCTCATGCAATCCTGCTCCAAAAGAGTGGTAGCAGGGAGGAGGCATTAAACTACATACCAGTCAGTCTTACCTCAGTAGTAGGCAAGATTATGGAGGTATTCCTTAAGAAAAGGATAGTGCAACACCTGGAATCAATAGGAGCACAGGATCCAAGACAGCATGGGTTTTCAACAATAAGGTCCTGTCAAACTAATCTCATAGATTTCTTTGACTGGGTAACCAGAGTGGTGGGCCAAGGGGGAGCAGTTGATGTTGCCTATCTTGACTTCAGCAAAGCTTTCGATACTGTTCCACATAGAAGATTGATTAATAAGCTGGGTAGGCTCAGAGTGGGTCAGAAGGTGGTCAACTGGGTGGTAAACTGGTTGATGGGCAGAAAACAGAGAGTGGTGGTAAATGGTATGCAGACAGAAGAGATGCAAGTCACAAGTGGGGTACCTCAGGGATCAGTCCTGGGGCCAGTCCTCTTCAATATCTTCATCAGTGACATTGCAGATGGACTGGAGGGTAAGGTTTATCTGTTTGCAGATGACATGAAGATATGCAACAGAGTAGATGATCCTGATGGGGTGGGCAGAATGAGAAGAGATCTGAATAAACTAGCAAAATGGTTGGAAGAGTGGCAACTGGGGTTTAACACAAAGAAGTGCAATATCATGTACATAGGGAAGAGAAAACCTGAATCCATCTATAGGCTGGGAGGGGAGCTGCTGGCAGTCACAAGGGAAGAAAGAGACTTTGGCCCCAACATCACTGATGACCAGAAATCATCCAAGCAGACCACTAAAGCAGTAGGTAAGGCTAGATGGATGTTGGGGTGTATTAGTAGGGGTATCTCAAGTCAAAAGAGGGAGGTAATAATCCCTCTTTACAAGACACTGGTTAGGCCCCATCTGGAGTACTGCATGCAGTACTGGAGGCCAAACCTTCACAAGGACATTAACCAAACTGAGGCAGTCCAGAGAAGGGCAACTAAAATGGTGCAGGGACTGCATCAGAAAACATATGAGGACAGATTAACAGAGCTCAATATGTATACCCTAGTGCAAAGGATGGAGATAGGTGATATGATCAAAACATTCAAACACTATAAGGGCATTAACAAGGTGAAAGAGTCTAACATTTTTCAATATAAGAAAAATAGCAGAACAAGAGGACACAGCATGAGATTAGAGGGAGGCCAATTAAGGGGTAATGTGAGGAAGTTCTTTTTCACAGAAGGGGTGGTGGATGCATGGAATGGCCCAACTCAGGAAGTGGTGGATATGAATATAGTGCAGGGCTTCAAACAACCATGGGATATGCATAAGGGAACAATACAGATGAGTATGACTAGATAGGCCATGGACAGAGCAAAGGCTGATGGCACATTCATAATGTAGAAACAGAAATGGGCAGACTGGATGGGTCTTGGGGTCCTTATCTGCCATCAACTTCTATGTTTCTATGTTGCCATGGAGGCAGATCTGCCTTGGAGACAACTTTCATTTAAAGAAAGTGTATTGTGTAAAGTGACATACAGTAAGTAATTATAGACTAGTGACCCTGACTTTAAAGTAGCAGTGCAATGAAATTGGACAAAAAATAAGAATCTTTTTTTATTATAAATGTTCCAAAAAATCTTCCTGTTTTATTTGATGGTAAAAATTGCTACTTTCATCATAAACTGAGTATTTTATAAATGTTTTAATTTGGTCCTGTTTCTCAGGAAAAAAGATGGCTGCCACAATTGGCTTAGAAATAGCACAGTAGATATGGCAAGAGTCAGGATTAAGAGAATAAAAAAAACTCATGGTGTACAGCAAGTAAGGTATCCAGAAAAGCAGATTTGATAGGTATATTCATATTTTTATTAATTGTAGCTGAAACTATTTTTTATGTTGTTGTTGTTTTTAACATATTTTATTGCACTGATGTCTTTATAGTAAGTGAAACATTTGAGATGATACTCAAGGATTAGATTATGAACCACTGGGCAAAGTCTGATTGTTAAAAGAGATTTACATGGGTTCATTAAGGAATAACATTCTAGTCTAACTTGCTGACCTTCTTTGAGGAGGTAACAAAAGTACTACAGAAGAAAAGCAGGTCATGTAATATTCTTAGATTTCACTAAAGCACTCAGCATTATTTCTAATGAAAAGTAGGTTCTGAAAATGAGAAATATTTGGAATTACTGGAAATGAAGTACAATAGAAACATAGACCGTGATGGCAGAAAAAGACCAGAAGACCATTAAGTCTGCCCATATTCCCTATAATCCCTGGAAACTTCCCTGGAACCTATTGTTCCTCCAGGGTAGTAACCCACCCCATCATATCCCCATTCTCTTCCCAGTTCTTGTCACCCCAGGTGTCCACTATTCCCTTCATTCTGTCCCATGCCTGCTTGAATCCCCTGACTGTGTTTGCACCCATCACCTCAGCGGACAAACTGTTCCAAGGTTCCACCACCCTTTCCACAAAGTAATACTTCCTTACATCCCTCACGTCCCTCCTAAACCTCCCTCTTGTTAATTTCTACTTGTAACCATGTGATCTTAAGTTGGTATTTTGAGTAAATAATTCCCCACAGTTTACCTTGTTAATTATTTTAAGAAATGTGTAAGTATCTATCATAGCTTCCTTCACCTTTCTGGTTTCCAGTGAATACATATTTAATGCCTTGAGGTGCTCCTCATACGATTTGCGCTGCTGTCCCTGAATCATTTTTGGTACTCTGCGCTGTACACTTTCCAACCTATCTCTATCTTTTCTAAGGTGATGGTTCCAGAACTGGATACAGTACTCTAGATGAGGCCTCACCAGGGATCTGTAGAGGTGTAGAGGGGAAGTATTATCTATTTTTGTCTGCTATCAATACCCCTCCTGTTACATCCCAGCATCAATACAATATATAGAGCTGGCCACACACTAAGGCTCAGTGGATAGAGAAGCATGGGATGCCATCATACTGGATGGAAGTCACCAGTAGATATCCAGAGGGGAGAGTGCTGGATTATCCTGGGGCTTAAAATTTTATTAGTGAAATTATATTACGAGGATCAAGTAAGGTAACTAAGTTTCTGGATGACACAAAGTTAACAAGGGTGGTGGACACCAGTAAAGAGAATCAAGGTGCCACTGGTACCAAGCAGTACATGGGTATGGATGTAGTGATATATATATATATATATATATATATATATATATTATATTTATATATATATATATATATATATATATATATATATATATTAGAGGCAAAAACTCAGTTTAGTGCATTAGTTAGGTTGTTCCACAGTGACAAAGTGAGGAAATTCGTGTTAAGGTTGAAAACCCTTGGACCCCCGCCACCCCCCAACTGGCATTGGGGTGCGATTGGGGTCGCCGCCCTAACTCTCACCCCATGACATGTGTAAAGCAGCAGAAGTATAGGAGAATGGGGTGAGTTAGGACCGACGACCCCAATGTGCACCCCAATGCCGGTTGGGGGGAGTGGGCGGGGGGGTCCAAGGGGGGTTTTCAACCCTAACACCGAATTTCCTCACTTTTGTTGCTGTGGAACAACCTTAACTAATTCATTAAACGGAGTTTTTTGCCTCTAATTTCCCTTCTTTTTGAGAATGATAACGAGAAATAGTGTATGTAATGCAGCGGCGGGAGCGCGGGGCCCCCGCCACGTGATGTCTTGTGGCATAGTAACAGGAACAGCAATGCAAACAGAAGCGCTAACAGTGCCACACATGGTAACGCAAGCGCGAATGAGAACAGAAAGGGTAACGCACACAGTGGCGTAGACGGGAACGGTCTGCCAGGTGATGTGTTGTCACATAGTAACATGGTGACTGCAAACAGAAATGTCAATGGGCATGGTGACGCAGTGAAACAGAAAGAGAAACAGTACTGTAGACACAAATGGCTAAAATAACAGAAACGCAAGCGCAAAATGAAACGCAGAAGGGTAACGCACAGGGCATAGATGTCAACGGTAAGTGAAACCGGTACGGAACCACAAGCGGAAAGGGCTACGGTAACAGTAATGTAAGGGCACAGGCTGGTTTTCCCCAAAACCTGCATAGAGAAAGACAGTGAGTACAAAGAATGTATGCATAATAATGGGTATCAGAGCAGAAAATGAGGACTTGGAATACTAAATAGGTTATATCTCAGGAACCGTACGACGTAGAAAAAAAATTTAAATATCATATGATTTATGACTGTCTTGGCTAGTTTGGATAGTTAATAGAGGCTAAGCATTTTTCCGACGAAAAGTCCGTATCTTGC
Source organism: Neoceratodus forsteri (assembly GCA_016271365.2). Classification (NCBI taxonomy): domain Eukaryota; kingdom Metazoa; phylum Chordata; order Ceratodontiformes; family Ceratodontidae; genus Neoceratodus; species Neoceratodus forsteri. Next base: position 563,015,054 of record CM028133.1, read on the forward strand.
ACCGTTTCCGAGATACGAGCCCTGAAAGGCGCGGCTAATGCCGTAATGTTATCCTATGGGGAAAAAAGAGAAGTTCGGAGCACCATAACTTTGCCTCCCTGTAATATTATTTCACCAAACCACTGAAAGGCACATCTGTGGGCTGTTGGCTGTCTTCCCTCCAAATGTCAGGAAAAAAGACCAAACCGTTATTTTGCAGCAGGGTGCCAAAGGATTCCTGTAATGCGTCAGGTGCCGTAATGTTATCCTATGGGACAAAATGTCAACTTTGGAGTGCTGTAACTTTGCCGTTGTGTAATATTTTTTCAACACAACACTGAAAGGCACATCTGTGAAATGTCGGCTGTGTTCCCTCCAAATTTCAGCCCAAAACTCCCAACTATTCTTTTGCAGCGCAGTGCCAAAGAACTGCTGTCATTTTCCCACAGACTAGAAAACTACTGCTCTAATTTGAGAAAGTCAGAAGATTTGTGACACTTTCGTGAGCACGTAAAGTACTAGAAAGTACTTTTTCAGAAATTTGAAAACATATTTCTGGGGTGTTTTACCCCAAAATAAAGACATGGGTAGCATCCTCAGGGTCCGACTAGGTGAATACAAAAAGAATTAGGTTGCTAGAGGGTCCCAAATTTAAATGCCAAGCATTTTTCTGATCACCAACTGAAAACAAAATGGTGGATTTGCAAAGTAACAGCCCATTTCATGAAAGTAAAATGCATTTATGACACTGTCAACTTTTTGTTAACTTTTCCCATTGACTTATAATGGGAAATTGTTTTTGAATAACTTTTGAACCATTTAATATTGTTTCACCAAATCTTTGAAAGGCACATCGGGGACCCCGGATGCACGCTCCTGAAGATTTTGGGGTCAGCTAAACTGTAATTCCAGGCGTGACCGTAGAATTCCAGAAAAAGCGTAAATGCGGGTGCAGATCATGCTTAATAACTCTGCATCTCTATATCCAACTGGTACAAAACTTAGCAGATCCCTAGGCCTATGGTTCTTGATCATGTATTCCAAATTTCAGGCAAATCCATCAAATAGTTGCAAAGTTATTAAGGTGCAAAGTTTTGGGGTTTAACATAGAAATGGCTCCTCAACCATAACTATGGTAGCACTACCTGCATACCATATTATATATATATATATATATATATATATATATATATATATATATATATAAAGATTCTGTTCAATACAGGCACATGCATGCACAGAAGCACACATATACACCTCACAGAACAAACAACCATATTCCACACAATATGCAAAGTCTGAATGTATAACTTGGTCTATTTCTATACTAGGGCCTCTGGAGTCAGCATTATCTTCTGTTAAGAAAAATAGGTCTCATAAGCTATAATTGATAAGCCCTCATAAGCCCATCTTGTGATTGCTTTATCTTGATAGAGTAGGACAGTTATGTTTTCCACATTTTTAGTTTCAAGGTCACTAACAGTTCCATAATCTGAAACCAACTCCTAGCCCTAAAAGCCTTATCACTGATATTAAGAAGGACATCTAACAATTTATCTTATGCAACACATTTATACATACAAGAGACATCATAGTAAGAAAGAAAAAAAATGTTCACAACTGGAACTCAAACCCAGTTTCCCCTCAACTATTGTCCTTGTATTCTGCCACTGTGCTATCATTCTACATGGTAAAACATAAGGTTTCTAGAGAGATGCATGATAACAGCATAACTTATGATGAAAAAGAAAGGGCATTCTAAAAAAGGCAACATGAAATTTTCCTGTCAGGATTACTTCAGTTTTCAACTGACTGTAATTTATAATCACCTGCTGGGATAAGAACCCTGGTCACCAGCTTTGCAAATTGTGACCGAAACTCTACACCACAGAACTGCAATTCCCTTCCCTGCAGATCAGTGGCACACTGAAAGTGTGTGTTCACTTACCAGGCAACGGTTCAATGGTGAAAATCCAGGCAAGCACACAGTATATTGTATTGACACAAGAGATATGGCTTGAATCCTGTCAGGGATTTAAAAATGTTTTTCAATGATTTTTAAGATGGAAACTAAAATGAATGGTGATCCATGGTGGTGTGGAGTTGGAACAGTAAATGATATGAGAAGTAAATTAAGAATACCAATTTATGCAGGCAGAAAGTTACCCTGCCAGGAAAAGGCATTTTCAAAGGAAAATCCCATGTCACCTTTACTAAGCTTGCAGTTTGAGGTGTGCTAATAATGGTGACATGCAATTTTCAATGTCAGGACTACTTTAGCTTTTCCTTACCTTGTAATTTATAATCACCTGCTGGGATTAGACCACTGCTCACCTGCTGTATGGGTTTAATTTCTACACCACATGGACTGCAATTCCCTTCTGTGCAGCTCTGTCACACACTGAATATGTTTGCTTAGTAGATAAAGAAACAGCAGTTCAAATCTAGGTAGATACACAATACACTGTATTTCTGCAAGAGACAAAGTTCAAATCCTGACAGGGGCTTCAACATTTTTTTCATTTTTGTTTTCATTTTCTTAAAGTTAAAGCTCTCTTGAATGGTAATCCATGGTAGTGTGGAGCTAGAATAAAACATTACATGAGAGGACATATAGCTACAAACAACAGTTTGTGCAGGCAGAGAGTCATCTTGCCAGAAAATACATTGTAGTAAGAAAGACAAACTGCTCACAACTCAAAAAGGAACAAGGGCTACCTTTAATATAGTGTCCTGGTTCTCTGCTACTGTGCTGCATTTCCACATGGTGAGACAGTAAGTTTCTAGAGATAGATGAATGCCAACTGCATGAATTGTAAGGAGAAAGAAAATATGTTTGCAACTAGTAATTGAACACAAGACACCTCCAGGGGACTGTCCTGATGCTCTGTTACTGTGCTATTATTGCACATGGTAAGGTAGAAGGTTTAAATAGATAGAGGAATGATAATAACATAGATTGTAGTGAAAGAAAAACAAGTTCACAGCTGGGAATCAAATCTAGGCTCCCCTCCCAACTACTGTATGAGTGCCCACCACTGTGTGATTGTTCTACATGGTGAGACTGAAGGTTTCTACTGAGAAATAATGCTAACATAAATTGAAATGAGAATGAAAAAAAATGCTTACAATTGAGAATCAAACCCAGACCCCCATACAACTACTGTCTTGCTGCTTTGCCACTGTGATATCACTCCAAATAGGAAGACAGAAGGTTCCTAGAGAGAGCAAGATGCATTCTAACAACATAAATTTTAAAAGTAGTGAGAAAGAAAATATGTTCATAACTGGGAATTGAACCCAAGCTCCCTCCCAACTGCTGTCCTGGTGGTCTTCCACTGTGCCATCATTCCACATGGTGGTGATACAGAGGGTTTCTAGAATGAGACACATGCTAACCAAAGAAATTGTTTTGAGAAAGAAAAAAACAATGTTCACCGCTGGAAACTGAACCCAGGCTCTTTCACAACTACTGTCCTGCAGCTCTGTTACTGTACTATCATACCACATGATACAAATATAAATTACAGAAAAAAAAGACAGAAATATGGCCAGAACTGAGAGTCTAATCCAAATCCCTACCCACCTACTGCCCTGCTGCTTTGCCACTGTGCTGTCATCCAAACTAGAAAGACACATGTTTCTAGAGACAGGGAAATGCATGCTAACAACTTAAATTGTAGTGAGAAAGAAAAAAATTTACAACTTGAAATCAAACCCAGTCCCTCATCAAACTACTGTCCCCTTGCTATGTCATTGTGCAGTCATTCCATGTGGCAAAATAGAAGGTCTCATGAAATAGAGGAATGTGAACAACAAAAATTATAGTGAGAAAGGAAAATTTCCACAACTGGGAATCAAACCCAGCCCACCTCACAACTACTGTCCTGCTACTCTGCCATTTGGCAATGATTCTGCATCATGAAACAGAAGGATCTTAGAGACAGATGAATGCAAACGTAAGAAACTGTAGTGGGAAAGAAAATATGTTCACAACAGGGAATCAAAAACAGGCCCCCTTCCAAGTAGTGTCTTGGATGTTCTGCCACTGTGCCATTATGCCACATGATGAGACAGAAGGGAGCGATGTATGCTAACAACACAAATTGTAGCGAGAAAGAACATGTTCACAACTGGGAATCATACCCAGTCCCCCACCAAACTACTGTCCAGGTGCCATGCCATTGTGCCGTTATGCCATATGGTAAGACAGAAGGTTTTAAGAGAGAGAGCTGTATGCTAACAACACAAATTATAGTTAGCATTAAGTAAAAAAATGTGCACAACTTGGAATCAAACCCATGCTCCCTATCAACTGTTTTTCTGGTGCTGTGCCACAGTGTGATCATTCCACATGGTGAGGTAGAGGGTTACTAAAATGAGAAGCATACTAAAAACAGAAATTGCAGTGAGAAAGAAAACATATTCATAACTGAAAACTGAACCCAAGCTCCTTCACATCTACTGTCCTAGTGCTCTGCCACTTTGGTGTTATTCCTCATGGCAAGATATAATGTTTCTAGAGAGAAATGCATGCTTACAACATAAACGGTAGTAAGCAAGAAATAATATTCATAACTATAAGTCAAACCCTTCATTGGAGGAGAGGACAGACAGGGGGGACACGATTGAGGTCTTCGAGTACCTCAAGGGAATAAATAGCGTAAACATGGAGGGGATCTTTAGACTAAAGCAGGGAGGTAACACCAGAGGGCAAGGTTTGAAGTTGGAAGGTGGAAGGGTGAGGGAGGAAAAGAGGAGGAGGTTTTTCACTGAGAGGGTGGTGGACCCTTGGAATGCACTGCCTGGTGAGCTGGTTCAGAGATCCACAGTGAAGGGCTTCAAGACAGAGTGGGACAGACACAGAAAGTGGATGTATCAGATGATGGCCTGACCCGGGGGGAAGGGATGGATGAAAGGGGGTTTCTGGAACACAAGGAGGGGAAGGGTCTCAGCACCCAACTAGGGATCTGAGGTTTAGCAGACTCAATAGACCATAAGGCCTAATCTGCTGGCAGTTAGTATGTTAGTATGTTAGTAAACCCAGACTCCACCCAACTAATGTCTAATGTCCTGGTGTTATGTTGTTGTGCTATCTTTCCTCATAGAAAGACAGAAGGTTGAGAGAGAGAGAGAGAGAGAGAGGGAGAGGGAGAGGGAGAGGGAGAGGGAGACATGCTAACAACATAATTTGTAATGAGAAAGTAAAAAAATACAACTGGTAATCAAACTCAGATCCCCACCAAACTACTGTCCAGGTGCTATACCATTGTATTATCATTTCATATGGCTAGACTGAAGGCCTCCTGAGATAGATGAATGCTAACAGCAGAAAATTCCAGTGAGAAAGAAAGTATTTCCAACCAGCAATCGAACCTAGACCCCTCTCCCAGCTGCTGTCCTGGTGCTCTGCTACTGTGCTATCATTCCACATGGTGAGAATGAAGTCTTCTAGAGAGAGAGATGCATGCTAGCAAAAGAAACTGTAGAAATAAAGAAAAATATTCACAACTAGGAATCAGTCCCATACCCCCACCAAACCACTGTACTGGTGCTATACCATTGTGCTATCATTCCACATGGCAAGAAAGAAGGTTTCTAGATATAAATAATGCTAGCAAAATAACCTGAAGTGAGAATGAAAAACTGTTCACAACTGAGAATCAAACCAGGCCCCCTCCAAGCTTATTCTCCGATTCTCTGCCACTATGCCATCATCCCACATGTTGGGACAGAAAGGTATAGCGTGAGATGCTTGCTAACAACATACATTTTAGTGAGAATGAATAAAAAAATGGTCACAACTGGAAATCTAACCTAGACCCTCAACTATTGTCCTGGTGCTCTGCCACTATGCTATCATTCTACATTGACAGATACAATTGTTCTAGAGTGAAATGCATTCCTAAAATATAAATTATAGTGAGAATTTAAAAAAGTTCACAACTTGAATGAAACCCAGGCCCCACCCAACTATTATCTTGGTGCTAGTTCACTGTGCTAATATTCCACATGGCAAGACAATGTTTCTAGAGATAGACACATGCTAAAAATATAAATTATAACCAGAATGAAAAAAGAAAGTTCAAAACTGGGAATCAAACCCAGGACCCACCCAAATACTGTGATGGTGCTATGCCACTGTACTATCATTCCACATTGCAAGACTGAAGGGCCTGGATTCACAAAGGTTGTAGCAAGCCCTGTGTTAAACTGGGTGACTAGCACAGCTGCACTGAAATGTTAGCTGCAGAATGCACCCAATTCAAGAAAACTAGGTGCATCTACAGCACTTTTCCTGCTTTATGACTAGTTTGCATCTAATATTTGGTGCAAGCCTGGTAATATGGTTACCCAAGATTGCCACATGCTAGACCAGAAAAAGGTAGTTTAGCTTTTGGCAATTGGTGCATGAGATGAAGAATCCTGATCACCAGCTGGGGAATGCTGCAAGCCCTGTGTGCCATATGTTCTGCACACCTGAGGCTTGCAGCATTCTCTGAGGTTTTGTAAATCAACACCAAGGTCTCTAGAGATAGGTGAATACTAATACAGTAAACTGTAATAAAAGAAGAAAAACTGTTCGCAACTTGGAATCAAACCTAAGCCTCCTCCCTACTGCTGTCTTAGTGCTCTGCCAGGCTTGGTAAATGTGACATGAAACTTCCTACTTTCACAAATTGTTGCTAGTAGCTAAATTCTCTTCTCATATACTTGCTGTTCACCCTCTACAAGGCTTTGGAAAGACTGGTACATTGCAAGTTGTGTAAATTTTTGGAATGTAACAGCATTATAATACCATACCTGCATGGTTTCAGGTCTTACTAGTCCACAGACACTGCTCTCAATGACTTCAAAGATATGGTTTCTACTAGTTTAGATGACTGGAAGTTGACAGAAATGGTGTTTGTGGACTTGATGAAGGCCTGGACTTGACAAAGGCATTCAACCTTGTAGACCCCTCCATGCTTCTAGATGAGCTGGTTGACATCAGCATGCATCTTGAGACAGTGGGGTGGCTGAAAACCTACTAGATGAGGAAACAGAGGGTCCAGGTGGGATGTAGTTTATCAGAGCCTCAAGACATCCTTAGAGGGGTTCCACAAGGAACCATCCTGGGCCATCTGTTGTTCCTGGTTTATACTAATGATCACCCCAAGGTTCTTTCCCACTCTCAGGTCAGGATGCACACTGATCACACTGTCTTGGTTGCAACAAGTAGCAAGAAGAATGAGCTAAATAAAAGTTTGTACAGCCAAGGAGTGGTTCACTAGGTAAAAGTTGGTCATGAGCATAAAGAAAGCCCAAAGCATGATTTTTGGTCCTTCACAAAAACGTTTGTACTCTGAGTAAGATACCTGATTGGGTTGGAGTTGGTACAAGTTACACAGTATAGGGACCTGGGAGTTATAGTTAATGGGTGCCTCTCATTCTCAGGCCATCTACAGAATCCAAAAATAAATGTAAATAAAATGTTGGGAACCTTTAGGAAACTATCTGCATGACTGATACAAGAATGAAAAACTGAAAACTGTAAATAGCTTAATTTTACTCACCTTGCAATATGAATGTTTTGCTTATGCACATGCAAGTAAAGCATTATATAGCCTTGAAAAATATATTTGTCTTGGACACCTGGCTCACCCCATATCACTGCATATTATATCAATGGTTATACTAGGGTTCCTTGGAAACCCAAAGAAGTATGAAGTGGATGAGACTGGTGTTCAAAATGTTACAATAAGAGGGCTCTCAGTGCTGTTGTCTAACCATGTGGTAGTGGAATAAAAGGAGCTGTTCCATTGTATTACCAGGCATTGAAAAGTCAGGAGGTTAAAGGTACTCAGGGCACTTACATGTTTTGAGGAAATCAGCATTAGTAGTTATACTGCTAACCACTGCAATAAGCTAGGGGTAAATGTGAGATGCCATAGAACTTGAAGTAATTTCAGAAGTTTATTACACATTGAAGAGGATATGTATTTAATGTTTTAAAACTTTATCTTTTATTGTATATATTGTATTGTAATTGTCTATAAAGTATGTGAGTAACCTCATCAGAGGACTACAGCTGAAAATAGGCCTTTGCCCCAAGTCTATAAAATCTTTATAAAAGTAAAATTTGATACTACTATTACAAATAGTTTACTATTCTAATGCCAAACTGCCATAGATCACCACTCAACTGAGTTTCGGTCTAAAAAATTGTAAATCCTTGCTTGTATTTGAACTGTGTATCTGTGAAAAAATACTATATAATGTGAGTCTAACTGGAACTGAACAACTGATCCTTTGTCTGCTAAGCAAACATGCATACAGTGTGTTACTGAACTGATGCAGGTAAGGTAATTGTAGTTCCTGGAATATAGAGGGTATGTCTAATCCTAGCACAGGATTATAAATTACACACTACAGAAGAGTTGTGGTAGTCCTGTTGCTGAAAGTCTATCATTGACATCATCAATGGACATCTAAAAATACTACATAAATTGGAGTGATAATGTAAAAATAGGCCATTGTGTGGATCACACAAAGGTCTGAGTAGTCCTTAAACCCTACACCAAGCCCAAAAGTCCTTAACACTGACATCATCAATGACTTCATGCAGCTGAATCACTCAGAGTGAATGTATCCTTAAACTTTACTAAATGCAGCCTAGTCTGCCCATTTCTTTACCTAATGGATAAGCTGCAGATCCTAGTTAACCAGCAGCCTACTTCCTCCTACCCCCAACTAGAATTGCCTATGTCTGTCCTATACATTCTTGAATTCCCCCACTGCTTTTGACACCATGATCTCCTCAGGAAGGCCATTCCACACATCCACAACCCTCTCCATGAAAAAATATTTCATTCAAGAATGCATTGGAAAGCTATACTACCTAAAAGGAGGTGTAATTTCCAAGTCCAAGTACAGCAAAGGTAGGAGAACTGTGATACAAAACCTGCTGATGGCTTTGAAAATTTTGCCCTAGGCATTGTCATTAATGAGAGGAAAAAGTTGTCACAGTACTCTGTATTAGCTATGGGTAAGGCTAATCAAATCCTTGACTGTATTAATCAAGTCATAACCTGGCATGACATTTACCAGATTATGCTTCTCTACAGGGCACTGGTAGGCTTGATTTGGAGTAGTGTGTGCAAATTGGGTCACTAAAGCATGAAAAGGGTGTTGCCATAGTTGAGATGGTGCTGAAGTGAGCGCTGAAATGGAGGGGAGTTCTTTGAACCTAATACCCAACCTGTCAGTCTGAACCATGGTTAAGATGTGCAATCTTGGTCAGTTGAAGGGTAAGGTGGTTCTCTGACCATTTGGCTACATGATGGAAGTTTCAACATAATGGAGAGGCAGGAGACACAGCTCACAAAAGGGACCAGTTTACTGAGCAACTGAACCACAGAAATCAGAACAGGGAAAGGGATGAACAACAAAATGTTCACTCCTAAAACACTCTATTGTTGCTACTAAACTACTTAAGGTAACTTCTGTAACAGTAACTACTAAAATTGCTGTGACTGTATAACTGTACTGTGCACTATTGCAAAATTTTGAATGACTGTAAATTTGTTTGGTTTCACCCAATAGTTCATATGGATCTGTTGGGTGCCATAGATGATGCCTTGCAGAGAAATGCAAATTGAGAAACATTAGAGCATATGCTTTCTGTTGACTGGCTTGACGAGTAGATAAAGAGCACAGGATTTGGCTGCTGGGTGTCAACAAAACCCAGGGATATGAACAAAATCCTTGTATTCCACAGAGGACCACCAGGCTATCACAACGGACTCCTAGAAAGGAAGAGAATATGGGTATTTGCAAAGACTTGTGGCAAACTGAAGAGCTGCCACCACTGATGCTGGGAAAAAGTCTGAGTAAATGAAGAAAAGGATGGAACTGAAGATCTGGAACACCTCCAGGGCATCACAACTGACCCTGAGAAGAAGCTTGAAGAACTGAAGAAATGGACAGAATTGAAGATTTGGAACACCTCTGGGCCATCACCACTGACCCTAGGAATAAATCTGAAGAACTGGAAATCTGAAAACTGAAGATGTGGAACACCTCCAGGTCGTCAACCTTGAGAGAATCTCTGAAGAACCTGACACAAAACCCCAACCTCCCTGGGTGTCAGATCCCCATCTGTGAACTTGTAGTTTACTGAACTACCTAGCTAACTGTTAGGGAGGGATTCGCCTGAAGACTCTGAAGAAAGCAGCTGACAAAGAGTTCCTTAACTGACTACACTATTCCCATTCTGACAACCACCCCCAAATCATCAGGATACAGCTGAGTGAAACAGTCTGGATCATGCAGGAGAAATTGTGAACATGCAGTTGGGCAGAAGTATAGTTTAATCTCCAAGCATACTGTCCTTTCACTAAGTGGCTGTTGTCTTCCACTGTCTTTATATCGCGCAACCATCAGAGGGCAATTAAACATGTGAAGGCTAATTCTGAAACATACAGGGAAATTTGCTAGTTTTAAACTAGTACAGACAATTTTAAAAGGGTTTCACAGCATGCAAAGGCAGTATCTCAGTCTCAGAGCATAGACACATAGACAGTGTTGGCAGATAAGGGCCTATGGCCCACCCAGTCTGCCCATTTGAACTTGTAAGTTTATAAGTTTATAGTTTAGGTTTATAAGCATGGATTTGACTTTGTGTACTGTCCCTTTAAATAACAGTCTGAGAACAAAACCATCCTTGTCTTTGCAATTGTTCACAGCAATTTAGCACTGTCACTTTAAATGCAATGATACTTTCTCTTTAAAATCTTCATTCAGGATTTAACTCAGTCACTTCATAATGTTAACCTTTTTAGTTTGAATTGATTGTTTTTTCACCAGGGGTGCTGTACCAGGGCAGATACTGCATAAGGGAAAAACCTGGGCTAAATGTTGGGATATATTCAGCAACACAGCGATCATGGTCTATGCCCTCTCTCCCACAGACATACACTCAGGCTTTTCAAAAAAAATAGTAACAGCAGTTCTGCCCTCCTGGCTCAATGCTAATTAACTTAGCCTGTGTACTAAGGCTCCCATGCCAACTGTCTCTCCGTTGCTAGTGGGCTCTGGGTCAGTCAAACACTTTTAAACACAGGTCCTTGGCTAGGGCAGCAGCAAGTATGCTGCTGAAGTGGCTAACTGGGCTTGTCCATTCCCTTCCCCTTCATCTTGGCTAGGGCAGGTGTTACAGCACACTAATTACTATAATTCTTTAACACTAGACCTTGGCTTAGGCTACTGGTGGATATCAAGGCTACTAGCACACTTTTGACCATAGCCTTGCTGGTGCTATCCTTTGTTAAATGGGGCTTGCTCTCCCCAAACCCCACCCACTGGGTACTGACTAATTTTAAAGAGAAAAAAAACCTGCAGTATTGGCTTGCTTGCCCTTGCCCAAATAAGTGCCTTGTATTTAGAATAGGGCTTGCCCTGCCCTTTGCTCCCCTTGCAGGAGCTACTTGAATATTTACGTAAAGTTGGGCCTGCCCTGCTCTCTGCCATTCCTTCAAAGCCTAATTTATCTACATTTGGCATGTAGCCCTCTTGCCTTGCCCTGAGGTGGTCCCTCTTCCTGAGCTTTGCCCACCTCCTGTCACAGCCATGGCCGTCTGTCACTGTGCTATACAGGGCAAAAGAACCACAACTATATTTTCTTTTTTAGTGGTTCAGGCAGTCAGCACCAGTACTTTGTAGGTGCCACCAAATCACTGCCCTGAGCTGGGGTGAAGATGACATGATAGGGAGGTAGCTTGGCTGCTGGGCTCTGCCTTCTTGGTCGATTCTTCTCATCAGACTTCATTGCTCCACCTGATGCACCAAATCACCATCATGACCTAACTGTGTGTGAGGCCCTACTGCGGCTTGGCTGCTGGCTCCTTTCCCTGATATGGTCTCTGTTTCTACTGCTTGGCTTCTCTCCTTATCATCAGCATGGCCATTTAAAAGCTGCCAATGAGGGGCCTACTACACTTTTAAAATAAAAAATGACAAATGGTGCTGTACTGACCCTGCATCATGGTCTCTGACTCTGGAACCACAAACTGGACTGCTGACTCTTTTCAGCCTCTGCTGCTGCTTCGGGCAACAGGAGGAGGAGAACCAGACCCACAGCTGGAGAAGATAAGTCTTCCCTGCTTCCTCAGTGTCTCTCTCCCTCAGGTCCAACCACTGGCACAACCAATCTGCAATACTTAGTGCCTGAGAACACTTGTTGGCCGCTAGGCTGGCCCTGATTATTGAACCTGAGAGAACAAGGTCAACAGAACAACAACTAACACAGCATGCTGTCCACCTTTATAACACTACAACATTCAGGACACTGAGTCCCTGACAACATGGGGCAACCAGTGGTCAAGCACAAGCTGGACATTTCAAAACAGGCACAGGCTTATGCCATTCTCTGAGAGCAGGAACCTGCATGGGAAAGCTGAACTTGAAAGAAAATGTTAAACTGGAAGCAAGCAGTTTTCTGTGTGAGGCCCCTGTCTCTACATTTACTTCTCCTATCTCTGCTACCCATTTCATTTACCAGAGACACCTGGGCTGGGAACACTGGAGACACTATACTGGGCTGTATTAAGGGAACTGTACTTGACGGCACTGAAGCATCATGGCTGTACTGTGTGGTATTACACATTTGGCCCCCGCTACAAAGTACATGTCCCTATTTATCTTCCTAAACCATTTGTGAGGACACAATATTTTAAAGCTTTAAACATTCTTAACTTCTGTATGCAACATTCCTAATATCATTGCTTTAACTGTAGCACTATTCTTTTTTCTGTTTTATTTCTTTATTTTTATTTATTAGCAGAACAACTGGATTTCATCTGTCCATCATTTCTGAGATATACCTTTGTTTGCATGGAAGGACCTATGTAAAGGACATCCAGTAGAAATGGCAGTAACAGGGCCAAACATACCGATACCTGGTGGACATGGCCATTCTATACAAGCCCCACAGGTAACCATATCTGCTGTGGTGTGCTCATGCCCCTCCCATTTGTCATCTCAAATATCCTGAACATTGACCAAACCAGTTGCGTTTAATGTTCATGGCTTCAACATGTTTTGGTGCATTACTTTGCTTGTGTGCCCTTCCCATTTCTGATTTGATTCTATGCACTGGTAGTTCCAGGTATAGATTTTCAGCAATTACAAATGGTGTGGGCTCCCACCCAGTTGTGAGTTTCTGACCTCTGGTTTGAGTGTTCTTTAAACAAGACTCTGTCTCCAATGGACAAGAGTACAGCTCATGCTCTATGGTCATCCTGTTCTTTCTGTCTATGTTGCACATGTTCCATATGAGTTGCTTCAGCTTCACCCACATTCCCAACGGAGTGCACAGAAAGCATCCAGGAGCAGCCTGCAAGCACTGCTCATCAAGGCTACTCCATTTTCACCCACATTCCCAACGGAGTGCACAGAAAGCATCCAGGAGCAGCCTGCAAGCACCGCTTAGCAAGGTATTAAAAAACATCTCCCCTTCTGCTGGAAATCACTAGCTAAATGTGTTCCTAACTGTTTAAATGGTTGGCAGACCAATTTAGATTGATTATTCCTGCCGTTTGTTCACTCAGCCTGCATCTGTATTTGGGCATGTTCCTGCTGTTACCTTAATTTTCTACAAGTGTTTTGCTGCTCATTTTTACTGCTACCTTAATTCAGTATCAAACTGCTTAGCCTCATAATTAGAGCTTTTTTATACTGCTAGAATGTTATTTTAGAGTTGATTTTACCTACTTTCTAATCGGATTCTGTGTCTTTCTGCTTAATTCTGTTTCTCTGCCATTCTTGCTGCCTCATGGAACCTGCGCATGCACAGTTCACTCCCCCATCTCCCCATGATCTCCATTGTTTCCTTCTTCCTTCTGTAATCCTCTCTCAATTGAAATCTTTGTGCTTTCCCCACAGGCTACTCCATTTTCACCCACACTCCCAATGGAGTGCATAGAAAGCTTTCAGGAACAGCCTGCGAGCACTGCTCAGCAAGGTGTTGAAAAACATCTCCCCTACTACTGGAGCTCACTAGCTGACTGTGTTGGCCTATTGAACACCCAGACTTCTATGCTATTCATGGAGTGTTACTACTAACTAGGTTCCTGCAACCCTATCTGTTGACACTGAACCCCTACCACCTTTTGACTTAATCTTTTACACCTCCAGCCAAGTTTCCATACTCTGTGTCTGTCCCACGTTCCAGTGTCTGACTGCTGTGACAATTATGGCACTCTATTATTACGCTCTCCTAAATGCCGTGCTAACATTATCTTGACTGCTAAACTCTGGCAACAACACTGTATCTTTGATAGGCATGCCTTCAACACCCTCAAGTTTCACAACATCAGGCACCATAACCAACTGTCCCAACCTGGCCCTCAAGCCAGTTAGTGTCACCTCCCATGCTACTAACCTGCCATCATACAAGGCATACTATCTGTACCCTCATCTCAACTCTATAATGATCCCAATGTGTTCCCTCAGGCCCAACAAAAAAATGCCCTACTCAAAATATAAGCTCCTCAAATGCATCCTGACCAGGCAGCTCCTTTTACTAATACTGCTGTCAGGAAAGGTGCATCCTAACCCAGGGCCCTTACAAATGGCAGTTATTAACAGCAATAGCCCGTGGGGCTTAAAATTACCTCTATTAGCATTCAAAGCCTTCTGCAAAAGCTAGATCAACTCCACGTCTGAGTGCTACTGCACAGACCTGACATCCCTTCCACAGCCGAAACTTGGCTCTCACCTGCAGTACCTGGCATAGTAGTCTCCCTAAATGGCTACATGTTATACAGATCAGACAAGTTAGGTAAACAAGGTGATGGCTGCACTCTGTATATGATGAATTTGCTAAAATGCCAAGCGTTTCCTACACTGTCCCCTAGGGATGGTGCCCAATCAATAAGGGTTAAAATTATGCTAGGCAATAAAAGGAAATCTATTCACATCCTCTCAGTCTACATTCCACCAAAGGAAACTTGCAAGGGCTTCTAAACGGTCCTTGACCTCATTGCCAGTCTGCCTAATGGCTCAGAAGACATTGCATTGGGTGACTTCAATATCAACTGGCTGTCATCTGACTCTAACATCTGTAAGGATGCAGCTGCAGCCATTTACCTCTGTCAAATTGTCTCCTCTCCCACTAGAATAAACTACAGAACCAGTACTTGCACCCTAATTGATCTAATTTTCTCTACCCACCCTGAGAGGATCACCAACACCACAGTGCTACCTGATGCCCTGAGTGACCACTCACCTATCACTTGCTGTTGGTCCGATAAGATTCCTAAATGACCATGCAGAACATTTTATTAGTGGGTTCTCAAGAAAAAGCATCAGGAACATCTCCAAGATTGTCACTGCAACTGTGATTGAGCCCCAGTTTTCATGGCTGATAGAGTCGCTAAGGTACTAAGCCTCTTCATCACAAGCTTCAACTCGGCCTGTAATATATTCACCCCCCCTCAAGAAGCACATTGTCAAAGGGGACTCTAATTAATGTATCTCACCTTCTCTCCTGCACCTAATGGCCTCTAATGACCACCTTTGGAAAGTGGCACATGCCTCTGGCAAACTGAGTGACTGGCAATGCTATAGGACCACCAGAAATAATTGCACCTGGGCTATACGACAGGCAAAGGCCACATACTACCAAGGCATGTTTACTAGCTCCTGGGATAACAGCAAAAAGGTCTCAGAGAATATTAAAAACCTTACAAGAAAACCCAGCCATTCCCCTCCCACAATCCTCAACCACAATGGGCTCACCATTCAAGACCCCAGTGAAAGTGCTAACAATCTCAACACTTCATTCACTGATCTGAGTGGAGTCCTCCCCCCCAACTTCTTCAATGAACCATTTGTTAATGACTTTGCCCACTACAGGGCTCCCCTCCAAACTCTCCCCAATTCTACATCAGATCAGTCTCCCCCTCTACCACCAATAAACACCTTATGAATGTGCTTGTCAAGGTAAGGCACCGCTCTGACACCCTTGACCTAAAGCTACTTCACCTCTCCATTGACGCTGTCCTGGCCCTGCTCACCTGCATCCTGAATCTGTCACAATGCCTTGGTCAGTTTCCATCGGTCTGGAAATCTGCGGTCATGACACTAAGCCACAAGAGTGGTGATAGAGCAAAACATGCCAACTACCAACCCATTTCTATCCTACCACCCCTTTCCAAAGCCTTTCAGCAAATAGTGGCAGAACAGCTAACTGCATTTCTCTCCACTCACGGCATCCTGTGCCCACAGCAAAATGGGTTTAGGAAGGATAATAGTACTGCCACCACCCTGCTCACCTATACAGACTTCATACATAAAGCCCTCTACCGTGGTCACCTTATAGGATCTAGCTACTTAGATCTTACAAAGACATTTGATATGGTCAATCACTCCCTTCTGCTCCTGACCTTACCCTCCCTAGGACTCTCCAATGATGTCACCACCTGGTTCAGAAGTTACCTAGGTGGCAGAACCCAGCATGTAACAATCTCAGACTCTCTCTTCACTGTTCTCACTACTTGTCTTGCCCTCTCACTCTCCTCTCCCTTCCTGCCCTCCCATCTCCCCATCTTCCCCCCCACCTTCCTTTGCTTTCTGTCCCTTATTATCCTAGCTGCTACTTGACAATGCTGCCTGGTTGCTTTCCCCTTCCTTGATCAAGTTCCTCTCCTAATTCCCTCCTCTTCTCCCTCCCTGCCTTGAATCATGTGCTAAACTCATGTGTATTTAATTGCTGTTCTCTTATTCTGTGTTTGTAATACAAATTGCTTACTGTTTGTGAAACCAGTCTGTTTTCCATTATGTACCCACCTATTGACGTGGAACCTTTATAAATGAGCTGCTTGGTGCTCAAAGGTATTTGTAATCATAGATTGAATAAATAAAATAAATAGCTACCCTGTACTATCCAGTGTTCCACAGGGGTCAGTCCTTGGCCCCCTCCTATTTAGCCTCTATCTCAACCTGCCCCAGCAACCTACTCCTATATGCAGATGATGCTGTGCTTTACACAAGACAGCCAGATCCTGCACACCTTACCTGTGATGTGCAGTGCAGCTTTACCTCCATAGAAACATGGTTTGAGGAACAGAGATTAGTTATAAACTATAAGAAGACCAAATCCATGATCATTGCTGTATCGCATAACAATTTTAAAATGGCCCAACTACTCATCTACAACAATATCGGCACAACACTTGAGCAGGTATTCAGTTTTAAGTACTGTACTTGGGCATCACTCTAGACAACACTCTCCTATCAAGAGCACATTTTGAACATCTCCAAAACTGCCAATATCAGACTTGGACTCCTCTATAGGCACCAGCACTGCATGATCCAAGAGGCACTACACGTGGCTGTGTCCAGATCCATACTATCAATCATCGATTACGGCCTTGTATTCTATGGTGCTGCCTCTGCCACTGCCCTCAGAAGGATTGGGGTCACCCTTAACAAGGCTACTTACTGGTACTAGCCAGGACACTTGCACCTGCAACCTGTATGTGCAATTCAGTTTGCTCAACCTTCATAACAGAATCCACTATCACACCTGTCTCTTGGCCAAAAAGATGTAATTTTGGTTATCTGTCCATCTATCCAGCAGCATCTAAAGAGGGCTCTGGCTAACTTGCACTGCACTAGAAGCTCACCAAATCATGCTCTCCAGATTTCATTATCCACAACTTCCCAAGAGCAAGAGCATTTATGTACAGAGCACCCTTCTGGTTTAACAGTCTCCCAGCACATACAAAACCCTTTCCCAATATTGGCCCCTTCAAAAACAGTCTTCAACAACACCTAGTCAACCTTAGCAGCTGTGACTGTCACACTTGACCCTTATTACCCACAGTACAGAACTCTACAGCCCTCCACTGACAAGGACCCCCAGGGCCACTACTTTGTGTAACTCCTAAGCAGCCTCCAGTCACCCTCATCTTTCCCATACTAGTTTGGTAATTACTACCATCTTTTCTTCTAATTAGAGAGCCCCACTCCTGCTCTACCACCCTCTCTTCTTCCTCCTTTAATGCCCAATAACCTCCTCTCTCCTTTTTACTACAAATACACTATTACTCTGACCTCATCTGCCATTAAACCTTCCCACAGACTCCTGAATTCTCTGTTATGTATAGCACTTAATATCATTTGTTAAAGTTAGTACAATACTTTGTTGTTCAATTTGTTTCATCTTTTTGTATCTCACCATGTCTGTTTATCTGTACCCATTGTACCTGTGTTTGTTAATCAATCCTCTGTATAATTCATTTTTGGATGTGGAGCTTTTGAAAATGAGCCCTTGGCTCAAAGGTCTTAATTCCAAGATTCAATAAATAAATAAACAATGTTAGCTGCTTCCTTGAATCAATGTTGGTGTTCTTCCACCCATTTTCTGGTTGGCTCTTCACATCTCTGGATTCTTGTTGCACATCCAGGACCATGTCCATTGAAAATATTATGTGCTAACAGAACATTAAGCAGTAGGTGGCACCCTGTTGAGCAGTGGACAGTGTTATTGTAAGGATAGCTCAATTGCTGAAGTAATTCCACCCATTTTACTTTCTTATGCTCAGGCACAGCTCTCCACGTTTCCAGCAGTGTGAATTTACTCATTCATATAACCCATTGTTTGTGGGTAGTAGGGGGCTGTTCTCAATTTACTGCTGCCATACTGTATATGGAACACAGTTCTTTAAAAATCATTGACTCAAAGGCATCACCTTGATCAGTTAATATTTGCAATGAATGCCCATACGGGTGGGTAAAATGCCTACAGATGCTGTGGTCTGGGCTAACATGTCTTTCATGAGTAATGCCAACATGAGCTGTGTATAGTGGTCAGTGATCATTAGCACATACTGAAGCCACCCGCACTGGTTTCTATTTTCAAATGGTCAAAAACCACAATCTTTAGAGGAGCTTAAGTTACTATAGGGTGCTGGGGTGTTCTCTGGTTCATGTGTTTTCCACCTTTTAGGCTACAGGCCATGCAATCCTTACACCGTAGTCTGATATCATATTTCATGCTGACCAAAGTGAACCTTTGTCTGATTGTTCTCTCCATTACTGCTGTCCAAAGTGACCCAACCCATTGTGATAGACTTCCAGTATGTTATCTGTCTCTGCTTGTGGAATGAGGGCCTGGGTGATCTCCTTTCTGGTTCTTGGATGTTGTGTTTTCTACACAATTCTTCTCTCCAGACCAAAGTATTCTCACTGTCTTAGTAATCTGGTCATTTCTGGGGACAGAGTCTTTCATTCCTGAACACTTATGGTCCTTCCAGTCCTGAGGCTCATCTTTAGTTCTCTGATGGACTGTTCCCTAAATGGACAAACCTTAAGGCACTCAGTTGAGGAAAAAGATCTGGATATAACTATAGATAATAGGCTAACATGTAAGGCACAGTGTACAAACCAAATAGCTAAACCAAACAAAGTATTATGGGCTACAAAGAGAAATTTCAGAAGTAGAAGCCAGGAGGTGGTTATGCATCTCTACAGAGCATATCTACGACCATTACTGGATCATTGTAGCCCTGTGTGGGGTCCAATATCAAAAGGTGGTGTGGATAGGCTGGAAAGGGTACAGAAATAGGCTACAAAATTAGTATATGAGTTAAGGGGTAAACCGAATAAGGTGAGACTGCACAACTTAAACCTTATGACATTAGAGATGAGGAGAATCCAGGAGACCTTTTGATGTGCTGCGACATCATGCAGGATGCATACCTGTTAAATGAATTACAGCTAGAATTTAAAAATGATGTGGTATGTACTAGGGGACACCCATTGCAGCTTCAACCCAGAAAGATCAACACCAATATAAGAAAGGCCTTTGTCACACAGACGGTGGTGTCCCCCTTGAATGGGTTAACCATATAAGTTATCACTAGTAATAGTAAAACTACAGTTTAAACAGAGACTAGATAAATACATATTGAATGGCAACACCATACAGTATTATGGGTGAGTGGACAGGAGCACTTATGGGCATACCACCCCTTTGGCTCCTTAAAGCCTTAGTATGAAGCTTTGTATGATCAGAGGACTCTTGTCCTGTAACTACATCCACAGGTCTATTCTTTCATCTGCCAGCAATGTGGTTCTGCACCTGAGTCTGGGTGATTCTCTGTGGATACATGTAACATAGTTGAACTATGTCTGGCAGGATTTTGATAAATGGTGGCATTTCAAAATCTTCCAATTCACTCTCAACTAGCTCTGCTTTGTCTAATCTGGCCATCAAGAGAGAACATCAGAAATGCTGTTCAATATTCCTGTGTAATACATAATTGTGAGGTTTACCCCCTTTTATGTAGTGTAATAGTTCAAGGACAGGAACTGCTTGTTTTGAAAAGTCCTTCACAAATCTGCAATAATTGCTGATGAACCCTGGGAATTGTGGCACATCTATGATGGTGGTAGGATGAGGACGTTTATTCAGCACAGTGATTTTTTAGGGTCTGAAGCTATTACTTTGGAGGATACATGTTCAAGGTAATTCACTTGTTCTTTCAGGAAATGACATTTTGAGGGTTTAATCTTTAGTCCATACTTTTTAGGTGCTCAAGTAATATTTCCATGTGTTCCTCTTATGTTTTTGAATATACTGTGATACTATTGGAATATACTATGAAGTCATCCAGGTAAGGCACTGCCACCACCCACTGTGTCTTGCCACCCAGCCAGTTACCTACCCACCACACTACTGTCATGCCCACACCCATATTCCCCAGTTTGTGTAATAGTCTTCTATGTGGTACAGTGTCAAAGGCCTTACTGAAGTCCAGATAGGCCACGTCCACAGCCCTCCCCTGATCCACTTCCCTAGTCACCCAGTCAAAAAATTCAATGAGATTGGTCTGACATGATCTCTCCCTTGTGAAACCATGCTGCCTTGAGTCCTGTAGTGCATTGACAACCAGATGTTCCACCAACCTCTCCTTCAGTAGTGCTTCCATGATCTTCCCCACTACTGAGGTGAGGCTAACTGGTCTGCAGTTCCCCGCTTCCTCTTTGTTCCCACTTTTGTATAAGAGGACTACATTTGCTGTCCTCCAGTCTTTGGTACCTCCCCTGTTTTCAGTGATTGGCTGAACAGGATTACCAGAGGTTCAGCCACCACCTCTCTTAGTTCTTGAAGGATCCTGGGGTACACCCCATCTGGCCCTATTGCTTTATCAACTCTTATTACTTCCAGGTCCTTCAGGACCCTTTCTCGTGTAAAGGGACTTCTGTCCAGTTTCTCCCAGTTTAATATTTGTTTCCATGTAGCCTATGATGGAAATATCCAGGCTATTTCCAACAATGAGTTTCATCCATTTCATAGGTGGTTGTGCCCATTGATCCCAAGCCCAGTGGCTGAAGAAGCATTTGCCTTATAGTGTTACTTGTGAGACAGTGTCAACTATAGTTTCTATTCATCTTTATGGCTGTTGTAGGGCAATTTCCAATGAATCTTCATTGCTCCACTCAGTGCTCATTGTCACCATCGTGGCCTCGCTGTGTGTGATCCTGCTAGGTCTTGGCTACTGGCTCCTCTCCCCAAAGTACTCTTTCTCTCCTGCTTGGCTTGTTTCCTTTTCACTGGTATGGCCATTTAAACACCACCAATGAAGGAATGAATGAACTTTTTAAATTAGGTACAAAAATAATAAATGGGGCTGTACTTAGCCTGCACCACAGCTGCTGACTCTGGAGCCATTGACTTGAATGCTGACTCAACTCAGCCACTACTTGCTGCTTCAGGGAACAGAAGAAGGAGAACTGGACACACTGCAAGAGGAGGTAAGCCTTCCATGCTTCCACAGACTCTGTCTCTCTCTCTCTCTCTCTCTCCCCCTCAGGCCCAATTGCTGACCCAGCTGATCTGCAATATTTGGTGCCCTGAGAGTGTGTGACAGCTGCTAGACTGGCCCTGACTCCTGAATAAAAGCAAACAACAACAAACACAGTGTGCTGTTCACTTTTACAGCCCACAATGTTTAGGATGCAGAGTCCCTGACAACACTGGAGTGCCTGACAATCCAGCACAAGCTGGGCTTCAGAAAGTGGACATAGGCTTGTGCCACTTTCTTGGGAGCAAGAAACTGGCAGGGTAATGCTGAGCTTTAAAAGGAAAAAGTTTTAAACTGAAGGCAAGCAGTTTATGGTGAGGGACCATGTCACTACATTTTCTTCCCCTATCCCTCCTACCTATTTAATTTGCCAGGGGAACCAGGATGTAGACAATGGGTACACTGGACTGGTCTTTACTGGTGGATCCATACTGGGAGACACTGAAGCACCAGGACTGTGCTTTGGGGCATTACAGTGCAGCAGAGAGCAGCACACTTGGTAAATGGTAAGTAGAGGTTCAACTATGAGGAATGTCTAGATAAAGAAATAAACAATGGGGCTTCAGGATCTGAGGTGCAGTGATCACAAAACTGATCACAAAACAAATCAAAAC